>LR990860.1:11233569-11942160 GCA_905163395.2 Endotricha flammealis
ATTTATAATTCTAGATTAGTCTAGTACCCAGATTACTTTAGATTATCACATCAATTTCTAGGTAGCTAACACGTGTAGATACAAATTTGAGTTGAAAATCATCAAAATTTAAGTTGTATTTCGTCATCATCATCTCAGCTACAAGAAATCCACTGCTGAACATAGAAAATTAGATTTAGATAGAAATAAAATAAGATTCAGTCGTGATTGCAAGCTTAATATATTTATATTTAATACGTGTAGACGTAATAGACAAAGACATTAAGCCTTTCATTACAGACAAGTCTAACATATAAGCAAGCCTGGATTATTTTTAACTAATCCCGTAAAGCAAGTCATTATTTCTGTTCTATTGAAACTATTGAACAAAACATTATTAATTAATTTGATTATTGCAGTGACGAAGATGATAAAGATGAAGATAATAAAGTTATTAATGTAAGTACCTCATGTTCTTAACAAATCTAAATAAAATTTAAAACTGGTCTACATCTCTAATAAAAACAGTCAGAATAAAGTATTCACTTTGTTAGATCCTCTTTCAGGTAGTGGAAATAGCCAGTCGGATACCTAAACTGTTTAAATAAATTCTCACCTTGACATAATATCTGGAATGAGGAACCCGGAATCAACAGTCTTGCGGAGAACCTAAAACATTTTAAAAAAGTTTTTTATTTTATTGTATAAAGTCGCTATTCCATTCTGTCTCCGGCTTTTACAATTACTTAGATACCATGGAAAGAATAATATACAATACTTTACAATATTTCCATGGAAATAGAACTGTTTGCTTTATATAGGTACCTAATACTTTTATTAATATTTCAAGATCAGATCAGAAGCAAAGTAAACCGTACAATTACTTTGGCTTTCGGCCTTTCGATATTAGTATTCCGCAGGGAAATAGATACCTATTTTGAATTGTACCTTTGTTGGCGTCTTGGATACCCTTTCGCCACAATTTCTTTACGGTCTAACGTGATAGATGACGTGATTATCCCTCCTTTTCTTGAGCCACATTTCACTGCCACCTTGTCGTTTTAGAATGTCTAGAATACCCAGTTTTTGAATAGTATTTATTGTACGTTTATGTATAAATACCAATCGCTAGGTATAATAAATTACACTTGATAATCTTTGGGACAACGTTTGGATCTCAGTTTAAATTGATGACACTCGATATCATTGGAGCATTGCTATCTGGACTCTGGACCTTCTCTTAGGGAATTACAGATATAGCATTTATAACATAATATTTTACCAGTGTATAGTATATAAAAGTTATAGTGCTCATGTGAAGTACCAAACACTTCTAGCCAAAACCTCTCATCCCTTCATGAAACTAGTTACTTTCTTCGATATAATAGAGGCTATAAAAACCAGAGTAAAAGTTAGTATTAAGACAAGTATTTTTTCACGTGGATGATCCTTTTGTTCTATTACATAAATGAAATTTCACTGAGCATTGCTTCATAAATTAGTATTTTATTTGTTAAAAAAGAAAGTATTTTATATTGTCTCTTGTCCGTTCCTGAACTGCTTCAAATTGGATTGTTTGGTCCAACATTGCACAAAGAATTAATAGATCGTTTTGGGCCAATAGATGTTCAAGGGTGCGACGAGCATCTTCCAACGGAAAAAATTGTAAAAAACCGTGTCGTAAACTATATCTTGTATTTCAATCTATCATTGGCGGACCCGAAAAAGGGCCTCAATTTAGTGAACTTTCAATAAAGATCTCCTCATTGATTTCAATAGGCCATAATATCCATCCATAATACCCATGACTTTATCGTTGGACGCCCTCATATTTCCTTCAATTTATAGGGGTGCCTTTTGCGGCTGGCCGACACTTCTTAGGAATATTCCGATTGGATTGAATTTATTTGCTACCACTTTACAGCTCTATCTGTGCGGTAAAGACGATCTGTCCCAGATAACTTTTATTGTCCTTTCAATCAATATAGAAGTGACTGCTGAAGTGTTTTTGTTTGGGATTAGATTTGTTCAGGTGTTACTTTGTCAAGAATTAGTAAATAAGTAAGTACTTATTCTTTAGTAATACAGGAGATACAACGGTGGGAACATAATGATAGACTACTCCCGAAATTTATTTGGAAGCTCATTACATTTGTAATAATTTTAAGAAAGGTAGGGCACATTGGTTTAACTGCTCAAATTGGAGCAGCCAGTCTGGGGAAGGACCTCCACCTTACAGAAGATCGTAGACAAATAGCATTGGTCTCGGCCATGTTGTGTTCCTACGGCGAGTAAGGTCCACAGCTCTACTGGGGGGGGGGGGTTGGCAACGCGTGAGTGTACCCCCGGTATTGCAAGCGTCTATAGGCTGCGGTATGCTTACCATCAGGCGGGCCGTATGCTTGTTTGCCAACTTTGTGGTATAAAAAAAATTGTTATTGTAAAAACTATTTTGATAAATGAAACTTTACTAAAGCTTGTCACACTCAGCTGATATAACATTTAAAAAGGTGGTGTCGAAACGTATCTTGTTATTATAAACATCTTTACATTACAGATGTTTTTAAAAATATTTATCGATAGTTCATCGCGTGTTATGTTTTTCACTTTATGATTTTACATTTTACCTCTGAAATATTTTTCGTAAACATAAGACAGACAAAAAAATATTCTTTTTACATTTATCTGTCGTTAACCCGCTCATCGCTATTGTATCGTTTTCGACTCCATCCAACATGACGCTGAACGTGTTAAACTACCAATTTACTTTATTTAACCTATTTTTGTTACATAAAAAGGGATGACTACCTACTCGATGCATAGAAACTGCCACAATCAAAAAAATATTGCCAATTCATCTAGCAGACACGTGTTGAAATAAAATAGTTGCCAATAAGGCAAAAATCCCAATAAATAATATCAATGAGGCAAACAAATCTACATACTATGCCTTTACATTAGAAGATCTGTTCTCCTGTAAAATTTAAATTAAATCGCAGCGTTATACAGGCATTCGTGTACCTATAACAGAAATACGAAATCCTCGTCGAGGTATTCCAGTACCGCAAGGAATACCGCCTCGCGTCAATGGGTGCATCGGAATGCTTGTAGTAGCTCGATGCAAATACTCTGAATCTTTCTATTTCAATTTCTGAATACCAATGAAATTGAGTTTCGTTTCAAAATATGTAGTGTATGAAACTGTCGTAAAATAAGAATGTGACGTTTTTAAATGAATCATATAAATTCTAACAACATTAGACCGGCCTGCTGACCTCGTTGGTATCAATCGTGTTTCCTTTTGAGATTTAATATTCGTATTTTTCGCACTTGAATGCTGCATCGTCATCTGCCGAGCATCCTATACGTCCTTGTTGCATTAAAAAGGATTTTATAAGATAAAATAAAAAATCATTTATTTTGCAAGTAGATTTACAAGATATACCTTTGCACGTCAATATTTTTTTATCCTACTATCACCTAACGTGAATGGTCTGTTGAGAAGAAGCGCAAGAACTCAACTGTAGCCTTTTTTTTTAAAAACCATTTTGACGTTTAAGTGTTTTTTTTAAATTATACATTAAAAGAAATGATTTAATTAGCTATTAAAGAAAGAAAAAAAGCAGAGGAGCAAATTATAGTGACCACAAATTTTAATCTTTAAAATAATGTTTCACTTTATAACCCTTTTTCATCAAGCAACCTTAAAATTTATGTAGAGGCAAATCTATAAAACTTTGTGGCAGTCTATTGAAAATTTTTATGCTTCTATGTACCTATGAAACAATTACCAGTTTTATGAAGTTTGAGCTTGAGTCTGCGGCTTGGTACGGCAAGCTTAACAAAATTCAGACTGAATAGCCTAAACACCAGAATTAATTCTGGTGTTTATGGCTATGATTTCTTTATTTTTAAGAAAAGCACCAATGTTTTTGCCTACATACACAACACAACACTATCAAAAATGTATTGGGAGGTTTGGGACGGCATGGTTAGGTAGAATGTTAATCTCCTTGATTATTTCCTTGTTATGTTACTTTTGATTAGTTCTTTCTTAAAACTTTTCCAGCCATTATAATTAATTGGCTTAGATTAAAATCCATAGACGGTTTAGATTTAAATCCAGAGATCTATTTTGAAATTACTTGTAGATTTTCATATAACTCCTCCGCGCATCATAATGAACGGTTTAGATAACTTTAAAACATCTAATTCAGCGGTTATGTATATGACTTTTGTAGATTTTGATTCGTTCCGACTGAGGTACTTTAACCAAATGAATACAAATTATAAATCGCAACCATAATATTATTACAATTTGGTGTACGTAAGTTGTATTACAACTTGTAAGGAGTTCTTGTACTCATATAGCAACCTGAAATACCTCCGAATTTAAATTAAATTTGATTCTGTTTATGATTACTTGTTAGAAACTTAGCTTTTGAGTTGCTTTGTATAATTAAGTTATTTTCTGAGAATGACGTACAAATATATACTATAAATTATAGCTAATTTACAAAATGTTTATTAAATTTCTGTATTCAATATTTATTTAATCAAGTTAAGGGCACTTAAGAATAACTAATATTTTCATACAACTTAATTACATAAATTCCTTATACTAGGTACCAAATTTTACAGAGGACCGGGCAATAAAGGGGATATAATAAATTAATTAATTCTACACTATTCACACAGCGCCATCTGGTTTCAAAGAAAGCTAAAAAATAAAATAAAGGTAGAAAGAGTACAACAATATTTACAATAGTACAATGAATTTATGGAATAAAAATAGATTATTTTATTGACTTATTATTTTCAAAATTTTGGTCACCCACGCGTGGGTCCGTCTCGCAGCAAAGCACTACGCGCATGCGTAGCTGATATCATCCTTTCAACCAATGACAATGCCGCCGTTGACTGGCGCGAGGGTGACCGACCGTTCCTAGAAATGTAAGATTTAAAAAAGTGACTATAAAATGTGGATTTTAAAACTTTTTTTTTTTTTTTTTCACCAAATATTTTTTTATTACTTTCCCTAAATCATATCTATTTTTGGCGGGGGGTCTAAAAGTAACCCTGTATATGATGATGAATTTGGCATAAACAAAATATAAAAAAATATTAGTGGTACCATTACATTCCCTTCTATTTGTTTCGCGTAATGTGTTTGTATTAATTCGTTCTATTCCGGAGAAATGTCTTGTCGCTGCCGTAATTGCATTGTTGATGGTCTCATTAGTATTGTCTAATTCGTCTCCGAATGTATATGTCTGGTAGTAAAGCTTTATTGGATTCCGTGTTTATTGATTGAAGTAGAATTTACGCCTATTTATAGCGTGAATGTCTTACTGCTTGAAAGTTATAAAATAACATTTGAAGTCCCTGCGGTAGAGTTGATCAAGATGTTTATTTTAATTAATAATAACTGTCACTGTAATAGCGGAAAAGCGTCCTTAGATGCGTCATACCTAGAGAAGAGATGCGTGCTCACTAATTGCAACACTTGCTTACTACGTTGGGCGTAGTACTAGACGTTCATACAACGCATATCGAAATTGTTGTGGGGACCGACGCGACGACATTAGCGAATGTACAAGACCAAAATAAAAAATAAAGAGAATAGAAAAAAACGGTCTACAGCTTTTTCAATGTTTTTCAGATAGCATGGGTACGGTGACATTTGGGATTTGAAGGGAATTTACAGGGAATCAAAATTAAATGTATCATTAATAATGCAAATTTGAATTTACTACTTTTTTGTAGTCGCTTATTCTTCACTCTTTTTCTATTTCTTTTTGTACTTCGCGGTTTTTTGTTTCGAATAAAATATGCGTGAAATGAAATACGTGAAAATAACTCAAACGTCACCGTACCCATGCTATCTGAAAAACACTTTAAGAAATACATTTCAAGTTGTTGTATTATAGACTAGCTGCTACCCGCGGCTCTGCCCGCGTGGTCAAGGGAAAATGTCAATAATTTTTCCCATGGGAATCTCTTTATACCGTGTGTAAAAAAGCAGCCTTATGTCACTCACCAGACCTTAAAATATCCCTGTTAAAAAATAATAATATATATACTTTTTTCCCGTGGGTGTGAGATGTTTTTCCGGGATAAAAAGTAGCCTATGTTCTCCAGACCTTAAACTATTTTCAATTAAAAAAAAACATATCAATCCGTTCATTACTTTCGACGTGAAGGGAGGACAAACAAACAGACACACTTTCACATTTATAATATTAGTATAAATAAATACTCAGTTAAAAGTGTTTGGCGACTTTATTAATACATGCACAAATGACACGAGATTTATGTTAGACAAATTTCTAGTTTGTGATTTACGACAGGAAATACATTCGTATAACGATATTAACGTAATAAACTCAACATTAAATTCGTATATTTTAGAATAATTTTGTTGAAATGAATAAAATTATTAAAGGCTCTCGTCAGAAGTACCTAATATAATATTTTACGTGTTGTCAAACCTTTAATTACTGTTAATGTTAATTTTTAGTGTTACTTACAGCCAGTCTCTGAAACGATTTTTTAAAGTTAATGACACATTAAATTATAGATGTCACTGTCAAAAAGAAAATAAGAGATAGCTTGAGATTTAATGTAAAATTAAAATGTATTTTACGCAGTCATACCTTGGTATTGACTGACGTTTCAGACCTCACCGGTTGTGGTTACAGGCGCCTGTGACACCTGCCAGTGCAACCAGATCAAAGTTTATACCACTAAGTTTGCAAACTAACCTACGGCACGCCTGATGGTAAGCATCACCGTATAGCTATAAGCATAGACGCTTGCAATAGCGGGGGTATCACTCACGCGTTGCCAACCCTCCCAACCCCCAAGTGGAGCTCTAGAGATCTTACTCACCGTAGGAACACAACATGGCCGAGACCAATAAACCAAAGTCAAGTAATAACGTTATGCTCGTGTAATAACGTAATTTTATCAATCAAATCAAGTGATGAGTTATCTAAAACTTTACATAATAAAGTTGCCTTAAAAGGAATTATTTTCCACAAAGAAACACCTGAATTGGTCGCTTAAGACCCGAGTTCACCAACTGATGTTTAAATTTTAAACAGATGTTTAGACCCTAACCGGCTGTTTAACCAAATTTTGCTGTTCACCGTGCACTAAACATTGGTTAAGTGTCGTAACCGTCTGTTTAATTTAATGGACGGAATAGACGTAGTTTAAACGTCGGTTATTTGAGTGACGTGACCTGACGTGAGTTGTATATCACTATATCACTAAATTTATTGAGTGCACAGCCTAGATAACAGCATTTAATCACTATTAACAAAGTCACAACAGTAGGATAGGCATATTCAAAGTATTTCAAACATAAAAACGATCAACAAACACGGATATAAAGTAACATGTAGGTAAATATTTAGAAACTGGATGTGGCATCATGCATCGTTGAGCTGTTATTATAATTTTAATAATTATGATATTTATGTAATGATATGATAGTATAATATATTTGCATATAATGTAAGTAAGTATTCATATTATTTACGTAGTGATTTAAAATTTAAATAAAACTAAAATACATTTTAGTTTTATATAAATTTAAAATATTTATTTACATTCGTTTATACATATAAACGCAGTGCAGCGTAGACTTTTTATTATCTACTAAATCTTGGTACTTTAAAACCCATAATCATAATCTCCATAACTGATACTTTTATATTACATATGTATGTAATATGTTATTAAATTATGTATTACAATATTACAAAAATAACTTCGAGGTGAAAAATGTGGTAAAATAAAAATATAAACATCTGGCCACATCTAGCGAAACTAAATCTATGGGCCACATTTTGACTATTGACTGCTGACAGTGCTGACTGATTAGACTTTGACAATAGAAAAAGGATGTTTAATAAGAAAGACGTTCCCATTACGGACATGGCATTACCTTAACAGATTTTGAATTTTGTAGTATAATAACAAAACCATACCATTTATAGATGCCGTTCGGGTAAAGACAAAAGTATGGAGGTACACTGCCATCTTTACAAAGTAGTATTAAACTATTCATTCTTTTTCGGCTCATTTATTCAAAAACGTTTGGTTAGTTAACCGCCAGATAAAATTGAACGGAGAACATTAAAAAAACGCAGCTTGTTTATACAACGATTAAAATATAACCGTGCGGTTACGTAAACGTTGGTTATGTTGTAGTTGGCGAACTCGAGCCTAAAACATTCAATGAATAAAGAGACGCGAAAAACCATGAACCAAATATTCACTGTACTTTATCCCTTTTTAAAAATCATTGCCGCTTTATCCGTTAAAAGTTAGAAGAATGTAAGTGGGTTAACGGACAAAGGGGGATTTATTAAACGCTTTAAAGGAAGACATTAAATCAGATCCGCAGATTGGTAATTTTTGAATTTTTCAATAAGAATTCTTTCAACGGTGAATTAAGTCCTTCACGGTTGGATTCCTTCCGTTAAGCTGATTAATATCTTTGTCATTTCTTTAAATTAGTTTTTAAAATTAAAATTGGAACTAAAAATGTACTTTTTTGTTCGTTTTAACGTTAAATCGGAGTTGTTTACTAAGTACATGGACTGGGTTTGTTAAGTGAGTATATGGAAATTCGATCTGTTTCTTAAAATTTGCATTAAAGTGGATTAAATACTCTAGTTTATGTATATAATATACTGTGTCCAAATTAATCAGATTCCAAAATTTCTTGAGCTTTAATTTAAATTCTTTTTCCTTTAGAAAATCTTTCACAAATACTTAAAAAAGATCTTGTTTTATTAGTATTTATAATATAAAATGTAATAAATTATATAAAAATGAAATCATTACATAAGAATGTACCATTAGAAAATATTAAATATTTATGACTGTAGTTATACTTGAATGTAGCGTTTAGTTTTACGATGCAAAGAACATAAGTTTTCCAAAACGATTTTCTATTATGATTTTCGGTGTATGCGAGAGGGTAGCCTGATATTCCACCTATAGAACCTTTGAGCCCTGATTAATATTAATGATTTCCTTAGGGAACTAATTTGGCTGGATAATGGAGCTTTTGTATATGAAAAAGTAATTTATATGAACCCTCGCCGACCAACCAATTAGAATGTGAAAAGTGGATAGCGGGACGTCTGCCGATTAATCATTATATTCAAGAATCGAGCGAACGAGTCACATTGAGATATCGCGTGTCTCAAGGTTGTATTACACCTTCAATTACTGACCACCTGGTATCAGCTACAATACTCACCCCACAACGGGTTCGTGGCTTATACCCTCAGTGGTGGCATCTATGGTGTATGCCCCCGATTATGCCTGTCAGTAAATTTGATTAAAATTGTCTCCGAATTTTTACAGACTGGAGTATTATCATTGCCATACCAAAGGACACGGACCCGCCGCAATCATCGTTACTATCACACCTATCGCAGATTTATCTTGTAGCATTATTATTATCTTTTAGAACAGGTATAATAAAACATAATAATATAACTGAAATATGGGGAAAATCCCTACATTTCAGTCTATCAATTTAATCTATCCTCTAATTAAGCAACGAAGACCCTGTATTTAGATGGGTCTAAAACTCTAAAAATTCAGCAGGAAGCAAACGAAAGAAAAAGACGTATAGTCTCACGAATTCTATCAATGAAATTAATGTAAAATATAATGCTTATATTGTGATCCCAATTCCCATGCATCCCCAAACTTTTGAGGGACACATTGACTCTTCCGCAGTATCCCAAAGGCTTGACCTAATTAACTCCTCAGCAGCAGTCATGTGGCAGCAGCATTATTATGTTGAACATTTGCACGTAATCACATGAAAATTTATGCGTCGCGGATTGATGACGGTTATGGGATGACGCCCATAATAAAATTATTGTAGGATGGCTGTATGTTAGTGAACTCTGACCTACAGAATAAAATATCATCCTGGAAACTTTAAAAAAAACAGCAAATGATTGTATTAATAACGAAATTGACACGGTTAGATATAATAAATTATGAATAAGTTGGCCAAGACGTTTATTTAATTTTGATCATGTAAATTGCCTTTATTTAGTTTAGTTATACGGATCCTCAGACTAAAAAAATATTAATTATTTGGTAAATTAAAACAGAATTTAAAAATGTCGTGCTGCAATATAAAAATGAAACGTGTTCAATAACCAAGAATAAACCAGTCCAAGAAGTTATTTTAGTTTGGTTTATTTATCGATATGAGAAAATATCAAATACATTACGACTTCTATATCTGGGTCTTAAGTAAAAATCTCAGTTGAAAAGTAGCAACTGGACCAAAAATATCGAGTCGGTTGGTACGAAACTGTGACGGCACTGAATCAAACTAAATCTTAAAGCCGGTAACGTAGGATGAAGGCTAAACCTTCCACCGTTTTATCGGACTTAAAGGATTTTATAAGAGTGAACGGACATTTTCCGAAAGTAACAACTAAATACTTTGTTTTGATAAGAAAAGTAAATTAAATTGAATCAAATTTATACGAACCGCGTTTTTATAATGTGTTTGTAAGGATAAGTTTTTAATTAAATTAGGTACTTTAATCAACTGTAATGAAAAATAATTCTTCTTTCACAACTAGGTACCAGACAGTGTAAAAAATGTTTTTCTCTTGTAACTGGTTTCGATAGTTTAGTTACCTAAGCGGAAGAGGTAGTGCAAATGCAATTGATACATATAATATACGAACATACTACCTTACTTACTTACATTATTATGCACTCTGAATTCCTTGCTTACAACCAAATAAACTTATAACTTCTTTCTCATTACAAAGGTTTCATCATTTTTGAACCGACCAGACTGTTTGACTATAGGTACTCTCGATAAATCATCAAATTACCTTCTTTCTTCGACCTACCACTTCATTGTATGATCAAAGGTTGCACAAAGAAAGTTAGGGTTTTAACTCGATGCGCTGTCGTAGATACTTAGGTTGTCTACCTTGTCATTATAATCATGAAACACAATGAGGTTTATATCTTGCTTAACTTGGGTTAACTGGTATCTGGATTTCTTTCGCCATTTCTTTTCCCAGAGGTAATTTTGCTTTGTTTCCGAAATGGTGGTAGTTTATAGAGTAGCTTACAGATTAATAATATATAATTGACTTCCATGGACTTCATTGTAAGTGACGTGTCTAAGTGCCCCGAGGGCCTACAGAATAAAATATTTTTAATTTTGATTTCTGATATTAGGTTAAGTTGGCACTCTGAGGCTAGTTATTTACGTAAGTGTAAAATAACATGATACCGAAGTATCAAATATAGTAGTATATTTATATCCATCAGATTTTTAATCCAATAGAAAAAATATATAGGAAAAAAATCCGTATTAAAATTCCAAACCTCTGATTGGTTTTGGAATTGATTGCCAATACGAAATAGCTGTCAGTAACTAACGTTACGCGTTTTTTGTATTACACCGCTGGCTTTTTTTATGAAATCTATTTATATAAACTTTATAGATGTACAGTGTATCTAAACAAACAGTACGTAACTAAATAAAATGCAAGGTTTTTTAATTTTTTAATTAGGGAAGAATTATTTACGGGACTTGTCCGAGCAATCCTAAAAGGTAAAATTGGAGAGAGACCTTTACCAAGCAATTGTTGAATAATTGTACAATAGGTGCAATTTTTTTTATACATGATGGATGATGTTAGTTATGGTATACTAATTTTTGACATTACAAACAAACTGCAGAATTATGCAAGTAAAATATGGTGTGCCATGTCACATCAGACTGATCATATATTTAGTATGGCTAGAATTACATTATGTAACCAAATACTATAGAAACTCTACCGAGTTATTACGCACAGCTTCGGAAGAATTCGGGCAAGACGCGACACTAGCGCCCCTACGGCATGAGGGCGGCATGAGGTGAACGATTTCAAAACTTTTGTGCGTTTTGTATGCAAAATGTTATAGCGCCCCTAGCGGCATGAGGTGAACGGAGGTTGCCAAGTCATTGTATGAGAAACGTCAAGAGCTGTGCGTATTAACTCGGTAGAGTTTCTATAGTATTTGATGTAACGTGTATTGTGGCGAGTCAACCTTGTATCCTTGTGTCGTGACACCACACCATAATTAGTGGGACTAAGCTCTTACTATAATACTAGTTTTTTTTATTTATTATAGTGAGAGAAATGCATTACTGCATGCCCCGTCGCTTGGGGAAGCGGCGGGGGTATGTCGGGCTCCCCCTCTAAGCCACTTAGGGTATACCGACTAAAACTCTCACTCACTGCCACCTTATCCGCCTAGATGGGCGGGGTCATGGGAACTAAGATACTTCCGTGACCCCGCCGGCACTATAATACTAGCCTAGCAAAACCCTCAAAATATCTTTAATTATTTGTACATATATCACTAAGTCCAATATTTAAGTCAATAGTAATTTGAATTATCTGTTTACATAATAGTGACTATTTCTATAAGTATTAATTAAATTAATGTGGAGATCGTTATTTGAAGGTCCCAACTACCAATTACACTAATTGTTGTCTAAGTACTCTATCATTTGTTACGTCTAACAGATGGCCCTTACCAAACCTTATTTAAAAGGGAAAATTATACGGTAAAGTAAAACTTTATATTACTATACTTTTAATTTAACTAGAATTGTAAATTAGGAAATTCTCGTAGAACGTAGAGCTATTAAAAATAAAGAAAATTATGGGGGGCCACACATTATATTACAATAAGTGGTCAAGTGGTTTGCAATGGTCAAAATAATTCTTCTAGTGCCCAAATAATGGGTCTATTATTACTACCTTTGCATTAAGATCATGTAACTTTGGTTCAATAAAAAATGGGTATTAAATATTTCTCATTTCAGCAAAAAAATAACGTAATCCTTTATTTTCAACATGTCCTCAACTTCTATTATTACAAAAATCTATGAAGAAACTGTCTAACAACGAAACTTCAGCGGAGTTTCAGCCGTCCGGGGTTTTCTTTTTCAAAGTGATTTAAGTTAGGGCACTCGACGAGAGCGTGGCCGAGCGTCCTTTAATGAAGGAATTCCGTTTTTATTATACTCAAGTACATCCTGTCACATCCATCTTACTTTTAAATGACCTTCTAGAAGACAAAAATGAACAGCGAAAATACAAATTCGATAGGCACTCTTGGCTGGAAGTGCCTATTTATTATCGGTAAGAGGGCACTTAAATTTAATTAAACCATTTCGAACATTTACGTTAACGTGAATATTGTTAATCAATGTCTTTTTTGCGGTGGCATTGACTTCTAATTGATTCCAAAAGGAGACTCAATTCAATCGCAATTTCTGTATGTTTTGCGTAATATTTATAAAAGTATCGTTCAAAAAGATTGCATGTAGATTCTATAACAATTGCGGTGGTGGTAACACAAATACGGAAATGTATATTCTGTTACTAAACTAAATACTATAACAAGATATTTTTATTTGAAACACTTGATATACATACTAAAATTAAATTTAAACCTAAATAAGTGTGCCAACTTATATGCTGTTATTAATACAGGTTATTTGAATTGTGAGAGTCTGGAATCCGAATTGGGCTCGGCACCGGGAGCACGGCATAACATAGTGCTGTAGTTACTAACTTGTGTTGGAAACATGGAAGTAAAAATATCAATTTCAGTTTCCATATTCTCAACGATCTTTTTCTCTATTGTGTCATTTACAGAATCGATCTTAATTTTTTTACTTAGCTAAGACAGTTTTCTTTGCAGAATAAGTCAGGAAACTCGTCTGTATCTCCCTAGGGTATCTGTTGTCAGTGTCGCCGCTCTGTTTTTGCCCGCAGCCACTGACAGTGACAAGGGGCGTCTTGTTTAAAGTTAAGATCTATCGGTATTTAGATCCATCCATCTGATAACTTTGTCCTAGAAATTCACTAAGAAAATAGCGGAATTGTTAATTAATTTATTGTGAAGATTCTGTCTGCGGCGTTGTCTGCGTAAATCCTAACACCAGTTCTTTAAATTATGCATAAGTTCTGAAATTCTCTGCATATACATAGGTACACTCATCTATAGTATAACTAATTAAGCTGGAATCTTTCAGAGACAACTAAATCTGCTGTATTAAATAGTTATCCAATATAAAATAAGGGTAGCTTTACAATTTGCTCATTCCTAAAATCACTTTGTACATACAAGTCAATCCAAATAATATTTGAATTATATTATTATAAATTTTATGACAGAAACATAGGAATTCTGTTTAATTTGCATACTGACGTGCTAGCGCTAATAGAATCAAGCGCAACTGACAATTTATAACGAAGTCGGCTAACTTCGAAGAAAGCGGGATGCAAGTGGAAATGTCTAGGTTTAATTCACTTCAAGTTGCGAATTTCTGAAATTAATAATTTTGTTAATCTATAAAATTAAATTTTTCAAAAAAATAGTAACCTACTATAAGACATTTTACTTAGAACTTCACATGCGTGGTGTACGCGACCTGTGACCTCGGATACAACCTGGTCGAAATATCAGTCAATTATCAAGGTATAGGTACTCGCGTAATCCTGGTTTTTTAAAAAGATCAGAGTATTTAATGAACACGCTGGTGTAGATCGGCCATTCTTCGATTAGCTAGATTTTGTGCGTCCGGGCTTGTATATTCGTATTATTATCAAATTCAAAAAGGGAAATATTTTTATATGTTAGTTAGCATCCATGTCTAGCTGGTAACAAAAACATAGGCCCCGATTACATAGTTATCTGGCTAAATTAATTTCACAAACCTCTGTTCTCTCAGCACCGTGCCCTGTCCGCACCCCAAAATGTGGTTAAAACTTGCTTGTAACTTTTATGATGTACGGATTTTATTTTTTCCATTCAACATTTTAATGAGTATTAGGCAACGGGTATCACATGAAAAAATATCCACTCAATAAAATCAGTCTGTAAATAATTATCATTGAGTAACCGCATGTCCGAACTAAAGTTATAATTGCCGTGACGTTTTCTTTTCGAGGGTGCACATTCCTAATTACGATATTTGACACATAACTACTTGTACACGTCTCAAGCCCTCAGTTTCTGCCGCGGTCTTGCAGCAGGTGCAGGTCTTTTACGTTAGTGTTATAGTCAATGAAGCACGTTAGTATATAATTACCGTATCCTTCGTTCAAAACTTTTCTAATTACCGTGTACTTAATTTTATACTAGATTGGTTAAGGTAGACTCTAATTGCTTATATAAATAGAGACAGTGCTTTGGTCTCAGTACAGTGTTGTAATGCAGTATTTCAATACTCTGTAGGTTTTCGAAAATTTTATGAAAAATCGGCGTTTTCTAATTACCGTATACCAATTACCATGTATTTCTAACTACCGTTGTATGAAATTATTAAACTTTTGCTGTGCCGATTTAGTTCCAAACTCCTTCCATTTCCTCAGTTACTCCAGCTACTTTCATGTCATTTGTCACGCCATCACTCCATCTCTTTTTTGGCCTACCCCTGCCCTTCCATCCATCCACATTCATTCTTGGCACCCTCTGGGTCACATGACTGTCCAGACTGTCCACCCTGCGCATCATATGGCCAAACCATCTCAGTCTCTGACCTCTCTTATCGGTAACAGGCGCCACCTTTAAACTCCCCCCTAAGTGTACATTCCTGACTTTTTCCCTTCTCGTCACTCCACACATCCATCCACCTCAGCATCCTCCAGCAACATAACCCGAAGGAATAAGTATGGACTGAGCGTTGAACCCTGGTGCACACCTACATCAACAGAAAAGCATTCTGTTGTACTGACGCGGGACCCGGTCGTAGGCCTTTTCGAGGTCCACGAATACCATATGTAGGTTTTTGTGTGCTCTTTTGTACTTTGTTGTGCCTCCATTATTTTCTCCCACAGCTTTAATGTGTGTGACATCAAGTTAATCCCCCTGTAGCTATTGCACTCCTGGACATCCCCCTTTCTTTTAAAAATAGGTACCAAGGAACTGTCTTGCCATTCCTCTGGGATGACATCCTGAACCAACAATTCATTAAGAAACAAAGTGAGCCACTTGCATCTATAATCCCCAAGAACCTTCCAGACTTCTATTGGTATTGTGTCCGGGCCAACTGCTTTTCCATTCTTCATTTTCCTCAAGGCGTTCTTTACCTCTAATTCATCTACCTTAGCTATCATGCCTATATCTATGTCATTAAGTTTTCTTTTCCATCATAATCATTCTCAACATTAAGTAATTTTTCAAAATATCCCTTCCATCGGTCTCTAATGTCACTATCTTTTACCAATGTTTTACCGCATTCGTCTTTCACACATTTTACGTGACAAATGTCTTTCGATCTTTGATTGCGCTGTTTAGCCATTCTGTATAGTTTTTTCTGACCTAGTTCATTATCTAATTCATTATATACTTTTTCTTCTACCCCGGATTTGGAACTCGCAACCACCACCTTTGTCCGTCTCCTCGCCTCGTTATACCTCTCCCTCAATTCAGTTTTCCTATGATCATGTCACGTAACTCTGCCATTCCTTGAATGCACTCTTTTTGATTTTTAATGCTTTTTGGACACTTTCGTTCCACCACCACGTTTCCTTTTCAATTTTCGCCCACCTCGTGTTTCCCCAAGGACTTCTTTTGCAGCAGTTCTTATTGCTTTAGCCATTTCCTTCCAATTAGCATCAACATTCATACCTCTTATCGTGTAGTTGTGTCTATAAATGTTATACATGTCATTTTTATTATTATTTTAAATAGACATAATGATCTTTTCTAATTACCATTACATTAAGTAATAGATTTATCTAATTACCGTACCCATGAAATGTTTAAGTCTCATTAACTCGGAAACCGCTTTTAATAAACGAATGCCATTTTAATTGTTACATTCGCATGTTTCATGAGTTACATATTTCAATCCTTTTAAAACAAACTAGAGAAAAATAAAAAAGGGTACGGTAATTAGGCGAAGAACGCCTAATGTCGAGAATGACCGAGATACGCTATACGTGATGAGACAAGATGATGACCATACTAAGTGAGTGATAAACATGAGAGAGGGTAAAAGAGGCCACAAATGACATGAAGTGCACAAATACAACCGAAGACATAAGCCACAACCGCATGGTTTAACGACGTATGGTATGAGTACTCCTGGTACTAGGAGGGCAGGACAGAGAGGAGCAGATTCCAAATAAATTGAGACGAATTTCCTGTAGAAAGAAGAAGGTACTTATACATGCACGCAGACGAAAATCACCGGAAATAGCTAGAATGTTAATATGCATTCTCAAACATTCATGAGAGAACAGAATTGCAACAAAATAGGTCACGTTGCTTAAAATTTTAGCGGTCTGCGTTTGTTTCGCGAAATGTGCGAAATGGAGTGGCCATTTTAATTTTTCGCGCTTGTCATTTTATGAAGCGGCATTAAACAATGTTAACTGCTTGCCACAACAATGGGTTCAAAATGGTTAATTTATTATTCATAATTTTTGTTTCTCAGTGACATTTTATATGATTTACGCAGACGTTATACGGGGATTAATAGTATACGTTGTAACTTTTAAATAATATATTGTAGGTATTATAAAGCTAGAGGACTACGAAATATAAATTATTTTTGTTAATGTTTGATAGTTGAACATTTAAATCACTCAGTCACTGATCACATTAAAATGGATTTTTTTTGTGCTCGCTTGAATAATAGCGGAGTAGTAGAGAAAGAGAGAAGTAACCTCTCCTTTCCTTTCCTCCAAATACTTTTTTTTCATTGTTTCCTTTAAAGATAGACCATACTTCATAATTCTCTAAACTCATGAGTGTACCTGGTTATTGCATATCATCAACCCTATCTCATTTGACATCCACTATCATAGAAAACACTACGTTTAGGATAACGATCGAAGAATTAACCTCACTACTAAAATTGTCAGTATACACTGGTTAATAACTAGATTGTTGCTACATTGAGCTTTTATGGGTAATAATGGTAATAACAGTCTAAGTCTTGCTTCATAACTTCAACACGTTTGCATGCAGTTAAATTCACCCATATACACAGTATTGTGAGCCAAACAATATCTAAGCTAGGTTGTCTGTACGCATTAATATTCGGCACAGGGTGTGCAATGTTGATCAACAGTCTGGCTTGATTTAACGTTAACTATCTATTTTCAGTACATATGCCAATTCCAATACAATGATAGCTGTCATTGGTCAAAAAGCTTGT
This sequence comes from Endotricha flammealis, assembly GCA_905163395.2. Lineage (NCBI taxonomy): Eukaryota > Metazoa > Arthropoda > Insecta > Lepidoptera > Pyralidae > Endotricha > Endotricha flammealis. Next base: position 11,251,802 of record LR990860.1, read on the forward strand.
TTACCGCTGAAATAAAAATTGTTTGGTCATGATTTTAACTTTGTATAATGACTTACTGACTCAATGACATTTAAATTAGGTCTTTTTTATACCATTAAGGTGGCAAACAAGCATACGGTCCGCCTGATGGTAAGCAGTAAGCCTATTATAGACGCTTGCAATACCGATGGAATCACTCGCGCGATACCGACCCTGTAGCAAGTGGAGCTCCGGAGACCTTACTCAACGTTGGAACACAACATGGCCGAGACCCGAGACCAATGCTATTTAGCTACGATCTTCTGTAAGGTAGAGGTCCATCCACAGACGGGCTGCTCCGATTTGAGCGGATAATAGGCTGTGCCCTATGCCCTATCTCTCTTAAAATCTTTTTGACCAATTCGGTTGTTGGTCCGTATTCGGTCACCTACTTGGATTTTCTAGGACTCGAGTGGATCCAAGTGGAAGGAGGAAAATAGCCCTTCGTCCTATCCCCATTGGTAAGACTCAATAGTTCGGTTAGACACTGCACTATTTTTTATCACGTGATCAAATTGACGCTGAGGTCAAGTCGTAGTTGGCGCAAAAGTCCCGATTTTAACTTACATAAATTGTCTGTGACGCCTGTTGCTATTACATGTCGCTATTGAACAAGCCTTTAAAGCCCTTAATCACTGAGATAATTAAAATCTTGACTAGTGAAAATAATAAATTTAAGTATTCACAACACGTACGTAAGTGTTTCAGTGTTTACTATCGCAATTTACGATCAATTTACTTGAGTTAATTAAAGTTTTCACGAAACCTAGCCTTAGTCAGTGGGAGTCACGCACGAACTACCTAGTCATTATTTCGTCTAGACTGCTTCAAATAATGACCAAAAGGGTTTCAGTTAATATAATATATACTTTAACATATATGATATGAATATAATCCCGGATTGTACAATATTTGGGATTCAAACTCATAACCCGAAATAAAATATCAACCTCTCGACTACTGGGCCTATCAAATATAGGTTGCAAATGCAAATATTTGCAACAAAAATTACACACGTATTCCAACATTCCTGGGTGTCTGGTGGCAGAATTCACTTCACTTTTAATTATTCACCACAACAGCAGCAGCCTTCTCAGCCTTTCGCAGTCTTTAGCCAGGCAGCAAAACCGAGCACCATCCCGTCTTCACCTCCTTCGCTATGTTAAATAACGCTATGTTTAATAACACGTCCACATTCTTTATCATTGCTATATATTATGCCACGGGCAAATTGATTCATTGGGTAATGTTGCCTACTACAGCAGCAATCTTCTCAGCCAGGACATAGCAGCCAGCATCACCTCTTCTTCATAAAATTTTCAACATTTTTTAATGTATTTTTAATTGAGACACAATTTTCTGCACGCTGTTTAGATTCTCTAACTGTTGAATCTAGTGGTAACATAGTAGTTAAACATGTCACATGATCTGAACGTGCCTTTAGACCTGTAAACTATATCATGTCAATCGACTGTCGTCACAACAGCGAGTACATTCGCCTACATTAATATTCACCTATCCGGAATCACATGAATGCTGAACGGAAGTAGGTTTTGATTTACCGTTTGGTATTACCGGTGGTAATCGTAAATCTACTTGGTTGTCGTATGCATTGGTATAGCGGTTCATCGGATTTCGGGTAGGTAAATTGTGTTCTTGACTTTGATTAAAAGCAACGATAAATTTTAATCAGCTCTACGATCAATACAAACAACGGACTGAAATTCAAACTAAAATATCGCTACAGAGTGTATAGGCGTGGTATAAGAAGTAAATGTTCTGTTTGCTGTTATTTTAATACTGAATTTATTTGAGGAAAACTAATAAATAAGAGTAGAACATTTCACTCTCGAAGTTGAATATAATAATGATGAAATTACTTAAATACTATCGGATAATATTTCTTAGAACTTCGCTTGAGCGCGTCACACACGGTAGCTATTTATTATTAATGTACATTACATCCCAGGATGTATAGTTTTACATTATCTTAAAGTATCGCAAATGGAGCAGGTAATTTGTATATTTTTCCTGAATTTCATTGAAGCATTATCTTCAATGAAATTCAGGAAAAATATACAAATTACCTGCTCCATTTGCGATACTTTAAGATAATGTAAAACTATACATTTTCTTATCTATTATTAACAAAACTTGCGCAACCTCCTTTGAGTGAATACCGTTCTAGGGTATGGTAGGTTTTAAAAAACCTCTATTCTTTGTCTATATATTAAAGGATTCCTCTATATAAAATTTCTGTTCTACCTGGAGACTACCTAAGTAAGTAGTGTCAGAGCAGATAAGTACCGTTTTACGGTACTGTAAATTTAAAAAAAAACGCCTCTATTTCTTGTCTACATAATAAAGGTCACATCTATACAAAACTTCAGGTTTCTACCTATACTAGAGGCTACATGAGTAGTGTTTGAGAGAATATTCGAATCAAAATAAAACTCGTAAAACTTCCTTCCATGAATATAGTCGAATATTGGTGACATTTACACTGAATTTACTTGCGTTTGTGCAATAAATTGGAGGACTAACATTGTTATGCGGTGTACTAGATACATGCAAATAACCATGTATCTTCTACTAACTATCATTAATAGATACTATAACAGAATGATAACGTATGATCTTAAACTTTTTTAGGGGCAATAAACTAGGAACCCTTAATAATGTCATTTGCTTTTGTTTGTTCGTTTCTTTGTTTCTATATATAGATTGTAATTGTCGTTGTCTTCATGTTTCCTGTGATGTACTGAATAAATGACTTGAATAGAATAGAATAGAATTATTTTTATTGTATATAACTGAGATTACAGAGACTTGCTTTCTTATAGTTTCACCATATCTGTCTGATCAATCAGCTACTCCAAGAATCGGTATAAATATATAACATTGACGTCAACCTGTTATTATTATGTAGGCATTGCCACTTTTACCGGAATTTTCCGTTCTAGGAAACTGAGAGAGTGGACTGTAAGCGTCCCGCTGAAGTAAAGAGCCAATTACATGTTTACTGTAGATTTTAGCCATTACTTATCCAACTTCATAATAGGTCTTATATTGTCTTAAGAACCCTTAGAAGTTAAAACAATCAAGGGTTATTAACTATTACTACTAATTGTATAAAAACCGTAATGTATAAAACATCATTAGACCAAACCATCCATTACTTTTAATTTATCTTTACTACGGTAGCCTAGTCGGATACTGCAGTAGGTATGCAAATTTTGTACAATTCGTAGCTACCTAAAGTAAATTTATACGAAATACCTACAGTAAGCGTTGTACTGCACACTTGGATGCCATAAACGTTTTAAAACATAATGACACCTTATGACACCATTGACTTAATAACACCATCACTTAGATTAGCATAGACATACCACATAGTTTCATCTAACAATGAGTTTAAAGTTAATGGCTTTATTATATTCGGACAAGAAGGATCAAGAGATACCTACTCTGTTTTTAAAAAGTTTTAAAATGTTTTTTTTTTATTTAAATCCGAACTAATTAAAACTTTAAAAATCGTTTGAAATAAAGTAATCGTAGCTTCAAGGTTTGCGTGAAAGATGTTTGTCCAATTATTTTATTATTTCTTTATAAAAAACATTACGTCTCACGATCACGACTCACATCCGACGGGCTACTTCTATCCTATTGTCGTAAAAATCCGTATTGGAAATCGTGATAACACATCTAAGAACAACCCTAATATTAACCCACATACGTTATAAAAACTACTGTCACCCGAAGACGTCCAATGCCGGACATAATGATTGATGGGCCAGCAGGGACAAGATCCCATTGCAGATCAATCACGATTCTTATTACAAATGTGAAATCTTGTCTGAGTCTGTTTGTCATTGATCGAGAATAGAGGAATAGTGTTTTTTTTGGATATGTTGCCAACGCCTACACGATTTATCTCGTAAAACCTAATTCGTAAACGTTTAATGCCGTTGAACATATTTATAGAATTTTGGCTTTTTATAAAATAATAATTAGAACATGGCATTGGACTAATTGAGTTTGCTCTAATCACCTTCGATTGGAAGACCCGTATTCCTGTAATGGGATGATTATGGGTTGATATGATGATGATGATTGCACTCATCTGCAAAGCAGCAAAGCGTAGAAAAACAGAACCCTACACTATGTGTGATCCGCCACGCAGTTGGCCGATTTTTATCTGAGGCACGCCAAATTTTATATTATAATTTTAATCATTTTTCAACATTTTAATTTTAACCAAACTAAGTAAGACAAACTATACATTAATTCCAGGCAATAAGGTACAAGTATAATCTTAGTTAATGCGTAAAGGCTGCAATATCCGACCTTCAAGTATTAACTGGCGATTGAGGGCTCAGAAAAATCTCTTCGGAATGTTTTTTTTTGTCTTAAAAGCGCTGGCAAACGGTAGGTTATTAAGATCTTCGTCATTATCATTCCTTGCTTTCATCCCAATTATTTGGGTCGGCATTATAGGGGTTATTATGATGGAACGACCAAGGTCTTCGTATAAGGAGGCTATCACGGTCGGAGGTCTCCGTTTTAATATTAAGGAGATTAGTGAAACTACTTGGGACAAATAAGCTTCGGATTAAATATCTATTTACTACATGAATTGATTTTATTAGACACTTCCTGAATTAATGTTTCTATTTTCTTCATTTTTGAGCAATGCTCGGTCAATATTTGTATCGGCAGGTCTTCAGTATGCAATCATTTGATCATATACACTTGCGTACGTTTACTGTAGTTAGTCCATATTTAAAGGATTGGCGTTAGACGTGCTGCCTTTATAAGTAATATTTTGAATATCCTACTAATATTATAAAGGCGAAAGTTTGTGTCTAAGTTCGTTACCTCTTCACGCTCAAATGGCTCGGTAATTTTTTATGATATTTGATATGTAGGTAGCTGATATCTTGGATTAACACATAGGATACTTCTTATCCCGAAAAATACGCGATTCCCGTAGGATTTGATCGAAAGTCTGATATAGATGGCGCTGCTTTGCATAAAATAAAACGCGGTTAACACCGCGGGCAGCAGGTAGTTTCATATAAAATGCACGTCAAAATGTTACAACTACTGAATAGCATTATTTAAACCCAAGCGGATGTATGGCGGAAATATAAAGATTTTTGTGACGCATTACCTTCGGATCCGTCATACATAAAATTCTTCTGATAGGAACACGGTCAATAGAATATCGTTTGCGACATATTTTCTACGGAGTCCGGATTTTATATATAAAACTCTTCTAATCCAGGCCATTGTTCATATATTATCTCTTCAAGCATATGAGCTATATCATACTTTTACGTAAATGCGTCATCTACAAGGAAATTCTTCAGTATAAAGTGCACTATGTAGGTAATATTTTTAGAAGGCAAGCCATTAGTGTCGTTGTAAAATACTTTATTGAATATCGTCCGCTGAGAGGGCGTTTATTGTTTCAATTTTATGGAATAGTGTTTTATTAAGTTGTAACATTGACTGCATTATAGTCTTCGTATGATGTGGGAATCACATCTGTCGCTTCCATGTTTAATATGTTTGCTTGACTTTGTGCACAAAATAGACAATATTAATAGAACAATAAAATACTATATTTTTCGTGTTGTTGCAAATACAAGTGTTTTTCAGATAGCATGGGTACGGTGACGTTTGAGTTATTCCATTTCACGCATGTTTTATTCGAAACAAAAAACCGCGAAGTACAAAAAGAAATAGAAAAAGAGTGAAGAATAAGCGACTACAAAAAAGTTGTAAATTCAAATTAGCATTATTAATGATACATTTATTTTTAATTCCCTGTAAATTCCCTTCGAATCCAAAATGTCACCGTACCCATGCTAACTGAAAAACATTATAGTCTGTAACTTTTCCTGCTTGCAGTATTACTTATTTGTGTATTGCAAATAAAGCATATCTCCCTACTATTTAGTAGAGAGATAGTCTTATCGAGAGACTCTCAGAGATAGACAGATACTATCTTCATACCTACTTCTGAGTGTTCATAATTGAAAATTATTCGGCGTCATTGCGTGAGCAAAACTGAATATTATTCTGTGTATATTGGCAAATTGTCTCCTTCATGAACCATTATGGAACTATATCACGGTCTTGTGTTATACCCCCATCAATCTTAACATGTAGGATGGATGCGGGTGGTTTTTGCGGCAAGACTGTGTGATCTGCGATTAATGGATGCCATAATCTCTATCGTTCAGGGATCTGGAGCAGGGGGCGCTTTATCGAATATACATTTTTCGTATCACCATAATATGGTAATTAATAGATTATATCCACTCGAGGATTACAGGTATGTGAAATATGACGTATATTTTTGGTCTTCTTTCCGTGTGATTTCGTCAATTTCTGTCAACTGCGGGTTAACTGGGTCTGGGTTTTCGGTCACTTTATCATCTATCTCACTAGGGACAACAACCAAGACCGTCAGCTTATCCTCCGAAGCACTTAGAAACTATAGATATTTAATCCCAACCAAATACTAGCTTTGGTCATCGTTGCTTCACTTTATGTCTATCATAACTTATAATTCCGGTATATATCCGTTAACATATTGACGTAGAAGCAATAACCAAGATGCAGGATGCATCTTGGTTATTGCGAATAACAGAACAATCAAACAAACGTCCTACACATATAGATTACACTTGTTTCCATTGAAACCCTAGCCGGCCTACGTCAAACTAACAACCGGATCTGTCCACACAGTATAGGCATAGTGGAACGTGAGAAGTATGTGTCGAGAGGTGCAAGAGAATTTAAACGTGGTATATATGTAAACGCAATACAATGTAAATAATAAGTTTTCTGGCATAGGCCTGTTGTCCGTACCAGCACGATTTTCAGGATAAAATCTTTCCTACTATATCTGAATACAAAAACATTGATCTAAGCGTGACAAGCAAGGTAACAGACGTACAAGGTTTGCATTTTCATCCATTAGAATGATATGCTTGCTAATAGAATGTACAAATTGGGAGTGCAAAAATGAAACATACTTTCATTAGAACGTGAGTTACTTTTTTATTTCTACTATGGTAAAGATTTGCATTCGCTGTGCGTCCTGCAGTGGCAAACACTTCATGTTGTCTATCGTAATCGAATGCAGGACATGTGCTGCGACGATTTGGGACGATATGTGTCGACGAGCTGAGTCAACTAAATTCTACTTCGATAGTTTGGTCCGAGTTAAGATTTAATTAATCAACCCAAATACGTATGGGAGACAATTTATCAATGTAGAAGGATGCATGCAATATATATCGGAGACCTTTTTGGTAGAATTGTAGTCTAAATTGTTTATCTTTCTTTCAATAATAAATAAATATTCCAGGTCGAATTACACAGTGTCAACCTTAAATTAGGACTATGTTCCTTCATTCTTCGTCTAACCACATGGTCTAACTCAAACATTACTTATTTTATCACTGTAGGTAATGTTAATATCACGTTTTAATTATAATAAATAATCGTACCTACAGTATACCTACACAATTTAAATTCTTGAAATGATTCCGCATTATTTTCCCTGAATTCTGATATAGCAAGCAACTTCTCTAATACCATTTTTATAGCCAATAAGGCGCTAACGTTCCAGCAATAATATTGAAATTTGGTGGATTTCTGACAATATTACTTGCAAATTGGAATACAATAGCCGGTACGTTGATACGCGGTCTCATATCGGTTACCTCATTTTACATACAGAATATTGAAATCGGTTGACTTTTTAAGGAAATTGCAAAAAGGTTAGTCGACATCACAGGAGACCGAAGAGCTGGCAGCTACCTCGGACAAAGAATTAGTCTAGCTATTCAAAGGGGGAACGCTGCCAGTATCTTCGGAACCTTGCCTAAAGGGACTCCTTATAATAATATATTTTAATTATTTTATTTTATTTTTTAAGGTTTTTAGTTTTAGGTTCATTATAATTTGTTAATAATAATATGTTTAGTTTTAGTATTAAATAAAGTTGTTCCACCCTGTAAAAAAAAAAAATGCGTGTGCTTCTCTCAACTGGTACCAACTGCAGATTAGCTGGTGTCCGTGCCTTCGGAATACCTGACGGTATCTGCCAACAACAGAGACTTTGCAATTTTTATAACTTACTTACTCCATTCGCTCAGTGATCCGAAGTGGATCTTAGTCTCTAAAACCAGAGAACGCCAGAGTTCTCTGTTCTGCGCGATGTCCCGCCAATCCTCTGTCTGCAATTTTTATAAACAACTAGAGAAACCCGCGCAACTTCGTTTGCGTTTATCCCGCTTTCCCGTGGGAATCCCAAAAAATCCTTTCTTATTCCACCCACCCATGTTTCAGGTCTCTACGGTCAAGACAAAACATTTTCATATGTATAGATGATTATTTTTAAACTTCTCATTACAATCTTTGGTGTGAGCGTTTATGAAATAGGCTAGCCCGACCGGTGAAGTGCCACCCTTTTACAGAATATTGACGTGAAGTAGCAATGCGTTTCGTTCGCTGAGTGAAATATCCGAAATTCTAACTCCTTACTTATACTATTGCAACGGGTCTAGGACCCTAGAATCTATGTGCTCCATACATAGTCGTCTCGACGGTAATTACCTAACATCAAATGATCCATATTCCTGAACTTGTTTTCCAACCACTTCCGTAAAAAAAATGTATAAGTATATTGGTATTTCATTATCTACAACCATCCCTACAACAACACTACGAAAAAATAGAGCGAGTCGACGTAATGAGATTTCCTATAAGTGAGAAAGAGACAATAACAATATGCCTTTCAACCATTGACCAATTTAACTTGAACCCTGTCAAATATCATAAAATTTTTAAATATTTAATTACTTACTGTTATTATCAATGAATATGATTCTGTCCGCTCTATAGTTAGAATTTTAGCTGTTTTTCCGAGATCACGAACAAAATAAATAACGACGACATTATGAAATCATTTTGTTTGAATATTCGGAATATTCACAATTTATAAAAATATTACATGACAAATGACAAACTTCACTTCACGGATATGTGTCAAAATGAAATGTAATTGAAATCAAAATCACTAAGGAGTATGAGTATTGATATCAAATCGAAGAAAATTACCCACAAAATACATATTTTTCAAGAATTTCAATAAAATAAGTATCACGTCTTCCATCAATTCTCTTAAACAATTTTTATGCAAAATTTGAAGTAGATTGGACCAAGGAATCAAGTTGTCCCATAGTAACTTTACCCCCCTTTTTCACCCCCTTAGAGTTCGAATTTCGAAAAATCCTTTCTTATCGGACGCCTACGCCATACAATAGGTCCACCTGCCAAGTTTCAGATTTTTACGATGAGCGGTTTAGGCTGTGCGTTGATTCTCAGTCAGTCAGTCAGTCAGTCAGTCAGTCAGGACAAAGCATTTTATATATATATAGATTCTAAATGTAGTCTGTGGCAGTCGTAGCAACTTGTGTTCATTCAGTTTGACAATACGCCATCGGGCTCCTCATTTTGATCACCATTAGATACCGTTTCATCGTTACATGCAATTTATTTGAGCTATTGAGCAATATTTTTATATATTTCTGTTCAATGTTGCTTGTAATGAGATCTAGTAGCGATGGTATACACGATCGTAAAAATCTGTTCACTAAAATAAATCTTAATCTTACATTAAATCTTTGTCCTAATCTGTTAAACCCTCTGTATACATAAATTAAATTAACAAACCTAATTCGTAACAAAATTTAAATGGTTAATTTATTTAGCTTTAACAAAGCATCTGAACTGCCAAAACAATTCAACAGTAGATTGCTCAAATCATGTCAAGCTGTTAGAAGCAGCACGTCCCGTCATGACGTTTTCGAGTGATTTAACTTGAAATAGATTGAGGTCGTGCAGATTAATTATACGTAACTTTATAAAACACTAAAATAATTAAAAGGCCAACAAAATCTTCTAAAAATTACATGAGAACCAAGGAATATTTGAACGAATTTATGGTGAACTGCTTTTATTTTTATTATTTTTACTATAATAATATGATGTGACGGCTCACAGGTCATATCCACAACACACAACAGTTTGCAAACTACCTTTGTCACACTAAGAATATTATTATTGTATCCATGGTTAGGTTAGGATATCTGTAATATCCTTTCTACTCATTACTTACTTTTCTACTAAAGAGTCCTTTTAGTCTTTTTTTCGTTAATGTCTTTTTCCTGACATTGAACTGTTGTGCAAAATTATATTTCTAAGGTTTGGGGCTAAATGTTTATCAGTCACTTAAAGCTTTTCTTTTTATACAAGTAAAAGATTTATGCTATAAAACAATATAAATTACCGGTGAAGTACAAGATATGATTTATCAAGACCTAATATTTAGAAGAAACTAAAATAATTTCATAATACTATGAGTAACCAATACTTGGAATCCGCCCAAGTATCGAGTACTCGCTACCACTGTAGATATAGTTTGCTCTTGATGCATATTAATGTTCCAATTCGTGCTGCATTGTGTTGGTAGCTCGAATATTGTACGACTGCATACAATGGTTCGCGTAAAGACTTGCCTCGGAGATTTATTATGGGATAAAACTGACTACGCAATTATTTAACTATTGAAACTGTCGACGAATTTACATAATGATACTTTATATGGCTTCTTCTTAAATAACAAATATAGTCTGCCGGACTTTTTTTTTTAATTAGGCCATTTTTTTTTAATAGCCTGTGAAGCCAGTCTCTTAATGTATTTGTATTCGTAAACGACGTATCTTATAACATTTATTTCCGCTTTAATAAAGAGTGAATACCACAATACCTCCGAGATAGATAGTTGAAACGTTATAACGATGCCTCGAGTAACTGAGGACAAACGATACAATTGGGAATTTAGACAAAGCAAACGTTAGCTCAACGATCAATTTTCTTGTAATATATCCTTATATCAAACTGAATTATTGCAATTTTTGGATTAGATGTTTGTTATAATCTATGAACAAATGGGACATTTAGAAAATCTGTTTTGCTGCAAGTAGAATTGGAACAGGGATTTAGTTATTACAAACTGGAACGATCCGCAAAGAACTGATAAGATGTTTGTTGCAGTAGTAACTGGTCTTTGTGCTAAAATCTATATTTGAAGCATGAATATAAATTCTGGACTGATTAATCTGACTGTATGTATTGCACCTTTATTTAGTAAAACTTAGGAGCCTTCATAGAAATTAGTGGGTCAGCATCTTTTTAAATATTTGATTCATCGATGCATTATATTTTATCAATTATATTGACATTTCTAATTTGTATAAAATTTTGCAGTACAATTTTCTACTTTCTTTGTTACAGCTGTATTCGCGGTGACTACCTTAAAGTCTACTGGGAAGTTCAAGGACCAGGGCCTCCTGGCACTATCAGTGAACGCTCAGCTTGGGCAAGAGAGCTGTGTGGCAGCAGAACAGATGCCCCACCAGCTCTATACTCACCAGGGCCAGCTCTAGTGCTTGAATTCCATACAGGCCCAAGGAAGAACAATGCTACTGGCTTCGTGGGAACCTATAGCTTTATCGATAGACGTGAGTACCTTCCATTATTATCTTTTCTGTATATTACCAGGACGTATCTTGCATAATCTTTTTGGCATCTCTTTTCGTTTTTCAGCACCAGCATACGGTAACTAAGTTGTAAAAGTTAACCCATGACCTTCCATTATACTTGGTTTAAACAATAAATTAGTATGATTCCAACAAATGGAATTTAAATACATTCAATATATTTCTCATAGGTATGCCTAGTTATGCAAAAATTATACGTTACATTTTGTTATCTGAATCATTATCATAATAAAATCATCTCTGTGAATTTGAAGTTAACTAAATTGTTATAAGATATATTTATTTTATTACATACTGAATTCAGACGCAAAATATAGTATTCATCACAAAGAAACGACAACATATCCAAACAAATTATGAAATCTCCTTCAGAAAATTTTACCTCATAATTTTGTATCCATGAGTTTTGTTGGTGCTCACAAATATACCAATTTATGCGAGTTTGCAAAATTTCCATAAAATTGTAGGTAAGCACCTAAGTTCGCAATATATGGTTTCGACATTGCTTATTATGAACACGAATTCACGTTTGGTACTGAAAATTTGCAACTTAGCATGCAATACTCAAACAGGTCTATGCATTGTGAGAGTGTTCAGCACAGTCAAATGGCCAATAATAATTTTCACTTGTCGAGGTTAAAACGCTTTAGGCAGAGCTTATCACGCGTGTCCCGAATCGTCAAACTGATTACCATTATATCAATGTGGACGGTCGTATTTATGCAAAAAATGAGTGTGTATTCATGTAAGCCCTCTGTGAAAAACGTGAAGGGATTTTTTAAAACGGGGATTAAACCGGTGAGGCGATTAGTTGTAAGTCGCCTGTAGTCAGTGCTCGGCCTAACGGCAGTGGGGTCGATACGCTTTTTAATTTAACGAAGTGGAGGATATGACGTGTAAATAGGGAACGGGCTGCTAAGTCAATGAACCAGTTTGATGCAAAATATAGGAGGAATCTTTTAAATCCTGGAATGGGAATGTATTACACTTGCATCGTATGCGTCGTGGACAGGTTAAAGTAAATTTATGAGGAAATATTTAAAAAAAATGCATTGTTCATAATACAGTTTTCTCTGGATTGTACAAGTTTGTGTGGTTCTTTCAGATTACTTTAATAGATTTTCGGAAGAACTTTGTCATTTGTAAATGTTATATAGGACGGGATAACGTTAACATTTACGCCTTTGCACGTTCAACATGATAAATGTGAAGATCGACATATTTTCTTGCACTCTGTATGCTGTAATGCATAAAAGCTGCAGGACCACTTGTTATGTCGATTTTTTATCATTATTATTAGCTTAAACTGTGCACACTGCTGGACAAAGTCCTCCCTAAACAAATATTTACATAAGTACACCTATTTCAGATTCATTTTCATTTTTCGTAGATAGTAACCTTAATGGAATTAGCCACAAGGCCCTATATGTGTACATGGGACTGAGTAAATATTACGGTGTCACATACAAGTTATTTCATAACACCCCGCGGTTAATATTACTAAGTTGTTATAATCTTAAAGTTCCTGTCATTTAAATGGAGTTCATCAATGACGAGGGTTGAAGGAATCCCATGACGATGTCCTAAGGTTTATAAACTACATATTTATTCAGGGGCGTCGCTTTCGTATTATCGTTTTAAACAAAAGAAAAAACACTTCTTCTTTTGACGCGCACCCCGCAGTCGATGTCGATTGCGATATAACTGGTGTATTCAAGCAGCTTTAACAGTAAAAAAAATTTACATATTAATAAAACCACATTTAAAATGTTGTTCTCACTATGATTTTCTCCTCTTAATCATTATGCAACGTATAAATCATTTTTGATCTGTTATAATGGCTTTTAAACTTTAAAACTATTTGTTGAGTTCCTTGCGGCACTTCTTTTCAACAGACCATTCAATTCAAAGTGCTAGTATAATATTTCTTGAAGTGAGTTACCTGTAAATCTACTTACAAGATAAATTATTTTATTTTATAATCAACATCAACTTCTCAAAAGATAAATCTTTTAATCGGATAAATCCGTTAACATAACAAAAAATGTTAGCAAAATTGCGAATGACCGAGGGACCAAGTAAGTATAAATCTTTGCAGGCCTAAATTTCCCCTCGTATGACACCTCAAATAATGATAAATGCATCCCCATGAAAAGGGACAAAACAACAAAAACGAAACGTCCCATATTACTCACAGGCGTCCTCTCAAAACGCTTGGTCAAATGTATGACACCTTCAATCATTGTCAGGTGTGTTACCAGAAAGACAGTGATGTATATGTCTCAGGTGTGAAGATTCTTGCTTCCAGAACTTTACACTTGCGATTGTTTTAGGATCGTAGGTCTGCTTTCTATATATTATAAGTATCAGCGATATAGGTACCCATAGAAGCTTTGCTTAATTTGAAGTTGAATGGCGTTGTGTGATTCGTTCAAAATTTATTATTATTATAGACTGTGTTATATTGTGACAAAATTTAAAGTCGAAATAGTCGTTGCAATCGTAATGACCGCCACCCGGTCGGGTCATGATGAAAAACGAACTTTTTCTGATTGGCCTCGGGTCTTGGATGTTTATCTATATATACATATATATATTTGTTATAAAATATAATATCGTTGAGTTAGTACCCCATAACACAAGTTTCGAACTTACTCTGGGGCTAGCTCAATCTGTATGAGTTGTCCCTACATATTTTATTTATAACTTCTAGACTAGACATTCGAATGCTATCTCCTGTCTACTAATATGATCGTTGTTCGTTAAATATCTTCTGTCGAGCCAACCACATTATTTTTTTGATTGCACATGATCAGATTCGCTTTATCGCTGCCCATTGCCCTATTAAAACGATTGTCTTCTTCTGTAAACTTTTGGATACTACCGCTATAAAGTTAGACATGCTGAATGAAGGATTACTCCGTTCGCTACGAATTAGTGAAAAAAAAAACATTTTTTTAAGAAACTTGAGCTTGAGTAGGACGAACCTCTATTTTTTTATTGTTAATTATATATTACTAGCTGTTACCCGTAGCTCCGCGCGCGTGGTCAATGGAAAATTTCAATAAATTTTCCCATGGGAATCTCTTTATCCCGTGGGAAAAAAAGTAGCCTATGTCACTCTCCAGACTTTAAACTATCCCCAATAAAAAAATCATATCAAACCGTTCATTGCTTTTGACGTGAAGGGAGGACAAACAAACAAACACACTTTTACATTTATAATATTAGTATGGATTGTATATGTGTTTGTTACTCTCTTATATCTTGAATAACTAAGAAATAGCTCGTAATAATATCTCGTGGGGTAGTTTCCCAAGAGAAACAGATACACAGCTCATTACTAGTACTCTATTGGCCATGCCAAGTAGGTAACAGATAGTAAACCATAAAGTCATATCCACTTATCTTGAACGAAAATCAATAGCGAAATATCTACAAGCTTGTAGAATAGCTGTTATGTATGATAGTTCCGATGTGATACCGAAATGCGTTTATCGTAAGGCGGTGTGTCATACAAAGGTAATCTGAACAAAACGCAGTCAATTTATAATAAAATGTTCAAGACTTTTATGTTATATTCTATTAATCGAATGCATTGTTCCGTTGTTCGACTGGAGTTTTATAATAACGATTGTATGATTAAATATTTGATAGTATTTTTTCTTTTATTTTTTAATAAGATTCTTTTCTTCATTCCTGTCACTGGTTTCGCCAATTTATTTTACCGAAAGTTTTTTTTATCTGTGAGAATAAGCTATGTTTCCTAATTATGTTTCTCTCCACACTTTGAACTATCCACATAAAAAAATAAGTAATCAAACAAAATTTCACATTTTAAAATATTATTAATAATTTTATAAATAAATTATTACTAAAATGTACTTATTTTGCATCGATTTCATCGTTTTTTACATGCATGAAAAACTAACAGACACCAACCGAAACACATGCCACCTAAAAACAAAAACCGTACGGTGAATACGTATGTTGAGGAAGCGCCCAAGTAGCAGTAGCAGGCTTCGTCGGACCGGCTTATCTTGGCTTACATAAATATTTAATGACGTTGCTTTTGGTGGGCTCGAAAAACGAATGTGCCAGATGTGCAATGCAGAGGTATAAGTTGATAGTGATCGGTTAAGAATTTTTTGTGTACCCTTTTTGAAGTGAAAACTTCTTTAGCGGCGCTTGGCACTTTTTTTAGATGGGTAAAAATTTTTAAACTCGCGTTTTCATTCCAAAATGTTTAAGTTTTCACTGCTGCCGGCACTCCCGGAGTGCAACCCGTCCTTTTTTATATAGCCAAACAAGTTGACTACACCTCACCTGATGATGATCAGTAGTGGAGTCCAAAGGTTACCCATCAGCACCGCGGACAGAGAGCGCAGTCACCGATCAGTCTCACCTCGTTCGGCCTAAAAAACTTTTTCACGCTCCGTTGAAAATACCAGTCAATAGAAATATAATATTATTATTATACTCAGTTACACATCGCTGAAAGAATAGAATCAAATAGGTATAAAATAATATTTACGCTTGTAACTAAACGAATTTCTACTAAAGTTACAAATGAGAAAGTCAGTTGGGCATTCATGCCGAAACTATTCAGCTTATCGTCATAAAATTTAATATACACAGGAACAATGAGCATACAAAGGAAATATTATTTAATAGAATTAGTACTATTTCCGAGAGCGGTTTAGTTATTTTATTATCCTTTGAAATGCATATTAATGATATAATTTTATAAGTAAATTAATATAAACTTTTGTCATTCTAGACAGCCGCAGTTCACACTAACAACTAAGTAATTAAAAAATAAATATATTTTGTCAACCGTTTTTAATAAAACATAAAACAATTAGTACCATCCGTGTATAATTAACGATCTTGATACTATAAAGTGGAGCCATTTAAAGCCTATATTAAAACAATTGAAGTAACATGCGGGTGTACTTCGCGGGTTCTTTCCCATATAATAGAATATTCCCTCTGGCGGCAACTTGCGGGACTGTTGGCTTTAGTATGCACAGAAGCAGGTGGCCGATAAGCCCGTACAAAGCTTGCCCTGATCCTATTTGAGCGTCTCCGACTCGGCCCGTCTGAGCTGTGGATTTTAGTAGATTTACACCACTCTCCCTTTGTTAATGTTTTATGAAATTTTAAGG
This sequence comes from Endotricha flammealis, assembly GCA_905163395.2. Taxonomy (NCBI): domain Eukaryota; kingdom Metazoa; phylum Arthropoda; class Insecta; order Lepidoptera; family Pyralidae; genus Endotricha; species Endotricha flammealis. The sequence continues at coordinate 11,268,636 of LR990860.1, forward strand.
TTCTTTGTCATGGTGGTTGTTCATATGAGATCATATTTTTTTCTTGTAATATAACAAAATGATCTTTTCTGTCGAATGGAACGATCAAAATGATATAAGTACCCTTGAAATGGATGTGCTTTGAGGAGTACCTTTCTTCCTGCCATCTACTTTGTTATACGAGATCCTACATTTAGCTAATCAATATTATTTGTAATATTGTAAAGATGACTACCACGTAGTAGGTTATAGGTACAAAACTTGATAAGGAAACAGCGATAACATGTTGAACTATTAGTTGACATTATCATAATTTGCAATAACATTGAAAACTGTGCATACATTGAACCATAACCTCTGTTGATAACCGAGACAGAGCATTCAAATTGACAGCAAAGTAAGATCTAATATTAATAAAATCTAGCATCCGGCATCATCCGTGAACAAACGCGAGAATAAGGCCATCGTGTTTCGAACTACATTGAGCTCTTTGCATGTTAGACCTCACGTTTAAACGATTGCAACAACGCGTTGGACAATAAAACTCGGCGGAACTCACGGCGTATTCGTCCCTTCTGGACAAGATCTAAGAATGACCTATTCAAATTGTAAATGCCTTTTTCGAATACTTACAAAGTGAAGCCGGTGACCGTATTCAAAGACACCATCGTATGTCTCCTGATTCCTGATAGACAATGTTATTGATTTTGTTTGGAAATAATTCCGCTGAATTCCTGTTGTGAGCTGCAAACGTGCAATAGTTTTTGCGGTTATCACGCCTCTATTAGATTACCATACTAGATGATAAACACATAGACAAATGTCACTCTATGTTATTATAGTGAACCATTATCTAGGCTTCGTTTCATCTTAAACAGATGTTTGAAGCAGCGTCGTGTGTTAGTCATAATATTTTTGTTGAACCACAGCCTATAAAGCTGGAAGGTTTGCTGAATTTTCCTTTTAAATTTGACAGCCCAATTATTTGGAAAAGTTGTAGGTACTTACTTTTAGGTAAGGTATAAAAAAAGATATAAATATTGTCTAATAGTTTTTTCATACATATTCCATATAAACGGTATACAATATACATCTTCTAATCATGGCTAATATATATTTAAAAAAAATAGTCGTGTAGCAATTACAAAGCGCCTTCCTTCTTTTCCGCAGATTTCATCTGAAATACAATTTTGATTGTTTTAAAGATGTATATTCGAATTTAATTACAATACTTGGCAGTTTTATCTAATAGAAAACACCATAGATTTTCACGATCGTAAAAAAAGTATTTTACTTTCTCTCAAAAATAACTGAATGAATTTGGTTATTTCGCGCAAATATTACAGTTTATAAACTAGAAAGTATTGTGGTTCCCTCAGGATAATAATATTAATGCTAAATCCACTTGGATAGCCAGATATTGATAAATGATTATGTATATAAATATTGGCAATTCTATTTACCAGCAAATAACCCACTAAAAATCAATAAAATATGAAGTATTAATATTACCGCATCTTGAAGTCCCTGCAACATTTCATTTACTGTTTTCTCCAGTTTCTTCGGGTCCAAAGCCTCCGTAATCTTTTTGCCTAAAGTTTCAAAATTTTCGCTCAATTCTTTCTGAATGGCTTCTAGGTCTAAATTGTTTTTGTTGTCTGCTGGCGCGTCACGTTTTACGAAGGCATGGACCTGTAACAGTGTAGTACGTACCGGTAACAGACGATGCGTCAATTATTATCAGAATGACAGAGCAGGACAAACGGGAGTCTTATTTGCGTCCATTTATATAAGAATAGAGAAGGAAAAAGAAAATAGGAAGTAAAAAGGGGTTTGACGACTTTCGGCTATCTCATACATCGTTCAAAACATAGTGGCAAACAAATTGTCAAACTAGAACTTGTAAGGATGTTGTGTCCTTCCTTATCCTATAAACAATGGTAAAAGACAAAAAGGCCGTAACCGGTTTTCATTGGCCATATCTTTTACTGATGGCCATTTTGCTTGTTTCCGAAATGGTGGTAGTTTATTTTCTTTATATTTACAAGTTTTAAATGACACGAAAAAGTGCCTGTGAAGGTATAATTTTCGAAATTAACAATTTCATATCAAAAAAACTTAACCATACCTGTCTTTTGTGATGACGACGCCAATTTGGATCCTATGTCATGAAGTCATGATATACTTTAATAATGTGTCTCTAACTATTAAACATGGACCTATACGCCACTACACCACTGCACTTTTTTGTCTTAATTTTCCTAACATTCTGACTCATTATCTTAAGTATTTAAGGTTTTATTATCTACTTGTCCTAAACGACATCGGTCGTGTGTGTCATCGGACGAATTTCCCGTCAGATGTAAGACACCTTATTTGACTGTTTAACAAAAATAAAGAAATAAATATGTTCACCCGCATAAGCATGAAAGCCGCAAATTGTCCTATGATAAGATAGGCCAAATAATATATGGCAATAAATTATTCCGTGCCATATCCAATGCGGGATCATTCATTTTGTTTAAGTATATGATATTTCTAGTAAAGACTACTAGACCGACAAATTGACAAAATGATGTCAGGTGGCTCAGTTCATAGTAATAGTGACATTATTAACCCTATCTCTTTTGAGTCTATCATAGCACAAACAATGTGTTTCTTTTGAGTCTGAATCTTCTATGTCTTATGAATATATTTAAAAAAAAAACATATAATTAGTCTCCCTTGTTTAGTACCCACAACATAAGCCTTGCTACGATGCTTGCTCTTTACTTTAACATACGTTTTAAACTATAGTTAACTACTGTCTCTCACCGTTCTTATAAAATTCATTGTGAGTAAAGACGACAGCTATAGTTTTCAGCCGAGTTATAGTTTTCAGAATTTTCTCTTGGGGGTCACAAATTGAGCTTCACTCTACATTGTCAATCTGTGGTTGACATCTTTCATTTATAAGACACTTCGAAAATGTATGTTGGGACTTTATATCACCTTATGCCTAAGTGCTCATAGTCCAACAAATAGTCGGTCTGGTTACGCTGAGGTTCTTTGAATAGCACATGCTGTAAAAGTTTTGCGAATGCATAATACATAGCCTATGTCCATCTGAAGTAATGTATATTTCAAAAGATTTATTGAGATATGATAAGTGTCAAAGATCCCAGATCCACTCAAATATATAAAGGATAGATGGGTCTATAAACAAACTCACAAAATCCTCATTCTCTCTTGATATAGTAGACATTTAATAAAAATAAATACTTACACTGACAAGGCACACAGCCAAAAAGACAATGAAAAGTTTGTTCATCTTGAAATTTGTAGCACAAGTTGACAACGTGAAAGTAGAAATCACACTAAAGTTATCTCGAGAAACTCTCCATACGTTAGTACTCAAGGGCTATTATGCCCCTTATCTACTTCCCAGGTCGCAAGCGGTCAAAGCATAATTTATAAACGAGTTCGCAATAGTCACTAATAGTCATGTGTCCTGCACTAAAGTGCACTATTATCTAATTTGAATCGATTGCCTCAATATGGATGTAATTTAACAACCGTCAAGACTTATCTGCCAACCATTGCACTCCTGAATGGTAAAACTGAGGTGAGTATCTGGAGTTTTAGTTACTGGGTAGTAGAACTAATGTAACAAAATTCAAGACGAAACATCTGCGGTTTTGTCTGTACTGTTATCAATGGGCATTGTGCGTGATAGTTTGCCTTCTCCAGCACAAGAAAATGGATTGAAGATTTATAAAACACATGTAATGAAATCAGCTGTTGTTTTTTTTTTTATATTCTACTAACTGTACACGTAGTTTCACCCAATCTACCATGCCTTTCTCAAGAATTAGCCTTAGGTATTTTTTTAAATATACTAGTACCTATTCCATATTATTACCAGATTTTATAATTCTAGTCACACACATTTTATATTAACGTGGTTCTATTAATTAGAGCGTTGTTGTAGTAATTATAGCGTTCAGCGTGCGACAGGCGAGCAAAAAAACGACAAAATATAATGAGATGTTTTTGTAATCATGTAGTAAATATTTTTGTTAAAATAATGTCATCGTTTAAGCTTATTTTTTGTTAACAAAGGAACTATATGAACTTCTATTCACCCTTGCCCGTTATTAAGCCGACTGTGCCTGGCCACCTTTTTTGAGGTTATCCATCTGAAAAAAAGAGAAATATAAGTAAATATACGGCATAATTTATTTACTGGAGAACATTCCTGCAATCCAATTGATTCCATTCCTATAGGAATTTTGACAATTTCACCTTATTCTTCCTTCATCACAAAGACATTTCTGCATTTCCACCTAGATCCTAACTCCTTCCATCATGTTTTTTTTATTTTAAATCTATAATATTTACCATTTTGTTATTTTATCTATAGACGTCACTGTTTATTCATTTTTATATTGAATACAACAGATTATTTCTGAAAGTTGAAAAATAAGTTGCTCTTCGTGCATCGCCTTCTTTTGTTCTAATGCTTACTACATACTTCATAATAACATACATTTTGTGCAGTGCAAGTATTGTCTATTTATAAACCGAAATGTTTTAAATTGAAATTATTGTATACTACTGGACGGATCTGTATTTCATTTAAAAAAATATTATAAAATAAAAATATGTAATGTATTGTTTTATGACAAAAAGGCCGTAACTGGTTTTCTTTCGCCATTTCTTTTGCCAGTGGTCATTTTGCTTTTTTTTTTTCCAAAATGGTAGTAGTTTATAGAGTAGATTAAATACATAAATAAATTGATTACTGTAATGTAATGTAATCTTTGATGAGAGAAAGTGTCTAAGGGTAAAACCATCTAAAAACTGTCCAAAATCATGTGAAAACTATCAGAAAAACTTTTGAAACCACTAATGATTGAGTTATATAACCCTTATATTTTGTTTAAAGTCAGGAAAATGCATTACTGCATGTCCCGCTACTTGGGGAAGCGACGCGGCGGGGGTCTGTCGGGCTCACCTCTCTAGCCAATGAGGGATACCGACTAAAGACCTGACTGTCTGCCACCTACTCCGCCTTCACAGTGGCGGGGTTGCGGGAACTGGTGATATTTCCACAACCCCGCATTGAGTTATAACCATAAAGAATTTTGGATTCAAATTGAAAAAAAGTCGCCTAAGATCCATTGAAGGATCACGTTATGGATCCAAGTGGTAGGATGTCTGTGAGGACCTACTCTTTGAATAAATAATTTGAATTTTGATAGAAAAAACTTACCGCTTTACTTATTTCGTCGACGAACTTGTTAATTCCTGCTTTTATCTCATCGGGGTTGAAAGAGCTTTGTAGTTTTTCCTGAACAATATTGGCTCCATCTTGGAATTGCTTTTGTATGCTTTCCAAAGTGAGAGCCGGAGTTTCTGTTGGTGCCTCGCGTCTCACAAAACCGTGGACCTGACAAACGAAACAAATTAAATTTAACTTAATTTAACTATTTATCTTAACCATTTATTGTAGTTTGTCCCTATATATACATACCTATATATTTACCTAGTTTACTGATAGTTTACAATACAAATTATTTTATAAATACATAAATTCTACGCCATATAGCTCATCAGACTGACCGTTGTCTGTTAATAAATATGGAATTTAAAGAAAAGCTCTGGTTAATTGTATCATCTAATAATTGGTAGAATATTAAAATTGATTATTCATAAAAAAAAACAAGTTTTGTATATCAGGATGTCAAGCAGTGAACTTTTTTTGGCTGAGATGATGGTGTGGTGACAGATTATATATATCAAATATTAATATCAATAATTTGATGTGAAATTGTTACTAGTTATAATAATAAAAATTAATTGTAAAATTTCTCCTTATGTGATTTTTATTGATTGATTTGACTTTCAATTTAACACAAGTTAAACACAAGTGTTTTATTAAAATAAAATAAAAAAAATAAAAAATGAACAGTATTATGGGAAAGTATAAACTACTACTTTCATAGAGATACTCCCAGATATTACCATCCCAAAATATTACAGGGAATAGAACTGTACACAGGAACATAATAATACTTACGCTGACAAGGCACACGGCCAAAAGGACGATCAGAAGTTTGTTCATCTTGAATTTCTGTAACACGACTTCACAACTCTACGGCAGCTGTCACACTAAGACTTAGGAGAAACTTTTTTTATCTTAGTACCAAAGATTAGGATTGTTTGTTCTTCCACGTTTAATATACAGCATGATGCGTATTATGTGGACTATTGTTAAATGTATAATCGGAAAGCCATTTAAATCCAATGAACTCAGAGACTTGTGATTATGATGTTTTCTAGATTTCGACAATGGCGACTGCTTCATCTCCGGGTGTCATGGCCTCGCATTTGGTTAGCGTAACCAACCTTGTAAACCAGAAACTTGTACTCGATCAATAAATAAAACATAAAAGTAATAAATATGGTTGAAAATTTTGCAAGGAATCGATGGATGCAATTAAGTGACGCAGGATCAAGTCGAGTTGCTTAATAATGGGGAAACCTACGTTTAGCAGTAGACTAGTATAGCCTGAATGAAAAACTCGCAGAATTATTGAGCTGACTCTAAATTAAATGTTATGATTATTATGGTATAGTCATTTTATGTTTATTGCTTTATGTATGCAAGAACACGCTTTTTGAAGTTACCAACCAAGTTACCAACTTGCGAATTTTCTTTAAATCTTTCAGTAGCATATAATTTAATTTTATTATTATTATTTGAAGCCTATAATGTCCCACTGCAGGGCAAAGGTAAAGGTTATATTCTATAAATTCCCGCATCTTGGAAACACACTGTATATGCTCTTTCTTATCTTCATTTCATGTGTTAAATAAAAATAAACTAATTTTATTAAATGGATTCTGCGTCATGAAGTAATTTTAAGAAATAATTAACATGGCTTCGTCCAATATTTATTTACTAATTAATGATATAGTAATAGTTACAACTCTCACAGCGATATCGGTTATTTATAAACATTTATGTTATAAGAAAAATGCTGACTCACTCCAGTAAAAGAAATTTTTGCAATGAGGTGAGACACATTCTACTTTTTTTTCTAGTACACCATTACAATAAAGTTGCGTTTTTAATTCTTATTAGCTATTTAGCTCATTCGTAATAAAACTAGTAGGTAGTAATAAAATATATCCTAGCAGATTTAATTTCCAACACATTTATAACACAATTTTTATTCAAGTTCTAATTAAAAATATGCTGACGAAGTTTTAAAAATTTAAATTTTTTGAAAGGTATTTTTTTTTAAGTTACATTGTTGGGCAGAAAGGTTACAAATCCTTACATTCACTATATACATGCTTGTTGAAATGGATTGGATGGAATGGATGGAGACCAACCCAAAAAATATCTTGAATATGAAAGTATAAAATAAGCTGAGATAACATTCAACTCCTTTATAGAGTTGTAGGTAGACATTATTTACTTAGGACAAAACATCTATTACATAAATAGGGATTGGCAGACGAAATTGTTCTCGTGAGGGTCCAATTTTAAGTGTTTGCCCGACCACCCTCCTCCGGTCCGGATGTTTGTGAAAAACTTCAAATAGGCCAATGTTTTGGTTCGCATATTTTTTCTTGCTACGGATACATTTGAAAATATGTTCAGCTGGAAGGTTTTCCTTTGGAAATGTTGATTTTTTAATATTATAGGATTACTTTATCTTCTAATGTTAGTCCGCTAGCTGTGGCGAAGATACCAATTTTCAAAAGAAGCTGGTGCCGTCAATTCTTATCGCCTTAAGAGGAAAACTAGGCCTTTCTTTTAGTAGAGGAGCCTAAGAGGGGATATTTGTAGTTACTCAAGTGCGTCAGACAAATATATAAGGGATATCTGGTACTTCTGATAGGTACCCTGTTAAGTCTCAGCACCATGTTTTTATTTCTTTTAATAGGGGGATAGTCAGAATAGTAAAAAAATCGAAAACTTGAAATACTTTAGTCGTCAGATTAAGGGCTCATACATACATACACGATGCGACGTCGCATCGTGCTAAAGATACCGCTTTTGGGACTCATACATATAAAGGCAAATCTTAAGTTGATGCCGCGTCGTTGTAGCACGATGCGATTTTTTGTACATAAATAGAAATAAAAACTAGATTGACACTTAAATGACACCATTATGTCTTTATTCGTATCAATAAATAAAAAAATATCAATAAATACATTAATCATTTGGATCCAAAAGTCTTCTTTGGTGGTGCAGTCAAGTCTTCAAACTGAAAGAAATACATAAAACAAAGTATTAAAAACAACTGGAAACGGCCGGACATAATTATTATCTTTAAGGACATATTGAAGGCGGCATAATTGAAGTCACACATATACTTCATAGCACTGTCATTAAATGATCTTCCCACGATAACACTAACTACAATAGTGTTTACAACTCAAAATGTGTCAGATTTGACTTAACAACATAATCACACGTAAAAATTAATTCCCCACAATTCAATACAACTATTCTATTGTTAAAATATTGCAAAAACCAACAATATGACCATTTTTTTAACAAACTTAAGTTAGATGTGAGTAATTAGTTTTTTGTTGATACTGAAAAAGGGTAATTTGGAGCTAGTGTATCATTAGCGCTATTTCATAATTAAATGTCATCTTTCAAGGCTTTAAGGACTGAATTTCATATTGCAGTCTCTCTCGTTGCTAAGGAGAAAAGTCTTTCAGACCTTCCTACTTTATCAAATATTCTTTAAATTAAAGGCGATGTCGAACTGACGGAATTCGATAGAAACTGGGAAGAAGAAACAGCAGAGAGGAATATCTATCTATCTATCTATCTAATTGTGAGTTCCAAGACAGTTATAATTTGCCCCGAGTATGGCGACGACCTACACTGTTTTTCGACCTTTTCTGTTTGTTAATCCTGGTTATACAGAAGACACAATATGGGAATATGTGAAGGATTAGTAATTTCAAAATTTTACTTACAGCCTTAGAAACTCTATTGACTTGATCTCCAATAGCGGTAAATATTGGTTGCAGCTGTTTGGTGTTGACTTCATCGACTGATTGAGCCAAAGCTTGGTCTAGACACTTTTTAAATGCCTCCATATTCTTTTGTAATGAATCAAACACATTTGTTTGAGGTGCAGTCAGTTCCCTTTTAACGAATGCATCCGTCTAAATAAAATAAAAAAATCACCAAAGTTATCTCAAATCTACTATTATTTTGGTATTATACATTTTTAACATTATATTATATTAATAATTCTGATTATATTCTCACCTCCACTTAGTTATTAAAATTGTACTTATAATACTAAATACTAAATATGTAAATAGAGCCCTATAATGAACAAATTTTGTAGTGCCCAACAGGGTCCAATGTTAGTATTTGGTGCAATAAAAATTGAGTATTGAGTATAAAACCAAAATATTATTTTATCGAATATTCAAAAATTCTGAAGCATTCTCAAAAGCAAATCAAATACTTTTAATTTAATTTAGGGTACTCACATTTACTATGATAAAAACTAAATAAAAAATTGCAATTTTTAAAATCATTTTTGCAACTGATTATGATCTTTTGAATCTACTAAACGATGAGCAATTACTGTGTGGACAAATATTCGCTACTCTTTATGTATGTGCAGTTACCTGTTTGACAGTATATTGTTAGAGATTAATTATTTATAACAGAACCGTCACCCAACAAAAAGTAATGGCATTTAATAAATGCAAAAGGTAGTCATACGACATACAGTCGACTCATAGTCGACAAGTAGTTGCCACCACAAATTCAACCTAACAAGCGATGCATGTCAAATAAGATAACGTTTTGGTTCGAAATACAATAATACCAGAAGTGTTTGTCTTAATAATTATACTTATTTAATTGACCTGAGTTTACCAATAAGTAAACTAGATGGCGCTGTCGTCATTTATACCACTATGGTCAAATACTATAGACGAGTAATACGCACAGCTTCGGAAGAATTCGGGCAAGACGCGACACTAGCGGCCCTACGGCATGAGGGCGGCATGAGGTGAACGATTTCAAAACTTTTGTATGCAAAATGTTATAGCGCCCCTAGTGGCATGAGGTGAACTATGCGTTTTGTATGCAAAATGTTATAGCGCCCCTAGCGGCATGAGGTGAACGGAGGTTGCCAAGTCATTGTATGAGAAACGTCAAGAGCTGTGCGTATTACTCGTCTATAGTTTTTGCTATGGTGGCCACCGTACCCTATGCAACAGGGTAACACCGTAGACTATGGACGCTTGCAACACCGGGAGTATCACTCGCGCAAACTTGCGCGACCCTGTAAAAATCATTTAATGCCCTTTTTGAAGAACCCCATACTATAGTCTGAAGAAATGACCTCGGCGGGGATCTCATTCCACAGCTTCAGCGTTCGTGAGAGAAAACTCTTTGCCATTTTGGTTCTAGTGTGTGAGGTTGGATTCCCCGCTGGTGACGAGCAGATCGGTGGTAGAAAGTGGATAGATGATTTTAATTAGGAAAACCTAATTTAAATACGAAGTATAGGCATTAATGTATTCTACGATCAGGCAGGTACCTGCTCTGAACCATTTTATAATCCTTTTATTCCTTTGTCCTTGTGGTAACTAGCGGATATTGGTGTTCGAAGTTCATTTACTAGTACTCAGATCGTTTACTAAATGGTTTTCTGCTTCGCATACTAGTGTTATTGGTTCTTACGCAAGTAGCACTTTACGAACGCTAATATTGTTCAATTATTTACAGACTGCAGTAAATATTTCCATGCTTATAATTTTTATTTATTTATTTTTGAGTTTTTTATTTATATGCATTCCCTGGAATCATTATGAACGAGCTATAGCTATCAGTTTTTTTACGTCACCTAACAGTATGACTTTATGAATTTAATTCTCAATTAACATTTAAAAAGAATAAAGTATAGCCAAAATATGAAACAAATGTAAAGTTTATGATAGCTTAGCAATTGACAACTTATATAATATTTAACTTTCCTTTTCATTTTCCTTAAGTTCATATTTTCCGAGCAAAGTGCAAATATTTATACAGATAAGAACATATTATATCCACTTTTAATAACATATGTATTTCCTATGTCAATCATATCCTTGTTTGTTCCAAATGATTTCAAAGTAAATATTATTCAGTATATAAATACATATATATATATAGTATGTAAATAAATACGGAATACTATCTGGAATACTATCTACGTGAGCGTTTAACTCATTTTTTTCGTATCCGTCCAAACCAAATATTTTGTAACAATCATTTCTTGGGAGACTGTAATATTTATAGTTGTTCTTGATTTATTTATTAATGATCGCCTTCTGTTGGGTCTAACCCGGAAGTCAAACGACAACTAATATCCGTTTCAACTACAAAATTTGACATTAGTGTCAAATTCATGTTAGAATTTTTTTTTACTATGAAAGATACTTTTCTCTGAAGATGTTTGCGTTCCTCATTCCCTCTCAGAGTTAAAACGGAACGGATAGCACTACTCACTACGTCACACGGAAGAATCAAACCCAGGCATCTTTGTAGTTAAGTTACATTATCGATTTTTAACTTAATACCACATTGCCTCAAGTTATCTCTTTTTTCCTTTTTAGACAATGACAGCATAAGATTTAATGGATCATTAACTTCAAAAGGTTTTGTGATATTGGATGACTAATCTTTAAAACTAAGTATACACTTAATAGATCCCTCTTCACATTTAGTTCAGAGCCGAAATCGAGTTTGGAGGAAAATTGGCTAATGGCGACCGGTCAGTACTCATTTCCACTATAGATAGACCCTTACATGCCTTTTACAGGTTCTCGTTAATATCTTGAAGTACGGTCACCAACATTTATTGCTCAAGTTTGCACAATCTATTGTCAACTTTACGTCTTAGGTATTACAATTGAGATTAGTATTACATATTACAATTGTAATCAAGGTGGTACATGGCATTGTCGACTTTAGGATATAGATTTTACTGTTGGGTTTACTGTGGACGGTTTTATTTTATATAGATTTAACTATCTCAAAGTAAATGATTGCTGTGATTTGTAGGTAAGACTACGAGTATATTATGTTCGTGGAACCGATTCTCTAATAGTGATAGATTGGGATCTATCATTGAGGAAATGAGTTCACGAGGATGCAACTTTTTTTTATTCCGTTTTTCTTTCTGAAAATTTTGGATGCAAATAAAACCAAGCTTGTTGCGTATTGCAGGATTGCACGTATTACGCTCCTCACAATCCCACTTTATATGGCGTAAAGGTGGCAGAAAGTCAGGTTTCTTATTCGATGTACTCCTGACAAGGAGGAGAAAGTCTGACAGACTCTCATCATGAATATACGGTAACAAATTTTTCCTGTCTAAAACTAAAGAGAGGTATTACAGAATTGCGCCATAAAACAAATGACACTATTTCTAAGAACAAATTTCTCATTGTCATATTGTTTACAGTGTCAAGGGTCAAAGATAAACTTACCATTTATATTAATTGTTCCCGATATCGCTTCATAAGAATATTATTACCAGCGATAAATGTGTTAATTTTAGAAACCTTGTAAAATTAGACCAATGAGGATAAAATACTTCGTCATTTTTTCTAGGTAGGAATTCAGTATAACGAAATTTAAAATGTTTCATTATCATTTTTATTTGGAAAAGTTTACATCTCTATACTCCCACCAGTTTAATGGTAGGTAGCAGACAGAACGTCAGTAACAGAAGACAAAACACTTTTGTATATTCTAAAGATAGTGACAGCAACTTTCTACATCAAACAAAGCAACTCTGGTACTAAAGTGCTATCTACTTTTGATGTATTTTGGCTTTTAAGCTGCAATATAATTATCTAAAGAAAATACATTTTTTTATTTATTATGATACTATAGCAAATACACTGTCATTGTTAACACAAATTACAGAGACTCACGTTTACGCAGAGACACTAGAAGTCTTAAACCTATCTATATAGAAAATATCATTTTCACTTCTCATGCTCAGAAAGTGCTTATTTGCGCAGGATATAGGCTGCACAAAATCGAATTTTGTGCACAAGGGCAGAAAAGTAAACTCATAAATGTATCTATATTAAGACAAAGGAAATAAGCCATACAGCCAAACACAACAAAAAGTTCAGAGATAGAATTTGTTATTTTATAATATTTACTTTAATTTATTTGCCATAAGTGTTTTTAAGTCATAAAAGATATTAAAATTTAAATTAAAGTACGGTAGGTTATTTAATTAATTTAAGAAAATTATTTTATTACAAAATTAATTTAATAGTAGGCTGTATAGGTCTGCAGCCCAAGCCTAATTTCAAAGTCGTAAGATTTAAAAAAGCGGCGGGAAATGGGAAACAGGGTCTTGTTTTTCTTGCATTTATTTATTTATTTCCTCGCAATCGAAGTGAAAAGCAGAGTTTATAACTCGTCCACAAAACCATTTCTATCCTCGACATTACTATCAGCCCTCGCCTTCGGCTCGGGCTGCTAAAAGTCTCGGATAGAAATGATTCGTTTTGTGCACTTGTTGTAAAATCTACTATTTCAATACATAATAGGAATAACTACCTTACCATCATACAAATCTTTTTCATGTACTACATCATTAGAAATGTCTTCTTGATAATCTTGATAAATAAAATCTTGATAATTAAATTCTTCTATTGGTATTTCTTGAATGTCATGTTCATCCATTTCCTGTTCTGCATCAGGTTTTTTATTATTATTTTCATCTGTGTCTTCTACTTGATCTGATCCACTATTATTTTCTATTTCATGATGTATGTTGCCGACCTGCATTAAAATATTTTAGATTGACAATAAATAACCTTGTAAAATGTTTGGGATTAAAATGTTTCTTTTAATGAAAAAGACGGTGCAAATAGAACTAAATTGGAATTAAATTCAAATCCTTTAATGAGCGGACTTTTTATCTCTCATTCCACATAGGTATATAGCACATTTCAAAGATTTCAGCAGACAACTTGTAAAACTACGAATTCTCATCTCGTCTTAGTGTTAATTGTGTGAGTAGTTTACTGGCTCTTAAATAAATTGACTCAAAAGTGCTTCTACTTAGTTATCACTGTTATCCATTAATTTACTCGTAGTTACCTTTGCACCCGGAGGAAATTGATAAGAATTTGCTTAATAAAATAAAACATGAATTGTTGATTATGTGAACGATATATTATGTAGATAGAGATAAGGAAGTGACTGATTACTGGTGATAGAGAACAATTAAAAATAAAAGATCTTATGTGTTGACCCCAAATAAAAGATGCAGGAATGACGATGATAATACTTATGATTGGGTGTAATAATTTGGTATTATTAATATACTGATGACGGGGCCGGGGTTGCTGAAGTACCACCAGCTCATGGTAACGCAGCCCTGCCACAGTTAAAACAGAGAAGAAGGAAAGATTTTAATAAGTATTACATTACCATGTCCCGATCAACTACATTTATTTCATCAAGGTGCGAAACATGTAATGAAGAAAAAATCTCAAATAAAATGATCATTATGATATCTATGCTAATAAATTTACTAACCTTGTTATCATCCGGATACAGACATTCTTCAGTTAAATAACCTTCGTCACATAAATGCTCATCTGTGTCTATATCATCATTGTCCATACCGAAAAACCACCGTAAATAGTCACTTATAATTCTTAAGAAGGAAATTTCTGACCCTTCATCGTGGTCATGGTCCGGATCATTATATGTTTGGGGTTGTGACTGCAATAAAAAAGAAATTATTTGTGACAAAGTCTTCACACTAAAATTAATTTAAGGAGCTTGTTAGCATCGCAGCATTCGCAGCACAAGTAACAATCCAAGTCAATATTTAGGTGAATTTTAATATCTCGAATCTTCGTTAAGCTATCGATCCCGACTGTTTGTCGAAAGATGATAGTCGTTATGTCAAGTCAGTAATTGTCAGATCTAAAAACACTGATACCAGCTAATCCACAACTGACTAATTGCAGGAAACACACGAAAATAAGAAATAATAAAGACTTCGATAAAATATTGATTTCGATGCGAATTAAAGTTTCAAAATAAAAAACTTACTAATACAAGAGGTAACAAAAGTAAAACCCAAAGAGACATCTTGAATCTTGGATAGGAATGAGTGCAAAATATTATATGACTTGTTTATAAATACTCATTGCTTTACTTATGGCGTTTATAGTCACGTTCATGTAAGATTAGGTAGACAAAAGGAATCACTTTACCTACATTTCCTGATATTTACATTCCTAAGAAGTAATTTCAATTAAAGACGGGTCGTAAAATACTATTTTAGTGTTTCGTTAATTTAAATCTGACAAATTATGATCTTTACGATGATAACATATATCACCAAAGAACAGGTACGTGTATACTTTCTTCCTCGTCCGGCCCTTGATGAGGTTGCGAATTTTCTTAAGAAATCTTTTCAGGTCAGTTGTAACACTTGCAAGTTGCAACAGCTTGCAACAGACTAAAAATAATGAATCAATTTTTTTATTTCTCATAATCAGAATTAGAACCATGGACTTTTCACTGAGTTCTAAAATTATTCATAGGTACACATTATTGTATCCACAGATAATATAATCACGTAAGCCCTCACTGCAAAGGGACAGCTTATCTCTCTCTACGTGTTCGCTACAAGTTAATTATAATTATCACGTGTCCGTCACATATGTATTTTACATAGGTATATAATCTCTAATGTTTCACCTACAATCGCTGTAGAGTTAGGTAGAGTTTTCAAAGCCCGTATAGGTGAATTTTTCTTATTCTTGTGCTTCTCGCAACTAGTGTCAACTTTGGGTAGCCTAGGTCAGTATCAGCAAGTCGATAGATAACTTGAACTGGTCACTGACTTGACCTGACTTGACTTGTTTAAGTCATCTATCGACTTGAAGGTTGTTACCTATCGACGACGTTAGTTGAATTTAAGTAACATCGTGGTACCTGTGCCACGGTTTTTGTTATTTACAAAAAAAGTATTTTAAGTATATTTATCAGAAATCTAGTTACCCATAGTACAAGCTTAGTTGCTTAGTTTGGGACTAGATGGCGTTGTGTGATTCGTCCAAGAATATTTATTATTTTTTTTTTTTTTTTTTAAAACACAAAGTCAGACAGGATAGCGTATTTTTTTAAATGTAACTTAATCCATACAAATATGGACACCATTATAAACAACAAATATATTAGCCAACCGTGATAGCACACGTATATGTATTAAAATGAAACCCTTTTAATATTTTAGTAAGGCTAGGGTTTTATTTACTTAGGATGCGAGAATGTTGTTAAGCTGATATCTTTTAGTTACCATACCATCCCTGAGTGCCCTTGATGTGAGGAAGAACGCATTTATTAGTGATGTAACGCATGTCCACGGCTTAGATAATAAACAATACATGTACATTTTGTATACAGTATACATTGTTTACTTAGGCCTCACAAATGAGGTTATATTTGGTCGGTCAGTGTGATTAGAAGCACTGGTGTTATAGAACAACATTAAAATAATGATGTTCGAAATAACAATACTTCTATACAAATTTTTGTTGACATATATTTTGGCGTATACGAGATGTAGTTTAGAGCATAGGGTTTGAGTTTCTAAACATTCTCTTTTACATAATATTATTCGAAGTCAGAATTTTATATACATACGTAGACGTTAGAGCGTTACTTCAACAATTATGTTTCCATGTTTTTTGAAATGATTTTCAACTAACTGCCAAGTATCATCATCTCAACCAGACCACTTGGACATAGGCGTCCCGAAGTGGACAGGTTGAGATGACTTGTTTTACGTTTCAAGTACGAAACCTGTACGTAATGTTTATTTCCCCTTGCTTAATTTTAACGCGTAAAAAATAAACCTTTATATCTACTAACGGATATGGGAGGGACAGATGACGTGACATTAGCATGAGATAAATATTTAGAATCGAAACGGTGTGTACCGAGCCGTGTCCATTTTCACGCTCATTGCTCTCTGCCACGTTCGCATACCTATAGGTATAAAGGTATAATTGTATACTAGAGAATGATCACGGTTTTATCCAAGCATTCCTGTTCTTGGATATAAACTATGTCTTTTCAGTGCCAAACTATATCCACACCAAACAGACAGGTTGAAGGATAAAGTTCCTTTCGCATTTATAATATTAGTAAGCATCGGACACTGGACTTAGCACATTATCACCGTATCTTCAGTAAACTAAAGTAAGTTGTCATCTACTAAAGTAGATGAACTCTAGGAGGCCTATATTCAGCAGTAGACTAACACTAGGCTAATAGTTATGTTGGTTTATCAATAGGTAAAACGCCACAAAAGGAATGTTAGAAAGATAACTTGAAAATATGGGTTTACTACTTGATTTCGAATGTCATGTGGCCGACGGCCGATTCCCCGAAGTCATTAGCTCGAGTGTTCGAATCGCCGAAACTCCATATCATCGATGTACCACAACTTCGACTAGCCATTAGTTCGACGTCCGTTTCACCGAAAAGCCATTGCAACGATAGTCCTATATTTCGAATGCTCGAAGTGCTAATATTTCCATAGTTAATGGTCATACCCACCGGACCAAAATGTATGAGACAGCAGTTTTTTAATCATCTCTATTTTTCACCTAATTTACATTTGAAGTTAATGCTTAGAATATTTTTATTATTAAAAATATGACTATTGTTGATTATTGATAATAAATGTTACGTTGATTAAACCCTGCTGGTTTTACTTTTTATTCCATTTTTATAACATTCCTTCCTTTTTTTACTCTTCTGTACAACAACGTGTTACTCCTAGTACGCATAACCTCCTACTTACTATGGGGATCATAGTAAAACAAAACTGCTGTCTCAAACATTTTGGTCCGGTGGGTATGACCAATATTAGCACTTCGAGCATTCGAATTATAGGACTATCGTTGCAATGGCTTTTCGGTGAAATGGACGTCAAACTAATGGCTAGTCGAAGTTGTGGTACATCGATGATATGGAGTTTCGGCGATTCGAACACTCGAGCTAATGACTTCGGGGAATCGGCCGTCGGCCACATGACATTCGAAATCAAGTAGTAAACCCTGAAAATATAGCAAGGAGCAAGGTTGTAAAATTATTGCAAAAATCTCTGGCAAATTCTTGGAAAATTGCTCGTTAGACGCTATTGCCATAAAAATATGCTCATGAGTGTTCATTTTATTTGTGAGTTTAAAATTTAAATGCCATTCACAAAGAGACTAATTACAGCTTACACAGGATCATGCTCATTAATTAGCCCTTTAGCCGATTTATGTTGTGTCCGATTTTCCGTGATCACCTTTAATCTTGCTATTTTATCCAGATTGTTTTATGTCAGAGGATAAAAAGCATGGTTAGCAATGATAGCCATGTCAGCTGCAATTTTCTACAAATACGCTTCCCGCAATTATTACTCTTCACTACTGGCTGGAAGAGTTTGGAGGAGACCTATGTCCAGCAGTGGACTTCTTGTGGCTGAGATGATGAGGTTGACAAACGAGCATGCGAGTCACTTGATGCTTGATGATCTCTACCACCCACGGAGCACAGAGACAACGGGGCGGGGGAGCTGAGCCGTTGCCAACCTCTAATATAGACTTACAGACTTTTAAGAAACGAGCCTTCTGAAACACCGCTCGCAATAAATGTTATGTGAATTTTGATGTTATGGAAAGATTGACGTATGTTTGTTGTTAATTCACGCTAAAACAAATTTA
This sequence comes from Endotricha flammealis, assembly GCA_905163395.2. Classification (NCBI taxonomy): domain Eukaryota; kingdom Metazoa; phylum Arthropoda; class Insecta; order Lepidoptera; family Pyralidae; genus Endotricha; species Endotricha flammealis. Next base: position 11,287,416 of record LR990860.1, read on the forward strand.
TGGATTCTCTTTTGCTACATAGGTAATAACGTTGATTTCTAAGTGAAAGAACCCGCAGTCTTATCTAGAAAAATGTAAAAATATGATTATTTTAAATTTCATTCCAACATCTTCTGCATTTTGTATTAGGATTTGGGAATGCCATTAAATAGGTATCATGAGATGGAATTTTATAATACAAGAGCTTTTATTAAACCTAAAAGATTTCAGTACAGAAGAAGTGATCAAAAATGTATTAAGAGAGTACTTAGATTTTTCTTTATTTCACAATGCGCCATCTGAACCAGAGTTAAATAACGCTTGAATATACCTAATTATTATGACAACGAATACAATATTATAGTTTTCACAAAATGATTTGTAATACATAGAACACATAACATAAATCACTTTGCACATCGAACGCAGACCCTTCCGCCACAGAAGAAACCACATGACTACTAACCATAGAGTAGGTACCAAAGTTTAAAATAAAAACAATGTCAAAATGTTAGTGGTGCTGCCCAAATCCTTTGCTACGTTGCCGAGCTGAATGGCTTTGGCCATCCTTTGCACTATAAAGAATAGACCAGGAATGAGAATCACTATTCCTAATATATTACAATACCAGCGAATCCCGCGCAAATTCGTTTGCGTGTATCTCGCTTTCCTGTGGGAATTTTGGAATGTATTATACATTTATACTCTTAAATCACTCTATCTATTTAAAAACGCATCTAAATCCGTTGCATAGTTTTAAGGATCTAAGCAAACATAGGGATATTCCGCTCGACGTCATTTTATAATATGTAAAGATAAAGTAATTCTACATGTTATTGTATTTCACCATTGAAAGATCACTTCCAGGTGGACGTATGCATGTTTTACGTATCATATACTGTACTTCCATTACAAAAATATTACCACTTTACCATATTCTGGCATAACAAAGGGTGTTAAACAAACTATGTTAGCTGAAAGCAAGCGATATGAGACGTATACATACAGTTTCTTTTAAGCAAATTGAATATTCATGTCGACGATAGAGCCGGTCTATCGCTCACATAAACTCCCGTTCAAAATCTCGACGAAATAGCAGGCTAAGTACACGAGAAACTTTGTTAAAATACTATATGTCATTGTATTCTTTTGAAAAAAAAATCTTCAAATGAATTTTAAAGTATGGTTTTTATGAAATAGTTATAGCTACACCATCTTATCTTTACTAATTTTAGCTTGAAGACAGCATAATTATTTTGTGAGATTGTGCGTTGGTAGAGAAGTGGCGTAACATATTGCCCACCCACATGAAAATGTATTTTACATTTGACTATTTGGAATATACATTACTAGCTTCTGCCCGCAGCTTCGCACGCGTGGCCTACTAACAATTAGCATATTTTTCTTCAGAAACAAATTCCGGTCGGATTCGGTCCGGTCCGGCACGGCCTGTTACGGACCGGCCCGGTACGGCACGGTCCGGTACACTACGGTTCCATCCGGTCCGATCAGGTCCGATCGGGTCCTGACTGACTGACTGATTTACTTAACTATTAAACCCAGAACCGCTGGGTCTAGAGATTTCAAATTTGGCATGTAGGTTCCTTATAAGGACTGGACCGACCGGATCGGAACGGACCGGAACGGATCGGACCTGATCGGACCTGATGGAACCAAACGGGATCAGACAGGAATTTGTATCTGAAGATAAATTTGCTAATTGTTAGTAGGCCACGCGGAAAAAGCCGCGGGCAGAGCTAGTTATTAATAAAATTACTATGAATTTCATCAACGTTAGCACACAAAGTACCAGAATCTGTATTGGCACAATCGCCAGGAAAGTTAACTACGCAATAAGACTGTTTACTCGAAGCCAATTTGAAGTTATACCCAAAGTTAGCCCTGGCATTCTGGAGTTGGACGAATGTACTCAATTTGGAGTTGGGACACGGGCCTAATACAATTTATATAAGGGCTTTGTCTTGTTCCGTACACTTCCTCACACAAATCCACGCACGCAGCAAAACTTTAGGGTAACATACGACGTCTAGAACAATTTGTAATAATGAATCACTGAGCGACAGTAAAGACTTCTCGGGTGCGTTTGTTTGATTAAAAAACTTCATTGTTGACAACAAGGCTTTTTTTAAAAGATTTTTCTTAATGTTGATCAAGATCTAATGTTTTTGAGGTAAGATCTTTGATCTGCAGAACGAGAATAACATAAAGAGTTTGTCCATTTAATGATATAAAAATCATACTATACAAATTATCACACACACAAAACATTTAAAAAAAATCAAAATACATTATAAAATCATACTCATTCTAATATTATAAATGAGAAAGTGAGTTTGTTTGTTTGTTTGTTTGTTATTCTTTCACGGCTTAACTAATCAGCCGTTCATTATGAAAATTTGTATATAAATTGTCAGGGGTACAGAGCCCAACATAGGCTACTTTTTATCCCGTGAAAGTATGTCATTCCAATGGGAAAATATTTTTTCTACTATAGAGGGCGCTGTATCGGCCAACAGATGGCGCCACAAATCGCGCCATGGGTTGTTTAGTTGTCGAAAGTAAACGAGATCAATGACATAAAATTAACCGCGAGCGAAGCCGCGCGTAAAAGCTAGTAATAGTATAAAGTCGATTAAAACAGAAAAGCATTATTGTGACCATTTTAAACAAATGATATTCTGTAAATGTTTCCCCATTTCATAATAAAATTCTTTCAAACTCACCGATTAAATTGGTACGTTTGATGCAATTATCGAGATTACTGAAAAGAGGAAAACAATTAAAAATATCACATTGTAATAACAGGGAACATTTTTAAACAAATATCGATACGGTTTCCAATTAACTCGCAGTCACACACAGGTGTTCGAAAATACTCAAACCGATATTAACAACTCGATTCTCGTTTCCTCGCCCACTCGATTCTTCAACGATTTTTCTTGAGACATTTATTAATTAATGTACCTACTATAAGTTCATTTATTAATGAGATTTTTTTATTCATCCTAATTACTTTTGTGAGAAGTCAAATTGGCTATTTATGAAATATCGACATTATTTCAGAAATAGCCAATTAGACTTCTTACGTTTTCATTAATTTTGTTAATTACCTGTATTGAATGACTGCTTTCAACCGCAGTTTTGTTTTTGCCATCAAAAGCCTAATAAAATCATTCGGATATAATAGGATACAAATAATATCCTGAAATAAGTCTTGCATTACGTATGTATTCAATAATATAATAAACAATTTTACATACAATAATGTAAACAAACCACCATAAAATATAACTTTTCGTTAATTTTAATTGTATGTGTTTTTTTTAGTTATCTTACAGAACCAATAATTCGTTGTTGTCATTTTATGTTTGGTCTCATGGGTAGAGTATTACCTGGGTAGTTATTGACAAAATTTCTAAATGTTGTTTATTTATGTTTCATAACTTTCATATCAACGCCAAGCACAAACCATCCACTAGATTCGTGCGCCACAAGTTACGTAAAATAATATAGATTTTATAAGATGCTTTTAAATCATGAAAATTGCTACAAAATCACTTAGGTACACTTTGATCCTGTAAACAGTAGAGCGCATCGCAACCCCATCCCCTGAACACAGGTGTGTTTGCGTTTCATTAACCGCCACACTCCAAGATTCGCGACTCAGCTTATAGCAAACAAGTATTGGAGCATTACTTTGGTTTTTTTTGTGGAATTTCTAGTGGACGTTCGGTTGTAATAATCACACGATCTTGTTTATCCATTGAATGTCAAAACCGTTGTAAGTAATTAGTAATAATCAGAATAATCTCGTCCATTGAAAACCGTATGAATATTCGGTATGCTTTGATATAAGTATGATATTTCAATAGATTATTTCCTTTAGCTACTATTAGATCCTTTAAATCCTCTTCCTACTATGCGTCTGATTAATTCGTTGCGAGTTCCAAAATTTCACAAGACTTGTAAAAATGTATGAATAATAATAATCTACAATAATCTGCCGTAAATGGTTTTTGTTCAGTTTGACAGCTACACGACACGTCACAGCCAATATGTGTTATTAAAATGAATTTTAAAATGTTTGGTTACAATACACCAATAAGTTGTTAGTGTTTGTATCGTATTTAAATCAACAAATTTAAAATAACGATCAGCTATGTTGATACAAAATAAGGCATGAAATTTGAAGTGTGCAACGAGCGTCAACGTTGCCATATTGAAAAAGTAATGAAAAACTCCAGCCAGTGCGCTCAAAACTCTCGCTTTATTGAAAAACTATTTCATTCCAAGCGAGATAAATTGTGGAACTCTACTGTCTTCACAAAGAATAAACTGACTTTTTATTTGTATTAAATATTTTTAACAATGATAGATTTTTTTAAAGTCTTTATTAATTATCTATTAGAAACTCGCACAACTTCGTTTGCGTGTGTTTATTAATGCACAGTAGCGCCATCTATAGGGACTTTTCCTTCGATGAAATCCTACGGAAATCGCATATTTTTCGGGATAAAAAGTACTACCTACCCTATGTGTTAATCCAAGGCATCAGCTACCTTACATACCAAATATCATAAATATTGGTCCAGCCATTTGAGCGTGAAGACGTAACAAATATACACATAACTTTCGCTTTTATAATATTAGTTGGATACATTTAAAAAGCTTTGTCCGGAATGACTGATTGATCAACGGACTGCCAAAACCGCTAATCGTAGACCTGAAACGAAGGTGTTCTTTGTATGATATAGGCATCTGATAAGAAACGATTTTCCGAAATTCTAACTGGAAAGCGAGATATACGCAAATGAAGTTGCTTCATTATTTTTAAAGTAAGCAATGCAAAGAAGTCTTGGTGTTTCGCTATATAAGTACTGTATTATGAATCCAGTTGGCTTTGATATGATATACTATCCGTCCGCCTCAAGTTTGCCGTCACCTCCCGCCGTGCACACCTCACCGCACCTGAAGGCCGATAAGGCGGGTAGTACATGCGTTCGCACGATGATTGTAAAAAAAAAAATTAATTATTTTTATTTAATTTATCAAACACCAGTACATTATATTATTAAATTCAAATACAATAAAATCACACAACTACAAATTAACATAACGAAAATAAAATTAATAAAAATAAAAAAATTACTACAATTAAGAATTAAATAAGAATAACAAAAAAAAGTCAAATAATAATAATAATTGAAAATAATAATAAATAAAAATCTATTTATTAATTAAACTGTGTTAATTATATAAGTATTCGTATTTTATAAAAGACTACAGAATATTGAAAATTTATGAGTATGTAGTAGTTGAGAGTTTATGATATGGCACCCGGCAGACTCTCTCACATAATATCGCCATGTAGCATCACGTTCTGTGTTAAAAAAATCCCGAAACCCTTCTTTTCCTTTTGCATGGAATTCCATTCTTTTTTGCTGATCTGCCCGTACTTACTAGCCATGATTCTGAGTACATATATAGTAGTGATAACAGACGTTATGAGAGGGAATATAAACAAGAGTAGTTTTCTTATTATAATATGGAGAAATAAAAGACATTGGACAAAACTATAATGATGAGGGTCGACGTGCGGTCGGCCACCGAAATAGATAAACACTTTAGTGCCATGTCAAAGCAACTACATAATAATATGGATATTATTACAATATTAGTTTATATTCCGCTCTATTCATAAATGATGGTATTAGAAGATTCTTCACGTGGCCAAATATGGTTGAACGTACCCGATGGCCCTATTTCATAGTGTTAGTATTAGCTGTGTAGAATTTACAGATGCATTCCAATATTAATATAATTCAAGCCAATATAATTTAATTTTGATCGCATTTTATAACAGCATCATTATAGTTTTGACCATCTGTAAAATTTTCTAAAACCTTTTTAAGATTTCGTGTAATGTCGAACCTAAACAACGGCACCAAAAAGAAAATTTTCAAGTATATTTACTAGATATACTCACTATCCGGAATTCCGTTGTTCCGGTTTTATAGGAATTTCTTTTATATTATGTAAATTTTGGATTAAATATTATTTAGCACATAAAATGCGAGCTAGATAAGCAGACGTCGAAAATTTAGTTTACTATGTAAAAGATATAGGTATCTAAAAATGTAGATGTATTTTCAAAAGCTTTTTCGCATAAAACTGCAAAATATTTTGTCTAAAAATCTCAAGCAAGGCAAAGGAAACTACGTCCATAAAGCCAGCCCATATCATGTTTTTAACTTATTTTCTTATCATCAACAGAAGCTAAGAGCTGTCTCTGGGGAATATTTGGCCCCGAAACAAAAGACGACGACGGTCGGATGTTTAATTGGGGAACTAATAAGAATTTTTAATACTAATTAAAGTAGGGACATAAAGTCTTCATACATACACTTAAGTTTAAACCAAAGATTGAAACGAAATGATTTTTTTTTTCATATGTCAACTCTACCTTTAACACTCTAACATAATTCTGGCTATGCCCATGAATTCAAGTGAGATAATGTCTCCATGTAAAACTACATCTCATATTACTCAAAAGTCAACGATTATCTGGAAAGAGGTTTCCATTTGTTCTCGATATAAAAATCACACAAAGCTTCGAAAGTGCTCTCACAATAGAGAGTACTTGAACTCTCGACTACACAATGTCACATGTCGCTTGTTTCGATTCTTTGATTCTTCCCGCACACCGAATATGAGTATTTAGTCATCATATCAACCCATAATCATCTCACTTACGTACGTAGATTCAATCGAAGGAGATTAAAGCATACTCTGCCACGCTGCTACAAAGCGAATTAGCAGAGGGCAGTGTGTTTTTAAGCCGTCTAAAGGGCTTGGACAGAAAATATCACTAATGAAGAAGTGCTGCAGAGAGTAAGGGAAAAGAGAACTCTGATGAAAGAAATAAGACATGAGTTTATCAGAAACATCTTTGAGGGAAAGATAGAGGGTAGGAGAGGAAGGGGGAGGCCGAGAAGAACTTACATGGATCAATTAAAGGAAAAGGCAGACATCGAGTCATAAAGAGAGGTGAATTAGCTGGTACAGGAGAGAGGAAAATGGAGACTGCTACATCGACAAGAGCGATCTCTTAAATTTAAAGAAGAAAGGGCACGGACTTAGCTTAAAGACTGTCATCGACAACAGGAACAGGAACACCGGAACCGACGGCTTAATATGCCCTCCGAAATGTATTATGTATGTACCTAGTTTTAAATTTTATGATAAAAAAGCAAAGAAAAAAGAAAAGTACGATATATTTTTAAATGACAAATAAATTAAAAGTAAAAAAATATTTTAAATGTATAAGAAATAGTTATTTGTTATGCAAGGCTGCAAAGTTGTTTTTTGGCGCGAGTACTTAAATTGAAACCTGAGCTAACGAAGGATTCTAGGATTGAACCACGAGCGAAGCGAGTGGTTCAAATATAGAATCCTGAGCGTAGCGAGGGTTTCAAAGGTACGAGACGCAGAATAACTTTGCTGCCGAGCGAAACACAAAATTTTTCACCTCACTACAGCGAGGAAAATCCTAGGTGCAAGAAAAACGCAAATAATATATTAAATAAGTGTTTATTTTTTTTCATGCGGTGTCGTGCTGGCCAGTTCGATTATTCTAAAAATAAGGTTGGCGCACTGGCATGAAATAAGTATTAATGCATTTTCAGAGGACTGGCGGTATAACAAATTAAAGAATAGAAAGGTTCGAATTTTAAAAATACTTTCCACGCTAGGGCACAAAATGCACTTTTTGCGCTCAGATTTCGAATGACAAACACATTCTTTCCGAGCTTGTGAGGTGAAAACATAATTATCGAACTAACATTTACTCGTACTACGAGTAAATGTCCAAGATTCCACCCTTACATACATACATACATACATACATACATGCATACATACATACATACATACATACATACAGGTCAAGTTAAATAAAAGCTTTTATAAAGGCCGTAACTGGTTTTCTTCCGCTATTTCTTTTTATCAGTGGTCATTTTGCTTTTGTTTCCGAAATGGTAGTAGATTAATTTATACAAATCATTTATTACTGTATACTCTGACAAGAGAACGTGTTTGTGAAAACCTATTCTCTGAATATAAGTTTTGAATTTGAATTTGAAATCCGAACGCTGGCTAGGGTCGACGTTGTTTACCTTACGTGTTCGTTGCAAAGTGTGACATACAACGACACCATCGTGCGCCGAGAGTATCTTCATACATTTAGCGTGCAGTTGCGTTTAACAGCCGCGGTGAAGTCATGTATTTTATATGCATGAATATGTGGTTTTGTTTCATTATAACAGGTCATTAATATAATGCTAGTAACCAGATAATGAGATCATGCGTGGTCAAGTAAAAATTTAATTTAAACAATATCAATGAAAAGGTTCAATATACATACAAAGTATATCATTTTACAAGTTTCCACGTCGTTGATCACAGCAATTTAACACAAGGTAGGGCCAATAAATCCAAAAGATCAACATCCCTCGTTCCTACTGATATAAATCGAAATAGATGACGCAAATTTAACTAAAGCGAAGAAAAAATGACGAATTTTCGACACTCAATATTAATTTGTGCCAAATAAAGCTGTACAAACTCGAACTCAAATAATTATTATATTTATTTATTACATTTATGTAAAACATGACTAAAGAACATACTTGCGAAGGCCTACTCTCAGAATAAACGATATATTTTTTATTATCACATTCAACTAAAATATAAAATAAAATAGATGTATTAACAATATGTATTAATATTCTTTGTAATAATATCTACATATTATAAGAAAAAATGCATGCAAGTCAGTTCACACTCGTACTGATTATAATTATATCTGTGGGTACGGTTCAAAAAACACACAGTATTTAGTAAATAAGTAACATAACAGCCTCTCATTTTCATCTTTTTTTTTTTACATTAATGGCATCTATTTGTTTAATGTCTGTGTTCACACTCCAACTCAATATTCCCGTGGGCGTGGTCTCAGTTGAATAAGCCACTGTGTGACATGTCTAATCCCTTCTCACATATTGGAACATTTCTTTACGGTGAAGCGATTCCAGTGAATACGATTTTTATACAGAAAAAACCGGGCAAGTACGTGTTGGTCACAGTGTAAAGTTCCGTATTTGCTACAGCAGTCATATTCTATGTCATATTTGTATGTTTTCACGAAAAAAAATTTTTTTTTCGTCATCGATAAACTCTAATTTGTCAAGTTTTTTTTAATTATGGCTTGTTCCTACTGATTAAACACGATACAATTGATTGAGTTTTTCACACCACCTAAACAGACGGAACAAGATATAGACGGCACAATGCTAAATAAGAGATTCACTTAAATAAGAAACGTCAAAACCATATAAGAACTGTAAAAAATCTGACAGTTTTGAAGAAAAACAGCTATCCGAGAATGTTGAAACCTAAAACCTCTTTATTTACAATTAACAACAAAAACCTTGGCTTACATTTTTCCTGTTACAAGCTAAACTCATTACCACAACCATTTCGGCCAATTAACCCTCAAGTTGCCATAACTTAATATTACGGAACACTGTTATAGACCAGGAGCTGTAATGAACATTTTAACGAAATTAAAAGGCTAATTTCATTATTTTTATATTGAATTTTTATATTAACGATTGCTTTAAGTAAACCTTCTTCTTATTCGTATTCTTCATTGCCGAAAGTCATGTCCGCCTTGAAACGCTTTGACGGATTCTTTTACGATCTTTTTCCACATCAATCTGTCAGCAATAAGCCTTGTTGCTAATACTCTAGTATGTAAGATAATTAATGTCATTATTGTTATTTCTTTCTTTTGTTGTACGTGTATTGCAAATCAAGCATAGTCTATCACTCAGTTCAAATATTGAAATCAAATATGTGAAATTAAGCTAAATTTATTGTATCTGTCAAAAGAATGGAACGAAACGAAGAAATATGAAGACAACGCACTTCCTGAAGTAAAAAGAAATATAAACTATCTCTGTTACATCCTTGAGCCATTTTTGTGGGACAAATAAACATGTCGTACAATTTATTCGTTTTATTTAAAGGCAAAGAAGTAAAGATCTCGTCATATATAATCATTTCGATACAGCGCCATCTCTGGCCAGAAATTAGATGTCCAAATCGTCCCTCCATTACCTTTAATGTTTCACCTCCCTCTAATTTATTAAATTAGAAGCGTTTCATCATTTAATATTTTTACTTCCAGGTCTATTTGAAACTGACGGAGTCCGCGTGCCGGGTACGGAATGCGACTACCAATTCAGCCGGTCGGGTAACCGGCCTACCCACGGCCGCCTGTACAGCCCTCGTTACCCGTCCATATACCCGAACAATGTACGGTGCTCTTACCATTTCCACGCGAGGTGAGTTCTAGAAGACAGGTTGAAGATAAGAAATACTAGTTTCCCTGATACTCAACTTTACTTGAAAACGACAAATCTGCTTTAAATTTCGTATTTTTCGAGATTCATTTGAGACTATTACAATTAATATTAAATCTGTTTTTATTCTTGAAATTAATTTAACGGGTTTGGCGCAGTTCGTGCACCAATAAAAATTACTCAATCGCACAATGTAAATATAACTGCCCCCTTATTCTCGAATCGTTCAAAATCTCGTGTCAATCTCAATTGCTATCCCGCTCAATTCTTATTTTGTATGAGTGAGACAAACATTGCGATTGACACGAGTTTGAACAATTTTTGTAACGAGAATAGAGCCGTTAGTTAGACTCATGAATTAAGACATCAGAGTACAACACTTAAGTGTAAGTAATTTGTCTATTAACCAAACCAGTGAAATATATATATATTTTTAAATAATTAATCATATACTGGACTGATTTTTTTTAGACAACCCACTTGCAATTAATTTATTAACATATTCCATTTGATATAAAATACTTATCATCCATTAACCAGCTCGTTGAAGGTCGTTGTATATTCGGATTTTGTATTTTTCAGACCAAAGGAACGTGTGAAATTGGTATTTGAAGAGGTTTCCCTACAAAAAGGCGACGTAAGGTGAGCGTTTTTTAATATTATTATAAAACTTACTGCTGGCGCCCTGCGTGAATTATGTAAAATGTTTATTGTTTTTTATTTTATAATTTTAAATAGATATGAGTATGGCTATGCCGTCTTACAACTTAACATCTCATAAACTGACCGTCTTCAAATGGATAATAAAACACCTTCCAGTAATAGAATCTTGATGTAAAATATTGAATATTGTACTAAGGTGCATCTGACATCATAAAATATGTCGTAAAAATCCTAGTATGAAATACAATGTTGGAAAAATATGGCAAGGAAATTATGTAATTGTTATCATAAACATACGTTCACATCACCATAACACTAAGCTATAAACAGACCATTGGAAAATGCCATAAATATGCTAACGATAATCTTAAACACCTAACTTGTTGGTTCTAAAACTGTTTTTCATTATGTAAGTCAATACGTCAAGACATTAGACTTTGTATCTTAAACACCTAGTAAAATTATAGAAAAGGCTAACATTTTACAAGATACAATATACTACATAATAGGCGTCAGAAATGGACATTATCTAAATCCGCAAAACGTGATGCTTTTTAGCGAACAATGTCCATTAGCTCCATTACACAAATAAAAATTTTACTTACTTATTTCGCGAAATATTAGCAAATCCTACGAAAAAGAAAAAAGATTACTAAAAAGGATTTCTTAGTACATTTATTTAGCTTTTATAAGAACCTAAAAACATCTGTGACTAATTATTTGGTCAAAACTATACCGACATAGGTTTTTGATAGACATAGTTTTCGACGCATTAATTTTAGTGCCAAAATTAGTTGTGCGTAGCAGTTGGTCCAACAGGAAATGGTGGTCCTAATAGGACGCAATCCGCGATCATCGCGCGAGTAAGCGATGCGACCATCGCGTGTTCATAAGCGTGCGCCTAAGCGTCGCGCGATTGTCAGTTAGGACACCTATTCGAGTTCAATAATGTTTGATCGCGAGTTCGTACGAGTAAAATTCGCGCGAACCAACGATGATCGCGCATTCGCGTCCTATTAGAACAATGCCTGAAGCTAAGAATTTAGAAATTTCTTAAATCCATCGTGTAATACTGACTGTATGTTGATGGATTTGAAAAATTCCAGCTTAAAAGGTTACGTTTTCACATAACTTTGACACGCGCAACGAGCCAACGACGCAATCGGGCATCTCAAGCGTAATATTTTAATTTTTCAAGTCTCTTAGGGATCAGAATACGCAAAGGGCAAAAATATGGCCATCATAATTTGTACTAATATGAAAATACGACTGAAGATTACAATAATTTCTACTTTAAAAAAAAGTATATGCACGAAAAGGGAAAAATTACGTTTCTGTTCTCTAAAGTTAAATAATATGTTTAAAAAAACAAATATTTATATGTTAAGAATATTTTTGACTACAACAGCAACATACAAATACAATTTTTTTTATTTCATTGTGGTTTATGATTTTTGTCTTCGATTTTTGTATACATTTTAGAAACAAGTTATAAAAAAATAATTAATTCATAATTTATCTATACTAATATTATAAAAGGAAAGATTTGATTGTTTGAATTGAATAGGCTCCGAAACTACTGGACCGATTTCAAAAATTCATTCACCAGTAGAAAGCTACATTATCAGGGAGTGACATAGGCCTTAGCTTTTCCCGTAATTCAATGTGGTTCCCACGGGACCGGGTCCGGAACTTCACGCGGACGAAGTCGCGGGCAAAAAAGCTAGTTGTTTGTAATTTTACGAAATGACAATTTGTTTAGATATGAATATAAAACGAAAGAAATGTCACGTACTTGTCTTATTTTTGATTTTTAAACTTATCAAAATATTAACATATTTTTTTGCTTCACTTACGTATTTCTTCAGTTTTTGTAAGCCCAAAAAACGCTATCGTACTTCTCAAATATATTTACAGTATAAAATAAACTGAACTAAGACAATTAAACAATGAATGATAGCAACCCACTTCACCCACTTGTGGCTAACGGGTCGTAACTATAAACTAGACTGCAATAACTGCATGGCATGAATAGCTCGCTTTCAGATAGAATTATTTTGTTTACTGCACACAATTTCTGAAATCTCTTTCAATATAATTAAGTAGCCTTTATAATAATGCAAGTTTCATCAATTAATTTGCCAGAATACACAATATTTTCATGAGGTGTTAGTAATGTACAGTGGTGAATGTATTCAGCCTGCATGCAGACGTGCAAATATTAGTGGGTATTTTTGTCACAATATTCTACAAATTCCTTAATGCTATAAAAACAATTTCTTAATAAACAGTTACTAAAATTTTTCTTAAATATAGTTCCATTTAACATTTTAAATGATTGGATATTTTTTGTAAAGCGTAATGGTCTTATTCCTGCTTGCGTTATTTTCTCGTAATTATAATTTTATTGGAGTGCTAGAGCTCTTTTCCCATGATTTTTTTTGTTTTTTTTATTATATCCGCTTAAATTTAATTTGAAGTAAAAAAAAAATTGAATTAAAACAACTTGAATTAAAGGATATTTAATTTTAAGTAAAAAAAATATATTGCTTTCATAAAAACTGTCGTTTTAAAAACATGATTGCTCGATAGAAAAAAAAACACAAAATATCACATATTCATATACTTTATTATGTCGATGTATTCACAGCATACTTTCGTTGACGTACTAAAACTAAAACGGAGAACCTGACCTTAAGATGAAGGCTAGGTTAAGTCCAAGGATTTGGCGGAGGTACTCAATTTTACATAGAGCCGTCAGATCTCTACAACCCAAAGGGGTAGACCTTTCTTAGTTTAGATTACACGTATTTCGAAATATGTCTTTCGACAGTCTTTTCTCGCAATAACTATATTCACCGATAAACACACTAATTTTGGAAAGTGGTTGGCTGTGGGTGTTGTCTCTTATAGGTTATGAACATTAGCAGCACTGGTGGCGGGCCGGAAGTGAATAATTGGGATTAGGTGATAGGAAATGAGTTAGAGAAATCTTTTTCAAAATATTTTTGAAAGAAACCCACGGCCGGATTTCGTCAGGACGTGCATTCGAATCCGATCTAAAAACACAATACTTTAAAAATAGTAAATGGTAGTTGAACCGAAGCAACATTGAAAAAATGGCGGACTCAATTACCGATGGAGACACATTGCTGCTTCACGCCGATATTTTGTGAAAGGGTAGTATTTCCTCTGTCATGGTAGCCCTATTCATAAATACTTTACCGCTTTATTTTATTTCGTTATCCACTACCTAACACTCATAACTACTTAACAATATTATTTGTAAACAAACAAAATTATATTACGTTTAAAACTGCCCATTCAGTAATGAGATACGTCGTAAACTATTTGGGTAATAATCTCCTCGTTAATTAAGTGGAATGCATGAATGGCTCGCTTTAGGATAGAATTTACATTGCACCAGTGGCCGGAGGAATTCACGCTTATAGTTAATTTACAGGTTAAATGAAGTGAAACTCATTAGTATAATTATGCGGTTATGGAATATTATTAATATTGATATTGTCGTAACCGTAGAGCTATTTAAACTAAGGGCCGATTTCACCAGCCCATATGAGTATATTTTTTTGATGACAGAGGAGGACAAACGCTAACGTCTCACCTGATGGTAACCAATCAACGCTGCCCATGGACATCCAGAAGAGTCTTGGATGTTCTCGTGTCCTTCCTTTTTCATCCCTTCATAATGTGGACATGAATGAATGAAAAAAGAAGCAAGGCGGAAGTCGGCAGTGACTTCTTACCACTAGGCCGCCATATTATTATGCTTGTCTGCCCCCTTAGTGTTAAAAAAATATATATATTACGTTATATGTTTTTTTTTTTTTTCGTTTTGACCATCAGACTTCAGACGAAGATTCTTCTATTGTGCCTGTTATCTTCAAGTTATGCTTGTATACGCAATTCAAAGCAACGTGCTCATGCTATCTTGACTGAGTATACAGCCTCTGAGTCAAGACGCCCCGAAGAAAGATGATAGCATAATAAAATTTCATCAGAAAAGGCGGATTTTGAAGTCAACACGATAATGAACTTTTAATAGTTGGCGACCTCCGTGGCGTAATGGTTGCCACGCCAGACCGCCACCCAGGAGGTCCCGGGTTCGATCCCCGGTCGGGTCATGATGAAAAAACGAACTTTTTCTGATTGGCCTCGGGTCTTGGATGTTTATCTATATATGTATTTGTTATAAAATATTAAAATACCCCTTAAATAGATAGCTAAGATATTAACAAAAACAAATCAATTATAGGCACATCAATCTAATTTATTACGAGTCACGAGTTTAAAAATACAAAAGTACTTACACCTAACGTTTTCAAGTAATCTATTTAACTTAAGTACTAATTAATGTCCGACAGTCACTTTCACACCATTCACAATGCACACACACGAACGCGACCTTTACCCTCGAAGGTACCAGCAAGAGTAGTTAGGTGACCACGTCCCGCTGCCCGCGACGAGGGATGTTTACGTTTCACGAGGAGCGCGTCATCATTCCTCTTACACGGCCTCTCCTGACACTCTGCTGTCCTCAGCAGATTTTGAGGGCTCATCAGGGCACCTAATAGCCGGATTAGCGTCCTCATCACCTAAAACATTACTTAATTAAAGTAGAATGCTCTGAAAAACCTTTAATGTTGACAACTGCTACACAAGACAGCACGTAACCATCTCATATGCATAGTTTATACAATGATAAAGACGGATGTCACATATCTTTAAGTCAAGTTTACTACAGCGTAATAGAACATAATTCTCAATACTGTGTATCAACAAGCGAAAGACGCCTGCTTGCAGTTTCAGATATTGACCAGCACCTGTCGCGTGCCAGTAAATTCTCAATACTTCAAACGAATGTCGCCTGCTTGTTATTTCTAAAATGTTACTAGCGCATGTCACATCCTAGTAATTCTCTAAACTTAAAGTGAATGTCGCATGCTGGAAATGTTACCCTTACCAGCGCATGTCGCATGCTAGTAAACTATTTAAACTTCAAGCGAATGTCGCATGCTTGAAATGTTACCCTTACCAGCGCATGTCGCATGCTAGTAAATTATCTAAACTTCAAGCGAATGTCGCATGCTTGAAATGTTACCCTTACCAGCGCATGTCGCATGCTAGTAAACTATTTAAACTTCAAGCGAATATCGCATGCTTGAAATGTTACCCTTACCAGCGCATGTCGCATGCTAGTAAATTATCTAAACTTCAAGCGAATGTCGCATGCTTGAAATGGTACCCTTACTAGCGCATGTCGCATGCTAGTAAATTCTCTAAACTTCAAGCGAATGTCGCATGCTTGAAATGGTACCCTTACTAGCGCATGTCGCATGCTAGTAAATTCTCTAAACTTCAAGCGAATGTCGCATGCTTGAAATGGTACCAGCGAATGTCGCATGCTGGTAAGTCGTCAAGGCTACAAGCGAATGTCACCTGCTTGTACCTACTTAAATTCTAGAGCACTGTAAGCGAATGTCGCTTGCTTACAGACTTCAAATACTCACATTCAAATAATGCAGCACAAGCCTCAGAAAGTAATTTAAGTTCACTCCCATTCTCCATTATCTTTGTGACTCGATTGGGCCACACATTCCAGACTCCAATTTACCTTTTGATTGGGCATACTTTATTACAAATACAAAGTCATTCTCTTTATACTGTCGAGGTGGCCTGCGTTCTTTGTTAACATAATTATTTGTCCTGTTGGGCCTGATTTTTCTTTAACCGTTCGGTCGTCCTCTGTCTATTTAATTCTATGAATGATTCCGACAAAGAGATGTTAACCTTATGGAACTGCTCATTCGAGTTTATCGACGCGACTCTTGCTGGACCTGGCGTATGTGTCAAACGTTGTGCAATGTTTGTGCATCGTCGTATGTATGTTTTACCCTCGCGATTTAAAACATCAGTGCCTATTATTACGAGAGTATTCATGTACACAGAAGGAACTTATTAGCAAATCCACTATTGATGGAGTTGCACAAAAATTTACTTTAATCTAATCCGACTTTTGTTTTGCAAAGCATTTATCTCTCGTATGTCCCAGTTTTTTACAAAATGAACAAACAATATTCCTGTCCAAGCTACCAGAAGTATTTGCGGAAACACTAGGCTTCGTAGTTTCTGACTGCAAGCAGTTTTTTTGCTTATGGCCAAAGCCATTGCACCTAAAGCATTTTGTTTTACTCGGGACCCAAGTGTCAGCACGTTCAGTCCGTTTAAACTGTCCTGTCTGGTATGAAACACTCTTATCAGTGTCAATCTTTGTTGAATTGTTAGATTTTACAAACACCGACAAAAAATTCACCAATTCATTAGATGATAAATCTGCATTTGTTGCCGTTGCCTTAATATGCGGATCCTTGAGTCCCCGTAAAATAATTGCAGTTGTTAACTCGTCACTTAGACCACGCACTATTTTTAATCTTAATAATGACTTACGCGCGTATTCTGCATAAGTTTTAAAATTGTCTGAATCGGTTCGCATAACGTCAAAGAGTATGTTCGCGATATCTATTTTGTTTACACATAAAGCTTTAAATTCTTTTTTAAAGTTTGTCCACGAACGATCCTCAGTTACCCATTCATCGAGCCACGATTTAGCATCGCCTTTTAAACAATGGCCCACTCTTGACAAACATTCTAAATCACTCCAACTGTTATTAAATTTAGCCTTATCTACTTCGGTGAACCAAGCGTCTGCACTGTTTACGTTTGGGTCGAAACTTGAAACGTAGTAATGGGCCGTACTTGTACTAGGCTTGATCGACTTGATCGCGTCCGCGATAACACTAGCAGCGCTGTGTGACACCGTGTCACGGGGCGATCGCTCTATAGAGTTCAGTCGTTGAACAAAGGACGTGATAGTATTTAATGACTCACGTATAGTGTCACTCCTTGATTTACTACGTCTACTTTTCGAAACTCTACGATCGCGCGATCTATAATGTTCTCGACTAGGAGTACGAGTACGTGAACGCTTTGATTTGCCCATAATCAAAACTAATTTGCAAAACAATCAAAATAAAATAAAACAACAATGTTACTTGATGCCAGAATGTACGATAAAATTAACACCCTCGTGGAAAGTGTAATTCTATCCCACTTCTGATAAAATACCCCTTAAATAGATAGCTAAGATATTAACAAAAACAAATCAATTATAGGCACATCAATCTAATTTATTACGAGTCACGAGTTTAAAAATACAAAAGTACTTACACCTAACGTTTTCAAGTAATCTATTTAACTTAAGTACTAATTAATGTCCGACAGTCACTTTCACACCATTCACAATGCACACACACGAACGCGACCTTTACCCTCGAAGGTACCAGCAAGAGTAGTTAGGTGACCACGTCCCGCTGCCCGCGACGAGGGATGTTTACGTTTCACGAGGAGCGCGTCATCATTCCTCTTACAATATAATATCGTTGAGTTAGTATCCCATAACACAAGTTTCAAACTTACCTTGGGGCTAGCTCAATCTGTATGAATTGTCCCTATATATTTATTTATTTATTTATTACTAGCGAAACCCGCGCAACTTCGTTTGCGTGTATCCCGCTTTCCCGTGGGAATTTTGGAATGTATGATACTTTAAAACCTTCCCCTTGAATCACTCTATCAATTAAAAAAAACCGCATCAAAATCCGTTGCGTAGTTTTAAAGATTTAAGCATACAAAGGGACATAGGGACATAGGGGCAGAAAAAGCGACTTTGTTTTATACTATGTAGTGATTTATTTAATAGTTTCTGATTGGAAACTTCAATCACTATGCACTATAACCAATGTTTGCTTCACATTACACTATCAATACTATGAATCAAAATGCTGAAACAAGAAATTAAATTTCTAATCACGAGCCCAAGTGAACGTAATCGTAGTTGGCGCCAAAATCCTTCGTTATATTTATTATCCTTACTAATATAATAAATGAGAAAGTGAGTTTGTTTGTTTGTTATTCCTTCACGGCTTGACTAATCAGCCGATCATTATGAAAATTTGTACCTATATATATTGTCAGGGGTACAGAGCCCAACATAGGCTACTTTTTATCCCGTGAAAGTATGTCATTCCAATGGCAAAATATTTTTTCTACTATAGAGGGCGCTGTATGGGATGGGCTATCGGCCAACAGATGGCGCCACAAGTCGCGCTGAAAAACGAGATCTATGTATGTTGTAAAATTAAAAGCGAGCGAAGCCGCGTGGAAAAGCTAGTTTATTTATAAAAAAACAGTTAAAGGAAAGGTCGAAGAACTTCAGATGCATGTGATGTGAGGAGCACAAACACGCGAAAAATATCTAATACTAATATAATAATGTCTTTACCCTCTTACGTGAAATTCATAACGAAGCCATCCTGTATCCGTGTGGTAATGAAATTACACAGCGGTGTTCAGGCAGGCTTTTAGAGAAGGTTGCGAAAACTAGACCGTCCCTGTCAGACTCACTCGTGTCCAGTGAAACTTAAGTGAATTAAGGAAACCAACCTGTACTGAATATAAATTAATTATTTATCATCAGACTATAATTTTTTACCTCATGCAAGCTCATGAAATTTTGTAATTACCACGTTATTTGTAAACCAAGTGTCATACATTTTTTTCGTGTAATCCATGTAGATCCTCGGAGGTGCGAACATAAAATATTTTAAGTCTTATTACAAACGACTTTATTATTTAATAAGTAATTAAAATCACCGTTATTAAAATCAATATAATATAGACAACCGCCTCCAGTTTATTAGCGCTGTAGGTGTGCTTTGAACCCCGTAGATTTACGAGACCAATAACCCTGTGAGGGAACGGTAATGATACTTGATCTTGATTACTCTTCTGTTACAGTTGTCTACGCCGCGCAGACATCATCAAGGTGTTCGACGGAAGAGACGCAAACGCACCCGCCATAGCCATGTTATGTAATGAGTTAACAGGTATCTAAAACAATTTGTTGAAAACCAATTGAAAATTTTGATGTCAATTTGGAAACATTATTTTGTTACTGTAGCTAGTTAATTAGATGTGACTAAATAAATACTTGCTTGGCTCCCCTGTTTTGCTCGCGATTTTGAGAAGTCAACAAGAAATAAAATTGAACAATATTTATTTAAATCTCGA
This sequence comes from Endotricha flammealis, assembly GCA_905163395.2. Taxonomy (NCBI): domain Eukaryota; kingdom Metazoa; phylum Arthropoda; class Insecta; order Lepidoptera; family Pyralidae; genus Endotricha; species Endotricha flammealis. The sequence goes on from LR990860.1 coordinate 11,307,653, forward strand.
TATTTTCGAATGTATATATTTTGCATAAAAGTTGCAGCCTTTAATTTTTGTTCCGGTAAATATACCGGTTTGTATAGTTTAAATATTATTTAATATAAATTAAATAATACTTCATTTGCAAAAAATGTAACAATATTACAAAAGATGTCCTTGACCTCTGAGTCCTTTCAATACTACCTACTCCGACTATCTTCTTTCTGATTAAATTCGTTGTGAGTTTCAAGACAGCTGTAGTTTTCTCCCCCGGGACGTCAATAAGCTTCATTGCTTATTGTCTATCTGAGGTCGCCGTTGTTGATCCTGGCTACACAGGAGACACAGTGGTGGGAATGTGTGGTGGGCTTGTCCCGATGACCTCTGAGGTAGAGTTCAACAAAATCTGTGTTTCAGAGATCAATATCCTCATTCCTGACTCTTATTATTGTTGTTAGTATAAACTGTGGTTTAAACGTACGTGGTTTTAACGTGTGGTTTTAACGTACGAACCAATAAAGTCGATTATAATCGTAGCTATTATGTTGTCCTGTTGTGTGCTAAATCGATTATTTCCACGAAATGTCTGCAGGGTATAACTACAATAATAGTTCCGCGAACTTTACTATCGCAAATAATAATAATAAATTTTATCAGTAAATGACAAAACCGACGTAACTCGGCCATACACGTTAAACATACTGTTTTCTTTTTTAATTATCGCAATAATATACCTAAGTTATCTAACATAAGAATACTAGTAACATTTAATATCGAGATTAAATTAATAACAAAATAATGTTTACATAAGACACTAGTATTTCAACTCGTTATCTAAATAACAATAAAAAATAGTAATTAAATATACTCTGCCCAAAAGTTCAGGGGCATTATGTATAGTGCCCGGTCAATTTGATTATTGGAATATTACCTATATTATTATCACATTGCCCTCTCATATTGTGCATTTTTCATTATGCCCGGGCATTGTGTATAATGCCCAATTTATCACTTGGTTCATAACATATACATTAGCGGGCTACGGCGAATATTCGTGTAGTGTAGTCAGTCATCGAACTTTTGCAACACTTGAGCGTAAAGACGAGATGCACGTACACGATGTTTTTAGCGCACTATGGGCCGATTGTTTGATCAGTAGTTAAGTAAACTAATGGTTAAAATTCGTTGAAAAAACTGACTATTTGTTAAAAATTGCTACGAATTTTAACCATTCGTATACTTAACAACTGATCTAACAATCGGCCCTATGTTAATACGCATAGCCCGCTAATGTAGTCAACACTTTAAAGAAAAATAAAGAATGGTGTACAGACCGTTCACAGTTATTTTACCTCTGACAGATGTAAAAACAGGTTTAAAACACTCAAAATAAGAGCGGTCCATATATGTTGATCAATGGCCATGTCGGCTCACACATTATATCTGCTACAGAATTATTCCTGTGACACTTATTTTGAGTACAACCTATTTTTAGATCTGTCAGAGGTAAAATATTTAACTGTGAACTGTCAATTAGCTGTGATCTGAGTAGATGCAAATGATTGTCCAAAAAAAAATATGGTATCCATGGTCCACGGGAATATTCTGTGGTTCGTATCGACATTGTACCTTGAATCCCGCCGTCCATCCTTCTTTTGAATGAATAATACGACGTCAAAGTAGAAAGGGCTTCTCAACTAGGGCTGCCACCTATAGATTCCCTTACCTCTGCTTCTAAGCGCATATTCAGGTTAACTCGCCAATATTATGCCAGTCGAAGTCACGAAATATCAAATATCCATCATCACCCGTTATGATCCCACTGGGATAATGGTTCTTCCGAAAAGGTCTTGGTGCACACTTGGTGCAGATCTTCTGCCGTCATACATTTACTTTGAAAGGTAAATTAACATGTGCGGAAGCACATGTTCTGGGAGGCTTGTCTAATCAGATAAATAAATGATTGGTAATATCTGAATATTTTTTCGTCAATTTACCCGGAAGATATGCCAAAAACACTGAGTAACTTGTGATTTTTGTGACACGTGACACATAAAACTTGTGCTTTTCATGTTCTAGTTATCAACAGAGTTTTATCTGTAGTGGTCTTATATAAACCGGTTTTTTCTCAAAATTGTCAACCCTATATACAAATGTCGCTCCAGTTGCTGCGAACTGATTGCTAGCCCCGGCTTCAATACCTAATTCCCAGGTTTCCGTATCCGGGTCATCCCACATAGTTCTGTGGTTTACCAAAGGAAAACTAAAATTAAAACGACTTCTTTCACTAACAAATGAAGACAATCATAGCTCTCATAATAGCTATAATCCAAGAGACAGTCAAGAGCAAGTACAAAACGTATATTCTTGGAAACTACAGAACTAAAATTAAACAAAACCTGTAACTGTAAATCTGATTATTATTTATATTAAATTCAGCGTATTACAATCCGGCTTATCGTAAACCCGCCGTAACACAAAACTGCCCTGTTTTTTAAAACGGCTAGCTGTTTTGTACTACGGCGAATATACAAACAATCTGCGACACATGCATAATGAACACAAAGTTTGTCTTGTGTCTTTGTGGCACTGCACATTGTATTTTAGGCTATTTGGCAAACAGAAAATATATTTCGCAAAGTATGTACCGTACAGACCCCCGTAAAAAATATGTCAATCCATTGGTTTCTTTTCAACGTGAAAGAAGGACTAACTTACAAACGAGAAACCAGCATAAGTACTCTTTCCTCGATGGCCGACAACGCATCCACATCCTCCGGCATCCCGAGTGTTTATTCTGGGTGGCGGCCATTGCTTTACATCAGGTTTTCCGGTTGCTCGTTTGCCATCTCAAGCGTAAAAAAAACCAAACACACTGTCACATTTTAAATAATAAATGTGTACCAGACATCGAGATATAAGTACTTATATCTCGATGGTACCAGGATCGAACGTACGTGTATAGTTATTAGACTTTTTAATGTATTTTCATAGGTTACGAGGTGCTGTCTACTGGTCCATCTTTGCTGCTGCAGTTCACTGCGAACTCCGCCACTCCAGGACAGGGCTTCGCTGCAACTTTCCACTTTCAACCACCACCTGATTCCACTGCTGCTGGTTAGTTCGTTTTCAAGATTAAGAGGAAGTATATTGAAGAATTGATAATATAGTTAGACTGACTCAAGTAATGACAATGTGAAGTTAGGCAGGAAGTTAGAAAACTAAAGAAGAGTGACATCGAAGTAGAAAGAAGACACTCGATTTTGGGGTCTCAACTACACGAGAAAGTACCATAACAATTTACAATCAGCATGGGAGTAGTTTTTTTAATTGAGTGGCACGTATATTTTATTAACTGTTTGAATAAATATCCCGTATTTTGTAGACAATTTAGTTTAGTTCGTTTGTGGAAAATATAAATGCGTCTAAATCGAGATATTTGCTATCTCAGCCAAAAGGGTATGAATAGAAATTTTGGCTGGCTTCCATCCTAGTGCAATCTGCGCTAGTTTGCTAAACCGTAAAATAGAGTTTCCTTCGTAAAATGTTTCTTTGATATGAAAAAAACAATGTTATTTTTGGTACAATTTGTCAAACGCGACAAAAATCACTGCTATTATATTTTTACATAATGATGATGTATATATTCGTGGTCCTGGCATGGTCTACGTACTCGATGTTCGTGACAACCGCTGTGTTTTACGGGAAAAACATCAAATATTTCATTTTTTTTAAATACTTAAAATTGATATAATTTTATTTTGATAATTTATGATATCAAAGTGAAAAATGAGGGGATTTAAAAAATAATTATTATGGCATTCATTTTCTGAAAACTATGAACTTTTTGTCATTAGTTAAAGCGCCATCTATGTCACTCCTATGAAGTTTTGTCATTGTTTGTTATTATTATACGCGCCATCTACACTTTTTTGGTAAAACTAGAACATGGTAACGTTTCGGTAGATGTTCAGCTTTGTTACGAGATGGCGCTGTCGGCTTTTCCAAATGTTTCGTTGAAATTTTTTTTAATAGTTTAGAAACGACGGACATCCTAAACCACTGATCGTAGAGACCTTAAACTGAAAAGATTTTTCTAAATTCTCACGAGAAAGCGAGATCCACAAAAGAAGTTGCGCGTGTGTTGCAATTGTTATTATAAATTTTATATTGTTACAGATTCTGATCGCTTGCTGAAATTAAGCTTCGGAAAAGCCTTCGAGTCCCTCGGCCCTGAAGTGAGCGCAACAAGTAAGTGCCTGCTTATAATATTTTTATTATAACTGTAACGTTTAATTGATTTATTCGACAGATACCTACTATTTTTTACGGCAGTTTAAGGAATTTTATTTTAAATTATGCTATCACGATTGACATGTGATTAACCAACGATATTTTGAGAGAGTGACGGTTTGCGACAAAACCTCTCCGTTTCAATACTTCCTACTTTTAATATCTTACTGTTTAAATTCGTTGTAAGTTCCTGCCTAAACCACTGTTTTTATTGTCTTCTTTGTAAGGCATAACGTAGACAAGAAAGCATTCTCCGCGGACTTAGGGCTCATTCACGGATGTTTTTTGCGTCGTCTAGACGAGCCTATAACCGTGTAGTAGGTAAATATAAAGTTCAGTGTAATAGTTGTTTTTTTCATTCACCGGCAATAGTCTATTATTTTACATAATTAAACAAGCATCCGCTATGACTATAAAAGCATCCGTATGACAACCATTAACCATGTTACCGCTGAATTAATATAAATTGCATTTAGTTATAATTGTTCAAAACCACTTAATCACGTTTCATTAAACAGTGGACCTTATATTTTCATATTTAATTGTCACTTTCCGAATAACAATTATGATTAATACCTAAATAAGCAAATGACAAAACTCAGTAGCACAATATTAATTTAACATTTGTATTAATGCAATTGCAAAACAAGTTTAATTAACGTTTAATTAACATCAATTATTATTTCCTCTGTTTTGGAAATTATAAATATCATAGCGCGTTGTTTCAGTTGCATATCTACGTATTACTTTCAATATTGGAAAGCATAATTAATTAATTAGATGCCTTTAGACGTTTTTTTAATATCATTGTTTCATAAATGATTTGGAGGGGATTTTAATTTCTAACGTGTACATGTATGACACATAAAATTACCGATTTTTAAAACCGTATATTTATCGGTAATTGTATATGTCATACACGTACCGACCAATGGATTTTGACATAGAAAAAGCTGTTAGGAGACTTTAAATTTTAAGAATTTTTGGTAAAAACGGGCATAACTGTATTACGACTGTTCTGTAGGCGCGATGCGACAAAGGTCATCATAGATTTCCTCGTAGCGAACAGATAAACTAGCGTGTTACTCTAAAACATTTAGCTTAAGAAAATTAAGCAAATTAAAATTGTGCATGATAATTACTACATTTATATTTCTTTTCCCTTTTTGATGAATCTTGAAAAAGATTAAAAATTATGAATTCTCGGCAGCTCTATTTTTTAGCTATATATGTTCTAGAAAACCTGAATCTTCCTTAAGAGTATGATAGGATGCAGGACTTCTTTAGTTCAGAGCACGTGTAGTGCGAAAATCATACACATTTCTCTCTCAATATTACAAACTTTGGTATAGATTTTCGTTTACTTACAACATTCATAAATCTTTATTATATTCGCAACAATAGCATAATTGCCGGTATTGTTACCTGTGAACTACTGACGGAATAAATTAAACAAAGTGCTCTAATGTCCATCCATTGAAATGTAAAAATTATAAAGTTAGCAGAAAGTTTTCAAGTTTTTAAAATTGACAAAGTGAATTAATAAGTTCGCATTCCATTTTCCGCTCGACAGTTTTTGGTGTGCAACATTTTTCATAAAATTCGTCGCTGTTCGTGCGTCGACTTACTCTCGACGAAACGCGACCAATTCATCTACTTATAGGTCGTTTGCAATCTTGATGAGCATCGACTTTCGTTTAAGGCACGATGCTACCTGAAGCCGCCTATTCTATCAATACTTAATTGTGATCAATAAAATTCAATCATAAATTTGCAATTTTTATTGGATACAAAATATAAAAGGATAGTTATAAAACGAGCTTATAATATTTTTCTTTGATGTAAATGTACAAAAATGTCATAGAATATGACATTGCAAGCGAAGCGTAACAAATACGGTACTCTACCTACATTACGCGTGAATCATGAGACGACGGTACATAAGTAGACCGATTTATGTGTACAATTGGAGATGTAAATAAAACTATTAAAATCTATTTATGTACTTGTAACTTTTTATACATGCGTTTTTGCTACACGTCACCTTGACAAAACGACGGAAACTATCGTGTATTTGAAATACATAAGATATACATAAAATGTCCACAATAAATAAAATGTTCATCCTCTAAAATCCGGTCAATCGCACCCTTCCTTTTCTTCCGTATTTCGCCCTATTTGGGACATTACTATGTCACTTCCAGAGACATTGATTGACAGCGGAAAACTTTGTTAGTATAAAAAAACTACTTTCTTTTTCATAAAACTACGAACGCTAAGTACATCATGTTGAGTGACTCGTTTCTTTGTGAAGTAGCGATATCTTTGTTATTCTAAACAACTTTATATGTATTTGTATAAAACAAAAAACAGAAATAAACCTTCAGCTTGTTTCCATAAATAGTTTGGAATGTGCCTAGTCGTTTAGCACTTCATTTTCTTCTGGATTTTATATCCTAAAAAGTTTCCACGAATTTAGGTAGGGAATATCGATTGTCTTGTCGATGCTATTATGTAATTATATATTATTCTAATAATAATTACAAAATCGCTAGGTACTATTATTTTATTTGAAGATAATAATTATATTCTAATAGTAATTACTAACTAAATCCATGGAAACTTTTGTAGGATTTTGGCACAGATAAACCGGGTGTTTATTTCTTCAGAGGGCTATTAAGGTCAAGGAGTGATAGATAACTAATTAAAGGGCATTGCCACGTACGATACGAAAGTTGTAACTTAGTTACGTCTTGTTTTTGTTTGCCCAACGGAATAGATCAATTAGTAATTTGACTAGAATTATACTAAGAAAATAGGTAGCGACCCGCATTTGTTTTTATTTTTTTTATACCACTAAGGTGGCAAACAAGCCTTCGTCCCGCCTGATGCTAAGCGGTCACCGTAGCCTATGGTCGTTTGCAACACCGGGAGTGTCACTCGCGCGTCGCCGACCCTGTAAACTCCGAGCCGCGACTAGTAATACCATAGGCATCTTATAATGCAACATAAATACTTATTGATTTACATTGCTAACAAAGTCGGCAACGCGCTAATGCTACCTCGGAGCATTAGCGCGTTGCCGACTCTGTAAAAATCTTTAAATCCCCTTTTTGAAGAACTGCATACCTATTTACTCGTAATATACATTCAACTAGGTGTGTAAGAATTATTATGCAAAATAAGGTATATTAAGTTGATGACGTGTCGCTTTAAATTGAGCTTATAAAATGCAGAGAAGCATAAAAGTGCAGTTTGGGAGTTAAATAAAGTCATTTCGCGGTTCCTAACTGCGTTTACGTTGTTAAATGCATTCGCGGAAGTAATGACATAACGATGTAGGAACATGCAGAAGAATTGTGCTAAGTTATTTGTGAGTGCACTTTGGGAAACGTTTTATCCTGAGTAATCGGAATGGCCACGCTTACTTGTAGGATTGGCCGAAAAAAGAGAACGTTGGAGAAGTTGGGGGAAGGCCTTTGCCCAGCAGTGAGACACAAATGGCTGCCAAAAAACAGAATGGCAGGTGCAGCTTCGGAGAAACCTATGAAACACCAGAGTTACCCCTGTCGTCTCTCTGTCCTGTTTTACGGTTATGAAAAAGATAGAAAGATAAAATATGTTTTTTTTGCAATACACAGCAAAGTAATACATTATACACGGACAACCTTACAGACTAGTGCATTAAGCAACATGGCGGTCTTGTTGCTAAGAGCAATCTTTTCAAGGCATCCTTAGGCCGTTTGTCCACCGCCACCGTCAACGTGACGTCACCGAGAACGAGATTATTTCTGATCGAGATTGAAGTTGACGTGACGGCGATCGTTTGTCCATCGCGACGATCTCGGTGGTTCAGTCAGTTTGTCATCATCTCGGCCAGAAATAATGTCGTTCTCTGTGACGTCCCGGTGACGGTCGCGGTGGACAAACGGCCAAGTATTTTGTATTGCCGCCACTTCGGCCCGTCACAAATGTCACAATCTCGAGTTCTAGCGAAAGCGCCGAACTAAGCGATAAATCGGCGGACGGTGGACACACAGCCATAGTAAATGTAAAAACAGTGCTCAAATATTTAAAGTTATTCGACGACGGCTTAATAAAACTCGACATTCATTATGATTTTGACGTTTTCCCAAAAAAAAAAAAATACATAGGTACTTATATCAACAATATTTATAAAGATCTGAAGTTCTGAAGGTCTGAAGTTCTGTATCACATAATTTGTTTCTAATTTTCACTATCACATCACATGTATCATACTTACATGCACACTTCCATGCCGAAAATTATATAGATATGAAGCCAGTACTAAAATGAAAATTTTACAAAATTGTAACAATGGAAGTTCTGTATCACATAATTTGTTTCTAATTTTCACTATCACATCACATGTATCATACTTACATGCACACTTCCATGCCGAAAATTATATAGATATGAAGCCAGTACTAAAATGAAAATTTTACAAAATTGTAACAATGGAAGGAATAAAACACTGAGCGTAAATAATGCAGTGGCATTCGATGCATTGTATATGCAGGCCAAGGATTTTGTAGACCTATACGTGCTTCAAGACTGTAAACTATGTATATTTCTCAAGCGATTGGAGAATTAAAGTAGGTGACGTTGGAGATTTTAATACCTAATTGCGTTGCGATTGCGAGTATTGCAATTAGTTGATATAATGATCTATCTCACTCTGTCAATATGCTAAAAGAGCGAGGGACATATTCAGTAATAGTTCGTTTAAAAAAACACACTATACTAAGACTTCTTCTTCTTAGTCGTAACGCTCTTGACAGAACGGTCGTGATCGTCATGTAGAGATTTGGCCTGGGGCAGATGTAATGCGCCTCACGACATCTCGCCACTTCTCCCTGTTAGAGGTCATGCGGGTGCACTCATGCACGGGACCGCCCACGGCAGATTTCACTTGGTCGGTCCATCGCATGGGTGACCTTCCGCGCGGTCTAGTGCCTTCCACCTTGCCCTGGACGATGAGGCGTTCTATGGACGTGCTGTTCCTTCTTGACACGTGTCCAAAGAAAGTGAGGATGCGAGATTGTACTGTGGCAGATAGACGCTGCTTGATACCGAGTTCTTGAAGTATGGACACGTTTGTACGAAATTCCGTCCATGATACTCCAAGCATTCGTCTCCAGCACCACATTTCCAGAGCGTCTATCTTCTTTTTTTCCACCTCTCGCAAAGTCCACGTCTCTGCAGCACACAGAAATATGGGTAAAATGAGTGTTCGCACTAGCCTGGTCTTAGTGGCTTTCGTGATATTTCTGTTCCTCCATATTTTCTACTAAGACTTAGTATGCATTTAATTCCTTATTGTCTCCTAAATTGGCGGCCATCTTGTTTGTTAACATAAATCGTATTTCACTAATCGTAGCCAAGTGCTACGCACTGTGTGCTACGCTACGCTACGGCCTACGAGTCAACACATTGAAATATATATTCCTGAACGCACACCGCGTTCAGGAATATATAAAAATACAATTAAATAAGATAATAATATAGAAAAAGGTATTACATCTCTGTACCTCGTAACAAAGTATACGTAGTAAAGCACTACGACCTGCGTGCTACGACATGAAAAGTAGTCTGAATCTATATGTATGTGGTTATAGATTTATGAATATAAAACAAAGAGATAGAGATCCATATCTTTTTACATTATTTTACAGTAATAAAGGAGTGCCCGCAGACTCTTTATGCCTCCGTACATGTGTCCGGGAAATCCAAGCTTATCTGAAACAAGCACTTGTCAACCTTCCAACGAATTATCAACATTTCTTTTGAAAATACTATTAAACAATTTTCCGATATTGTGTTATATTATTGGTGTCATGGTCACCATTGATTTTTTTTTTTTTTTTTTTTTTTTTTTTTACTAAGGTGGCAAACAAGCATACGGCCCGCCTGATGGTAAGCATCACCGTAGCCTATAGACGCTTACAATACCGGGAGTATCACTCACGCGTTGCCAACCCTCCCAACCCCCCCAAGTGGAGCTCTGGAGACCTTACTCACCGTAGGAACACAGCATGGCCGAGACCAATGCTATTTGGCTACGATCTTCTGTAAGGTGGAGGTCCTTCCCCAGACGGGCTGCTCCGATTTGAGCGGATTATCCGCTGTGCCCTACCTCTCTTAAAATGATTTGAAATGATGAATTGATTTTGAAGATAATATGTAAACGTTAGGGTGTGTTCAGATCTGATGAATGAAAATAGTTGATTGGTGGAGAATGCAATTTAACATTTAATCCGCCTATTGTTATCTTGTACGACACATGGATCAAGTGAAGGAAAAAGCGAGCATCATGTCGTATATAGAGGTGAAGGAACTGGCTCAAGAAAGGCGAAATGGTGGCTGCTACAGACTACTTTGTGTATTGTGGTCAATAAAGTTAAATAAATAAATAGCTTTTCCCGGAAACAACGACATTGTTCGGATAAAACTACGGGAATCTGCTAGTTATATATAATAATATTTTGTGGACAAGATATACGTTTAGTACTTTAGTGCAATATATTTAGGTACTATGTAGCACAAGAGGTGGTAACAGTAGGTGAGTTATTTTAGAATATAGCGTAAATGATTGTACCACTGGGAGTGACACTGGCTGAGTCGTAAACGGTAATGCAGTGAACGGCAGGGGACAGAAAATCGGTCAAATATAGGTTATAACTATATTGTACACCATTTCTCTTTCCATGGGAATTTACAGAACAACTTTCCAATTTGTATCTCAGAAGTTAATCCTGAGTGAAATTTCAGGATGTTTTCATCTATAATCAGAAAATCAATTTTAATTATTGTAAGGATAGTAGATACAGGTTGTAAATCTGTATGAGGACGCTATCTTTCTCATACAAAATATAAATCGAGCGAGATTGAGACGGATTTTAACTGACATTATGAGAATAGGCCCCCAGAAATAAAATGAAAAATACAGACTTTCAAGCATTGGGATTTTTTCTACAGAAGATCCTCAATTTGACCTCTGTAGTCATGTATAAGTAAAACAATAAAATGTACCTAGCAGGTGCGTCGCCGCTGCCACCTTTATGCAAATGGCTCCCTATTCGCTTTTTGATGAAAACTTCAAACTTTCCCCAGGAAAAAAACATAGATAAAGTACCCAACTTGCAAATACTTATTTCGAAGATTTTTTTATAGAATTATAAAATATTTTGATAATTATACAGTTTCCTATAAATATAAAGAAAAAGTAAGAAAGTAATAACAAAATTTATTTATATAATTAGTTATCCTGACTAAATAAACTAATTATACTGACTAAATGATAGTCGAGAGCTGAAACCGCCGATTTTTTTTTGCACCGAGTTTTCCTTTATGAACTAACGAAATTTTTGAAACCACACAAAATAAGTATCGCGGTTTTTTATAAAATCATTCTTTGAAAACTAAATACTGTATAACATAAATGTTTTAGAAGTTCAACACATTTCCTAAGAGAACTCCAATACTATCCTAGCACTAACCTTCTTCAAAAGTCTTCAGTAAGTCCCAATGGAACGGAACAGTGTGATAAAGCTCGGCACGTCTGCAGAATAATAAAATTTGTGTTCATTTTACATTTTTTTATAATTTTCAATAGGAAAGTCGTATTTTCTTGATTTGTGCCAGTACTCGAGGAAGATGTTTCATTGACTTTGCAGAACCACAGTCTATTATTAACTATGATTTTAAAGTTTCCTTTTAATTATTTTAGAGAACGGAATAACTAGGGGAGAATTAGACGAAGAATTTTTTTCAACTTTTATAGAAGCTGTCTCCTCGACGATTATTTTAAATATAGATAATTGTATGCTATATTTAAAAAGTAATAAAAACTTATGAGTTGGTAAACTCCAAACTGCGACCTCTACCAAATTTTGCTTACAAATATGAGCTCTACTTAACAATGGAGAAATGTAAAAGAAATTTTTGCTTAGAAATTTTTGGTTTCATGCGATACCGTAAGTTTCTATTAAATGTAGGTATATTTATACAAGGAGGCAACTACACCTTAGTTGCCTCCTTGTATAATTTACACTTAGTAGAATTCAACACTTCTCAATAAACTTATAAATTACAAAAATACACAAAAAAATATTTTATTATCGAAACACTCACTAATGGACTACTTTTGGTCTCTCGCTATTGTAGTGAAAAAGGTAATCTTCCTAACAAAAACTATACGTCCAAAATTGTTCGACAAAGATAAAATACGAGACACCATTTGTTGAGGTTTTCAGCAAAAAGTTTAATACCCGCAAATTGGCGATCTGGATTCGACTCGCTTTATTTATTTTCAAGACATGCTATTTTATGTACAATTTTAGTTTGCCGCTACTTATATTTATTTTAATAATACCTGTACATTTTGTTCACGAATTTGTACTTGTATATTTCAAAAATTATACATCACTTAATTCCTCTATTTACATAATTTATAACCTCTGTGATTAACATTTATTTCTATTTACTACTCCTCAGATGTTTTTTTTTATCTATCTATACTAATATTATAAAGTGGTAAAGTTTGTGTATTTGTTAAATTGTAAGGGGTAATCTCGGGATCTACTGAACCGATTTTAAAAATTCTTTCACCAATAGAAAGCCACATTATTGCTGAGTGTCATAGGTTATATAAAAAACCGAAAAATAAAAAGGCTTTTATGTGGTAGTCGGTTTTGCAAAGTGAATCGGAGAAAAAACGGTCGAATGAAAGCGTTTCTTACGAACGCCTGTACTAAAAAAGGATTATTAACATTATGCCCAACGAAGTGGGCGCGGGTCAGCTAGTTTTTTATAAAGGGACAATTCATACAGATTGAGCTAACCCCAAAGTAAGTTCGAAACTTGTGTTATGGGATACTAACTCAACGATATTATATTTTATAACAAATACATATTGATAAACATCCAAGACCCGAGACCAATCAGAAAAGTTCGTTTTTCATCATGACCGGAGATCGAACCCGGGACCTCCGGGGTGGCGGTCTGGCGTGGTAACCATTACGCCACTGAGGAAAGTGTCTGTAAACTGTGTCTTTGACTTTATAAATAGACATAGTTTTATTTATTAGTAGGCACAGATTGCCTACAAAGTTTGAGACCTCTTACGATTAATTCCCTCCATTTACGAATGTCCTTAATAATGTATGTAGCGTAACATTTCAGCTTTGGAGTTGGCTGTACCCATTAGCGGTTTGCCGGTCTCTCGTACTATGCCAAAATTCCTGTTTGCATCTGCAGTGCAATGTTCTTAAAAATAAATGTTTAAAGTTAACTTGGAAAAGAAGTACATATAATAATATTCATTATTTACAACTATCTATCCGACTGTGGGGATTTGTATCAAAACTAGGGGCGCGTTTTGACGACGCGAAAATTTTCTGACTGACTGACTGAAGTAACCTCAAGGTCATTCTTTGATAAATATCATCTATGTACAAGTCTGAATCCATATTTTAATATGCCTTCCGAAGATCGAGGTTCTTTTTCCACTATCATATTGCTTTTATTTCATGGTGGTAGCTTGTAGAGTAGATTAATCATTAGATTAGAATCCTTATATTTTTCTGAGGAAACATGTGTAAACATGTGAGAGGAGAGGAGTGTGTATGATATAAAATTTATTAACATAATACTTAATACAACTAATCTTTACATAATATAAAATGAAGTCGCTGCCCTCTGTCTGTCTGTCACTATGTAAAACTACTTAACGGATTTTGATGTGTTTTTTTTTATATATAGAGTAATACAAGAGGAAGGTTGATTGTAAAAAAGAAAATTCGGAATTCCCACGGGAAAGCGGGATACACGCCAAACGAAGCTGCGCGGGTTTCGCTAGTTCATGTTATAAAAAACAAACACTTCATTACATACATTGTAAAGATAATTGTTTTATTTTGTTAATAAATTTTATATCACACACACTCCTCTCCTCTCCCATTCATGTTTACACATGTTTCCTCAGAAAAATATAAGGGTTTCTACTCTACAAGTTACCACCATGAAATAAAAGCAATATGATAGTGAAAAAAGAACCGCTGTACTTTTTGCTCGTCGGTGTATATTTATTAGTCTGGGGCAACACTGTCCTTAACTTTTTTCATTAGTATAAATCTGCATAAAGATTTACAATAAATTACCCAAAACTTCCACATATTACACTAAATTAAAATACAGTTCTCTATTCTCTGATATAAAGCATCGTTATCGATCACTTATTATGAGTATCAAACAACAGGTATATGTATAGATTTGTCCTAAATAGTAGGTACATACACAATCATGATTTATAAAATAAAAAATAAATGAAATAAAAATTGTTATTTCAGATAATTAAGATCCATATTTTTAAAATTATGACGAATACCTACTCAGATTCATGACAAACACAAATATTCTGAAATGAAATCGTTTATTTCAGAAATTAGACCTTCACAGGCACTTTTTCTTGTCATTTACAACTTGTATATTTATGTAAAAATAAAATAAACTACGTTATAAACTATCACCATTTCGGACACAAGCAAAATGGCCACCGGTAAAAGAAACGGCGAAAGAAACCCGGTTACGGCCTTTTTTGTCATTTAGCAATTTTTTCTTCCACTCGTTTGTTACAATGTATAAGTACATTTATAAGAATAAATAAAATACAGATCCAGAAAGGTACATACAGAAATTAAGTACCAAACGCGAGATGTCGATCCAAATCGCGCTAAGGTCAAATCCTAAATATGTCGGTTAAGTAGATGTTGATAAAACGAGCAGACCAGTCCCCCAATATGATAACCACAACTGATCACATAACAGGTTTGTTTTTATGCGGAAATCGAACCCATGACCTTTAGCACTGGCGATAGGATTAAACCAACTGAGTCATATGGTAATATAACAATGTATGTATTTAATCCTGTTTACCGATGAAATCCTTTCCTTCATATCCGTACAGAATATTTTATTGATGTTTTTATTCCCTCTGCCCATAAAACGAAACACTGACCGCCATACGATGTGCATTATTTAAATACAGCCGTACCATCTCTTCATGAATCGTATATTCATCAGAAAAACATTTTGAAACACGGGATTTTCAGCAGTTTTAAATAAATATGTTATTCATTAATTAAATAAATAGATCACTCAATAAATTACCACAAAAACGTGTGATATATTATTTTCACCAATTATAAATACATTTTAATGTTATTCGTTAAATATTAAATGAATGAACCGTAAACTAGTATTCTTTTTAAATCAAATCACCACTGGGAAAATATATTTTCGATTTCTATAATATAATAAAAGTGTAAAAAAAGTTTGTCTGTACATTGAATATATTTCCAAAAAAATTGTTTAGGGCGATGAAGAATAAGCAATAGAACAAGAATTTCGTAAAATTTTGTCCGTCTGTTTGTATGTATGTTTGTACACGCTAATCTCAGAAACGGCTGAACCGATTTAGATGCGGTTTTCACTAATATGTGGCGATTTGCTCAACTTAACATTTAGTGTATGTTTCTTTTCAAAATTCCCACGGGAATCCGAGATATACGCAAATGAAGTTGCGAGGGTATATCAACGCACAGCCCAAACCGCTGGGTCTAGAGATTCCAAATTTGGCATGTAGGTTACTTACGACGTCTAGGGATATACAAAGAAAGGATTTTTCAAAATTCCCACGGGAAAGCGAGATATACGCAAACGAAGTTGCAAGAGGACGCACAGACCAAACCGTTGGGTCTAGAGATGCCAAATTTGACATGTAGGGTCCTTATATGGTCCGGACCGGACCGGACCGGACCGGAACGGACCGGACCGGAACGGATCAGACCTGATCGGTCCGGAAGGAACCGCACCGTACCGAGTCCGTGCCCGACCGGACCGAACCGGACCGGACCGTTTTTTTTTGTCCGTCTGTATATAATAAAAGTGTAAAAAAAGTTTGTCTATACATTGAATATATTTCCAAAAAAATTGTTTAGGGCGATGAAGAATAAGCAATAGAACAAGAATTTCGTAAAATTTTGTCCGTCTGTTTGTATGTATGTTTGTACACGCTAATCTCAGAAACGGCTGAACCGATTTAGATGCGGTTTTCACTAATATGTGGCGATTTGCTCAACTTAACATTTAGTGTATGTTTCTTTTCAAAATTCCCACGGGAATCCGAGATATACGCAAATGAAGTTGCGAGGGTATATCAACGCACAGCCCAAACCGCTGGGTCTAGAGATTCCAAATTTGGCATGTAGGTTACTTACGACGTCTAGGGATATACAAAGAAAGGATTTTTCAAAATTCCCACGGGAAAGCGAGATATACGCAAACGAAGTTGCAAGAGGACGCACAGACCAAACCGTTGGGTCTAGAGATGCCAAATTTGACATGTAGGGTCCTTATATGGTCCGGACCGGACCGGACCGGACCGGAACGGACCGGACCGGAACGGATCAGACCTGATCGGTCCGGAAGGAACCGCACCGTACCGAGTCCGTGCCCGACCGGACCGAACCGGACCGGACCGTTTTTTTTTGTCCGTCTGTTTGTATGTATGTTTGCACACGCTAATCTCAGAAACGGCTGAACCGATTTGGATGCGGTTTCCACTAATATGTGGCGATTTGCTCAACTTAACATTTAGTGTATGTTTCTTTTCAAAATTCCCACGGGAATCCGAGATATACGCAAACGAAGTTGCAAGGGGATATCAACGCACAGCCCAAACCGCTGGGTCTAGAGATTCCAAATTTGGCATGTAGGTTACTTACGACGTCTAGGGATATACAAAGAAAGGATTTTTCAAAATTCCCACGGGAAAGCGAGATATACGCAAACGAAGTTGCAAGAGGACGCACAGACCAAGCCGTTGGGTCTAGAGATGTCAAATTTGGCATGTAGGGTCCTTATATGGTCCGGACCGGAACGGACCGGACCGGACCGGAACGGATCAGACCTGATCGGTCCGGAAGGAACCGCAACGTACTGAGTCCGTGCCGGACCGGACCGAACCGGACCGGACCGTTTTTTTTTGTCCGTCTGTTTGTATGTTTATATGTTTGTACGTTTGTATGTATGTTTGCACACGCTAATCTCAGAAACGGCTGAACCGATTTGGATGCGGTTTTCACTAATATGAGGCGATTTGCTCAAATTAACATTTAGTGTATGTTTCTTTTCAAAATTCCCACGGGAATCCGAGATATACGCAAACGAAGTTGCAAGGGGATATCAACGCACAGCCCAAACCGCTGGGTCTAGAGATGTCAAATTTGTCATGTAGGGTCTATATAAGGACCGGACCGGACCGGAACGGATCAGACCTGATCGGTCCGGAAGGAACCGCACCGTGCCGGACCGGACCGGTTTTTTTTTATGTAGAAATATATGCTAATTGGCATGTAGGTTCCATATCAGGACCGGACCGACCGGACCGGCCCGGACTGACCGGACCGACCGTACCGGGCCGTGCAGGACCGGAATTTGTTTCTGAAGAAAAATTTGCTAATTGTTACTAGGCCACGCGGGCGAAGCCGCGGGCAGAAGCTAGTTTACAATAATTAGATTTATTTTTGGAATTTTTATTTTTAAAAAGTTCTATATTGTTAAGTGAACCTAGACTGTAATTTCAATGTGATAATTAAATGCTGTGCATGTCTATAATAGATATAAGCAATAGAATTAGTCCTTGGAACGATATAATGTAATGCTTATGTTTGTATTGTTGATGTGCCTAATTAATATTATTGATTTAACATGTTTAAACAATATTATTTAGCCAATATTTAAAATTAAGTACGTGTAAGCAAACCTGAGAGCTCGGTTAGTGGTTTTTTTGGTTCTTTTATTTGTTTTAACTCAGGAAAAATGTGTTACAATATACCTTTGAGTGGGTTGGAGCGATGGGTTTCTGTCGAGACCCATCGCTTTGTTCCTTTATTAGGGGAGACCCCCTATTAAAGGGCAGACTGACTAAGGGAAGACAAAAATACCTATCTGTAGTCACATGCGTATCATACAATACCTACATGTTTGTAATTTCTTGAACGCGAGTTAACTCTTTTTTGTCACTTTACTATTATCCTAAACTGTCCCACTAGTGGACAAAGTGTTTTCATGAATTATAGTCATGGATAGGTTTTTTTAAGCATACGGCAAACAAGGATACGACCGGGGATATCACTCACGCGTTCCCAACCCTCCCAACCCACCAAGTGGAGTGGAGCTCTCTGGAGACCTTAAGGCGCTGTCCCATTGCTGCGCACGAATACGTGGGCCACGTGGCACATTACAGCTGCGTGGATGACTACGTGGGTCTACGTTTCCACTGCAGTACAAGCTATACACGAATATAAAACCACGACTACGTACAGCTGTTGCATGGCCCACCACGGCGCACGGAGAGGCTACGCATTGATTGTCATAGTTTTTGGTTGGTGTCGGAGCATTGAACACGTGGCCCACATGTTCGTGCACAGCGTGCGCAGCGATGTGCACGCTTTGTGGAACAAGCTGTGTACCGCATTCACTGCGTGCATGGCGTTGACAGCGTTGAGCTATGTTGAGCAAGCCACTCGTGTATCAATGACGTCACTTGATGGTTAACGTGTCCGTAGGTTGCACAATCACGTACATCCTCTTTCAAAGCAAAGCTTAACACACCTGCGTAGCCTCTTCGTGCGCAGCAGTGGGACAGCGTCTTTACTCACCGTAGGAACACAACATGGCCCAGACCAATGCTATTTGGCTACGATCTTCTGTAAGGTGGAGGTCCTTCCCCAGACGGGCTGCTCTTTCCACCACCGCATTTCAAATACTCTTCCGCCACCATTAACTATCTAGTGAAGTAATTCAAGCCTTTAATGACTTTTGTCACTTCGACAAAAAAAGACCAGCCGTTTTGAAAATGCTTATTTAGGAATTTTTAAACGAAAATTATTGATAAAACTTACAGCTAAAATAAACATTTGTTAAAATATACTAAGATAAAACTAAAAAATATGCCCGAGCTTGTAGATTCCTATTTGATTATTATCACTGTGTCTTGATAACGTAAATTGATTTATTGTGTTTGCAACCAACTAACCAAGTTTCATTATTGACAAATCGCTATGATTGATTGAAACGAAGTCGATAGGAACACCCCTATGTTTGTGTTCCGTAAGGGGGACGCAATTTCGGTGGAAAGGGAACCTTATACTAACGGCTATGAAATAGTGTTGTTTTCTTGCGGTAATTACTAGTTCACTGACTCCGACCCAGTTTCTTAATTAATAAAAATATTGCTTTAAATATTACATATTTTACACTAATGTATTTTTTTTACTGTAACTTAGGGGAAATATGCTGAGCAAAAGGACGTTGTAGACCACGAATAAATAGTATTTTGTGTAATATGTTAAGAAAACAAGTAGAAGATTAAATACAAAACCATTCCTGAGTCGCCCCAAAACAGGTCTTAAACAGTGTTGCACGCGAATGTACTTATAACCTGTTTTTCTTAACTTGACCAATGTAGAAAACAATCTATGTGTCTTTTTATTCAATTATCCATGTGTAAAATCGATAAATCGCCAGAATAATAACTGTGTCGTGTTAAATGCCATTTTATTATTATTATTTGGGGGTGAATGATAATTTTAATTGCCTATTTTTGTTAAAAAGATGTGCTAAGATTGTTTACTACATTGGTAAAGTTAAGAAAAACAGGGTTTAGTTGTGCCAATGGGAACTAAAATTTTGTGACAATTATCTGGTTGTGCCAGAGTTGTGCCAACAGGTTTTTTTTTCAAATTATTCCTGTTGTTGTGCCGAATAAGGAATAATTTTGGTTGTGCATAACAGTTGGTCCAACAGGAAATGGTGGATCGTTTGTCCCTGGTTGGACTTTTGGAAAAGACGGACCGTAAAGGTAGTCGAACGACCTAAGGAAAATCGACGTCGCCGCGCTGGATGCAGGCAGACCGCTTTCAACCGGTACTGGTTTGGAGAAGACCTATGTCCAGCATTGTACTTCATGGGGCTGAGATCACGATGATAATGATCTATATTTTGTTATGAAACTAGAATTGTTTATCTTATAACCCACAGATTATTTTTAATAACACTTCATTATTTAAACAAAAACTTTCAACAAATTAAATTTAAAATGTTTAATGTTTTGCTCAAAAGGTAAACGACAAGCGTAAATAGCAAAATTCCTAGCGTCCTAGATTACAGGCATACAGGGCATCCGTTTCTGTATATTAATGTTTGCAAATTAAAGCTTAGATCCTCGGCAATTATTCTTACGTTTTTGTAATGTGTCGCAGTTTTGTTTGTATTTACCGTTTTATTAATTTATCCTTTATTTATACAATCTTTTAAACATAAATTCAGATTACATTTTACTCAATGAACGAATGATTAAACAATAGCCTTTTTCTGTTAAAATATTAAAATGGATTAAACGTAAAATAAAAGCAAAGATTTATTATGAACTCGCATTAATAAAATTGATTTACAGATTCAGGTTGCAAAAGTCAAAATTACGTGCCTTGTGATCTAATTGAATGTGTTATTCCTTCACCAGATTCAAAACATTGTTAGCACCCACTCACTCCTATCAGTTCGACAGATTAGGGACACAATACACCCGATAAGCGCGAGAGCCTTCCTTCCGCTCCTGCTAAAGTCCCTGTACCAAAAGACCGCAGAGATCTGATACACATTTCACACTCGCCACTAATATTTTTGATAAAGTCCGACCTAACGATGACGTGCTTATACTACGTCATCACCTTAGCACATCGTTCTAGTACATACAGTCACTAAATAGTATTTCTATTTAACTTTTGGCTAAAATATTAATTGGAACTCAATGATTTATCTTTGAAGAAACGCCGATCACTTTAAATTTGTACCATACATATGTTAATCAAGTCTCTTTCAATTAAGAACAGGTAGACATAACTATAGATATAATATACACTGGGCGTCAAAAATAAGTAGTACAGTTTTAAAATTGCAATATCTCCTAAACTGCAGAAGCTAGACCTTTGAAATAAAAAAAAGATAAAAGACAATTTAATTTCATTTAATAAAAACTTCATGCATAATATCATTTTTTAAAGATTGACTGAAAAAAAACTTAATAAATAAAAACACTATTTTTTTAAACTGTTGGCTTCTACTTTTGTTTTTTATTGTTTTCTTTATTGCTGATAAATCAATTGCAATTCAAAAGCAAATGTGTCTTCAGCGAGTAAACTTTACTAATCATGCCTCTTTCACCAGAAGAATGTGCAAGAATCATAACTTTTCTCGAAGTAGTCATCAGTATGCGTCGTACTGCAAGAACGGTGGGTGTAACTCTAAGAACGATCCAGCAAGTAAAGCGAAGATACGAAGAGACTGGAAACCATCTAAGGAGACCAAGTAATGGCAGACCCAGGTGCACTAGTACCCGAGAAGACCGCTTAATTGTCTCTACTGTGTTAAGAAATCGTCACCTTAATGCAGTTGAGGTCCAGCAACAGCTTCTTCAGACCCGAAGAGACTACGTTAGAGTACAGTGAGGAGAAGACTTGCTGAAGCCAACCTGAAGTCGTACAGGCCAGCAAATGGCCCCAAACTTGAGACAGGGCATCGAGTAGTAAGACTACGCTACGCGCGTCAACACGTACAATGGGGCGAAGAAGAATGGACAAGAGTTTTGTTCACAGATGAGTCTCGGTTTTCTTTATTCACTTCCGATGGAAGGCGGAGAGTATACAGGCGACCTGGTGAGCGATACATTCAAGGTTGCATCTCGGAAAGAGTTCAATACGGCGGGGGCTCTGTACACGTATGGGCTGGCATCTCTTCAGAGGGTCGCACAGAGCTAGTGGTCATAGAAAATGGCACTCTGACTGGTGAAAGATATGCATTAGAGATCCTTAACGAGTATGCAGGGCCATATTTAGCAAATATGGGTGATGGAGCTATACTAATGCATGATAACGCCCGGCCACACACCGCTCATCTCGTACAAGAGTACATTCAGGAGGTTGGCATCAGCTTGATGGCTTGGCCATCAAGAAGCCCAGATCTTAACCCGATTGAACACGCCTGGGATGAGCTTGGGAAACTAGTCAGAAGACGCAGACCACCCCCCGCCACCCTCAGGGCTCTAAAACAGGCCCTGATAGAAGAATGGGTGAATATTCCCCAACATCGCCTCCGAAACTTAGTGTTCAGCATGCCAAACCGGCTCCAAGCTGTCATCAGAGCCCGAGGCGACAACACAAGTTACTAAAGTGGGAACAAGGCCCAAAACGTAAAAATTAAGTTCTTGATAGTTCCTTCAAAATGGTTAGCTTTTTAGTTTTTTCCTAATTTTCAGTGTAAAACTTTACTAATGCTAAATAAAGTATTATTTTTAGAAAACTTTGTTAAATTTGCTATAAAATGACTTTTACTTCAAAACTCTAACTTCTATAGTTTAAGAGTAATTGCAATTTTAAAACTGTACTACTTATTTTTGACGCCCAGTGTAGTTCTGTTAACGTTGAAACTTCACAAAATATGTTTGCTAAAGAAGCAAATTCCCACTATAACACGAAACTCGGCTCCATTTCTGTATACAGGAGGATCTCTTAATGAAACTTCGCTGATACATTTATAAACGTATAGTTCAAAAGTTTGTTTGCTCAAGCGAGGGAATGTTAGTTCCGCTATTTACGTAGTAACATTCTATATTGACTTATGGTCCGTATGCTATTGTGCCACCCCTATTGTGAGTCTGTACACGTACTCGTCTCTAACATGTATTTAGGTTAAAGCATATAGTTTCATCAATTGAAACAATTGCAAACGTATCATACATCTACCCTTCCTTCCTTCATGTTTTCTTCATATAAAATCCGATTTTCCGAGCGGAGTGTGAAGCAGCCCTTAGTAGGCAAGTATGGTACAAGGGACTGGTCTGTGATCTCTATTATTGTATCAATATGAGTCCCAGTTGCAACATAGAGAGGTAGGGCACAGCGGACAATCCGCTCAAATCGGAGCAGCCCGTCTGGGGAAGGACCTCCACCTTACAGAAGATCGTAGACAAATAGCATTGGTCTCGGCCATGTAGGCCAGGAACACATCCTACGGTGAATAAGGTCTCCGGAGCTCCACTTGGGGGGTTGGGTGGGTTGGCAACGCGTGAGTGGTACCCCCGGTATTGCAAGCGTCTAAAGGCTACGGTGATGCTTACCACCAGGCGGGTCGTATGCTTGTTTGCCCACTTTGTGGCATAAAAAAAAACGAAACATGCTAGTTAATTTGAATGGAAACTCGTGAAGACTGTGCCAAATACTGAAAACGACCACAAATGACTATTATGTCATCAATTTATCATACATTGCTGGAACATTATAAGGCCTTTTTTATAAAGTGAGCGCCCGCTTTAGTTATGATGCAAGCGATGCACATGGAAATAAAAGCCTTAAAGGGGCGCAGAGCGTCGCTCACGTAGGTATCTATTTCAATCGTGTGTAAGCTTGTGAGATTGGTTCGGGGTATTCTCTGGATCTTAGTGAGCGGACGAAGCTGCGGGAAACAGTTAGTCTTTTATAAAGCAGGGCTAACTAAGCCGCTCTGTCATGAAAATATTTTTGCCACCCTCTACAAACCATTATACATCCGCCTCCGTTTAATACGCAAACAGTAACAACGTGGCAGATCTAAAATTCTAAACCATTTTCTATTAGTAAATTTGTTGATGATGAACTACGAATACGTAACCGAATAACGTTGAAATTACATCATAGCATTATCAAAAACTATAATAAAAGTACAATTAATAAATTAATCCAATATAAATCCAATAGATATCGATAACTACAGGTTTCCTGTTATTGATTAACTTAACAAAATAAGACCCTCTCAGAAGCTTTCAGTAGCTTAACTTCCTTTCCATGACACTGTACATGAAATAAAATTAAGTTAAAATGAAATTGTCTGAGGAAAAATCGCGTAAAATAGAGCTTTCTTGAAAATAGAACGTGCACTCGGTTAGTTCGTAGAAAACAAGAACTGGCAGTTTTCATATATTTTTTTTATCTAGTTTACAACACTTGCACATAAATCTTACTGTAATGGCAGGTAATCAATACTGTAGACAATAATGTATATTTTGTACAGTAAGCGATTCTCAATAATTATATCTAAAAAACTGGGATTTAAAAACTGGGATCTAATTAAAATCCAAGATTAAAAAATGGGATATGAGACGAATCGACGACGCCCGCGCGCTTATTCAGCAATGGCTTATTGTGTATGGATGACTATAAGCTTATTTTCATATGCACGGTGTAGTTCTTAATGAGGGTATTGTAACGCTTCTAAGATGCTTGTTTGGGGGTCTAATATGCACTTGACACTATAAGTGCTCGACGATCTAATTTGGTCCGGTACCGCACCATGAACGCCGGCGCCGCACGCCGGCCATCCGGTAACGCACCATATTCGATCATGCCGCACATTATTATGATTACCAGTCCGGTTGGTTCGACCGTTGTTTCTCTACAGTCAGTGGTGCTGTGCGGTGGTATGTTGACCATATCGTTTGACCCCGCACGGTTCGGTGGTGTGGGCCGGACCTATTTCGATCGTCTATGACATAATAGTTACTGCAAATGCTTATTGAATTGTGGTTGTCCAGTGTTATTGGTTGTGGATTTCCTAAACATAATTATTTCTATAGAAATATAAACATTTTGTTACCGTTAGTCGTAGTGAAGCTAAACTTTTTCCTTTAAACAAACGACAAAATGCCATTTTGTTTAGAATTTATGCTTATTGCCGTTTCTCTCGAGCCAATCTAATTTCGCAATTGCCCGCATAGTAATTGGGTTCTAAATAGAATACGAATGTAACCGAGTGTATTCTGAAAACCACTCTTTATTTTTTTAAGAGGACTCGTATGTAACATGTATACTAAACGAGATGTTTAACTAATGTTATAAATAAATATTTCTGAATATTAACTACTGACTTAATAATTAAACAGTCTTTGAGCAGGTTATAAGAGAATTTTTAATTTATTCAAAAAGTGTATTTTTTATGTAACAGATAGGTTAACTATATGTTTTTGGGCGGTGATTGCTTACCATCAGATAACGCATCGTCACGCTTGACTTGTGCAATAAAAAAAAACTAGTAATTAGCAGAACTTGTAAAACGTACAGTACCTGTAAAAAAGTTGAAAGAAAGCTATAGTCGTTTCGTTGTACGAGTAGGAGATCCAGAAGTCCATCTCCTGTCCTTTTTCTCCTTGTTTCCTTTCTTTCTGATAACCAACGGTTCAGGGACTTCCCTGGTGTCTATGTGCAGTGATGATCATTAAAAAGAGGGTTCGTGTTTACTCAACAGTTCCCAAAACAAAAATAGTTTTCGTGCCTCTATGATATTTGTTGAGGTAACATATTAGTGTCATAGTTTTGATTTAGTACAACGCGAGGAAACAGGTGTTGAAACCGCTCGCAATCTGTTAGTTTACCTTTAAGTTCTAATTCTGGTATTTAAGAATGCTATGTAGGCTTCACTTCAAATTTTACGATATTACGCTCCAATGACGTTTCTCACATTACGGCAAAGATAGAAATTAATTTGTATTGAAGCTCTCGTTACTCACTAATTAACTAAAACAAAAGACAGAAGTTTTTGTTAGTTTCTCGAAAGAAAATAATATTGTCACTGAGTCCCTTCTGGAAGGGACAAAAGGCATGTTTATCGAAAACATCAGATGAATTTAGATAATCTAAGTTATTTAGGTCGGTTTCAATCATAGTTTTAGTATAAACTTATACGCTGGTAAGTATATACTAAATCTATGGTTTCAATAGTCACAAATTGCTTATTCATTTTAAAAAACGGCCGTTTTTTGACAGTTTTAGTATGTATTTGACATTTCATAATTGGCATATTGCTGGCTATAAGCTGATTCAGGGCTTTATTAACAAGTTAGTGGTGAAACTGGTACTTAAACTTGTCGTCCAAGAATATTTATTTATTTATTTAGTCTTGTTTAATTATTCAATATTTATTTAACGGTTCTTTTAAATTACAAAGTTGCAATTAGAGATTACTTTTAAGTAAAATAATAATGATGGTGAAAACAACACAATTTCTAAAGTTGTGATGATGTTACATACTTTATTTGGTTGATAGCGCTATCTGGGGCAGTGATTACGTCGTCAGCTATTTAAATTATTTAGTCCACTGCCGTATGACCTAAATGCCTACCTGGTATTGTTGACACAAGCGCCCAGGGACACGGGAATTCAATCATGATTATCCAGCACAAACTCTGGTACATAACGTTTTATGATTGAATAGTGGTCGGACTAGCTTCACTCGAGTTTTAATTCAATTATTTATCTGTCTTCTATATATTATTTTTGAAAATTTATAAATGCAAAAAAACGTCCCCACACTAGGTGAGATTCGGTACCACGATCTTTCGAAACCCGGTCGAGTGTTCTTCCATCTGAACTTTTTTGGCTATTTCCAATTTTATTTTTAGCTTTTTAGTACGAATTCTTGTATTCTCATTAAATAAATGTCAATAGAAAATAAGTTCACTTCCATCTCGTATATTGGCATTTTAATAATAATCGACATACACAATATTTCCATATTAAAATGCTCCAATTTTCATGCATTGGTAAATTGAAAATGTGACCTGTTTCTTGAAAGACTTTGAAAAGTTCAAAAGAGACCGAGTTTGTTGATGTTTTAGAATTTTCCCCAATAAATATATTTATTTTTACAGACGTATCACAAGGTTACTGATAGCTTATCTGTCAGGTAAAAAAGGCTTAGGTTTTCATTACACCATCATCAACGAACACCTTGATCACAAGGTGATGAGTCAACAGCATCAAAATCGTACCGGATATTCGGATGCTTCGGTGTAGATAGACACACAGAAAAACACATTTAAACACCAGTTTTTGGATCGAGGTTTAAATAAATATTGGCTTACTCAGCAGCAAAAATAATATCACCAAAAATTTATAAGGTTCCTAACTTTTTTCATTAAAAATAAATCCTAACCTACTTAACCTTAGGACAAAAACTGTCAGCTTTGTTTAGATTGAATGTAAAAATAAATTCACTGGCGCTAACACCTTTATAAAAGTCACAATTAAACCCAATTAAGTAATTAAAAATATACCGGCGGTGTGATAACGCTAATTTAATTTTATCTAAATATATACAACATATAGAAACTTTAAATATCATAATCCTCTTATATGTGAAAGTTTATGTAATGTGGTTTCAATAAATAGAAAATTAAATGAATCTACCCATTCTCATGCATGTAATTGGTTCTTTTTCACTCAAATATAACTACGGGTTTGGTTGTAAAAGTCATTCCAAAGGTTGCCTTGAATAGATTGCTATCAACAATATGGTCTTGTTGCAAATACACTAATCATAAAGTTATTTGTTACGAACTGTAATTTTGTCCTAATTTTGTCTTGTCGTAATTTTGTCTATGCATCTAAAAATTCAGCGCGCGCCCAAAAAAATTGTAGTAGACAGAATTTAAACGACCACCATTTTGACGCGTGATTAGAAGCCCTTGTGACGTCACATTCGACCTATCTGTCAGCTTTTAATTTCTCGCTCAGTTTTTAAGGTTTTTATGAATATTTTCTTGATCAAAAATAAATTAAATATTAAGCTGAACATACATTCTTTGAATGCAATGCAAATGCATATTCTGTATTTATTATAAAGTAAAGTAAAGTATCTGACTGAAATTGATTATTATTGAGTTATCGTTATTATTTAAAAAGTATTTTATTAATAAGAAATAAAAAAAAATAAAAAAAATAACGAAACGATACTCAATAATTCAGTTTCAAGATTATAATACATTACCTTTCTGACTAGTCTAGATTACGCTGGTTCCCATGGGATAGCAAATAAGGTAGCAATATACCTGATAATGACACAACACATGACAAAATACTGAAGACTTTCTTCTCGAATCATAACAATATTTTCCCATATCATGATGGTTCAAGATCTACACATATAAACTGAAATCCATACCAAACCGCAGACACACTAAAATATGTAATTTAAAAATTGAGTTATTAATTTGGGGTTTAGAGATAAGAGTAAAGAGTTGAATTTAAACTAAAAACGTAGTGATAGGATGAGCTATCAAAACATTCATTATTATTTTTCATTAAAAATGTATGAAAGCTAAAAGAGGTCTGATTAGCATGTTAATCTTTAAACTCTACCTAACAACAGTGAGGTTATTACGGCCAGGTAACTAACACGCCGCGGCAGCTACTATAAAGACAAATGTACTAAAATGTTGGATGACGCTACGAGAGCGGAGAGGAAAAAATGTAGCTACGCGCTGTCCAATGCTACGACTGGCTACAACAGCCGTCGCCGCCACACGATTCGCAGACCCTACCGCCGCCGCCGCCGCTTGCCGGTAAAGTAGAAGTCGAGGTTCAGCCGTTTTAAGTAAAAATATATTTTAAAATCTCTATTTCTAAGCTCTACACACTCAAGAAGTTGAAGCAAAGTTAGGCACGAAGACAAAGGAAATGTGAAGCCGAAGTATGACGAAAAGCCCCGTCCACATTCTAGTTTACTCTCAACTACCCGAGAATGTAGGGCTAGCATAAAAAATGTAAAAACGCTTCGAATGCAAACGAACGGAGTTGCAATTGATGCTATTCGTTTACTTTTATTGAATTTATTAAATGCTGATGTGGCGGCGGCGGGAGCGACACGACGACGGTGTGTCGGTGGTCGGTGTACGTCCAAAAAGCTGGCTTTCCACCGAAGCGGAGCTGAAAAATATGTCATAAACTTGGATTTGATACACCATTTAAATTGAATCACAGAATAATGTCGGGGTCACATTAAAAACTCGTGTATAGACCATAATTCTAATTCAAAAGTGCTTTATTCTCTGGGCAATGTTTGAATATTTTGTTTTGCATAGTGAATGCTCTAAGTACCAGCTGGTACTTAGAGCACTGTTGTTGTACCTAGGGAATGATAGAAAAAGTTTTTATTTTATACAATTTGGCCTATCACACACAAGCTCTTGCGAAGTGTCATTTTATTTCTTACCATCATTGCAGTTATCAAATGTACGAAGAACTGGCTAGAAATTTACTATAACAGCATATTATTTCTTATACCACAGTGCTTCATCGCGTATACTGATTAACCATTATTCAAATCAATCAATAGCATACTTTAATTTAAATCTTTAATTGAAATACAATTAGTAGTTTGCGATATTGCGACATATTTTCTTCTTGCTCCGCATCGGTGGATAACAATCTATGAATGCTAGGCGCGGGACATATACAAGCGGCGTGGCGCGGGCGTGGCGCGATTCGTGCCCGCGCCACGCCGCTTGTATACGAATTTGCACCGCGCCCGCGCCACGCCCCGCCACGCCGTTTGTATATGTCCCGCGCCTTAGGTTCAACAAAGTACTTTCCAATTGTTTTTATCGAGCGAAAGTAAATAAATTATCGTTTTGGGACAGCCTGTAAAAACCCACGGTTGTCACATGTATCAAAGTAATACGTTTCTCATTGAAATCTGTGAATGAAAATCGCCTAAAGGGCTATAAATTTATTTCCGGGCGGGGATGAAAAACATACATTTTAGATCGTGATGGACATAAAACATCGAACACTGAACCATGTGTTACTATGAATATATATTTTTTTTAAATACATCACTCATTGGTGACAGTGACAAGGTTACTGGTATGTCAAGTTCGAGACATATGCCCACGGTTCACACCTGTTCACACAGTTGTTGCACATGGTATATGCCCTTCAGATAAATTTAATTCAAAGATATTGACATAATTGTACTGGCTGACATAATCACACCATCGATCTGCTCGTCACCGGCGGGGAATCCAACCTCACACGCTGAAACCGAAATGGTCGCGTACTGCGCTGTTTCAGAGGAGTTTCCTCCCGCGAACGCTTAAGTTGTGGAATGAGATCCCTACCGAGGTCTTTTCTTTAGACTATTTTATGGGGTTACTCTAAAAATAAAAATAAAAAAATGTAGTAGTAGAAGTTTGCAATCAGACTCACTACAAGCGTCCAATTTTGGGATTCAATAAAATGGATTCCGTGCTCCGAAAATGCTTTTTAATTTTTATTAAGATTTGTATTCAAGTTATGCAAACATTCAAAAAATTCTGAATAACTAACGATTTATAAATTTCCAGTTTATATTTTTAAAACAAAATCCTAATGAAAACACAACATAATTAATATTGTGACTCGACTTTACCATATATTACGTTATAAGCAAGTTACATCATAAAGGATATTAAAATACGAGTGCTTTAGCAAGCAGTGAATTAATATTCTCGTTACAAAATAAATTATAACTTCGGATTACGGTATTGCTCTAATTAATATTAATAACGCTGTGTGTGTGAGAGACACGAGACAAATTCAAACTTAATAAGCAGAACACTTTGGTGTTTTGAATCGTAGAAGTATTCCCATTGGTATACCTTTGACACATGTCAAACTTCGTCATAAGTGGGTGGCCAGGTACAGTTAAAAATGTTGAACACTCCTGAAGAGTTAACGAAAAAGTACATATTTCTAAAAAAACAAAGTCAATACGCACGTAGTAAACAGACAGGTTTTGAATCACTCTTTCTATTAAAAAAAACGCATCAAAATCCATTGCGTAGTTTTAGAGATAAACATACATAGAGACAGACAGACAGCAGCGGGAGCGACTCCATTTTATATACTATTTATATGTTAAGATATCGCAATATTATTCTCATTTTTGAATACGCAAATATTAAAACAAACAAATAAATGTAGCTCTGGCGAACACACATTTACAACATAAAATATGTACATAATGTTAGGTACACAACTCTCGTATTTTGCTCAAGTTTCTTCCTTACCGAGTAATAAACTCAAACTTTGATATTTTTGCCGTATTCGCTTTTAACATCGATAAAAAGAATTTTTCTACCCCAAAACAAATTTTTATATGCTAATTTGTTCAAGTAAAAGTAATGTTTATTGTATAAATCCTACTGGATTTATTTGTGCCGAAAATTAGGTATTGGTTATCAATGTTAATGTACTTCCATCAAATTTTGTACAGATGTTTTGACAATATAAGGCTTTATTGGAAACTGAATCGAGATCACTATGTTAGGAAAAGGTTTATTCCAGTAATGGATGGATGAAATGTCTTAAAGATGTGGGTGGATGACTTCAACACAAAAATTCTATGTTCATATTCCAGTAATAGATGGATGAAATGCCTTCAAGATGTGGGTGGACTTCAACGCAAAAATACTATGTTCAAAGTAAATTAAACATCAAAAAAACTTTGCAACTGTGTATTTCTGTGATTTGATTATATTATTTCATCTACCCATAAGTTACCTTGTATGAAAATATTATGTTATCGATATGACGTAACGAACCTATTATAGTTTCGAGTACGCTCGACTGTTTAAAACAAACAAAAAATATCCTATGTTAAAACACTATGGTAATAGCCAATAAATTAAGCTTGAATAATCAAAAAGCGACACTTGCTCACTTGCTCCCCATTTGACACAGTAAAATAGAGCATGAAAATGCAAGTGAGCTTGTTAAAATAAAAACGTGGAAAATGCGCCGTTCTGCGCAATGGACCATTTCACTTCTGGATGGCAGACTGGGGTACCTCTAACGCCGGGCGGTCGTCTCTCACGTATAAGCCCCATATCCACTCGACCCACCCGACACGATTCCACAAGTGACTGAGACTAAGGTCAATAGTGATGATGTGAAGTGATACTTAATTATGTTTGGCCTTTAGTTACCGAAATGATCAAGAAAACTTGCCAAGGGATCCTACTAAGTTTCGTTTCGATTTCATTCTGTTGTCAAATAAACGAAACTATGGCAAAGAGCGCGAGTAGATTTATAGGTGAGTAGTTCAAGCATTTTAACTTTATATAAGATGTTCTGGTAAATTTTGTTCAAACAGGTATTTAGATGGAACAAATATTTTTACCAAACATTGTTTCACTTATTTTTACATTTCAACACTTCTCTGTAATAGTAGTTTGCTGCAACAATATGCATAATTAATATAAGGATGGTCTAAAAGTATAATCCCGCGCCGATATAAAATACTATTAAAAATTAATTAAACAAAGTTTTCTTCTTGTACGATACTATTTCTGAAAACTTACTCGATTATCTTAACTTTCCTTAATGACTTTAAAGATACTACCCTTTTAAACGAATTATGAAAAACGGTGATTCATGATTATGGTTTTATCATAAGCCATACATTTTTATACAATACAGATAATTTTACTTACAATACGAATTTTTTTTTACTAGTTCAGCGAATAACAAATAAAGTTATCTAACGAAGCGGAAACTAGGTACTTAGTAGTTTAACGCCTTCGTAATGACTTAGTTTGCTATATATTTATGTTGTTTCTATATAACTTCGGTACGAAATAAAGCATAAGTGTAAGCATATTATTATAACAATAATCGGTTCTACTCATTCTACACAATTCGCACAGCCTCACCGGCCCCCATACTCTTGAAGATAATTCCGCTCGATCGCCATTGGATTGTTACATTTAGGTACTCTTTATAACTAGACTAGGGCTAACTAAATACTAAACTCAATGAAATTGGATTGTATGCTAACCAAATAGTTAGTAAAATATAAAATTTCAAGGGTACGAATTAGAATTTGCTGTTAATTTTGCATTTGAAATTATTCACAATTAAAATTAATATCCCGATTGCTATGCAGAGTAACCTAGCTGATCTCAAAGTAAGTAAGGCTTGTACTTGTGTTATGGGCACTAGACATCGGATATATTATTGTAAACATTTATAATAAATAGAAAACACCCAGACTAGAAACAAACATATTCCATCACATGTTTGTCCAGTGCGAACATCGAACCCGCGCCCACCTAAGCTACCTTCACATACGCTACTAACGCGCCACCACTGGACTGTCAAAGTGTCTATAATAAGATACTTATAAGTAGGTTTAGACTTTAAAAGTGTCTATAAGCTTCTTACCGATCTTGTTTGCTTGTTGCGAGTTCCAAACTTCTTTGAAATACAAAAATCTTAAACATTTTAAAGACGAAATATTGTAAGGATATTATGATTAGGTTTATACTCTTTTGTTTTCTGGAATATAGAGTGATTGTAATTTTTATATTAGTACTATTTTAAAAGAGCAAGTGCTTACTCGCCAGTACGTACCTCTTCGTAGTACAAATCTGCCGTCTGAACTTTTGGTAGGGAAAGATTGTGACGATTCGAAACAACTTGTAATAGGTCTATTTGAATAAATATATTTGACTTTAACTTTGAATAACGGCTCTACGAATATGCTTAAAATTTGGAACCTAAACCCTGTTTTTCTTAACTTGACCAATGTAGTAAGTAATCTTAGCACGTCTTTTTAACGAAAATAGGCAATTAAAATTATCATTCACACATTGGTCAAGTTAAGAAAAACAGTTTATACACACGTAGGTTATAATCTGGTATAGCAAGAGCAAAAACATTGTAAAAAAGACATAAAGGCATAAGACCGCCTATTGTACTGTTTAGTTTCTAAGTTTCATGTATTAATGTTTTGTTTTGGTGCAATAAAGTGTTTTGTATTGTATTGTATTGTATAGGCGAGTGAATCTGGCAAAGCTATAAGGTTAATCCCTTGCTTATTTTTTTAATTCACTTAAAAAAATATACGAGGAACTGCCAAGTCACAGGTGTCTTCTCCAAAGGTACCGTAATTTGTGAAAGCTTAGGTCAGGTCTTATCGTAGCTTAAGGCGTTTAGACGCCGAAAGATAATTCGGAATGGGACTTCCATCCTAAATAACTAGTTGACTATTACATAACGTCATCTCAACAACAATTGCTATTAGCAATAAGGCCTTTGTTGCTAATACACTAGCATGTAAGGCATCAATATAATTTATTATTTCTTTCTGCTGTTGTACGTGTATTTGCAAATAAAGCATACTCTAACTATCTCAGTGCTTATTATTTTAACTAGCATAGAATAAGTATTAGCGTACAGTTAAACAAAATTGTTTTTATTGCGCTGATATTCATTAAGTTAACTAAATGTAACGTTTTATAAATAAAAAAATAAAATAAAAAATAAATAAAAGTAATAACCCGAGTTAGAATGGTCACTCTTCGCCCGCACCGAATTGCGTTACTTTACCCCCAGGCAGGTATCGAAGCGGGTGCAGTCGCAAAGGTGTGCGTTTAGTGAACGAATTTGAATGTCTGCGCGTATACAGACGACATTGGCCTATGTAGTAGAAATAGGTAATTATTTCACGCGCGTTGTATGGAGTGTCCGGAGCCTATAGATACACGGTGTACAATTGGTTACATTTTTACAGAAGGGTTTTTGCTTTACGATCTCAAGGTGATTTAGTCAGTGTGTGTTTTATGTCACTTTTTATTTTGGTAGTTCAGTGTAGAGTAAGAACAAATGTTTTTA
This sequence comes from Endotricha flammealis, assembly GCA_905163395.2. Classification (NCBI taxonomy): domain Eukaryota; kingdom Metazoa; phylum Arthropoda; class Insecta; order Lepidoptera; family Pyralidae; genus Endotricha; species Endotricha flammealis. The sequence continues at coordinate 11,342,524 of LR990860.1, forward strand.
TGTTAATAATATAAGCATTGTTGTGAAACTTTGTAATTACATAAACGGTCCTGCTCACTCTTTACATTGGCTGACTGTAGCTCTTCTGAAATAAATAAAAATCTATATAATATTGAACTAATGCTACGGTTACATTAGAGGCCGAGGATTCGTGTCGTGTTGCTGCAAAAGTTTGAGCGGCCACACTATCGCGTTAACACAAATTTTTGCCATAGCATGCTGATGTAGGCAAGCCATTAAACAAAGACAAAGCGTTTATTTACAAAAAAAATACAAACTGAGTTCTAATACAAATACTCTCGACTGTCTATCGATAAGACTATCACTCGGCAACAGTAACAAGAAATTCTGTATTGTACCCTGTGTGTTAATTGTTAATTCTGTTTATTCTTGTGTAAACCAAATCCAAAGCCATTTTCACTGAAAACTAATTCATAAATTTTCAAACTTTCACATTTACAATAATAGTACAATTTTTGAACGTTAATAACTTAACTAATAACTCTCACGATCCATTTGAGAGACTCTCCTAACACCTTATTTATTAAATCAAAGTTTATATTTTTGATTTGTTTACTTCAGAAAATTTTGTTCAAAACCACATTAAACATTTCTTTCGCGACTTATTCTTCAAAATCCAATGTAATATTTCAGGTTAATAAAACGACTTGAGCGATAGACAGAACTTTGTTATTTTCATGTTTTATTCGTTTATTTCATTGGTGTTTTTAGCGGTTTCAAATCATCTAAGGCCTGTCTCTCGAAATTCCGAATCGGAATACCGTGTGTATGTGACAGGCCTAATTGTGCCTGACTTGATTTATCGACTTCTTCATCGTCTCAAAGCGTACTCACATCTTATGCGTTATTTATATAAAATCTCAACTCGATCTTAAACTAACAACTAATTAATCGTTTCGTACGAACGACAAATTAACCAGTGCTCAACGTTATGCGAAGTATAAGTATGACACGTTCAATATCGTCAGATTCATTGATATTAAAACGGATTTAATACTAGTCACGTCTTGTACAACTTTGTTCAAGTAACGGACCACTGAATACGGCTGACTCGAAACTTGGCAAAATTAATAAAATGTACTCGTAATATAACATTATTTAACTTACCTTAGCTAAAGATCTTTGATGTTAATATGACGTAAATGAAAATTAATCCAAGCGTAAACAGCATAACTAGATAATATACAAGAGTTTAATGAACAAGTTAAGGGACGGTAACGGCAGTCAGTTTTCTGATGGATTATTATTTACCGATTCCTCCATACCTCTGTAAAGTCTAAGGACCGGTTTCATCGTTTACTTATATACAAAGCCTATCAAAATCACATAACGACAAAAAAATACAATAAATCAGGTGATCGCTTGTCAAATGTATTTATCATCAACACTATTATAACCTCATCATACCAACCCATGAACATCCCACTGCAGGGATACGGGTCTCCCTTCAATCGAATCGAAGGTGATTAGAGCGTACTCTACCACGCTGCTCCAATGCGGATTGGCATAGAGGCCGGTGTTTTCAAACCGCCCTAAGGCCACCGACTTGGCTTAACGAATGTCATCTATCGACAACAGCCGGGACCGATTAACGTGCCCTCCGAAGCACGGAGAAGCTCGAGATAACGAAACCCATCCAAACACTGGCTAGAGGCGACGTCGCTTAACTTGCGTGTTCATATTGCGACTATAGTGCACACAGCGACGCTATCGAGCTCCTCATTCCTCATCCTATCCTCATTCTCATCCTACTTTAACCTATCCTAAATAAATGTGTAAAATGTGTAGTGCGTGAAGTGAGTGTGCAGAAAAAGCTAGAATACGTTCTACTGAACATACAAGTATACTGGTTTAATTAATATATACTCCGTATATATAGAATGTAAATTAATATGAAAATAGAACTGTGTAAAAAGATTAATGAAGAAACAAGAGTCATATTACCAATTAACACTCGGAAATCGGAACCATACACAGTAGAATACATTAACAAATCGAATTCAATATCATTTGTACGGAACATAATTACTTCTGTCTGTTGTTAATCGGTTAATACATAATATCAAAGAGATTGTTATTGCAAATTAGTATGTGAAGCTTAAATTTACGATTTAATTGAAAATTTATTTATTTGCTGTTAAATTAAGCATTTCAAATTGAATTTATGTGTCGGTTTCACCACTCGATAATAAACCCCCGAATAGGCTATTTGCCAAAGAAACGTCAAACCCATACAAGCACTGTCAAAAAACTGACAGTTTATTTGACGATTATGCTATTCGGGAATGGTGAAGCCAGCTCTAAATCTTGTTTCATACCTTTTCTTGTCAACACTATCAAATCTCCGTTCGAAACCAATGTTTAACCGTGTAGCGCAGATTTAATAATATACGGAACGTAAAAAAGTAATTTAGAAAATAATAGTATATTGTCTTGTGATGTAGTTAACAGCTTGTTGTGACAAGTCGCACTCTTATCTACTTGCTCATTTGTATAAAAAAAACTGAACATAAATTTTCATGAAAACTGAAATTAATTAAGAGAGCGCGAAGAAGGACGTTTTAATATTCAAGACGAATCTACATTATGAGGACAAGATTTAAAAATTTGAGACGATGAAAAAAACATACTTATTATGACTAATGTGTTTCGGATAATTGACAGCCCGGTGGTATCTTGGTAGTGATCCTGCCTTCGGAAACAGGCTGCAGGTTCGATTCCCGCTTGCGGCAAACATTTATGTGATAGCATTTGTGTTGGATGTTTTCTATGTATTAAAAGTATTATATTTACAATTACAATAATATATCCGTTTGTCTGGTACCTTACTTTGGGACACTTTGGGATAAAAAAAAATAAACGGTTCCCTAATAGAAGATATACGCAACGGGATAATACCTCGGACGGGACGGGGACGTGACTATTTGTTCGACACGGCCACGTTCCCGTCCCGTCCGTGTATCCGCGACATATGAATATTCACATACGTTTTGTATGGAAATATATTTAACTTCCCGTCCCGTCCCGTCCCGTCCCGTCCCGTCCGGGAAAAAACACAGCGACCTTAAATGAAAGACATTGAATTTTGTCGACAATAAGCCTCCACATATTTTACTAATCTTTGTAGCATCAACTATTGTTCTAGTCTGGTAGGAGTATTGAGATCCCAAAGGTACACCAAAGTTAATCTTTTAGACTTTGACAAGAAGCCTTAAGCTGTCAGACCATAACCCTGAGGGAACACCAAAAAGTAAATTGAAATTTAATTCCCTTCGACTTTCTTTATATTTTTCGTTTCCAAAATATGATCTTTTGGAATTAGTGCGATATTCCAAATATTCGATAGCGTGTAATATTAGGAATATTATTTTTTTTTACAAAAAAAGACACGTCTCAAACTTAGATGTTTTTTTTTTTGTACCTACGTGAAAGATATAGTAAACTATAGAAAAGATATAGTAAACTATAGTTAAGATATAGTAAACTTTAGATAAGATATAGTAAACTATATCTTTCACGTGTAAAAACCAGCCAATTAAAACTTCAGGTTTCTTTATTAGAAAAGTATGAAAACTCTCAGATCGCTCATTATTATCGTATTATCTACGGTTTTCTAATATCATTAATATATTTTATTTTATTTTAATCGTCATTATGAAACTATTAATTTATTATTCCGATATCAGTTTGCTTGATATTCAATTGAAAATCAAGTCTTATGATTTATCACTATCAGGGCCTGATCCTCTAAATCCAATAATCGCTACGTAGACATCAACAATCACCAAATTAATATACGTACGTACGACACACATCACACGTCACTAAGATAAATTGTTTCGTCAAAATCAGCTCACTAGTTCAGAAATTGGGTCAACAAGTATCTCAAAATGTACTACACTGGGTGTCAAAAATAAGTAGTACAGTTTTAAAATTGCAATTACACTTAAACTATTATTTCTTATCTCCACGTGGAGGAGTGGTGGGAGGTGGCGCAGGACAGACCAAAGTGGAGAATCTTATTATCGGAGGCCAAAACCCACTTTGGGTTCTCGCGCCAACCTAGTAAGTACTTAAACTATAGAAGTTAGAGTTTTGAAATAAAAATCAATCTTTAAAAGACGATATTATACATAAAGTTTTTATTAAATTAAATGAAATTGTCTTTTAACTTTTTTTTATTTCAAAGGCTTCTGTTTAGGAGATATTGCAATTTTAAAACTGTACTACTTATTTTTGACGCCCAGTGTATTATTGCACGTTATAATAGTCATTTTGCATTTGTTTCCAAAATGGTGGTACCTTGTAGAGTAGATTAAAACGAAAATTGTTATTGTACAGTCAGGTGCAGGTCGAGCTTATCACTTTTTTTTAAGAGAGGTAGGGCACAGCGGATAATCCGCTCAAATCGGAGGAGCCCGTCTGGGGAAGGACCTCCACCTTACAGAAGATCGTAGCCAAATAGCATAGGTCTTGGCCATGTTGTGTTTCTACGGTGAGTAAGGTCTCCAAAGCTCCACTTGGGGGGGTCGAGATGGTTGGCAACACGTGAGTGATACCCCCGGTATTGCAAGCGGCTATAGGCTACGGTGATGCTTACCATCAGGTGGGCTGTATGCTTGTTTGCCAACATTGTAATATAAAAAATAAAAAATAAACTTGCAGTACAATTTTGGCTCTTATGACATAGAATTTAAGAATGGTACAGAGTCCGATGTGTAAAGGTTGACGTGCTCTTGACTGTACTAGCTGCCCGCGGTGTTACCCGCGTGAATTTTATGCACAGTAGCGCCACCTACTTTATAACGCGCCATTGACTATCAGACTTTTTTAAATCCTACGGGAATCGCGTACTTTTCGGGATAAAAAGTACCCTATGTGTTAATCCAAGGTATCGGCTACCTACATACCAAATACCATAAAATTTGGCGCAGCCATTTGAGTGTGAAGAAATAACACATATACAAAAACTTTCACCTTTATAATATTTGTGGGATGTACACTTTGACTAGAAAAAAAGTATTCTTGATTCTTTGAATAGAGGAGAATAAAAGACCTAAAAGGTTTTAAAGATTTAAATGCCTTTATAAGGAATATGGAGAAACTTTCTGGAGTAGTTGAGCATTTTTTTTATGTAAAAGTACCACACTCTCATCGAATATAGGCGTAAAGTTATACGTTTTGTTTGGTGAGTGAGAGATTTGATAGCCCAATTCTGTTCTTCTCCTTTTCCTTAGCCCTTCTCTCCTTGGTCCCTTATTTATAGCAATTACATAAACAAAAAGTTCTAGAAAAAGTGGGCTTGGACATCGCACTAGAAATATAAAATGCAGATGCTTCACGCTCTACTTATATTACTCGATGATTGTAGGATGAAAGCACATGTTCACATCCTACAACAAGTTCCACTTTAAAATTAAAACTGCTATTTTGTAACGTAAAAGAAAAACCAGTTAAAAATATAAAATGTCCGACAAACTTTTTAACCTGTGACAACAATTCAAGTTAAAAATGCATAGTGTTTTAAATACCTATGACGCGGCAGTTTGTATTTTCAAAGTTCGGCAACAAAAGGTTATTTAGATTTAACACTGTTGGTTAAAAGGATCGTAATTGATATAACAAAGCGTTTGTTTTACAAAATATCAAAGTGATTTAGCAAAAAAGGTATCCAATAATATTTTTTTATTTTTCTCACATCTATACATAGTATAAAATGAAATACTTTCGCTGTCTCTTCGCTTCTTTTAAATTATTAAACGGATTTTAATGCTTTCAGGAGTAGATGGAAGGATTCGATAGGAAGGTTCAGGTCTTTTTAGGCTATATGTATTCATTTCGGAAACGGGAACAACGAGGTTTCGCGGGTGAAACCGAAACAAGAAAATACTTAAGAAACTTTTTATTTTTTATTAAAATTTTATATTATTGTACTGTTTAAACTATAAAGGTTAGATACTTTTGTTATTTAGTCTTAATCACCAAATAAATTTTTTCTTCAATTTTGAGAATACCATGACTTTAAGCTTATGTCAAAACACACTCATACAACACATCTAAAACATTTTGTTTATGTAAATAATAATTAAATAATTATGTAATCTCCACTTACGAAAACAATGTATAAGTATCAGTTGCACATAACACCTGAAGTTGCAACATTCTTGTGGAGTGCGCCACTTACTTAGTACTGCTAACTTGCGACCTGGAAACTAACTCCTACTGACTACTGAGTAACTTGATAAATGTTCAAAGGTTTTATCGTTAAAGTTTTTTTAAAAATTATTATGAGTTATGATACGAACAGCACTTTGTATAGGCACCTATATATTCTTTAAGAAATTTCCAATGTCATCAAAAACATTTAGCAATATTGTGTTAAGCTACATCAATGAATAGTTTGAGATCAAATAACGTTATTAACCTCTGACTGTGCCGTTTCTAGCATATTTATTAAAGAGAATACGCAAATAGTGGGCAGAGAGGGCTTATAATGATGACATCAGGAGTAGGAAAGGTCATTTATATTTCAGGAGACCCTGCTGTCGCAATTTTCATAAAGCTTTAATTACTGGGGCGCGGAAACGCGGCTCTTAAAATACAAAGTTAAATATGTAACGTTTACGAACTTGTGAAAAATTAAGTTGTGCTCTTGTGCTGTGTTATGTGATCAACACCTGTGGGAAGACGAGTGGAAAAGTTTAATAAATGAGTAATGTTAGGATTGTTTTATTTTTCTCTTGGGAGGCGATAACTAAAAGTACGCTCGTCACCCACAATCATCCCACTGCTGGGATACGGGTCTCCCTTCAATCGAAGGTGATAAGAGCGTACTCGGCCACGCTGCTCCAATGCGGATTGGCAGAGGCCGGTGTTTTCAAACCGCCCTAAGGCCACCGACTTGGCTTAACGACTGTCATTCATCGACAACAGCCGGGACCGACGGCTTAACGTGCCCTCCGAAGCACGGAGAAGCTCGAGATAACGAAACCCATCCAAACGCTGGCTGGGGTCGACGTCGCTTAACTTCTATATTCATATTAGAGTGCGACACACAGCGACGCCATCGAGCTACTCAAAAGGTATTCAATTAGGTATATTTAACAGAAAAATACTAAATCAGTTGCTAAAACCCAAAGACTTCGGCTTCCAGACCGAGAAACCTAATCCATAGTGTAAAACCTTTTATTCTTTGAATTTATCGCCAAAATTCTAAGACCAGTTCGGCTGGTTCCTGCATCTACAAACTTCTTTTGTCATAAGTTTATGACGAAAACAAGCGGTAGTAATTCTTTATCATTAAGCAACCTTACAGCTCGTTTTTTTTTACCTCCTCTGATATAAAACAATTTTACTAGAGAGTTAAATCCTCCTGCATACAAAAACTACCAAATCATCCCTGTTTCAGTCAAACCTACACTGCGCTAATTAAAAGAGTTAGTTTAGAAATTAATGTTGTTTAAAACAGTGTAGACGAGACGAGATGTTTCATACCAATGAGGGTTTTCTGAAATGACACCCACCATGTCAGGTCCAGAAAACTGTCAAAAGTGTCATAGCATATAATCAAACACGTCAAAAAAAATCGTGTCAGAATTTTTTTGACGTGTTTGATTTTTTTACGTTGACGCTCTTTTGACAGCGCGGATTGTTTTGATGAAACCTCTTGCCAAAGTGGCGCCAACTAGTGGCGAAAATTTTCGTGAAAACCCTCATTACGCTTGGTCCTCAAACTTCCTTGATATCCTTATGAAGCAGAATTTTTATTACCAATTCAGCTTGGCCTTCAAATGCCCTTGTTATGCATGCGTTTGAAGCAAGGTCTATCTATACATGCTGAAGTTTGGAGTTGGTATTAAACCGTATCACCAGCAACACGAAAATTCACTGTGTGTAGCAGGCTTTAATTGAAGATACAGTGATGCATAAAATACTGTGTACACTAGTATTTTAATTCCGTTCGCAGTGAGAACGGTGCAATATTAAATTGAAATATTCTATCTTAATTGGCTTGCAGTTGTTCTTGTTATCAACAGAGTATTCCCTTTTTCATTAGCTATACCAATACTCGGACGGCTTCGTCGTAAACTAGGTTACAGGTATAAAATGTTTTACTTTTTAGTCAACGTCGGGCTTTTAAGAGTAATTAATTATTAGATATAATATATATTAAAGGATTTTTCCTGATTGTTAACGCAAAGTCAAAGCAACAAAATGTACACATTTAAATTCCAGATCTGTTAAATTAATTGAAAAAAAAAACTTTTAAATCAACGGCCAAAAATTATTACAAGTATTTTTAACAGAAAAAAATACTAAACATATTTTAAATATGGATAATAATAAAAAATTGCAAAACATCAAACAATTTTTTAAATTAGTTAAATAAAATATATTCCAATACGCAATAATTGCGTATTATAACAATTATTGTTCACCGCAAACGATGTCGAGAAGCCGGCGCGTCGTCAGTCGTTGCATTCTTGCCAAAAGGTCTTATACGCAGTTCACAAACTTTAAAACATCTTTCATGTGCTGATTTAATATGTTAAATTGCCTGGTGAAACTGCCACGGTAACTTTTCCTTGTTAACAACCTTGAATTAAGTGAAAACGAGCAAACACATAAAGGGCTTCCCGCTTGCTAACTTTGCAATAGAAACTATTCGGAAGCGCCATGGAGCAACCACGGCAATACCACAATCTCCCGCAATACCAAACTTTATTTTATTAAACATAAAATATATGACACACGCCACAGAGTATAAGTGCATAGAGTGGAATATCGCAGAGCAGCCACACAATATATTCCATTCTAATATACTTGGCAAAAGTTTTTAGTGAATTTCAACGATTGTGTTTGAATTAAATTGTCATACCTTATTGTGATATCATAATGTTGTGTGCTATAAAGGCTTTATAGCAAAAAAGTGTAAGTGTAATCGATTCATGTTTTTTTATACCACGAAGGTGGCAATCAAGCGCGGCCCGCCTGATGATAAGCATCACCGTAGCGTATAGACGCTTGCAATACCGCGGGTATTACTCACGAGTTGCCAACCCTCCATACGCCCCCAAGTGGAGCTCTGGAGACCTTACTCACCGTAGGAACACAACATGGCCGATACCAATGCTATTTGGCTACGCTCTTCTGTAAGGTGGAGGTCCTTCCCCAGACGGGCTGCTCCGATTTGAGCGAATTATCCGCTGTGCCCTACCTCTCTTAAAAATGTATATTTCATATCGATTTATATTTTAAATCAGACTATTGTTTGGAGCTTTTTTGTCAAGTGTAGTAGAATGCAATATACTTCGGGGGGTGGCATGATATCGACTGACTCGTGAAACAGTTTCGTCAGTTTCGTGATGTTATTGATATGCAGACGAAGTTTCACGAAGCTACGGACTGGACATGAGTCGCGCGAAGAACTCTCCATAGATAGTCATGCGAAATCACGGCTTTGTTTCACACGTCGCCTCGTGGCGTATTTGTTTGTTTTTGATTTAATTTTAATTTGATTGTTTGTTTGTTACAACAACTACTGTTTATTGTTTACTTTTTTTTAATGTTATCATGTCATTGTTTTTACTTGGTTATTATGTTTTGGGCGATTATCTCTTCATTGCTTGTATAAAGCTATGTAACCCTTATTAATGTTCATTAATTTAGTGTTTGGGTTCAAGGAAAAGTTTATAATGTCTACTTGTTGAAAATATTATATTAGCCCGGTGGCTTAGTTGATAATGATCCTTGAGTGACAGAGAGCACGCATTCGATGCCCGTATGATATAAAAATATATTGTGATAATTTTGTATTTAGTCTTGGGTTAATACGAACATTTTCTAGTTGAATTCGTCGCTGTTCATGCGTGGACAGTTTTTAGTAAACAACACGTTTGATACAATTCGTCGCTGTTCGCTGTCAACAGCGACCAATTCTTCTAGTTTAAGATTAAGACTAATCTTAAAAGAAATAAATAAATAAAATAATTGTTGCGCAATCTCTGCTCATCACTTTAACATAACTGACGTAAATATGATCTAATAATCATGTTAATCTACAAAACCATAAACATAATGAAAGAGTTTTATGAGCAATTCTAAGAAAAATTTAAGTGAATACTACCCACTTGAAAAGATTTTTCTCATAACGTCTCTTAACTCGTTTCTTTATTCAGAATCTCGTAAAAATATTGTGATATGTAGGTATTACATTGTTACATTCATAAAAGAGGATTTTTACAAAAATGAAATTTCATAAATCCTGTGTTGACAACAAGAATTAATCCCCATATCTATTCTACTTGCATTTGCACACGTAAAGTCGACAGCAGATCAATCTACCTGTCCGTTTTAAACTATAAAACGCAAAGTTTAATTTATTTAAGTAATTTGAAAGAGAAACTTGTTGTGCTTGACAAGAATTTAAAAAATTTCAGCTCAATCGGTCTTGGGGAAGTGGTTCAAATTTTCGTTCCACGATTCCACCCTTACATACATACATACAGGTCAAGTTAAATAAAAGCTTTTAAAATATAGACAAATGCGTATCGGACTGTGCGCTGTAAGTAAGGTGTAAGGTTCCGTATTTGCCTACGCTCCTGTATTGAATTTCAGATCGGTAGCTCGATCGTGGACACACGGACAGCCGGACATAGCGAAACTATGAGAGTTATATGTTTACTACATAAAATGAGATAGGTACGTTTCTGTAACTGGCTTTAAACCTATTACTAATATCGAAGTATGAAATCTTTGGAATTGAATTTCCAGTTTGTCTAATCACGATTATGTACAGTTCAACACCAACAATATCAACAAGTCTAGGAACTAATGTACTTAATTAACAAGTATAACTGGGAGTGAACGCGAAGCCAGTGCCAAATTGCCCATGGAACATTGCCAAGTAGGCGACAAAAGTCCAAAAAGGAATATTTTACAAATGAGTTTTCATACCAAATCCTTTTTGTGTCGTAAACATTTTGTTGATTTATCTACAGTAGGATCTAAAGTTATTTAACTTAATTAATAAACTGACAAACAGCTTTTAGGACTAAACTTAGTTTTATGGAATTAGGTCAAATATATTACAACTAGCTGTTACCCGCGGCTACGCCCGCGTAGTCCAGGGGATCTGCCATATTTTATTTTTATCATGTGAGAATAAGATGTTTTCCTGGATAAAAAGTAGCCTATGTCACTCTCCAGGAATTAGTCGCTGATCGTGTGTCGACACTACATAATTCCTCTCCAGACCTTAATCTATCTATATCCCCCAAAAATTCTGTTCGTTACTTTCGACGTGATAGAAGGACAAACAAACAAACTAACGCATTTATAATATTAAATTAAGTATGGATACGTGCAAACGCAATGCCCTATTTTTGGTGTTTATTAATTCAATTAATTAGTATGTTGAAATCTGTGAAACAGGAATTTAGACTAATTTGATTAGTCAGATTTGTGATTTAATTAATTTAATTGTTGAGTGATAATTTAAACGTAAAATTATGCTGGAGTTACAGTTTATTCTTGTAATAAAACAGTTGAAATCTAGTCTCAATCTGAAACGCTATCTTGCTCATACAAAAACAAAACGGGTGAGATAGATAGAATATACTTCATTTGCAATACACATACAACAGCACAAAGAAATATTACATTGAAATCTTACATACTAGTGTATTAAACAAGGCGGCCTTATTGCTAAAAGCAATCTTTTCAAGGCAACCTTTAGGGTAAGGAATTAAAGAAAGAAACGGGCAGGGTAAACTTCGTTTGCGTGGATTTATTTATTTACTAGCTTTTGCGCGCGGCTTTGCTCGCGGTTAATTTTATGACATAGATCTCGTTTGAAAACAAAACAACCCAATCTGTTGGCCGATACAGCGCCCTCTATAGTAGAAAACACATTTTCCATTGGAATGACATACTTTTACGGGATAAAAAGTAGCCTATGTTGGGCTCTGTACTCCTGATAATATATGTACAAATTTTCATAATGTTCGGCTGATTAGTCAAGCCGTGAAGGAATAACAAACAAACAAACAAACAAACTCACTTTCTCATTTATAATATTAGTTAGGATTAGGATTAGGATACACAGCAGTCCTATTTATTCCCTAACATATATGTTATTCCAGGTTATCTACCCGTGTACCAAATTTCATTAAAATCCGTTCAGTCCGTCAGTCAAAAACTATTTTGCGTGAAACAGCAACAAACATACATACATACATCCTCACAAACTTTCGCCCTTTTAATATTAGTAGGATTCAAAATTCGTAATGGTTACCACGTCAGACCGACCCAAGAGGTCCCGGGTTCGAATCCCGGCCGGGTCATGATGAAAAACGAACTTTTTCTGATTGGCCTCGGGTCGTGGTGTCAGTCGCTGAATTACCCGGTCTTGGATGTTTATCTATATATGTATTTGTTATAAAATATAGTTTCGTTGAGTTAGTATTCCATAACACAAGTTTCGAACTTACTTTGGGGCTAGCTCAATCTGTGTGATTTGTCATTTGTCCGTATATTTGTCCGTGTCCGTATTTTTCAAAATTCTCACGGGAAAGCAAGGTATACGCAGTTTTGAGTCAGTGAGTTGCGGTATAAAACATTTAGTATGTTTCAATTACACATGTAACGTTTGTTGACGTGCCAGATTACACGTGTAATTGTAACATACTAACTGTTTCATACCGATTTCCTTGTGAAAATATGTCCTGGTGGCCTGACCCCGCAATTTCCCGGGGCCGTAACAAAAGACCGCAGCAGGTCTGGCAAGCAAAAAAGTGTGGTTGGTCTTCGTTATGGATCAACTCGAACGGGTTGAGAATCTCGATAAGTAACAAAGTTGATTGTTATTAGACACAATAATATAAAATAACTGACAAAGTATGTGTTTACATATCCTATTTTGTGATGTGAAAATGTAAGCTGAAAATTCAGTGAATTATTTCGCATCGCCGCAACACCACTGCGGCCTGCACATGCATCTATTACGAAGGCGGAATGAAACGAAATTATTCACGGAACTTTGCATTTTGTACGAATTAGATAAATCTGTAAACGGCTGAGATTCTCATGAACTTAACCGACAGTAGAATGTTTTGCATAAAACGTACCATTAAAATTAGCTAAGCGTCTCATTATTTAAATATTCCGGTGGTTGTTGTCTTTATTTAATCGAAACAAAAATATTTTTAGGTGCTTTTTAAGCTGAAATACAACCTTAATGTTTTTGCCTGTAGTCTGTCGGATTTATTTAATTCACGTTATGTTAAATGTGTACCTATTTTGTTAATCTATCTCAACCTACTAATATTATAAAGGCGAAAGTTATGTGTATGTTTGTTACTTGTTCACGCTCAAATAGCTGGGTCAATATTTATGATATTTGGTATGTAGGTAGCTGTTACCTTCGATTAACACATAGGGTACTTTTTATCCCGAAAAGTACGCGGTTCCCGTAGGATTTGATCAAAAATCGGATATAGATGGCGCTGCTGTGCATAAATAAATCCACGCAAACGAAGTTGCACGGGTTTCACTAGTATTTCATTATTGGTTTTTTTATGGAAAAGATTGACAAACGAGCGTACGGGTCACCGAGTGCTAAATAATATCACCACCACATGAGCACAGAGACAATAGGGGTGTCCCTACGACCTCCATCAAGAAGAAATAAGGAGAATAGGTAATAGGGAAGGAGTTGACCGTCTAGATCATTCACTCACCGAACGCATGCTGCTTCACACCGATAGTCTATTAGAGTGACATTCTGTGTACTTTTTTGATTAGGCTAACCAATTTTATAAATGCTCTGCCACTCCAATAAATTCTCTTCACAAATTTCTACAAATCAACCTAATTGAAGTGTATTTGTAATGTTATGTTACTAGATGTAGGTTACCTTTACTTTGTAAATTCCCCCGGTACTTATGTTTGAATTTATTTTAAATTTGATTGAAAATCTAGAAAGAATGAGGAAAGGGGAAGTTTTAATGTAAAGTTATCACTCTGTTTTATAGTGTTTGGTATTTTATTATAAATTTTGGGAGCCATACTTAATAAAATGTAGTGGTTTTCAACACAATACTTATGTAAGTAACTAAATATTCAATTCAATTATTAGTAAATGTACAAGTTACTTAATTCAAATTGAAGAGTAAATGGAATAACTAATTACTCATTAAAGATCTATGATCAAACGTTACATCTAAACAGTTAAACTACACCGAATCTTAATCCATTACATGTTCAATAAATCTATTCTAGCAAATTATCTATTCTAGCTAAATCTATTTCTATGTTTCTCTACAGAAAGTCCATAGTTTACGAAGGTCCCATTTTGGGGTCACAGCCTTTAGTTATGCATGGACCCGGTGTCCCAGACCTTTGTTAATTATGACGTCGGTCGTACTACACTTGAAAATTGGATATTTAGTACTGAATAGAAGATTTTGTGTTATTTTATGGCTATCTTGCAATATCTTTAGCTTCATATGTTAACGGAGGGTCTTAACAGCTTTGCAATAAATCTCCTTAATTGTAATGTTTTGTTCATTTCAATTTTGGTACAGATTAAGGTTAATACAGAGATGATCTATAGATTAAAACTACTTAAGATACATTTATTGCTTGTGGTGAGCTCTCCGCCATTACATTACGTCTACTAGAAATAATGGACTCTACTACAAATATAACGGTTTTGCTAATAGTAGAAGTAGTCTAGTCTAATAGTAGAATGACAGTAGAACACTTAACAGAAGAATTTATATTTTTCACGTCATTTATACGTCAATTTTCAATGAAAGCGTTGAACGTTATTCTATGCTGTTTGCCCCTTGGGTAGGGGAACTGTCTGTCGCCTCTAACCAAGTATGAATTTTATCAAGAATTTCAGTAGAATTTAGACAAGTCACAACACATCACAAGAAAAAGACATTTTTAATTTATTTAATTTTCATTTTTTACCACTAAGGTGGCAAAGAAGCTTACGGCCCGCTTGATGGTAAACGGTCACCGTAGCCTATGGTCGTTTGCAACACCGGGAGTGTCACTCGCGCGTCGCCGACCCTGTAAACTCCGAGCCGAGACTAGTAATACCATAGGCATCTTATAATGCAACATAAATACTTATTGATTTACATTGCTATATTCATACAGATGATTTATAAATAAAATCATTATGACACTGCAATGTAGACGTGATAAAAACCAAACATTAAAAGTAGATTATCCTCCACAGCACAACCACTCGAAAACTGCAGAATAATACTACAAAAATTCCATCAGGAAAACTTTAAACGTGATATTCACGTAGGTGTTGGTTTAATATAAAATTGATATGACGTAAACCCTGAGCTCTCTGCAGTGGTACGAAAAAGTATTCATATATTCTACGAATGTAATAAATGTTAAAGGTCTTTTGTTACATCGAATGAGCAAAGAAAAATTGTAAGATTGGTACATTAATGCACCATAAGATAAAGTGGTCTAGTTCCTTTAAAAAATATATATAATTTATAATTTATTAATATTTTACTAAACTGCGTGTGTGAATTTTATCTTCTTATGCCAAAGCTCGAAACCTGACAATAACGTAAAGGTGCTCCTTCACCGCGAGCATTCGCGTGTAATGTACCATTTAAGATTCGACTTTGAGCATTACATTACAATACTACCTCCCTGACTGACGAGCGTTCGCCTCCCTCACTGCTGTAATGCTCGAATCTGAGCGTTACATTACACGCGAATGCTCCCGGTGAAGGAGCACCTTAAGACAGATATTTGTAAAAAGTTTATCTAATAACACATGGTAGTTTTCTTCAATAAATCTTTCAGGACCACCCACACATTATCTTGGCCGTGTCTCCAATTTTTACAATAAGAAACTAACAATGTAAATGATGAAAAGAAAATTTAAATCAGATTTTTTTTTAAATTCTATGCACTCCGTAAGAACTCGTAGCAAATTGTACACGTATAGGCAAGCAATTCACGTAGCATGGACATGAAATATACAGTCAATGAATTTATTTATAACCACCAAAATGTTACAGAGTACATAAGCTGTGATAAGTAATAGGCTTTGAGCGTATGCCAAGTCTCTAGCGTCGCATCAACTATTACTCTTATATTGTATAGTACAAGCTGAAACATATTACTAGGGATTACTTTGGGTCATAGACAAACTAGATTTATGTTTCATCTAGGATATTCATTGAACGTTCCAATAGATACTTGCTCTATGGTCTCCGACTTCATGATTGTGCATCGCGCGATTGTTTCCCTTGTGATTGCTTTTCTATACGATTGCATTAGGACAAAATGTTTGTTCGTTGTTGTTTGTATAATCTAATAATATGTTTTGCTTTTATTGTTTTTGGTTGTTCTCATAGTGTCCATAAGATTCATTTCCTTTAATGCATTTCTTTTTTGGTCGCGACACTAGCATTCGACCAAAATATGCCCTTTGCTTGTTTTGCCGTCTTTCGTAGTCTTTAGAGAATTTATAAGTCGTTCGTTTTCACCAACACACGCCCTAGCGTAGCAATATGTCATACAAATGTCATACAATTTGTTCCAGATAGGTTATTCCTACCGCTAGGAGGCGTTGGTGTAAACGGGTATTGGAAGCTCTAAAGAATGGCATTTTTTTTAAAGATTGATAAATTTTCCTCAAAAGAAAAGGAGTGATCGTTATCGGAATATTTTTTATGCATTATTATTCCCAATAACATTTAAGAATACATCGTATTCGAATACACTCCGTATATAATGTTAGACATTATTTTTCGAGTAACAGGGGCTGCGCTCTGTATCTTTTAATTATTTCTTACATACAGTTTTGAGCACGTACGCTCGCTCAAACACAAAGCCGTTTTTCCTTTGAGACGGCACAAGGTCAATGTTTGGATTTGTTTATACATTATTCAAGTTACTTTCTAGAAAATTCTTTGGGATACATCGCTAACTCAAACCACCTCAAATTTGGTATAATAATCACATTTGTACTGTATTATTTACAGGTTACATTTTGTAGTAACGAAACTATGGCTGTTCTGTTTTCTATGGAGTTTCATTAAATGAAACTGGAACTGGAATTTTAACTAATTGCAAGAAGCACATTTTGTTTGCGTCTCACAAAACCACGTTATTTTAAACACGAAACTCAAGCCCACTCAAACCTTGCTTGAACATATTTATTTCTGTAGCAGTAAGATCAATTTCTAGTAAAAAAAAAAAATACAGTCCGGTGACATAATAGCCTAAACAGTGCCATAAATGCAGATCAAATCTCAGACAGAGCTAATAGTTTTGTGAAAACGTTTGTGTTTGTCGTGATTCTAGTATGGCAGGGGATTTGTAGACGTATTTAAAAATAAATTTATAAGTATTGGTAGCCATTACTGATTATATTATAACACTATCAGGTTAAAGCCTCGCTTAATTTAAGACCAGATGGCGACGATGAATTATGTACAATTTAACTTATAAATTGCCATTATCATTCTTCGTTAATAATACTTCAAACTTCGCCTGAAGGATCCGATTTTAGAAATATAAAATCAGTCATTTTTTAAATAAATAAAAAATGCCAATCTATGTATATATGTAATATGAAACAAACTTTCGTATTCAAATATACATCGTCTACTTATTTGAATTCAAAGGTTCAAGTAAACTAAAACTGTTGACAATAGATTTATTGTAGACTCCAAGTGAACACGCCCTTAGCCTTCTGCATGCCTAAGGTCGAATTCCTTTACATATTCCGTTCCAAATACTTGTTTCCTTTTAGGATAAATTTTCTTTTTGGAAAAATGCCTTTGATGTAGGTACTTTTGTCAATACAACCTCGTAAAATATTTACACTTACTTCTATAGTTCAGTGTACGTCGTAAATATCACATTATTTCTAATAATCAAACATTTTCTAGTCTCTCATGTTTGTTATTTATTTAGCCATTTAGGACGCAAAATATTCGCCTCTTTTCTTCAATCATCTCCTTCCAATGCTATAACCTTCCATGATGTTTCAAGCTTTAAAATCGAACTGATAATTTAAATTTTATATACCTAGTGCTTGCTATTATGCTCCGAGTGCTCCGTAATCAAAGGATAAAGGACATTGATTAAACTTAAGACATTAAAGACTTTGTATAAACAGACAACATTGTCAAATACACAACACAGCCAATGCAGGTTTTGTTATAAGAATACTACAACTTGCGTGATTTTTCACGTGCACATGCTCATAATTTTAATGGGAGTATTTTTATGACTGTTTCATATAAAGATTTTATCCATCTAACTATCTATTAAATATTACAAAAAGAATTGTAATTTATAGATATAACGGTATTGCAAGGGGGACTGGCAAAGCCGCGGGCGTTCGCTAATAAACAATAAGCCGCTGTTTCTCTTTGACAAACTAATTATCTTCTTGTCAACACGCTATCTCAATTTGATTTTGTACCTGAAATGAGGTTCAAATTCAAAATTGTGTCAATATAACCCTACGGACTTTGCAGAAACATTTACAATTTGGCCAATAGAGATTTTTACGAAGATAGCAAACTTGGATGTAGCGGACGTGCCAGGTAGGATTTTATTTTTAACAAGCCAAATCTGCTGATTTTTTGTTTTGTTTCACCTTGTAGCGCTAAAGTTTTTATTAACTCTCGCTAGTGAGAATTGGCCTTAGCAATTTAAACTCAATAGAATCACTACTTACTTTAACTTTTAAGTGTACGGTATGCTGCAATGATTTAAATTGAATACTTAGACTTTTTAACTTAAAAACAAACGTATATATTTTTAATGATAGAGAAAAACTATTAGCTGCTGGGTCATCAGACAATAAACAATTATTTGAGCAACAATCTGGAGGAAAGAACGGAAAAATTGGGGATAACACAGTTGGATATTCGGATCTCTTATTCTTGGAGCGAAACGCAGATAATTTGCACTCCGACATAACTCCGATTAGCACGTAGTACCTTCTCAGTCGAGACAGTAACATTTCGTAGGAGATAAGTTTGAGGTTTGCGTAATTTTTCCAAAAATAAAACTCTTCTTAAATATTTACCTAATTTAATAAGGTCTTGTTTTCCGTAATAAAGGTATAATGATGAATCATTTATGGTAAATCCACTTTAATCTTCAAGGGAACGACACCCAAATGCTTGGACGAGCTCATTGTGAATGTTGGCACTTAATATTACATTTAACTAATGCCCAACACAAGCATGAGTTCAAAAGTTTTGATACTATAAATTTTGTTTATTTTAAGAAGCCATTTTCAAAGAAACATTCTGAGAGAGACTAATTAAGGTTGTAATTCTGTTAATTAGAGGTCGAAAAAAGGAGCGACAGTACCCATATTGTTTTGTTTCTTCATTATAACACAACAGAAATATTTTAAGAGAAAGTTTAAAAAGAATTGAACAAAGATTTTCTATTTTGTTTGTTAGAATTTTTATATAATTCTATTTGATAGAAAGCCAGAATTTATGTTTCATAAAGAGACATCAAGATCTGAAAACAATAGATTTTCAAATGCATGTCTAGCACCAATACCGTCGCAGCGTTTTGACCTAGTTCAGTTTCTGTTCCATCACGATGTTTAGGAGATCATTTAGGAGTTACTGTATGTTTATCACCAAGGGGGCACTTTGGCCAAAGTCGTTTACATTATTAACTCTATGTCTGCTATACAGTCAGCAAGCAAAGATTATTACTTTTTTTAAAATAAATAAAGTGATTGTCTTATTCATCACCTTTAGTATCCGTAATGTAATATATTCTGAGTAGATGTTCAAATATCTACACTAATATTACAAATAAAAATAAACAGGTCAATTAAAAAGAAAAGACCAAACTCTGGAGGATCTCTAACTATAGGATTTGGAAAAATCTTTGCATTGATGACCTCATTCTTCGGGAAGTTTTTACAGATTATTCAATATCGAGCTATGACTCCTAAAGGCTGAACAAAATCAAATGTGGGCAAAGCTGCGTGTAACAGCTGTCAAGAATATAAAATGCGTTGAATTCTTATGTAGATATACTTAAAGAAGCTAAGGAAGATACGACTTATTTTCCAAACAAAAAAAATACTTTTATTTCTGACTACGTTTAAAAACTAATAGCTATTGTAATGTCGCCGCTAAACCGCTTCCAAGTTTTAAAGTGGTGTTATAACGTAAATCCTTACTTCACATTGCTTTGCCACAAACGAAATGGTTTTCTTAATGGGCCTCGCTCGTTTGGGCCATAATTCGACATAATCTAATTTGTACGCCGCATCCACTTCAATTTCACAATTGGCTCCAATGAGGTTTGAAACTCTAGTGTGGCAACGGTGGCAAGTTTTGAACAAGTTCTGCTAACGTTTGGGGTTGCCTATGACAGTTCCAGTCAAAAGTTGGTTAACTGCGGTTTTTACTGCAATACCCATGAGTTTTGAACAAATATTCAATCAAGATGTTTAGCGAGAAGTTTTCTTTCAAATTTTTTACAAGATCAAACGAGGAGTCTAGTTTCCTAACAAGGACTCACTGCTGCACTTGGAGACTTGCTATAATAGTGGGATCAAATTGCTGTATTTTACCTCCTCTTCCGTTACTAATAATAACAGTAAAGTAATAAGTAATAGAAGCACTAAATGATGATAGAATACTAGATGTATGTACTGATCAGTGCGTTCTCCCTGCGTCCTGGACTAAAGTAGAATTAGTTAATTAGTCTAGGTAGCCTTGGCCCTCACAATATAATTCCGATCTAATATTAAAATCGAAATTAAGGGAGCTTAATTATAGATAGAAAATTAACTCTAAATTTTAAATGGCTCGACATCAAGGACTTAGTAACGAAGAGTTTGCATAAAACTTTATTGAATTATCATTTAGGCAAGCAACGACCGACGTTGAAAGTTATGGAACTTTCAAGTGTACTTGCAGCAAATTGAAATATTAAATTTTATAAATTATAAAGTCATCAAAACATAAATCCGTAATTAATGCTATTCTATATATATGCTAAATTATGAATCCTGTCATGGTATTTCATTATATAGGGTCTTTGGATAATGATTGTAGTAATGTACTTACGCGTAAAAAAGGACTAGGCTACTCGAAAATATTATTTTGCAGTATGCAGCAGAAGAAATCGTAGACTATTATCCTCTAAAATAAATAGAAAAGTTACATTTTCGTGATACAGGTAATCCGCTGAATCGAATTTGATTTAATTTGGTATTTAAATAACTTGTGAGCTGGAGAATGATATATGCAACTTTTTACCTGACTAACTCAGCGTCAAAATGAAGCAATAAAACTGTGCGCAGAGAAATAAAAAAGCTTAAATATTTTCAATCAGACTCGCACTTGCCCAGGTTTCTGCTTGTCCGTAATGGATGAAAGTTAAGCTGGAAACTTTTACGTTCCGTGCACACTCAACTGATTCCCTATTTATAACTCCCCACAATTCCTATTAACTAACAAATCAACCCGAAGCGTGTAGCTGAACAACTTCAAAAAGAGCGCGCCAACGTGTCTATAGTTACACAACTAGCTGAGAGCGATGTTGTGGGTAATCCAATTTGAAAGTTGCGCTCGACGAACCGGGCTCCCCGTCATAATTAACTGTTGGTTAGGGACAACAGCCATGAATAACTAAAGCGGCCGTGACAGGCTCGGCAACAACTGCAATGTTCGCCTGTTTACAGTACGCAGATTTGAATAATTCCACCTAATGGAACACTCCCGTATGACCATTAGCGGATTCGAAATGCAGTTATCGCGTAACACTTCGTCTTTCTTAGGTGACACCGCTATGTATTGCAGATAGGAAATATTGTTGTCATAATAAATAATATAAACTACAAAATCTAAATATTATGTTCACTTAAACGTAAACGTAAGTTAGGTCCCAAATATCGGTGTGAAGCATCCATAGCGATGGATGCTTTACACTCCATTAAAGTGTGATATACATCTTCTATCACTCCACACTCTGAGCAGTTAGGAGTTTCAGATTTGCCCATTAAATGGGCAAAGCTATTCAATAGTATGTGTCCAGAACGAAGTCTCAAAGCAGTTACAACATACGTTCTTGTAACATCAGTCCCATTAAACCACGGAGAACGAGGAAGATTAGGCTGAATTGTTTTAAACCAAATTCCTTTGGTAAAAGACCTTTCGTTGGCAAACTCTTTCCAGATTTTTAAACAATGTTTTTTAATAAAATAAGTAAGGTCAGTATGATATGGTAAGCAACCCGACTCGATTCCATCCCAGATAGCCTGCTTCGCTAATATATCTACTTCCTCGTTCCCATTTAATCCAATGTGAGATGGTACCCATTGTAGTTTTGCTACCTTATTGGTCAAACTAAGTCTTGATTATGGAGTAGGCTATCGGTGCTCCTCGAAAATTCGAGGTGCAACTAGCCACGTGTTGAAGGGCGCTCCGAGAGACAGTAAATATGACAAAATTTTGATGGTCAAGACTTTCAATATAAGACAATGCTTCAGCTATGGGTAGCCATAATCCAATGTGAGTAGCTCGATGTGCATTGTAGACATTCTGTATTGAATTTTTAATTTGATATGTAATTTGTGGGTCAAAAAAATTTAAAAAGGCTCCATTTTTATCAAGAGATCCATCCATCGTAAATATTTTATAACAATGGGAATAATTATGGGCTATGAACATATTGCATACTTGTTTTAGACCATGAGCTCCATAGGACCTTTTTGGTTGGTTAATTAATACTTGAGATATAGGTATGCACTACATTTGATAAATCCACACTGCTGACCCACACGTGTAACGAGAACATTTCTAGCAGTGTGACAGAACGATGCAGCGTTCTGTTTAGCGAGTTACCAATTCAGAAGTATTACTCTCCTTTTCAATATTTCCTTTAAAGGTAGACAAACATTTTGAATTTCAGATTCCTGTACGGTCGTGGGTGATTGCTTACAATCAGATACCGTAGTTTGCCCTGCGCAATCATAAATACAACTAAGCACCTTGTAAGGGTTTCCATTTCATTTCCAAAGAGTACGTATTACGGCAATTTCAGAATTAAATCGAAGTATGTATAATAACTTTATCAAGACTTTTCTCATTTTCAAAGAAGAAATCTAATGAAATTTTATATGTAGTTTTGTCACGTTTCATTTGAACAGTAACTTAAAGTAACTAGTTTAAAACATTCAATGAACTGAATCTCATATTCCATTAATTATTTCCTCGGAAAAATCGTAAAGTTTGTAAGCACCGTTGAGTGGATTAGGCCTTTTACGTTCCGAGCCTTCATTCAATTATCGAATTCCTTTTCAAATAACTCGAACGAATGAAACACATATTGTTCTCCACGATACGCGGTTTGTTTAATTCTAGGAATTCTTTTGAACTCAAATCAAATTACTATGATCAAAATTTCCGGACTATTAGCTTTATAAAGAATTACAGAATGTTAGATGTACTAACTGAATGAATTTGTAAATTCATTTTACGGTATTGTTTTCAAACTATAGCCTAATAAATCTAGAAAATTCGATATAAGTACAGTGTTCGAATTAGGCTAGAATGCGGTGTACGTCAGGGAGGGCTCACCTCTCCAGACCTTTTCAGTTTATATGTCAACGACCTGATGGAGGAGTTGAGAAGCACCAAAATCGGAAGTCATATTGGCTCTGTTTGTTTAAATAGTTTCAGTTACGATGACGATATGGTGCTTCTTAGC
Source organism: Endotricha flammealis (assembly GCA_905163395.2). Taxonomy (NCBI): domain Eukaryota; kingdom Metazoa; phylum Arthropoda; class Insecta; order Lepidoptera; family Pyralidae; genus Endotricha; species Endotricha flammealis. The sequence goes on from LR990860.1 coordinate 11,366,311, forward strand.
CCCTCAATCAATGGTCTGTGTAAGTTGCTAGCTAGCTGTGAAACATATGCTAGTAAGCACGGGCTTAATCAAAAGGCTAAATTGGTTCAAAAGACTAAACTGATGGTCTTCCGCGCGAGAAAGGGTCCGAAGTTTCCAGTGTATTTGAATGGCGTTTTAGTGGAGAATGTGGGATCATTCAGATACTTGGGCCACTTTTTGACTGAGGATCTCCGGGATGATGTCAACATGGAACGAGAGCGCAGGGCTCTGGCCGTGCGCTGTAACATGCTAGCACGTAGATTCGCGCGTTGCACAGACGGTGTGAAGCAAACTCTGTTTAGAGCATATTGCCAATGCTTGTACAAGGCTCAGCTTGGGAACAACTGCATGAGACGTACTCGGAATAGCAATAGGGTCCAGTATAATTAATGCATACCGTATCCTGATGAGACACCCGAGATACTTCAGCATCTGACATGTTTGCGCAAGCCGGAGTACCTGACTATTTCGCCATTATTAGGTCTCGCGTTGCAGGGTTCTGGACCCGTGTCCGTATCTCCAAAAACGAGATCCTCTGCACGCTGGGCCAGTATCTGGATGGTTCCACAATAATTAGGTACTGGCTCTCCGTGCAGCGTGACAGCAACAGGAAGTAACCCTGTGTGGTGTAATAATTGTATTCTACAATGTATGGTATCTAATTTATTTTAATTTTACATCTTATTCAATTCTATTGAATTTATTGTATTTTTTATGGGTTATACCTGAAATAAACGACTATTATATGTAATTTAACTTAAACTTTGATAGGGTAGATATTAATATCATTAGGATATATCAAATATAAATGATAAATTTTCAATGTTTCACCGAAAGTAATCCATAGAAAACTATGAAGCCCAATCAGAATTTCGATTGCGGAGTTCAAATCCCAATTGCTTCATGTTTAAATCAGTATCTCTAGAAGAAGAATTGAATAAGAATAGAAGAATGAAGAAGAATTGAATGAGAAATATAGACTCGAGACTAGGAGTCTCCTTCATAATATCAATTAAAATTTATTTATTCATGGTTTCTATACGCATAAAATTGAAATTTTCTGTAATATTAATATCTAATTTCATATATACCGTAACCAATGCGCCGTTTCCGTACTGCCCATGTAAATCAACTGGACCCAATAGACCAATGTATGTGCACTAAATCGCAATACTCGTAGATAACTATCGAACTAATATGTTCTAAGTCTAACGTACAACTTGGTCACATTACGGCTGCATAGGCGTCTATGATGTTAGCATTTTGGTACGGTGTGTAAAACAAACTTCTGTAGTATTTAATTGTGCTGTCGAGACTTTTCTTAAGCACGGGAAGTTTAGTTTGTCTCTCACAGTTTATCGATCATTAGAACAAAGTTTGGTGTTTTCATAATTTATGAATGTAGCCAGTCCAAGTAGAATTTGGCCAGTATTTTTACAATATACATATTTTCGAAAAGTAACATTATGTTTAAATAATAACAGCGTAGAAATGGTTTAAAACGATGACAATTAAAATTATTTTAATTACTATGCTTTATTTATTAGTTAACACACATGAAAAACGAATATTTCAAAAGCTTTAAGTAATAAAATGATTGTCAAACTATAGTTTTCAAACACTCCAGTTTATGCAGTATCAGTCAATAGTTGGACACAAAATGGCCGTTTTCTCGTCTGTATACGGGCTACGAAACTCAATAAAGTGATTGACATAACAATTTTAGCTAGAATTTTGGCTACAAAACCAGTAAATACGGTTTCCATTATTACTTTAATCGTAAAGTCAGGTTTTCCAATCGTTGCACTGTATTGTAATCAAAAACATACTTTATCAATCATCGACAAACATGAACTACTCTTTCAGTTGTTTCTATTCCGTCAAATATCTATCTGATAATTAGTTATGAAGGAGCAGTTTTCTTTTAGGTATAATCAGTTGGTTTTTAAAATCATCCAAAGATGGCGCTCGCATTATTTTTTGGTATTGTTGGAGCCAAATATTTAGTCTGTGGCAAGAAAGAACTGACCGAATGTCAATTTGATTAATTTCTGTTTCTGTCATTTGTCATTTCTGAAGTATTTATTGAAGTTTTTTTGTATTATAGCAAAAAGGACACTCACCTCACCCACTCTTTTATTACCAAAAGTGCCAGGCTGCGCCATCTATCGAGTGTTTAGGAAAGCTATAAAATACCCAAAAGAAAACTGCTCATTCCGACAAGTCAATGCTGATCTTCACTACTTATTGTCGATCAGAGGTCGCGTTTGTTATTCTTGACTATACAGCAGGCTAGACAAATGGCAAACGTCATTTATAGACTCTATATTATAGTTTAACGCCTTTCCATACAAACTTGATGTTTAACCGCCAGTTTCTGAAACGAATTATTAAATTTCATGACGCATTAAAATTATATGTCTAAAAGAAAAAAGTGATAGCTTGAGACTTAATATAGAATTAAAATTAAAATGCGTCTCAGAACCATGTAAATCACATAAAATAATTTAATTCTACTAAAATTTTCCATAAAAGAGATCAAAAATTCATTATCAATCCCACCGGCTAATTCCGAATCTCAACAAAAAGATCCAAGAAAGAAATACATATACATATACTAGAAAAGTTTGGCAATATATAATTTTAAAATATTTTACGAAACGGTTTAGCCTATAAATAATTCTAATCGAACCTCGCCCGGGGAGTTTGGACGCAAAGCCAAGGCAATCATGGGAGCAAACAACTCGAAATCTTGCTACAAAATGTTATATCGTCGTGAAGTCTAAAGCTAGCTTTATTTTATATTAATATTTATTTTTTATAGCTATAATAAAGGACAAACAGCTGGTCACATACATAGCCATCTAATCTAACTCACAATTCCTGAAAACTGACTTATTTTAACTCATTAGACAGGTTTCTAGGAACATTTTAATATAGGTAGGTACCGAAATTTTAAGGAAGGCCACCTCTGTCAATAAAACCTTGTCCCCTCAAAGAACCTTTTGTCCACTTTGGTTAAAGTTTCCTAAACAGTTACAAGAGAGGAATATTTTTTCGCTGTTTTGTAATGATAGAAAATGTATAATAGGAAAGTAAATATCATAGTAATATTATAAATGAGAAAGTGAGTTTGTTTGTTTGTTATTCCTTCACGGCTTGACTAATCAGCCGATCATTATGAAAATTTGTTAATAAATTGTCAGGGGTACAGAGCCCAACATAGGCTAGAAAATAGGAAAATAATTTTCTACTATAGAGGGCTATCGGCCAACATATGGATTATGGCGCCACAAGTCGCGCTATGGGTTGTTTTGTTGTCAAACGAGCTCTATGTCATAAAATTGACGCGAGCGAAGCCGCTGGGAAAAGCTAGTATTTTTCATAAACCCATGCATGAATTTGAATCTTCAACGTCTGTCTGGCTCTAAGGTCTGGCTGGACATTTAGATATTTTAGATGAAAGGGTAGGAAGGCCTTGAATTGAAAGGCCGCCTTGTTGCAAAACACTAGTCTGTTAGTTTATTCCTACTGTAATGATGTCTGTGTGTGTATGCAAATAAAGCATATTATTCTATCTATATAAGAGTCCTACTCGGCATGTGGAGAGAGTACCTAGGCGTATTTAGTTTCAAGCATGTTGCTGTGTCTAGAAAATCTTTCCCAAGGCTCAGCATGTAGCCTGTACAAATATTATGTTAAAAATATACACGCTTATATAAAATATTAATATCATAACACAAAAGTGACTTTGAGATTGAATACAATCGTTCCTAATTACATTTCAACGTAACCCGGTTGCGTAAATATTAGTCATGGTTCCGCAAATTCTAACTTGTATTGCGAACGGGATCTCATATAATAATAATGAAAACCTTTTTCGGACAAATAAAACCTTAAGGTATTTTCTGGTAGCAATAAAACAAAAGTAAGATGAGACATATTTTTCGTTTACGTATTGTTTTACCGTTAAAATTTAATCTGATTTTGAGCTGTAAATCACAGACTACCATAATAGATACATCATATGCTTTGCTAAACTCATCTTGATTACCAGTCATAGTTTTTTACCATTAGAGCAAACTAGCGTACCTTTACTACCTTTTTATTGTTTATATTCAGATAACAGAAAGGGACATACTGGCTAAGGTCCTGACTCACTGTCACCATATCCGCCTAATAGTGTCGGGCTAGGGGAACTGTGATACTTCCGCAACAATTATGGGCCTACCCTGGTCTTATTCCTTGACAAAAATAGAGAAATTTTGTGAAATTTTTCAGGGCGTCGAGAAAATTCCTCCCTGAAAATTTTCACAAAATTCACTCAGTCATGACTTTTCTTTTTATATTGCAAAGCAAATAAAATAATTTGCTGAGAAAATAATATAATTTGAACGTTAACTTTCGGGGAGGCCTATGTCCAGCAGCGGACTTCTTGTCTGTGATAATGATGATGATGAAGTTGTTGAAAATAATATTTTTCTAATAAGGTACCTACCCATTTTTTTCCTACCGGTGGTATTACTACGTGAATAGCATATTTAGAAGACACGCCGCAAGAAACTCCATTTTATTAACGACTTATTTACACTCCATTGTATCACAATGTAGCTCCGAACGCTAGATAAGACAAAGTTTTAATTCATTCCACAATACTTCGCAACTTCTGCCTACCTATACGGTGACACTGTTGCATTGTTATATTACTTTGCATTCACCGGTAATTTAACGTAATGTAGTTTAAACGAATATGCAAGTTCGTGATTACAATCTGCAAGCATATTCTTTTTAGGGATTTAAAAAATATATAGTTTCCAAAACTTCACCCAAACCTTTTAACAGACATGATCCATGCGACGTGAGTTGAAAATACTTACCTATTATGAACTTTTTAGTTTATGTCGTTTTTAGTTATAATAACCATCTCATATTGTTACGTGTATCATACGTGTCATGTCTAATCTAATCACGTCTTAACTAAATAAATACATTTTCTTTTTGTCTTGTAATTTGCTCTCCTCTTTTGTTTCTTGTTCCTTTTATGGAACGTTCGAATCTGCGATTGTCTTTTGTTGTTCTTTTGTTTTTTTCCTCAGTCAATTGCTTATTTTGTTTTTGCTAGTCTCATGTAATAGCACCACAATAGCACAGATTATTTAATAGTTACTTCGTAATGACTTCGAACCTAAGTAGTAGTCGTTAAAGATTTTGTAATCTGTGGTTAAAGTCTGATTATACTAAGTAATATTTTTATTTTTATGATAGTAAAATTTTCTTAATAAAACATTACTTACTAGACATAGTTTAGGTAAACATAGTTAGGGACACTATCGAATAGCTACGATCATGAAAAAGCATTGCAATTCTTAAAACACAGGCTTTAAAGTCACATCATTGAATCACAAACGTGAAGGAATTCTAAAACACATCCGCAGCGACGATATCCACAAAATGAGTTCCGTATAAAATATTCTACGTCCTCATTCTGATCGACGGGCCCCTATTACCTACTATAGCTCTCAATGGCATAGCAATTTAAAAAAGTTAGGTGTATCGCCTACATAAGAAGCGAAACGGAATCTCTTATAAATATTTTATACGACACCGAAATATTTACCCCTCGAACCCTACAGGTAATAACGGTGAAATTTTGTTGCTAATAGAATTTTCATCGATGTACCAGAGGGACTTAGACTCGTGGGTATCTCATACACTTTTAACTAAACGTGTTATGGTTGCATTGTTGTTTTTTTTTAATTAAATAAAGTGAATTCCAGTGAAAATGGTAACAGAAATAGAGGAGTCTTATGCTAATTAGTGATGGGGTTAGCCCTCACTGTTTTAATAATGAAAATTGACTATTAACTTTTTGATTTTACTGGTTTCCAAGAAAGAGATCCATATCAGCATGTTGGAAAAACATAGAATGATAGGAAAATTATATTCTACACGACTTTAAAAAACTAAAAATCTTAGTTAGATATTTAATCGTTTTCAAACCGTCGTACTTTAGGGCGCTTTAAGCATAAACTCTCCGCTCTCTTCGCTGCGTTAAGTAACTGAAATTCTCTTTATTCCTCATAAATAAAACATTTCATTACAAGCCCAATCATTTATATTACAAATATTGACAATGTACAATTATACAAAACAATGTACTTTGTTTAGATAATAAACTGCAGCGTTCCCGTGACCTCAATAAGTTTATAGAAACACCCGGTTCCTGGTTTAAAAACAAACTTGAATTATACACACGCCTGAGTACGGCTTTATAAATCTGTTATTTGCTTCGATTATCTTGTATCTTTACTCTTAAATGTTTTTTTAGGGTTCCGTGCCCAAAGGTTGCCAATGGGACCCTGTCCGTCTGTCACCAGGAGGACCACTACGAAACGTAAATCCGATACTTCGGCCGAAGTATTTCAAGGTTATTTTAGTAATACTTGAATTCTATCCACGAAATACCTTGTACTTTATGGTTATTTTAGTAGTTCCTTGGATTATAACTAGTATTCTGTGTTATAACCATGAAATACCTTGTAATTCATGGTTAAAATTCTTCCGATACTTTGGCCGAAGTATCGGATTTACGTTTCGTAGTGACACTCATGAACCGTGCTAGCTAGTCAGTCGAAATTTTTACAGATGATGTATTTCTGTTGTTGCTTTATGTAACAACAAATACTAAAAATAAAATAAAATGAATATTTAAGGAGGGGCTGAATACAACCAACGTAATTATTTTGCCGTTTTGTATTATAGATAGTGGTAGTGAAAATGAACCCTTCGTGCGCGAGTCAGACTCGCACTTGGTTGTTTTTTTTTAATAAAATTCTACACAATTCACACAGCGAGACATGGTACCAAAGTAAGCTAGTTAACCTGCTTGTGTTACGGGTACCAGATGACGGATATATTATTGTAATATTTATAATACATAGAAAACACCCAGACACGAGAACAGACATAAATGCCATCACATATGTTTTCTTCTTTCCCGAACGGGAATCGAACCGCGCTCTCTGATGCTGAAGGTAGGACGACCAACACACCACCGGGCTGCCGAATGTTTAATAGTACATCTATCTTACATTTTGACCTCCGTGGCGTAATGGTTACCACGCCAGATCGCCACCCAGGAGATCTCGGGTTCGAATCCCCGGTCACCGCAAAACAACTTTTTCTGATTGGCCTCGAGTCTTGGATGTTTATGATGATGTTTATAAAATATATTATCGTTGAGTTACACAAGTTTCGAACTTAGTTTGGGGCTAGCTCAATTTGTGTGATTGGTCCCTATATGTATATTTATATATTTTATTTATTTTATTTTATAATATTAGTATAGATCTTGGGACCGGTATGAATATACAGATTCTGGTCCTCCAGAAAAAAATGCTTACTAAGTTGAAAACGTAAGGCACCTTCATGGAAGTTTTCTCTCAGGGCCCTTTTTATCTCGATCTGTTATTGTCTGAATGAATTTTGTATGTTACCTCCCGTTTATGCTGTAATATGAACTTGAAATTGTGCGAACATAAAATTTAATTTTAAACCTTAATAAAATCTTTTTGAAAAATGCAATGGCGGAATGTACTCGACGCTTACTTGACGGATTGGTTGGAAAAAGCCCAATAAGAGAACATTGGAGAGGTTGGGGCCTTTGCCACAAATGACTGCTAAAAATGTTGGATAGATTTAGTAAACCATTACTATTAAGGTTAAGTCTGCGGGTAAGCAGGTGTCGCTTTAGTAGGCGACTTGACCGTCACTGACTTAACAACTGTCACACTTTAACAAAAGTTTTACTTAGACCCACAAAGACGCCATCAAAACCCTCTGTAGAAGACTGACATACCAAGTACCAAGTTGAGTAGAATCGGGCGGGATTATTACATGCATGTCTAGTGTAAACCGGTATTTATTTGCTGCAATTGTGCACTTATTGCTATGACACATCAACAGAAATTTTACTTTTAGCTGTTGCAATTGCACAATTAACCCAAAAACACTTTCATTGTAAGGGTAATTGTAATTTCAAGGGATACGTAATTCATTGTTACAAGGTTAGAATCAATAGATACGCTTGGTTAGCTTCCACCCTTTATCGAAGGCTTCCGGAAAAGTTTTACAACCTGTGTTCGGGATCATTAATTAAAATTTACTATTGGATTTCAGGTAAAATAATATCTTCTGAAGTTAACCGACAATAAGAATTATTTAAAAATATCTTAATTTAACTGTTGGGGATAAAACAAATCCCGTAGAGAGAATGAATGAAGGATTTAGCTACAGGGAATTTTATTCCACAACTTTAGTATTTGCGGAAAAATAAAATTCATTCAAATTCAAAAATAAAAGATTAGAAAACTAATAGACACAGTCAGTAAATGAAAAAGTAACCAGAGCTGTAATTATGGATTTGCACTCCTGGTTATCTCTTTCATTGACTCAAGCCAAAGAAAAATAAGCCAAAAGTTATGATACTTGCGGTGACGGGCGCCAACTTTCAAAAATACCTAGTCATTTTAGATTTAACTTGATTGCGAATCGTCTGATCGTATGATGTTGATAATTTCGGAATAAACAAACAGGTCTCAACGACGAAAGCCGAGCGCCACATATAAATAATTAATTTGTTTTAACACACACATACTCACACTTGAGGCATGGCAGCAGTGCTGCTGAAATTTTAAAGGGAAAATACGATACCCGACCTAAAGGCGTTTTCAGTGGTTATGACGCATGTATGCGCTCAAAGGAATAATATAACACCGAGTGTTAATTACAAAATGTACCTACTTTTTTAATGAGAAACATACTGCAAATACTGCATTAAGCCCTATAATACTTCTAAGAACGAAAATTATTTTGCAACGAAAACTTCACCTCTCCGCTCTAAATTTTTCTTTCCAAGTGAGAGGTGAAATTTTTCTTTCACGGAGAAAAAAAACACCTCTCTTTCTTTCAAATATTTTTAAAATTAGAATTTTATTTGAACGGAAAACAACTTTTAAAAAAACGATCAAAAATACTTTATCATCAAAAACTAGTAACAGTGGACTTAAACAGTGGATACAAGATAAGGGAATCTCAACATAACTGGAGTACTATGCCATGCTGCTCTGGTGTAGGAGCAGATTGCTGAATAATCTATTTAGACAGTAGGTATCACTTCAATCAACTTTTATAGCGTACCTATTACATTCGAAAATACTTGTAACGGGCCAATTTGAATAAAAACGACTTTGACTTTATATACTAAGTACGCATCGTTCTGCTGAGATTTAACAACGGCCTATCCTCTGATCTAAGACAGAAGATTTGTGTAGATAATCTATTTAGGGTTCTGTACCGCAAAAGGAAAAACAGAACCCTTATAAGATCACTTTGTTGTCCGTCTGTCTGTCTGTCTGTCAAGACCCTTTTTCGCGGGAATGCGTAGAGGTATCAAGTTGAAATTTGAACCGTATACTCAGGTCTACGGTCTCATGAAGTTGTAAAAAAATAAAATTTCTAAGTTTACGTAAAAAAGATACGGCGGTTTATTTGGAAAAAAACGCATATTTCAACGTTCTGAAGGAAATCAAAACGGGGCTACTATGAAATCGAAATTCCGAAAATACGAAGTGACGTTTCGTTGAATTCTTACCAGTTTTGAACCTTATTCTAAACTAATAATGTCTTTTTTGACAGCACTACGTGTTTCGTTTGTTTCGGATGGAGACTTTCATACTAGCCCTTGCTTGTTTTTACTTTTCAATGAAAGTTTGATGTGTCAAATTATGACAGTAAATTGTCATATTCAAGTCATATTATATGCATCTTTTTCTCTTTATCAATGTCATGTTACATTTTGTATTATCTTTGTGACTATCAAGTTATAATACACATTCCGTTTTGTCGCAGTTTGTTAATTCTAGTTCTAATTAGGAAAACGCGTTTCTCCGAAGTACGCTTAAACTAACTTTAGAGAATAACGAAACTACGCCAAAACGGAATGTGTGACAGTAGGTTTGTTAGGTTTATCTTGTGACCCCACGCCCAAAAATAGGATTATTAGAATGTTTTATTCAAACTAGAACCTGTTTTATGGAATTTACCGTATGCCTGGTCGTTAGTCTATAGATTACCTAGGAAGTCTTTATATTATCTAGTTGATGTAAGAAGTGAATAATTTTTTTCACACGATAGAACCAAAATGGTCGCGTGCTGCGTGGTCCCGTGAACGCTGAAGTGCTGAAACTGTGGAATGAGATCCCCGCCGAGGTCTTTTCTTTAGACTTTATTATGGAGTGATATATCGTCTTCTTCTTCTTCAGCAGCATGTATTCGCCCACCGTTTGGCATATGCCTCTCCATGTTTCCTCCATATTGCACGGCTCTCCGTGTTTCTCATCCACGAGAAGAGATCAACGAGGAGTGATTATATGCGCGAGTGATACTCCCGATGTTGCAACGTCCATAGGCTACGGTGACTGCTTACCATCAGGCGAGCCGTAAGCTTGTTTGCCACCTTAGTGGTTTAAAAAAAAGTATTTCTACGTACGGAACCCTCGGTGGGCGAGTCCGACTCGCACTTGTCCGGTTTTTATTTGTAATAAGAACGCCTTCCTCTTATCATACAATATATTTTTTGACATCCCTGTTGTGTCCCTGTGGCCCCCGAACTCTGGTACCTAAGGTAGGGTCACCCCTCTTCGGTACCAGAGTTCGAGAGTTCGGTCTCCCTTCAAGGCATACATTGAATGTGATGGCATTTATTTATGTTTGTCTTGAGACTGTATTTTCTATGTAATAAGTATAATATACATATTTCTTCTATTTCTTTCGACGGAATAATCCTAGCAAGAAGAGGATTTATAAACGACTTCAGAGGAAGTACTGGTACAGCGTTAGTCTTTATGTGAAGAATAAGGAAAAGTTAAGATTCTATTTCTACAGAATACCTCGCTGCGGCATGCGCGACAAGGAATGTATTATAAAATCAATATTGTAAGAAATTGATTTTATTTAGACGTTCCAGATACAATTTCATTCAATGGGTGTATACCATTGTTACATAATGGTGTGATAGGCAGTCGCTGTTACATGAAATTGAAGTTAAATCTGCTCGTTACATTTTACGCGTCGCTTACTCGGCTTTTTTTATTTGCAGCGAATTTAATTTTTTATTTAATACATCGGCATGCGAATTGTTTTTATGAATTAGCAAATGCGTTTTCGACCATGCTACAAAAGGTCTACCAATACACGATATACTTATGAAAAGAAAATAATACGCTTTTTTATTTATTAATAAAGAAATTAATAAAATAAAAAATATTATTATATTTACCGTTTTTAATTACACAAATGGCATTTATATGTAATGCTTCGGATAAATATCTCTTACAAAGAAGGTAGCAGCCCTAAACAAACCGAAAAAGAAACCCAAGAAGGGAAAAAATGGTTGGTTTTTCTAAAAATAATAATAAAGCCAAGCGTAGGCCATAACGTAAACCCAGACGCGTACCCCACATGTCTAGCTGTCGTACCCTAGGGGTACAGTTTGTGGAACCTTGATTTATGCCATGAATACAGAAGTTTGTTCAGATGTACCGGATGGTATACTAGGGTGTTTTTAGTGTGAAATAGCTTTACTTATTGAATCTTTGTGAAAATTTTATGAGGTACCCACTTGTTAATGCTTCACACTCAGTACGCGGTTCTGCAGAAGGTTACTGGGTCATACCCACACATATCTTTGCACGACGAATCGAATATTTTAGAAGCGCACACTGGTGTTAGTCCGGTCTCGGTGTTCATAGAAACATCGAATCTGACCACGTTTAGAACTTTATATTCATGAATTTGTTTTTGTTAATGTTTGTATGAAACACCAAAATGTTCGTTTGTTTTAAACTATCACCACAGCTGCGTCGTTATGTCGTTCGCTTCAGTTAAAAACAAGACAACATTAGTTCGCTTCACTTAAAAATTTTGTATTGCAAATTACATTTCTTTTCTGTATATTTTTGAGACATGGTGATCTGTCTTGCGACAATTAGCCATTCTTAAGTCAGATCCTGGATCTGTATTGTCAGTAGCCTGGATGGACACTATACAGGTTTAAATTTCTCAATCCTTATGCTCCTTTGTGTTGTATCTATCTGTAAGGTTGAGAACACTGTATCTCACTGTAACAACGGTGTAATGGTTATTTTATAAAATGGGCTAGGTTGACCAGAGAAGTACCTCACAGAACATCGGCGCGAAAAGCTGCAATGCGTTTCGTTCAGCGAGTTGGTAGAGACCAGAAGCCCAAATCGCTTATCTTCTCCTTTTCCCTTAATTAAATTCAATTAAAATATATAGCTCTATGGCGTAATAACACATGTCAAAACCACAGTAATATCTGTGCCACAGTAAACACTAGTGTTTTAATTTTTTGTCAATGGATGGATATCCATCTGGATGGGTTTAAAAAATCTCGGCCTCTGTATTTCGGAGGGTGCTTTTGTTCCGGAATAATATACCTAGCAGTCGTTAAACCAAGTCAGCATCCATATTACACCAACACAATAGAAGCAGTAAAAATAACATACTTGGGTTTTATCATTGAAATAAAATAATGTTGGCAATATTTCGAACCTAGTTTGCAATTCACAGTTCGAAATGTTCAAATATACTCGGGAGCTTCCGAAAAATCTTGTTATACAGTTTGAATCACGTATTCGAGTAAAACATGTCCACACTTTGCTCGGCAGTGCAACCATTTTGTAGCGAAATGTAAGTAGGTACCTGCAATGCAGTAGATGCCTATAGTTGTCCAACCAGCTTGATAAATTACTTTAGTTAGAATAGAACAAAATACATTTTGGTGAGATACAGCCAGTTTCTGAAATGTATTTTTAAATTTAATGTCACAAAATTATAGCTGTCACTGTCAAACTAAAGAAACCGGTCAAGTGCGTGTCGGGCCACGCACAGTGTAGGGTTCCGTATTTGCTGTCCTTTGCTTGCTTGCAAATAAGTCCAATATCATATTCTACGATATTTGTATGTTATCATTACCTACTTATACTTCGTCGGCTATTACTCGGTTACTCTATTACTTAATCGTAATAGTGTTCGTTGAAGGTTCAGAAGCATATGGACTACTACCATAATTTTTTAATTTCTAAGCACAGAACTTTCGGAGATAAATGGGGGGGGGGGGGCACCGTGCAAAACGAAAATTGACACGATCAATGTAAATAATTCCGAAACGGATCATTGTATCGAAAAATGATCTGTTTCTTCCCACAAGATCTTTCTAGCATTAAGCGTCTCAGACAGACGTAGTACTACGGAAACCTAAAAACTCAATTTTCCATTTGATCGCTTCTCTCTTTATAGCCTTCCTTGTATCAGGCACTGGTAGCGACTGTGCCTACTGTATACTACCGATTATGTATAACTAATGTTCAAACGCGGTCATCGCTTTAATTTATATTTTTATTACTTTTAACATTTCTTAATAAGATATAAGAAAATAATGTTCTATTACGTATTAGAATAGACGATGAAGTATATTTATATCGCTTTGTTAACAGTTCAAGAGTTGCTGTTTCGCAGCGAGTTGAGAAAAAAAACGTACATTGAAAAACAAATTGTTTTCACAAAATCATCATTTTATTTTATAACATAAAAATGGTGTTAATTAAAATAAATTAAACCATGATTAACCCGTAAGATATGGAATTAGCTGTAAAATAGTAAAAAATGTACATATCTATTTTAAAAAAAAAACAAAACAATTAGTTAAATTTTTATATCTATAAAGTATTGACAAGAATTCGATTTTAAAACTCTCTTTGTTTAACAGAAAGCTATTATGATGAAGATTATTTAAAAACTATAATACTAAAAGATATATAACTAAAAACTAGAATCACACAATATTTAATATAACTAAGGTTCAACAATAACTGCATAATTAACTGTATCCAGTAATGTAACATAATCTATACAATCCGTTAACCAATTTTTATTAACATGTCTTACGTTCTCGGGCACTTTTTGTTTTAAAATCTTTAAATTACGTAAACTTATAGTATCATCTCTATGTACCACAATATCCACGTCCATATTACGTATGGACTTATTAATTAAACCTCCATAAGCTATCCAATGTCTTTCAAAATGGAATCTTTCATCTTCGGTAAAACTTATAAAGTCTGGATAGAAGCCTATCGTTTTATTATTAAATGCATCAGGCAAAGGATTTTCTGGTAACGACTGGGTTGGTTCATTTGTATCTGATGAATCGAATTTATGTTTTTTTCTTTCCTTTTTACTTGGTGTGTCTTCATCAACACTCATGCTATTTGAAGAGTCGTGTCTGTTATCTCTTTTCCTTTCTTTTTTATCTTTTGAATGTCTCTCATCACTTATGCTATCTGAAGTGTCCAATTTATCTTTCTTCCTATCTTTTTTACCTTTTGAATGACTTTCATCAACACTCATACTGTCTGAAGTATCTAATTTATCTGTTGTCCTTTCCTTTTTAACTTTTGAATGACTTTCATTAACACTATCTGTTGATGTATAAAGTTTGTCTTTTCTTTCTTTTTTAATTTGTAATTTATCTTTTGTGTGCGTTTCATCAATACTCATATCTGATGATGTATCTTTCTTTTCCTTTTTGATTCCTAAATCTTTTAAGTCAGTTTCGTCAGTAATTATAGTGTCATCACTTGAAGTGGAACTATTCAAAGATCTTTTTACTTTAGAACTATTTTTTTGTAGAAAACTATCTATTTTCTTCTGTGGACTTCCTTTGGCTTTTTTATTAGGAGGGTGGTATGTTTCAGACGCTGTCTCAGCTAGTTTATTTAATAAAGATACATCGGTTTTCTCCTTTGAAGTTTTATATAGCTTTTGTAGTTCTTCGAAGTTAGTGGCCGTTTCCCAGTCCTTGTCGTCTCTTATTCTCGTCACTCTCGGGAACCTCACAGATATTCCACCAGCTGTATGTATGTTTGCTTTCGTAAGCTCCGTACCTGAAAGAAAATTAAGCAATTCAATTACTTTTAAAGTTATTAATGCGAAATTTTAATTATTTAAGCCTTTAAACTATATAAACATTTTAATTCATTGTTCTTGAACGTCAATCAATCAAAACGTCGATTTTCTTAATTTGGATGTTTTTTATGTGTAATATGTTTTTTTATGAGGCATTTTAGTATATTAATCAGCTATCTAGTAACTTTAGTTTCTGACTTGATAGAGTTGTGTAATTAATTCATCCAGGAAACCAAATAATATGACTAGCGGTTGTGTCCACTTGTTCGGAATGTTACATTATTATAATCTATCTATATATGCGAAAATGAAAAAAAAAAACATAAATTTTTGATTTGGAAATTTCTGTAATGTTGACCCCAATCTAATACTAACCAGTAATCTCCCAAACGGGTTGTTTTTTTGGATCCTTAGCAACAAAATCTGGTACCAATCCTTTATTACAATCGATCCATGAGGGTAACTTATTGTAATCTTGAGATATTTTAATCATAAGAGGTGACAATTCTTTCTGCAGTCTCTCCAGAGTGCTATCATCATGGCCTGTGTGTACTTTTGTAACTGTCAGCCATTTGTTGCGCTTTCCGTCGAAACATCCCATGAGGAAAACAGACATCATACCCCCTTTTTTGCCAGTTCCTGAAAATGTTTCATTAAAATAAATTAATAAACATAATAAAAATAGAAATAAAATATGTTTATCAGATGACTAGCAGTTTGTTTTGGTAAGTTTGGATATAGATGGTGTTGTATTCATAAAAATCTTTAGTAGAAAATTAAATGGAGTTGCGTCCGCAGTCTGTTCGCTTTGATCTTTAAAACTACTCAACGGATTTTAACGAAGTATCCAACAATAAATTAGAGTGATTTAAGAGGTGGATATGTATAATACATACTTTCGAATTATCTTTAATATCTATTTAGTTGAAAATTATTCTTAATCTTGTTTATAGATAAAGTTACTTACCAAACCACGCACCAAGCACAACAAGGTCTGCTGTATCAGCCATAGCTCCACCAAATAGATAGTCCTTCTTCACTTTGAGCCAATGCCTCTTACCAGGCTCATATGTAGATTCTAAATCCTTTAATACTAGACCTTCAAGACCTAACTCCAACACCTAGAATGAGAAAATAATGTTTTGAAATTTTATTAATTAAATAATTAATTTACAATACACTTTTATTCTTTTTTTATGTATACTTTGGGAAGAAACCTGGTTTCCACGACACAGAGTATCCTAGTATGGAATCCAGGGTAACAAAAACGGCGTTTTACATTATATGAAGTGCATCTTCCGACCAAATGACAACAATCACTTGAGAGGTCACTCATTAAAGTTATGTCGCATACCAGCAAAGAGATTTCTCTTTGCTGGTATGCTGAAGAGGATTTCCTCTTCAGCATTTTATAACCAATCAAGTGATTACAGAATGGAACCAACTTCCAGAGAATGTTGTTGGTGCACCATCAGTAAACAGCTTTAAAAATCGTCACCAAGCATCAAGATGCACACGCATCAGCTTTGTAAGCTGCTAGTGTGTTGAAGAACATAATAATAATAATAATATATTCTAAATAAGGTTGTAAACTACTGTATAACTTTTATGGCAAAAAAAAAATTATCCTTATTCTTAATTGTATCTTTACATAGTATAAAATGAAGTCACGCTGTTTGTCTGTCTGTCCCTATGTATAAACCTACGCAACAGATTTTGATGCGTTTTAATAGATAGAGTGATTCAAGAGGAAGGTTTATAAGTATACATTCCAAAATTCCCATGGGAAAGCGCGATACACGCAAACGAAGATGCGCGGGTTTCGCTGGTTTCATAAATAAATTATTAGTGTTTCATTTGCAAAGTAGTTTTAGTGCCAAGTATAGAAATGAATGTATATTTCCATTTTGCTTGGCATAAAAACTATCAAAAATCGTCTGATTTAAAATATAAATCAATTCACTTCTTGTGATAAAGCATGACATGATAAAGTAGTTGAAACATCAAAATTTAATTTCACTGGAAATCGTAAAAAGATTTTTTTTATGGAATGTTATGTATACTTAGGGTTTTTTTTACCACTTACTAATAGCCTATCTGACACATAGGCTGCCTGGAACTAATCAGCAAGTCCTATTGATATTTATTTATTAATAAAAGATTAAAATATAAAGATATTTTTAGTTTGTTAGTTGCTGATAAATAATTATGATAAGTATTTTGATTGATAGATTAATTAGAGATTAACGGATTAAGATTTTAACGGTTTAGACTAACAATTAAGATTTTAACGGATGTTCTCATATCAAGTTATTTTTTTTATATTATTACTAAGACAAAATTACGTAGGTATATATTTATTTAATTTTAATGTGTAACGAAATACATTATTTTGTCTCGGTAACAAAACATTTTTTATATTTTATTCAAGACAATAATTCTGAATAATGAATTGTTGATAAAAAAAATAGATACAAGTTTTAACTTACCTCAGCAATCATTTTAGCCAAATCAGCTGGTTTCTCTATGAGTTTTTGTTCAGAGAACATAACATGATTTTTGACTTCCAGCATATTATCCAACAATATTTGTCTTCTCTTTCTAATAGGAATATCTATTAAAATCTTATCGTTATAATACAAACAGTCAAAAACAAACAAACAGACTTGTGCATCTTTGAATTCTGATTGTTTGTGTTTACCCAACGTACCAAACGGCAAAGGTTTTCCTGTATTCACATCTACCATTAATACTTCTGCATCCAATATCAGGTCGACACCTTCAGGGAACGCTTGCGGTAGGTAATCTTTGAAATGACTGACTTTATGTGGCATGACCGGCTTCAAAGCTCGAGAGAAATACTTGAAATCACTACCTTTTTTATGTACCTGTACTCTTTCACCGTCATATTTAATTTCAGAAAACATCCCATTAGGACATTTCTTCATTGCCATTTCTACAGATTTACATGCTTCTGCTAACATAGGTAATACGGGCGTCATAAGGACTATTTTAGCTTGGACACTGCTCTGCGAAGCGTCTTTATGTTTCACTCCCGTATTTGATAAAACTCTTTTTAATACCATTTTCAAATCACGGGATGTCTGAAATACGCTATAAGCGTCTGGATGAACACCCTCTAGTATATGTTTTGGTCCGGCATTAATACGCAAATCACCTTTGATCAATCTAATTAACATTAATAAGTCGTCTTTCGTGCATTTCTTTACAAACTTTTTGAAATGAAATATTTGTTCATCCTCTTTCGTTAATTTAGATAAATCTTCAAGGAAGTTTTCAACGTCATGTATTGTTATGGTACTCTCTGACGCTGGCTGGATACTTTTCGATTTTGAAAAGAACTTTTTAATTGTATTAGCGACATCACCTTGTTCTAAATCAGTTAACATATCATCATGATCCATATTAAATATTCTAGAAAATAATTTTACCAATTGTTTACTTTTTAAATTGTAAACTCTTTTCGTAACTTGAGGAAGTAATAATTTACACCATAACGCCAAGTCGCCTTTGAACTCCACATCATCTGTTCCTTTCCTGAAAAAAATATTTACTGTGGCTGTCTTGTCTGTGTATGAGTCAACCTGAGATATTTTTTTACAAAGTTTATGGAACATTGAAAACTTATCATCGTCCGATTGTACCTTATCTTTTGAAGGATCATTTGAGGTATTTATGGTATTTATCGATGAATTCTTAGAAACAGATACATTTTTTATTAATTTTGCAGTATATTTACCGCTGTTTTTGTCCTCGTAAAGTTTTTCCATTTCATTAATTTTCTTCAATATGAATTCTTGATCTTCCTTGCTTATACCATCCCAGTTTCCTATATCGTCTATAGAATCGATACGTTTCGTTGCAGGACGTTGTTTTAATAACACATTCATAAAACAATCTACATGATGCCATGATTTCATTTGTTGGTTTTCACCGTATGGACTTGCAACTAACTTTGCGAGTCTCAGTTCTCCACTAGGACAGTTCCCTTTGCAGCCTTTGCAGGAAGCCCTGCCACCTTTAGCACGATCAACAAAGAATGGTGTAAAATCCGACATGGTTAGAAAGGGCAGTAAGGCTCCCAGTTCTGTGGTTAGAAATCACTGAAATAATAACTTCAAACTTGTTATTCACAGTTCACAATTGAAATAATGTATTAAATAGTTTAGTTATATTGAAACGTTCTGTTATTTTTATTATCCATATTTTAAAATGAATGATATTATTTCATAACAATAATTAACTCATGGGTTTGACACATGTCATGTTTGACATGATGTATGAGTAGACAAACACTGAGTCACTGAGAAACGTCAATTTGGCAGTTCTAGAGATGTACCCCAATGTATCATAATATTATCATTTTACATTACTTGGTAACTGTTCCATACATTTGAAATACTAAAATATGTACTGAAATTATGTATACGGTCGGGGTAAAAGTTTGTTCGTATTTTACGTTTAAATTATGAGACTCATCTAAACACTTAAATTACATCTGCTTTAAAAAAAATACAATCATTCACTTTACTTACAATGGGAAAATATGTAATCAAAAACTATCTATAATATTCTAGTATATTGTACATTATCACTAATGCAAATGGAGAGATTAAAGCAGATTAAATTAATGCTATGAATATAATTTTATTTCTATTTACGCAACACGTCCAAAAGTAGCAGAGACTAAAATAACATGCCGTACCGCTTTTAGGACGGCTTCCCTCTCTCTATTATCGACCAACTAACTGACGCATGCGTGTCAACAACACTGCACCAGTAATATTAGGTACGTTGTATGACGTTTAGGTACGTTCCGTTTTGTGTCCGGATTACTTCAAACAAACATAGCGATGCTACTAGAATACGAATTGAAATAATATCTTACATGAATCGTTTGGTTATCACCTTTATTAACTAAAGAATGAATTACCTACGTGTAAAATAATTAACCATGTTTTTCGGTCTTTTCAGCTTCTTCTTGCCACCAAGAATTTAGCAGCGATGGATCCAAGCATGGCACTCTCACTTCTCCTCATTATCCTTCACCTTACCCGCCAAACACACACTGTCATTATGAATTCTTTGGAAGAGGAAAAGAAAGAGTTCGCTTAATATTTCAAGATTTCTTTTTACATAAATCCGCAGATGGCTCAACAGAGTAAGTGCCAACTTGTAATTTTAATTAAGTAAGCATTTTTTTTTTTTTTTTAAAGGATGCAGGCCGTTGCCAATTTGTCATTCTGAAAGCATTAGGTGAAGGCTTAAGAAATAATGATGAATTTTATTACCACTAATCATAATATTATGGCTATAACCAAACTTAACTGAATGTAAATTATCCATAGATTTAGTATATACTAGCGTTATATAATAAATCTATTAAATTATCACACAGGTAGACAGGTCCGGTGGTCGAGTGGCTAGATGGTCATTTTATCTCGAGGGCCGCGGGTTCAAATCCTGCGCAAGGCAAACATTTTTGTGCATGAACATGTCTGTTTGCCTTGGTTTGGATGTTTTCTATTGTGTAATAAGTATTTATTTGTAAAAAAAAAAGTATTTTAGTATATTTATCAGCAATCTAATACCCATAGTACAAGCTTAGCATAGTACCAAACTAAGCAACTAGAATATGCTTAGTTTGGGACTAGATGGCGTTGTAAGGTTCGTCCAAGAATACACATTTTAAAACATAGTTCCAATGGGATCCAAGGGATCCGTTTCCGAATATGTTAAAAAAATCAATGTTTTTCAAAAAGATGCAAGATTATTCTTTTTCTAATATCTATTTCCCACATGTTTTCAGTTGCACAAATGTGGACTCATTGCAAGCGTTCGTCAACGTAGATGGAAGATTAGAGAAGGTGGAGACATTTTGTGGAATTAACATTCCTAAGCCGATCATGTCGAACGGACCAAAATTAATGCTAGAGTTCCGCGGAACGCAGTCATCACGATATGCAAGAGGATTTAAAATATCGTACTCTTTTGTAGAAAGTAAGTAATGAAAATGAGTGTAAAATTTGCCCATGCATCTCCCTTTATTTTATACAAATACAAATTAATAATTTTAATATGTAAATCCGCAAAATGAGATCATGAAATGTAAAAAACGTGCGAGGCGGGCCACGCACTGTCTCGGGTTCCGTAACACTCCCAATGTTTTAAAGAGAGCTATCCAATGACATGCCACACCAAAAATTCTTTAAATTTTGTAGGGGAGGTACCCCCAAAAAATAGATTACTAATAGATAGAATAGATTTCAAGATTTTGTTCTACCACTTTGTTTGCTTAATTATTATGTCAAACTACAGCTTTCTAGTGCGGAGAGATGAACAGACGGACATGGCAAAACTATATGGGTTCCTTGTTAGATTACCATGGAATCATAAAAACATAATAAGTATTTTTTTCGTTTCAGATTTCGGTATAAGCACAGGGAGACAGCTGAAAGAGTTTCCTTGTGCATTCGTTTATAATAGTAGTGAATCACGAAACGGCACTTTTGCGTCCCCAAATTCTCCAGGACCTTATCCTCGTGATACTGAATGTACATATTTCTTCCACGGAGGGGAGACTGAAAAAGTTCACCTGCATTTCACGAGCTTTGACGTTGAAGGAGTTTTACCGTAAGTGTTTCGAAACCGCCACCTTTACCTCCTTAAAATCAAACTCTTTTTTCTTCTACCTCCTAAGGTACTGCAATAAATTTTGACTGAATGAATTTAGAATTGCTTTAATTATTTTAATAATATGTATATTATTAGTATTGTACCGAAGCATAATTTTTATTATGGAATAAATACCTAAAAAATAACGTTATTGTGGCTAAGGTATAATGCTGCCTGCCCCTGCCTGCTTTCTAAATGACACTGAAAATAAAGTGTTAGTAGTTGAAAGCAATAATACCTAAGTCTTTTTACAATAAATAATATAGTTTATTTCTTTTAAGATAAATTTGATAATCCTAATTCTGTAAATAATAAAGCTAAATAGTAGTATTTTATAGAGCAAAATGAGAGTTATGATTACTATTAAATACCACATAGAGATTATTCACCTTTATTGCTTCAGAGCAGATTATATGAAACGGAAACTATAACTATACCGGTCAGTGGCGGATTATCCCTAAGGCAAACTAGGCACGTGCCTAGGGGCGCGAGGTAACAAAGGGGCGCGTAAAAATTTGAAACGAATAAAAAATTACATAAAATTTGATGAATTTTGCACCTGTTGGGAATCTCGATTGAGGCCTTCAAGCATGGTGCTAAAGTCGTCGGCAAATCGAAGGTGAGTCATATACTTGACGTTTATGCCGAATCCTTTCCAGTCCAAAAGCTTGAAGGCATCTTCCAGAGCGGTCGTGAACAGTTTCAGAGATATGACATCTCCCTGTCTCACGCCTTTGTGTAATGAGATTGCCTTAGTGTTCTGTACCTGTACTCGGACTGACATGGTGGCATTTTTGTATAAGCACGTCAACGCTTTCGATATACCTGTAGTATATGCGGCTCCGCTGGAGACTGTAGCACGGCACGGCCCATGTCTCGATCGAATCGAAGGCTTTCTCATAGTCCACAAACGCTAAGCATAATAGCAGATTGTACTCTTCGGTCTTATGTACAATCTGCCGCAGCGTATGGATGTGCGTAGTCTTTTTGGAATCCGGCTTGCTCGGGAGGCTGGAAGTCCTCGAACTTGCGAGCGAGACGATTCGTGTTGACCCTTGAGAACAGCTTGTAGACGTGGCTCAGAAGCGAGATAGGTCTATAGTTCTTTAAGAGGATTTTATCGCCCTTTTTAAAGAACAGAACCATCACGCTTTTATTCCACGTCTCAGGCGTTTTGCCCTCGAATAACAAGGAATTGAAGAGCTTCTGCAGGACTTTAAGTACCGCTGTGTACCACCCGCTGTCAGAAGCTCTGCTGTGATTCCGTCCTCGGCCGGCGCCTTGTTGTTCTTAAGCTATTTAAGAGCCATACTAATCTCGTACAAGCCGATGTCCGGGATGTCTTCGGTGTAGTGTCGGGTTAGCGTGGCTCTTGGGTTCCTCGCAGTCCTGCTGCTGACGGATTTGGTGACTGAGGCATCATAAACCTGCCCGTAGAACCTCTCGACTCCCTCAACACCTCTGCCGTCGTTGAAGCCACGCTACCATCCTTCATCTTAAGCTTAGTCAGCCGGCTCTACCCAATAGACATGTCTCTTGCGAACACTTCCGAATCTTTATTTCGCTCAATCGACTCCTTGACGCATTTAGCATTGAAGGAGCGAATGTCGTGTCGCAAGGACTTTGATATGTGGGTCTAAAAATGAACATGGACAAGACTAAAATCATGTCGAATGTCCATGTTGCACCCGCCCCGGACAAACCATCCAATTAGGTAGGTCCAACTTCGAGAAAGAGGTCAATCGCTCGGCTGGGCAGCTTTCGGGAAATTACGGCATATCTTCTCGTCCAAAATTCCTCAGTGCTTGAAACGAAGATCGAGCAATGTGTGTTGTCAGTGATGACGTATAGATCCGAGACGTGGTCCCTCACTATAGGCCTCATAAGAAGGCTAACGGTCACTGAACGAGCCATGGAATGAGCTATGCTTGGGGTTTCTCTACGAGATCGAATCAAAAATGAGGAGATCCGTAGCAGAACCAAAGTAACCGACATAGCCAAACGCATCAGCAAGCTGAAGTGGCAGTGGGCAGGGCACATAGCGCGCAGAACCGATGGCCGATGGAGCAAAAGGGTTCTGGAATGGCGACCACGTACCGGAAAGAGCAGCGTAGGACGGCCGCCTACAAGGTGGTCAGATGACCTAAGGCAAGTTGCAGGAAGCCGCTGGATCCAGGCCGCTGCCAGCAGGTTGCACTGGAGACGTTTGGGGCAGGCCTATGTCCAGCAGTGGACTTCTTGTGGCTGAGATGATGATGATAAGACGGATTTCCATGTTCGTTAATATTATCTTGGAGTGATAAATACAGCATCCTCTATAATATAAAGTGACAAGTTTGACGGGCCCGGTGGTCGAGGGGCTAACAATGGTCACTTTATCTCGAAGGCCGCGGGCTCGAATCCTGCGCAAGGCAAAGATTTGTGTGTATGAACATATCTATTTGTCTTGGTCTGGGTGATTCCAAGTATAATAAGTATATTCATTTACAAAAAAAGTATTTTTACGTATTTATCAGCAATCTAGTACCCATAGTACAAGCTTAGTTGCTTTGTTTGGGACTAGATGGCGTTGTGTGATTCGTCCAAGAATTTTTATTCTATTTATGTAGTGTTGGTATATAAAACTTCCAGCTTTTCAATGAGACAGATAAAAACTTAACTACAGTCATCTATGTTTACTATTACCAGTGGTATTTAGTTAAAATTTGTAACATGGCCGCTAGGGGCGCCGATGCGGTGCTTGCCTAGGGCGCTCTCGACATTTAATCCGCCTCTGATACCGGTTAAAAGTAACTTCACAGACATTGATACATGTGTTTCAATTACGTATGGATTCAACGTTTTTCCATTCCGTTCCGCTTGTCTTAATGCGGACCTTATAGATTGCATTAGTAAAACATTTTACTTACGGAAACTTGTCTTGTCTAAAAAGCATTGAACATATTAACGTCGGTTCTTCTTGAGAATTATTATAGATATATCAAATAATAAAGTAAAAGGTAAATCCTTTCAATCCTACGTCCAATATAGTAAATACGTCTTTCTGATTAAATTCGTGAGAGTTCCAATACCCAGGGACGTCAATGAGCTTCACTGCTTATTGTCAATCTGTGTTCACAGTTGTTAATCCTGGCTTTATAGGAGACACAACGCTCCAGCATAAGAATGATTGGTAAGCTCGTGGTAGGGTATGGAGTCTTCTTAGTCTAAACTATGGTCAATAAACTCTAAATAATAAAATATTCAAAATAATTTACAAAAACAGATTAGGAAAAACGAAAAGTTAAGAAGAAATGTAACAGCTAATAGAAAAACAATGAAAAAACAAACATAAGCGGTGACGTAGCAGCCTGAAGACAATAAAAACTAACAAATATTTTACTAAAGAGGTTGCTACGTCGTGTCACCTACACTAGTCATTATATTAATACAGCAAATAATTTCAATTATGTTTCAGGTGTGAAGCAGTATCAGCTAGCGACTACGTCGAATTTTCAAATCACATGACTGAAGACAATAGATATGGTAGATATTGTGGTCAAATGAAAGAGTTTCATGTTGAATCAGAGAGAAATTTCTTCAAAGTAACCTTTAGGTCCAATGATCGATTAGACGGAACTGGCTTTAAAGCCATCTATCAATTTTTAGAAGTAACGGATGAATATAGAGCTCCTATACAGGATCTGGCTTCAAGCTCTTCGTGTAAGTAGCTTCCGTCAATTTAATTCAAAATTTTGCACACAATTAATTTGATATTATTGCAAACCTTAATTAGAATCAGTGACCCAACTGCCTTGTATCAGTGATTACAGGCCACCCCACGGCCACTGGCTTAGTTTAAGACAGTCATTTATTGACAACAATCGTCTACATAACATGGGGAGGGGACGTTAAGCACCGAAGCATGTAGAAAGTCTATATTTTTAAATCCATCCAAATACTGATTCGGTCATCGTTGCTTTACTAGCGTATTAACATGCTCAACGACGACGTCCCCAATTTTGTAACGGTAAAGAAATACATGTGATGTCAGCAGTAGATAATCCTTTATTAATAACGATAAAACGGTTATATTTACGGCATCTTTAGTTGATAAAATCAATCTATCATCGCTTTGTTCGCGGAATCTGCAATGCAAATTCTGAATCCTTTATAAAGTATTTTTCCCGTTAAGTTAAATCAATGAGAGACTAATATGTTGTATAAATTCAATATTACCTTAACTTGAACTATTTAGCTCAACGATAGCCTTGGTTTGTTGTATAGATATCAGAGTTATTTCAAATACTGCCTACCTTTAACCAATAAATTAAATTAACACGTAAGGATTTCTCTTTCTTTGAAGTAGGAACGTAATTATGTTAGCTTTTATCAGAAAATACTGTTAATTAAATAAATAAATATAAAGGGACAATCCACACAGATTGAGCTAGTCCCAAAGTAAGTTCGAAACTTGTGTTATGCGATGCGATACTAACTCAATGACATTATATTTTATAACAAATACATATATAGATAAACATCCAAGACCCGAGGCCAATCAGAAAAAGTTCGTTTTTCATCATGACCGACCGGATTCGAACCCGGGACCTCCTGGGTGGCGGTCTGGCATGGTAACCATTAGGCATAACGCCACAGAGGTCGTCAAAACAATTGTGTTAATTTCTTGAATTTTTTTAGTAACATATCTTATTTTATTTCTTTCTTTGTGCACTTCCTGCAAATGCTGTTAACTGCGGTTTAGCTGATGTCAGTGTTTTCATACCGCCTATCGGTTACAGACATGGCTTAACGACTATCATCTATCATCATTATCACAGCAGTCGATAACTTGCACGGCGGCGAAGCGTAAGACCAAAATACTGGCTTGAGTCATTGTTGCTTGGCACGTTCCTTCAGTTTCATTCAACAAACAAAATGACACCCTCGCGTCGTCGTGCTCTTCAGATTTTCCTAAGATCCTTAATCTTTTTTTTAAAGATATTTATGATTAAAGTAGTACATATTTTGTATTAATCTCCTTATTTATATGATTTCAGGTATACTTGGCCACTTCGTGATACTGTACATCATCACAATAACCCAGCTACATCAACTATATCATTAAATAAAGTGATATTAGATTAATAAACTAGTCTGTAATCCTGTATATTTTGTATAATAGTATGTGCCATACACGTGTAATTACGTAGAAATGCAATATTTTCTATAACGTTTTATTTTAAGTTTTTCTCTATTACCAACTAAAGCAATACGATATGGAACACACAAAGTTTTTATTCATAAAGGCACGTCGTAACAGTGAATAAAATAATTTGAATTTAACGTTTTTTATTTCTCTTTTAATGTTTAGAAAGATTTCGATAAAAATTGTTTTGAAAATAAAACAATCTATTAAGTACCACAAAATATCTTAAGTTTTACATTTACTTTTAATCTTGTTACTATTTATTATTACAGCTTAATTGACTACTATAAATAAAGTGATAAAATAGACTCACAATTAATAAATATTTTTATTATTTGTCCTGAATGAAATATTGTTAAGTAGTTCCTTAAAAATATCTAAATTTAATGACACATTAAATATGATTTGTCACTGACAAGAAGAAAAAACAAGTTATAGTAGAAATTATAATTAAGATTCTGCAGCTGGCTGTACGTGTATCAATTTTGTAATAAAATTTTAAACACTTATTAGGTATATTTATAATGATAAATATCAGTTCCATATATAAGGTTCCATCTCTAGCGTATAACTTAAATATTATGACTACTCTACACTCTCGCGAAGTTGATCGATGATGTGAAGTGAAGCTAGCACGAAACGAGAATACAAAAGAAACGTACAGATCTACCAACATCTTTAAGAACGTGGCCAAAATTCGAACTACAACTCCCGTTCATATTGTATGTTACTTTTTGACAGTTCGCCTTTGACAAAATGTATGAAAATATGCCACACACAGTAAGGGACAAGGGATCGCGCGCACTGCGGCAGCAACCGGTACGGTTGGCTGCCGCAATCATTTGTGATGTATGAACTACAGTGGAGGTACGCGCACTACGGTTGTTTAGCCGCATGCGGCATCTTTGACTTGCTTCAGAATTTTTGCGGTTGCGCGCCGCACGGTTATTTCGCTTTGCATCCTTAGTACTTGTACCTAGCTTCGCGCACTGCGGCGGAACAACCGCATCGCGCGGAAGTCAGTAGCAGGGTGGCGAAACTCAGTACTGCAAAAAAATATATGGACTTTAAGCGATTTTTTTTTTTATTTTGATTTTTAGTTTTGTCTCTTACTTCCTGTCTAAACTTCCTTGTCTCGCGCTACAAATGGAAAAACTTGCCGAAATATAGCCGTAGTGTGCGCGCCAAATTTCAATGTCCGGTTCTACAACCGCAACCGCAACCGCAACTCACTGGAACGCAGCGCGTACCCTAACGCCCTCCTACAAACGTCACTCACGTTCTATAGATGTTTGTAGTAGCACTATAAAATAAAGACGATGTAAGGCGAAAAGGCCATAGATACACTCTTGTTTTCGTGGTTTTCGCTCAATTTCGCGAGAGAAAATGAATGTCGGCGTGATCTGTCATCAACATTACCTGCCATACCCGAATCCTTTTTTCTCCCTATCCTATTTAATGGCGGACGTACACTGGTGACACAGGTACATTGGTTGGTAGATGATCTAAGGTTGGTAGCAAGCAATGTAATTTTTTTTATACCACTAAGGTAGAAAACAAGCATACGGCCCGCCTGTTGGTAAGCAGTCACCGTAGCCTATTGACGCTTGCGATACCGGGAGGTATAACTGGCGCGTCGCCGACCCTGTAAAAAGTTGAGCTCTGGAGACCTTACCGTAGGAACACAACATGACCGAGACTAATGCTATTAGATCTACTAAGTACTTGTTTAGATGAAAAATAATAGAAATAGGAAGGTAATGTATGAAATTGTGTTTGAATAGCTAGTAGTGAGCAGACTTTTAGAGGCATATCCATGCTAAGTACCGCACCCGCCTGACACCAATTCTGTTCGCAACATGTGAAATAGGTAACTTCGAAATCAATATATCGTATCAATCAACCCATAATCATCCCATTGCAGGGATACGGTCTCTCATAGTCTCATCAAACGAAGGTGATTAGAGCGTACTCTGCCACGCTGCTCCAATGCGGATTGGCAGATTCCGGTGTTAACGACTGTCATAAATATCGAAAACAGACGGGACCGACGACGACTGAATGTGCCCTCCGAAGCACGGATCATAATCTAGATTTTAATAAATCTCTGTAGGTACCTACTTACCAAATTTTAAATGAGTTATGGGGGGGAACTGGCAAACCATAGAGAGGTTTGGGACCGTAAAGGGGAAGATTTTTCCTAGCAGTGGGGTGGGAGCTTAATAGCTAAAAAAAAATACATTGATTTAATATAGTAGATGGAGCATGGAGATAAACATATCGATCTACGATCTATGAGATGGAGAATAATTTATTAATCAAACTTTAAAATAAAATAAAGTAGCGTTCGCACTTGAAGGCTTGAGACCACGTGAGACTTCAACTATTGTCAAGCATGACAAGCATGCTTGATCGTCTCCGGGTATTTACCGATTTCAATATCCACTTCGTTCTTGAGATATCCATCCACCGATAGATATGATTGGCTCTCGCTCCCTCTCATGCCACGCCGCTGCCCGTGCCGCCGCCGCCGCACCGTCTTCTCTCTTTCACTACACCCGCGGGGCAAGTCCGGCAACTAGCAACGCTCCGCCCGCCCGCACCGCACCACCGCACCGCACCGCACTAGTCAGTCGGAGTTCATTCGCCGGTGAAAACGTACGTGCGTGTCTGTTTGAAACGCGTTGTCTTTGACCCGCGAAACTTTTTTGCGAACTGTTGTCCTGGATTATTGACATTCGAAAACGAGTTATATAGTGAAGTGTTCGAACGGAGTATTTTTGTTAACGTTTTATGTGATAGATATTTGTGGTACTGTGAGTGTATTTGTGGTCACAGGTGTCGCATTCCACGAGGGACGCCGACGCAGCCTCCGTTCCCTATAAGTGGGCAGGTGAACCGCTATACTCTATTTGAAGTAAGTATTGAGTTTCGTTATTTACTTATTAGAAAATATCATAAAGCGACTCTTTGAGCGAAAGTAAAACAATTTCGACAAACGAACGTAGGTACCTACTTACTTACATAAAGTTTATGATGATCTTAGGTAGGTATCTACTATCTAGCCTACAGGTCGCCTTGGGCAGGGCGCATACTTTTATAAGATATTCTGAGCTGAGAGTCGCCTATCCTATGAACCTGTGCATAAGCACAGGGTTCTACCATACATTTAGGGGATTAGGAAAGTTAATAGGTTTCCAAATGCGAGTAGAAAAGCAAATCATTTTATGTTGGTAACTTTTATCAATCCTATCTTAGAGCCGGGTGAGGTACCTACCTATATTTATTCTAATCCAAATCAAATGTGTATGTATCGTTAAACTTGCATTAAAATAGGTTAATTTACTTTATAGTAAAAAAATAGACATCATGGTAGGTACCCTTACCCTTCTCTTCGATTATGTTTTGTATACTGACTGCTATCATATAAATAAATATATAGGGACAAATCACACAGATTGAGCTTGCCCCAAGTTCGGAACTTGTGTTACGTTACGGGATACAAACTCAACGAAACTATATTTTATAACAAATACATATTATTAGGTATATAGATAAACATCCAAGACCGCACGAGGCTCAATCAGAAAAAAATCGTATTTCATCATGACCCGACAGAGAATCGAATCCGGGACCTCCTGGGTCGCGGACCGGCGCGGCATGGTAACCATTTACGCCACGGAGGTCGTCAATATAACTTTATTGCAGTAGGCTTCTCTATAGGAGTAACAAGTAGTTAACGGCAAAGAATGTTTCCCCCCAAGAATTGCTAAGATGGCAAACATGCATTCCGCCATAATAAAAATTTATCAACAACTTGGAAAACACCAAATGCTAATCCGTATTGGAGCAACGTGGCAGAGTACGCTCTAATCACCTTCGATTGAAGTGAGACCCGTATCCCAGCAGTGGGATGATTATGGGTTGATATGATGATGAATCAACAACAGAACTGTCGACTCAGCTCTGCGCAATCCATTGATTAGGAAAAAATTGCCGAGGCACGGAGAAGCTCGAGATAACGATACCCGTCCAAACACTGCCTAGGGTCGACGTCGCTTGACATGCGTGTTCATATTAGAGTGCGACCCACAACGACGCCATTGAGATCCTCTAAGCTTAGCGTAACATACCAATTTACATTGCTTACATTATCAACCTGTCTATCAGCGAGGTAAGGAGTTCTTATAGGATCCGCCAAAAACGATCAGTTTTCGATAAATTAAGTATAGTGGCTTACTGTATTATCTGGGATTTTGGTGGGGCATCAATCATCAGATTTTACACGGAATATTTATTATACCTTCAAAAAATATGCTATAGGTACCTACCTAATTACCCAATTTCTATGTGAACAAAAATGTCAATCGACCCCGTCCCAATTATTGACCCTATCGTACCGCTACCGCGATTCCAAAGTGGATTTTTTTTTGGACAAATCACACAGATTGAGCTAGCCCCAAAATAAGTTCGAAACTTGTGTTATTGGATACTATTTTATAACAAATAGATAATTGTACTTATAGATAAACATCCAAGATCCATCCGATCAAGAGGCCAACCAGAAAAAGTTCGTTTTTCATCATGACCCGACCGGGATTCGAACCCGGGACTTCCTGGGTGGCGGGCCAGCGTGATAATCATTACGCCACGAAGGTCGTCGTATTGGCCAAATTGGCAAAGCCACCGTCTTGGCTCCATGGGCATCATGGTTATAAATAGCCAGGATTTTACCAAGGGGCATTGTACAACATCACACTATATGAGAGGGGGGGGGGAGCAAAAACAACAGGCAGTGACGTCATTGTGGCCTCTGTTAATATTAAAAAGTAATAATAAAACCAGTGACGTCATTTTGTATTATTAGAAATTTTGATCTAAATATTTGTTGTAATAGGCATGTCTAATCAGGCTATTGTTCTTACACTGTTAGTAATTAAGGTATTGTTTGATATTGTTTTGATATTATCAGCCAAGCATTAATAATCTCGATGAATTAGATGACAAACATAACATATAGATCGTCTTCCCAGGGTCTTTTTTCATACGTATCAATAATATTAGCTATCTAGCTCAATTTTTTTTATACCAATAAGGTGGCAAACAAGCATACGGGCCCGCCTGATGAAGCAGTCACCGTTATGGACGCTTGCAATACCGGGGGTATTACTCGCGTGTTTGCCGACCCTGTAGAAAGTGGAGCTCTGGAGACCTTACTCGCCGTAGGAACACAACATGGCCGAGCGAGACCAATGCTATTGATTATGATCTTCTGTAAGGTGGAGGTCCGATTTGAGCAGATTATCTGTACCCTACCTCTCTTAAATAAACTCGTGAATTCTTTCTTCCAATATCTTTTTATGGAAAAGGTTGACAAAAGACCTTGACTCTTAACAGACATACTGATTTCTATCCTTCTTCCTGTTAAATATAGTCAACTGTTCAGAAAATCCCCTTGTGTCTTTGTTCTAAAGACGGCGAAGATCACTTATCTCTTAGGTTACAGTACTTCCATAATATCAGATTGTTTTAGCATTTTAGCTACACATAGACAGAGATATGGACTTTTTTTATGTTTTTAATTCGCGCCACAAGAGATTAGACCTGATTTATTGCTGATTTGACTTTCGCAGTAGATGATTTCTAGTAAAATGGTAAAGAAATCGTCTCCTGCTCAAATCAGCAACCAATCAGGGGGCCGATTCTACTAACACAAATGAACCAATGGACTCTCAATGGTGTCTCAATCGAATGCCGATAGTGTATCAGTGGAATAGTTTTTGACATTTGTTATGGACTTAAACAATAATATAATGTTTAACTTAGGGCCCCAGGTCTCCTCTCATGTAACAAGTTCCTGATAATTTTTGTTATTTGTCAGTTTTCGACAGATATGGCCTGTGAAAATGGCCATAAGAATTTTTACTAACTTTTTAAGTTTTTTGTGACACAAACATTACAGAATTGCGGGTTCATTAACACTAAGTTTTTCAGTTGTTCCCACGAAAAATGTTAAATAAAGACAATTGTATTGAAATGTTAACAATTTTTGAATGACATAGGGTTTTTTCGTGAACATGTCCTAAATAAACTGAATAATTCTGAAGATACTATTATTTTAGGTAAACAATAGAAATATGGAAGTTGAATGACATCCTACCTAGAGTTTACTTTGATTGCTTTAAAAATACCTAAGGTCGGTTTCACAGGCTCTTGGATTCCATTGGCGTATTGTCCTGATAAATGATCAATTTTACATGATTACTCGACAATTTATCTAACAGTTAAATTGATTAGTGTTAAGATTGCCAGTAACAAAATAGTGTGTGTATTAAAATATGGTAACAATAAAGTTAGTCTGTTAACAATACTGAACGTGTTTTAATAGGTTATGGGCCTTATTCTTAAATTTATCAGTTATTTGTGGTGAAAATAGATAAATTTGTGCACGGTATTTCGCGTTAACATGACTTCGAACTATATCAATAGTGTGCCAAAGTTAAAAGGCAGAGAGAACTATGATGAGTGGTGTTTTGCAGCGGAAAGTTTACTGACTTTGGATGGAATGGACAAGTACATCAATCCGCCGCAAGATTTCGAAATAAAGTTAGCGGACGACGCAAAAACTAAGGCGAAGCTGATATTGACTATTGATCCAGCATTGTATGTGCATATAAAGAACACTAAGACATCAGCAGAATTATGGACCAAACTAAAGGCCATGTTTGATGATTCGGGTTTCTCGAGAAAAATAACCTTACTTCGACATTTGATTTCCATTAGACTCGACAACTGTGATTCAATGGCTACATATGTGACACAAATTGTCGAAACAGCTCAAAGGTTAGATGGCACAGGATTTACAATAACCGACGAGTGGGTGGGATCATTATTATTAGCAGGTTTGTCTGACCGTTATTCGCCAATGATTATGGCCATAGAACACTCTGGCATTGAGATAACGGCTGATGTCATAAAGTCGAAATTACTTGATATGGAAATTGCCAAAGAATCTGAAGGAGCTGCTTTTTTGGCGCGAAATAAATATTACTCTGGCGGGAACAGTGGCAACAATAAGCAAAAAAAAAATAACAGTTCAGTAATGTCAAAGACAGATACAGGAACAAAGGAAAACAAAGAAATAACCTGTTATAAATGTAAAAACAATGGACATTATCGACATCAGTGCCCTTTATTAAAGAAAAACGCAAGCAAATGCGTATTTAATGTTGTTTTCATTAACGGGAAGTTTAATAAGACAGAATGGTACGTTGACAGCGGTGCGAGTGCACACATGACGGTGAACAGAGACTGGATGAGCAATACAAACTCATCGCCGTGTTTACCAGAAATAGTTGTCGCGAACGAATCAATAGTTCCAGTTGTTTGTTCCGGAGATGTAGACATTGTGTCAGATTTAAGATTTAATATTACTGTGAAGAATGTTCTGTGTGTGCCGAGTTTGACAACTAACCTGTTATCAGTAAGCGAGCTTATCAAGAATGGCAATAATGTTGTATTTGAAGAGAAACATTGTTATATCTATAACAGAAATAATGTTTTGGTGGCGATTGCTGATTTAACTGATGGTGTTTACAAACTGAGATTGCAGATGCCTAGTGTCTTGTTAGCTGCTCCTGCTGTTTCTGGAGTACTATGGCACAGAAGGCTAGCTCACATAAACAGTCAAGACATGAACAAAATGAGAAATGGTATTGTAGATGGCCTGTCATACAATGGTTCATTTGACATGACAAAGTATGAATGTATGACTTGTTGTGAAGGAAAGCAGATGAGATTGCCCTTTTCTCATGTGGGTGAACGGAGCACAGAGCCATGTGTCCGCATACATAGTGATTTGTGTGGGCCGATGGAAGTAAATTCACTAAATGGTAACAAATATTTTTTGCTGTTCATAGATGATTATAGTCGGATGACTTTCATTTATTTTCTTAAACAAAAGAATGAAGCATTTAGAAAATTTAAGGAATTTAAGTCAATGGTTGAAAATTACCAGGGAAAGAAAATTAAGATTTTTCACACAGACAATGGCTCAGAATTTTGCAATAGTGAATTTGAAAATTTCTTAAAACAATCTGGTATAATACATCAAAAAACCAACAGCTACACACCTGAACAGAACGGTATCTGTGAGAGGGCCAATCGTACGGTGGTTGAGAAAGGTAGATGTCTTTTATATGACTCAAAGTTGGACAAGAGTTTTTGGGCTGAAGCGGCCAATACAGCTGTTTATTTAAAGAACAGGTCCATTGTGTCAGGAGTATCAAAGACGCCATATGAACTGTGGCATGGGTCAAAACCTGACCTAAGTCATATAAGATTGTTCGGAAGCAAAGTGATGGTACATGTGCCTAAGGTGAAACGCTTCAAATGGGATAAGAAAGCTACATATCATATATTAGTTGGATATGGAGAGGATGTGAAAGGGTACAGGCTGTATGATCCTATCAAGAAGACACTCATCACAAGCCGAGATGTGATTGTGATGGAGAATGAGGTAGGTGGTAGTGAAACCATCGA
The DNA here is from genome assembly GCA_905163395.2 of Endotricha flammealis. Classification (NCBI taxonomy): domain Eukaryota; kingdom Metazoa; phylum Arthropoda; class Insecta; order Lepidoptera; family Pyralidae; genus Endotricha; species Endotricha flammealis. Next base: position 11,401,805 of record LR990860.1, read on the forward strand.
AGAGACTGTCTGGGTAACAAATGAAGAGACACCTCAAGATAATTTGGAGACACAACTGAATAGTGTGGAGGCATCACGGGACAGTATGGAGAAGGAGAGTAGTGATTCAGTGGGAGAGTCCAGTTCTTCAAATTCTTCAGTATACCTTGATGGCAGCGACATATTGCCTGACACTTCATCGAGTCAAGTGCCAGAGGTGACAATCCAGCAAGCTGCAGTTGCAGAGTCAGTTGAGCATGCTAAACGACAGAGAAGGCCACCTGAGCGATATGGTTGGTGTGCATCAAGTACTTTTCTAGAATCCAAGGAGACCTCATTCTCAGAGGCTCTTGAGGGGCCGGAGAAAGAGCATTGGAAGCGTGCCATGGATGATGAGTTGCAGTCGTTCCAGGATAATGATGCGTGGGAGCTTGTTAAAAGACCAGATAATGTGTCTATAGTGAAGTGTCGATGGGTGTTTAATAAAAAGTTTGATGCAGACAATAATGTGAGGTATCGGGCTAGACTGGTGGCAAAAGGCTTTACGCAAAAGCCAGGTGTTGATTACACAGAAACCTTTGCACCTGTAATTCGTCATTCCACTCTCAGATTATTGTTTGCTCTTTCGGTAAAAATGGGATTGAGTATAACCCATTTAGATGTAACTACTGCTTTTTTAAATGGTTTTTTGAAAGAGAACATATACATGTGTATACCTGAAGGTTTTGCAAACAAAAGTGGGGGAGATGTATTGAAATTAAAACGCGCTATTTACGGTTTAAAGCAATCGTCTCGGGCATGGTACGAGCGAGTAAAAGTTTGTCTAAATAACTTAGGATTTAAAAGTTGTCAATACGAACCGTGTTTGTTTGCAAAAACCAATGGTAATGTTAAGATAATTATTGGACTGTATGTTGATGATTTTTTAATTTTTTCAAACGATGTGTCTGAAACGATTAAATTGAAAAATGTATTGGGTTCTGAGTTTAAGTTGAAGGATTTAGGCCCTGTAAGACAATATTTGGGCATGAGAATAAATGTGAGTAAAAATGAAATTACTGTTGATCAAGAACAATACATTGATCAGTTAGTTGCTAAGTTTCAGATGTCTGAGTGTAAACTGCAAAGAACTCCCATTGAGCCAAAGTTAAATATAGAAAAATCCACAGGATATTTACCTAATGTTCCTTATCAAGAACTCATTGGTAGTTTAATGTACTTGGCAGTATTAACGAGACCCGACATTGCCTATGCTGTCAGTTACTTGAGTCAGTTTAACAACTGTTATAATGTAAACTGTTACAATTATGCAAAACGCATATTAAAGTATGTACAATGTACTAAGAAGTATTGTCTAAAATATACAAATAAAGATATTAATTTACAAGGTTTTGTGGATAGTGATTGGGCATCTGATGCATTGGATAGGAAATCATATACCGGATTCTGTTTCGTGATGTCAGGATCAGCTATTTCTTGGCAAAGCAGGAAACAGAAATCGGTTAGTCTGTCTAGTACAGAGTCAGAGTATACAGCAATGTCGGAAGCTTCAAGAGAAGCAGTGTATTTAAGAAATCTTTTGTATGAAATTACTGGGGAACTGTATGCAATAAGTCTACATTGTGATAATCAGAGTGCAATGAAATTGGCGTCAGGTCAGAGCCATAATAGCAATAGGTCTAAGCACATAGATGTGCGACACCATTATATAAGAGATGTTATTAAAAATAAATATATTGAAATTAAATATATTCCAACTGAAGATATGCCTGCTGACCTGCTGACCAAAGGCTTATCTCATGTTAAGCATTATAAATTTATGGATATGCTTGGTATTGTTTCCATGTAAAGCACTAATAAGTTCCTTTATTTATATAGTGTTTGGTCCTTATATTAACAGTTTGGTCATTTTGTTAAGTGGGAGTGTTAAGATTGCCAGTAACAAAATAGTGTGTGTATTAAAATATGGTAACAATAAAGTTAGTCTGTTAACAATACTGAGATTGCAGATGCCTAGTGTCTTGTTAGCTGCTCCTGCTGTTTCTGGAGTACTATGGCACAGAAGGCTAGCTCACATAAACAGTCAAGACATTTGACGCTTAGTAAAATTAAATTAGGGGTTTCTTTACATTTTTATGCCTCATTTAATTATAATATTATATGATTAATAGGTAGATCTCGTTTGACAACAAAACAAACCAAGGCGCGACTTGTGGCGCCATCCGTTGGCCGATACAGCGCCCTCTATAGTAGAAAAAATATTTTCCCATTGGAATGACATACTTTCACGGGATAAAAAGTAGCCTATGTTGGGCTTTGTACCCCTGACAATATATATACAAATTTTCAATTAACAAACTCAGTTTCTCATTTAATTTTAATATATTAATATTAGTATAATGATTATCCAATTCTCTATGGTTATAATATAGTGATATTATCACTCCTTCGTCGAGTCTGCAAAATATTTATAAGCCATCTAGATTACCTGAATTAGTAATAAGTAATCAAATATCCGAGTTCAATGAACTAACATAAAACGTTAGCGATATCGTCGTCCGATTTTTTTGTTCAGACCAGTTTGTTTGCCGACCGACTTGAACGCCGTACCAAATATGCTTTTTGTTGATTCTTTTACCTAAATAGACCATCTATGATCTTTCTATACGGTATTTCAAGCGAGAAATACGATTTCTGAATTCTTATTATTAACTGATAAAAGTAATTGTTGCATGATTCCAAGATTAGATTTGGTAACTGGTAATAAAAGTGTCAATTATTGTTCATTGCCAAATATATTTTTTTTTAGCATTTCAATTTAAATATATAGGGACAATAAGCATAGATTGAGCTAGCCCCAAAGTAAATTCAAAACTTATGTTATGGGATACTAACTCAATCAAAGATACTATATTTTATACTAGCGAAACCCGCGCAACTTCGTTTGCGTGTATCCCGCTTTCCCGTGGGAATTTTGGAATGTATGATACTTTAAAACCTTCCCCTTGAATCACTCTATCAATTAAAAAAAATCGCATCAAAATCCGTTGCGTAGTTTTAAAGATTTAAGCATACAAAGGGACATAGGGACATAGGGACAGACAAAGCGACTTTGTTTTATACTATGTAGTGATTAAATACATATATAGATAAACATAGCTATAATTTTAATGTGTACATATATAGGTACTTACATACTACGAGACACACTCTTTTTGCAGCAAGGGAAAATATACAATAAATAAAAAAAATACAAATAGAATACGCTTTATATGCAATTCACAACAGTAGGAACACAGTATACATAAATGCTACATATTCCCGATAAAACATATTAAATCTTCCCAGGAAATGGTTAATAGTAGGCTTTGCAGGAAGTACAGGTATCAGACATAAAGCCAGGAGGTCGTAAACACCATCTAATTGCATATTATTCAGTAACTCTTAAATATAATGGAGCAAGGACTATAACCGTATGTCGATATTAAAATTGGATCTTTACAAATAGAACGAAAGCAGAATTTATAGAATTATTAATTTCAATATGCGTATAATTGACTAGCTTTTTTGCCCGCGACTTCGTCCGCGCGAAGTCCCGGACCCGTTCCCGTGGGAACCACATTGAATTTCGGGAAAAGCTATAGCCTATGTCACTCCCTGATAATGTAGCTTTCTACTGGTGAATGAATTTTTGAAATCGGTCCAGTAGTTTCGGAGCCTATTCAATGCAAACAAACAAACCAACAAACAAACAAACCAACAAACAAACAAACAATTAAATCTTTCCTCTTTATAATATTAGTATACATAGATAAATTAAACACAACATGTTGAGTATAGTTTTCTGATCGATTAATAATAAATTATTGGAATAATTATATAAACATAGTGGACGGATATCATTCAAGCTATATTGAATCATAAAATTCATATTAGTGCTTCCGTAGTTAAACTATTTTTTCAATTAAAATCCTAATGTCAAAAGAAAAGTTGTAATTTTAATTTCTAATACCAGTTTTAGTGTCATTTGAATGAATAATTAGTAAAAACATAAATTGTAGTCATTATTTAATATTCTATTCAAATAAATGAACTAATATTTTATTGACATTCCGCGTACGTAATGTTGTATGTATGTACCCAGACTACCCAGTTTTAAATTTTATGTTAAAAAAGAAAAGAAAAAAGAAAAGTTCGATATATTTTTAAATGACAAAAAAGGCCGTAACTGGTTTCCTTTCGCCATTTCTTTTTACCAGTGGTCATTTTGCTTTTGTTTCCGAAATGGTAGTAGTTTATAGAGTAGATTAATTTATACTAATCATTTATTACTGTATACTCTGACAAGAGAACGTGTTTGTGAAAACCTATTCTCTGAATAAAAGTTTTGAATTTGAGGATTAGGATTAGCATGGCGTCCTGTTGATTGTATAAGAACCGCTTGCTGTTCTCTTCTAAACACTAAATCGACAACTTCTCCATCCGCTGCCATGCCTGGCATGATCTTACGCAGGTCAAACTGAATACAACGACAACCTACCTGCATATCTCCACAAAAACGTGACGTCCTTCGAACAATCACTATTCGTTCGTCTACGTTTATATTCGTTCACTCACAATCATTCATTCTTATCACAAATAATTTACGAAACATTAGTTACGATACGACACACCTTTGCTTCATTGGAATCCTGGCTGGTGATACCGTTAACTTATTCTGACATGAAAAAAAAAACATAATTCAATTAAAAAATCTTCATTTTCAAAGTTTACCCTACGCTTTAAAATCCACGCCCATATAAAATTTATTACCCACCCAACTAAGGCAAACATCACGAAACAAATAACTTTAGCCCTAAGATTACTTAATAAACTAAAGTTAATTAACGGTTAGACGCCAAATTCCCGTGTCTTCTATGTAAATGATACGACTAATGATATACTATCTAATTGCTTCTATGAGAACTGAACCAATTCACAGGGCAACGACTTTAAAATGTTAAATTAACCAAGACGTTACGGTTTGGTACCTGAGTTTGGATTGACCTTAGTCACAGTGCGGTCAGATTTGTGAAAAAAAAGATTTGATCACGTCATCGAGACTTTTAAGGTTCTGTAGTGGTTGATCAATCTTTCCTCAACCGTATATCTTGGCATGTCTACGTACAGCCAGGAGCACGTTTAGCTTTACACTTGCAGTACCATTTTGGCTCTTATGACATAGAACTTAAGAATGGTATAAAGTTCGATATGTAAAGGTCGACCTGCTCCTGACTGTACACAGCCTGAACTTACCTGAGTGTAGCTTGACTCTAATCACAATGCGGTTACATGTGATAAGCATGCTCTACATTCTTCCGAAGTTGACCGAAGTGAACTGAAGTTGCCATACCAGGAAGAGTACAGACGAAGTAGGACGAAGAATTCGTTCACACTTTTGTTTTCGCTCAACTTCGTAAAAGCACAGACTTTTAAAACATTATCGCGCCATCTAAAGTTTCCCTCCTTCAACTTGGATTCATGTTTCATTTTGGATAAATTTGCCATTTGTCGCTCATCAAAAACGCTCATAAAAAAACGACGACTACCTATGTTTTATAATATTTTACTTTGATGTTTTATATTTGTAATGATGAGCATGGAGTATGCATAAATGAGCTCCATGAGCTCCACCAACAAGTTTTTTAATTTCATTTGACCTTAGCTTCGAACTGCATTTTGCTAACTTAACACATTTTTGATTTGAATACCGAAATGGATGATGTCATTCAACAACTATGAATGTATTTTTTAATTCCATCTAATTGCTAAAATGAACTATTCATTACGCTAATAAATTAAGCTGAGTTCATGGGCAACTTAAAACAAAATTAATTATATGTATAAAACATTTGAATTGATGAAATTTGTAGACGCCGGTGTATTAACCATTAAATCTCACGTGTTTTTGTCCCACGGGAATTTCAAAACTGTCCCTTTTATTAATAAAGAAAATTCCGCCAAGGTTTAACAAATACTAAACATGTATTGTCACTTTCGGACTACATAAGAATCCATTTAATTGTATAAGCATACCGACCATTTTTATATTAAACAACCCATAATAAGCTCATTTCTCAACCACATAAACACAGACATCGAATATTAGTTAGATTTTTAACACTTATCATTGATCTATTAAATCTAGACAAACAAGTAGACTATTTAACAACATCTTAAACAATAACTATCATTTCGTAAGCACGAATGAATGTCCGCGCCTTATAACTAATGGTCTAGAGTTTTATTTGCTATGTGTTTCTCAACAAATTACATGCTAGGCTTAATATACTTCGGACTACATATTTCATCTGTCATATTTAAGGCCGTAGAATAATTATTCTATTGAATATAGGTTGCCCTTGCACTATTTTAACACAAACAATATTAGTATGAACAATTTATATTATGAATTCGTTTCTAACACTTATAGATTGGACACGACGTGTTAGATCGATTGATACTAGTTTTTTCATGGTCATAAGTTTGAAACTATGATGGAAATTATGTCTGTTATTCTTCCTATTTCGTAACTTATTATTAACTTATTTTTTTAATGTAATTTTTTGCTCACCTGAAGAATTGTTTTTATTTCGGTGAAAATATTTTAGCACAAAATAAAAAATGCTATGAAAATTTGAGACCTATTCAAAATACCCTTGTGAAGTTGGCGCCACTTTTTTAAAAAAATCTATTTTTTTTTAGAGTTCCCGATAGCTTACCAATAGTTCTGGAGTTCTCTCTAGAAAATTCTCATAGTTCCGCGCAAATTTTCGAAAAATCGTCAAAAAACAAAATCGAGCGCCAACTTCACGCAGCGCCGCTTTTTTGTTTAAATGGAGTTCTGAGCGGCAAAATGCAATCAGAAGGAAGAGTTCTGGAGTTCTTGATAGTTTTTTTTAATAGTTCTGCAAATTTAAAAAAAATTTTTTTTTTGAAAATTTTCAAAAATTGGGTTTTTCGGAGTTCTGCATGGGGTTCTAAAGGGCGCTATGATAGTTCTAGCGAATGCCGCAATCAGAACTCTCGTACGACTAATTTTGACATAGTTATAAAAAACGTAATGTTTAAAATCCACCATTTTGTTTACGAAATTGGTTTTTTCGGAGTTCTGCCTGGGGTTCTAAACGGCGCTACGATAGTTCTAGCGAATGCCGCAATCAGAACTCTCGCACGACTAATTTTGACATAGTTATAAAAAACGTAATGTTTAAAATCCACCATTTTGTTTACGAAATTGGTTTTTTCGGAGTTCTGCTTGGGGTTCTAAAGGGCGCTACGATAGTTCTAGCGAATGCCGCAATCAGAACTCTCGCACGACTAATTTTGACATAGTTATAAAAAACGTAATGTTTAAAATCCACCATTTTGTTTACGAAATTGGTTTTTTCGGAGTTCTGCCTGGGGTTCTAAACGGCGCTACGATAGTTCTAGCGAATGCCGCAATCAGAACTCTCGTACGACTAATTTTGACATAGTTATAAAAAACATAATGTTTAAAGTCCACCATTTTGTTTACGAAATTGGTTTTTTCGGAGTTCTGGTTGGGGTTCTAAACGGCGCTACGATAGTTCTAGCGAATGCCGAAATCAGAACTCTCGTACGACTAATTTTGACATAGTTATAAAAAACAGTCCACCATTTTGTTTTCGAAATTGATTTTGTCGGAGTTCTGCATGGGGTTCTAAACGGCGCTACGATAGTTCTAGCGAATGCCGCAATCAGAACTCTCGTACGACTAATTTTGACATAGTTATAAAAAACGTAATGTTTAAAATCCACCATTTTGTTTACGAAATTGGTTTTTTCGGAGTTCTGCTTGGGGTTCTAAACGGCGCTACGATAGTTCTAGCTAATGCCGCAATCAGAACTCTCGTACGACTAATTTTGACAAAGTTATAAAAAACATAATGTTTACAGTCCACCATTTTGTTTACGAAATTGGTTTTTTCGGAGTTCTGCTTGGGGTTCTAAACGGCGCTACGATAGTTCTAGCGAATGCCGAAATCAGAACTCTCGTACGACTAATTTTGACATAGTTATAAAAAACGGTCCACCATTTTGTTTTCGAAATTGATTTTGTCGGAGTTCTGCATGGGGTTCTAAAGGGCGCTATGATAGTTTTAGCGAATGCCGCAATCAGAACTCTCGTACGACTAATTTTGACATAGTTATAAAAAACGTAATGTTTAAAATCCACCATTTTGTTTACGAAATTGTTTTTTTCGGAGTTCTGCTTGGGGTTCTAAACGGCGCTACGATAGTTCTAGCGAATGCCGCAATCAGAACTCTCGTACGACTAATTTTGACAAAGTTATAAAAAACATAATGTTTAAAGTCCACCATTTTGTTTACGAAATTGTTTTTTTCGGAGTTCTGCTTGGGGTTCTAAACGGCGCTACGATAGTTCTAGCGAATGCCGCAATCAGAACTCTCGTACGACTAATTTTGACATAGTTATAAAAAACATAATGTTTAAAGTCCACCATTTTGTTTACGAAATTGGTTTTTTCGGAGTTCTGGTTGGGGTTCTAAACGGCGCTACGATAGTTCTAGCGAATGCCGAAATCAGAACTCTCGTACGACTAATTTTGACATAGTTATAAAAAACAGTCCACCATTTTGTTTTCGAAATTGATTTTGTCGGAGTTCTGCATGGGGTTCTAAACGGCGCTACGATAGTTCTAGCGAATGCCGCAATCAGAACTCTCGTACGACTAATTTTGACATAGTTATAAAAAACGTAATGTTTAAAATCCACCATTTTGTTTACGAAATTGGTTTTTTCGGAGTTCTGCTTGGGGTTCTAAACGGCGCTACGATAGTTCTAGCTAATGCCGCAATCAGAACTCTCGTACGACTAATTTTGACAAAGTTATAAAAAACATAATGTTTAAAGTCCACCATTTTGTTTACGAAATTGGTTTTTTCGGAGTTCTGCTTGGGGTTCTAAACGGCGCTACGATAGTTCTAGCGAATGCCGAAATCAGAACTCTCGTACGACTAATTTTGACATAGTTATAAAAAACGGTCCACCATTTTGTTTTCGAAATTGATTTTGTCGGAGTTCTGCATGGGGTTCTAAAGGGCGCTATGATAGTTTTAGCGAATGCCGCAATCAGAACTCTCGTACGACTAATTTTGACATAGTTATAAAAAACGTAATGTTTAAAATCCACCATTTTGTTTACGAAATTGTTTTTTTCGGAGTTCTGCTTGGGGTTCTAAACGGCGCTACGATAGTTCTAGCGAATGCCGCAATCAGAACTCTCGTACGACTAATTTTGACAAAGTTATAAAAAACATAATGTTTAAAGTCCACCATTTTGTTTACGAAATTGTTTTTTTCGGAGTTCTGCTTGGGGTTCTAAACGGCGCTACGATAGTTCTAGCGAATGCCGCAATCAGAACTCTCGTACGACTAATTTTGACATAGTTATAAAAAACAGTCCACCATTTTGTTTTCGAAATTGATTTTGTCGGAGTTCTGCATGGGGTTCTAAACGGCGCTACGATAGTTCTAGCGAATGCCGCAATCAGAACTCTCGTACGACTAATTTTGACAAAGTTATAAAAAACATAATGTTTAAAGTCCACCATTTTGTTTACGAAATTGGTTTTTTCGGAGTTCTGCTTGGGGTTCTAAACGGCGCTACGATAGTTCTAGCGAATGCCGAAATCAGAACTCTCGTACGACTAATTTTGACATAGTTATAAAAAACAGTCCACCATTTTGTTTTCGAAATTGATTTTGTCGGAGTTCTGCATGGGGTTCTAAAGGGCGCTACGATAGTTCTAGCGAATGCCGCAATCAGAACTCTCGTACGACTAATTTTGACAAAGTTATAAAAAACATAATGTTTAAAGTCCACCATTTTGTTTTCGAAATTGGGTTTTTCGGAGTTCTGCTTGGGGTTCTAAACGGCGCTACGAGAGTTCTAGCGAATGCCGCAATCAGAACTCTCGTACGAGTAATTTTGACAAAGTTATACAAAACATAATGTTTAAAGTCCACCATTTTGTTTACGAAATTGGTTTTTTCGGAGTTCTGCTTGGGGTTCTAAACGGCGCTACGATAGTTCTAGCGAATGCCGAAATCAAAACTCTCGTACGACTAATTTTGACATAGTTATAAAAAACAGTCCACCATTTTGTTTTCGAAATTGATTTTGTCGGAGTTCTGCATGGGGTTCTAAACGGCGCTACGATAGTTCTAGCGAATGCCGCAATCAGAACTCTCGTACGACTAATTTTGACATAGTTATAAAAAACGTAATGTTTAAAATCCACCATTTTGTTTACGAAATTGGTTTTTTCGGAGTTCTGCTTGGGGTTCTAAACGGCGCTACGATAGTTCTAGCGAATGCCGCAATCAGAACTCTCGCACGACTAATTTTGACATAGTTATAAAAAACGTAATGTTTAAAATCCACCATTTTGTTTACGAAATTGGGTTTTTCGGAGTTCTGCTTGGGGTTCTAAACGGCGCTACGAGAGTTCTAGCGAATGCCGCAATCAGAACTCTCGTACGACTAATTTTGACAAAGTTATAAAAAAACATAATGTTTAGTCCACCATTTTGTTTACGAAATTGGTTTTTTCGGAGTTCTGCTTGGGGTTCTAAACGGCGCTACGATAGTTCTAGCGAATGCCGAAATCAGAACTCTCGTACGACTAATTTTGACATTGTTATAAAAAACAGTCCACCATTTTGTTTTCGAAATTGATTTTGTCGGAGTTCTGCATGGGGTTCTAAAGGGCGCTACGATAGTTCTAGCGAATGCCGCAATCAGAACTCTCGTACGACTAATTTTGACATAGTTATAAAAAACGTAATGTTCAAAATCCACCATTTTGTTTACGAAATTGGTTTTTTCGGAGTTCTGCTTGGGGTTCTAAACGGCGCTACGATAGTTCTAGCGAATGCCGAAATCAGAACTCTCGTACGACTAATTTTGACATAGTTATAAAAAACATAATGTTTAAAGTCCACCATTTTGTTTTCGAAATTGGTTTTTGCGGAGTTCTGCTTGGGGTTCTAAACGGCGCTACGAGAGTTCTAGCGAATGCCGCAATCAGAACTCTCGTACGACTAATTTTGACATTGTTATCAATAATAATGTTAAAAGTCGGCCATTTTGTTTTCGAATTTCGGCTAGACGCCACAAATGTTTTTTGACGTCCGTATAAAAATTGTGCCGATTTTTTTGTAATGTGGTGTACACATGCTTTGGCGTCATGTTACCCATCGCGTCAGCAATTTCGATGTAAACGCCATTAGCAGGTGGCTCAAGTGTACCATCAGCCTTGATCACTGCAAATTCGCCTGATAGCAGAAGCTCTCTGAACTTGTTTATGTCGTACATGTTTCAAATGTTTAAATACCACCAACACTGCATAATCAAGAGAAATGAACGTATACGCAAAGAAGTGTAGGCAATTAGCAAAACATGCGATGAATAAGTACAAAACGAAATTTTACACCAAGTATGAACACTATGAACGCCCAACAAACATTGATGTTCGTCGTTTAAGGATAAGATATATATACGGCTCAAAATGCGATATTATAAAGACGTCGTATACACGTCTACGCAACTTTTTATATGACCATAATACAGTTAAATCGGCGCTGTCTGTCGTCTTAGCAACGTTTAAACGATTTTTACACTGACGTTAATTGTATTTGAGTCGCGTGAACCACTTTTACGTGGCATTCGTAAAAAGTGTCAAATTTTATTGCACTCTTATACGATTTTTAATAAATGTGCATACTATTATGCTACTATATAATGACTGAATATCTTATAACTGTAGAGTATAGTAATATGTCGATATTACTATACTACTACTATATTACTATACTATAATAGTATATATTACTATACTCTACAGTTATAAGATATTCAGTCATTATATAGTAGCATAATAGTATGCACATTTATTAAAAATCGTATAAGAGTGCAATAAAATTTGACACTTTTTACGAATGCCACGTAAAAGTGGTTCACGCGACTCGAATACAATTAGCGTCAGTGTAAAAATCGTTTAAACGTTGCAGAGTATAGTAATATCGACATATTACTATACTCTACAGTTATAAGATATTCAGTCATTATATAGTAGCATAATAGTATGCACATTTATTAAAAATCGTATAAGAGTGCAATAGGTACTCACAATACAATTTTTACATGACAAGATAATTCTCGTGAAATTGTAGTTGGTTCCGTACAAAATTCACAATTAAATCCGAAAGAATTGAGCTCGGTGCAGAATCTAGATCTCGATAATGTTGCTCCATTAAGCGGATCTAGTGGAATAAAATCTGCAATATTAGGCGAGAAGAAAAAAACTAAATATTTGAAAAACTATGTTTGTTATTGGTATATATATATATATCTATATATATATATATTAGTTTGGTTAATATACATATTTACAATTATTATATTAATAATAAAAGGATTTCTTTTAATATATTAAGATATATCTTTAAAGAAATCCATTTTTGTGGTAATAAAATTTACTTATTAATTTGTCATAAGTATAAATAATTAATTCATCATAAGCAGTTGGTCCAACAGGAAACGGTGTAACCCAAATATTTGTCATAAATAAAAAATTTCAGGAGTATGTAATTTTAACGCAAAGCATGGATGTCTCAAATGTAATGTGGTTGGCGAATACTCTCACGTGTCTCATACTGTCACATTTCAAGAAACTGATAGCGTAAGAAGAAATATGTCACTTTCGTAAAAAAAAAATACGGAAACCACCACACAAACGTGATTCTCCTTTCCTCCAATTGCCTATAGACATGGTGAAGATTTCCCGGTCGGAGATTCCCTACAAATTGTATCAATATCGGAAGATCCCAAAGGACAGTTAATATTACTGACATAACGTGTAAGTTAGTAACTGTAGAATATGGTTCAAACATTTATTTTGCACCACTCTTGAGTAAAAGGTGTAAATACCTAAAATAAAAAAATCTCTTTGTTTGGTTTTATTTATTATCAATTTAAAAAAAAAAACGCAACTTTTATGTATGTTTTAAACATGCCTAATCATTTAAATTATTAATATTAGTTAGGAGATCCATAATCACAGTAAAGTTTCTTATTAGAACATAGCTTAAAACTAGATATTAAAATGATAATAATACCTACTGTTACATAGAGCAATCTTGTTTGTTCACAAGTTTTACATACTTTGTAGGGTTTACCTAATAAAAATCTAAAATTAATTGTCTTACTTATTTGTATCCGATCCGATCCGATTTCTTAAAGATCGGATCAACGGAATGCGATCTGCCCCCTTACTCTTGAAGATAATTCCGCACGATCGCCATTGGATTGTTACTTTTAGTTACTCTTTACAGTTAAACTATCGCTAACTAAATGAAATCGGAAATTAATTTTCCATTTGAAATAATACAGAATTGAAATTAAAATCGCGATTGCTATGCAGAGAAACCTATTTTAGCTGATCGTGGCATTACGATCCGAAAAATCGGATCGACGATCCGGACCGCACATCCCTAACTAAAATCCCCGCTATTGGTCAATGTCAAACCAATAATTAGCTGTCAAAATAGTGTCGAGCGAGGGTACCGATTGTACATCGATGTTATTTAGCTAGATTGAGCTAGACGCATGCTAGATGCCATTTAGTTCATAATTGACCACGCAATTTCATATCAATTGGCGCTAGTGTAGCAACTGAAGAGAACTAATTGACAAATTGTCAATAGATCGCTCACGGCTCAGGCAGGATTCGTAGTGTCAAGAGTAGCCTAGCAGCTTATGGAAAGAAAATTTAAAAATCGGCACGTTGTGGCGTCTAGCCGAAATTCGAAAACAAAATGGCGGACTTTTAACATTATTATTGATAACAATGTCAAAATTAGTCGTACGAGAGTTCTGATTGCGGCATTCGCTAGAACTCTCGTAGCGCCGTTTAGAACCCTAAGCAGAACTCCGAAAAAACTAATTTCGAAAACAAAATGGTGGATTTTAAACATTACGTTTTTTATAACTATGTCAAAATTAGTCGTACGAGAGTTCTGATTACGGCATTCGCTAGAACTATCGTAGCGCCGTTTAGAACCCCAAGCAGAACTCCGAAAAAACCAATTTCGTAAACAAAATGGTGGATTTTAAACATTACGTTTTTTATAACTATGTCAAAATTAGTCGTACGAGAGTTCTGATTGCGGCATTCGCTAGAACTATCGTAGCGCCCTTTAGAACCCCATGCAGAACTCCGACAAAATCAATTTCGAAAACAAAATGGTGGACTGTTTTTTATAACTATGTCAAAATTAGTCGTACGAGAGTTCTGATTTCGGCATTCGCTAGAACTATCGTAGCGCCGTTTAGAACCCCAAGCAGAACTCCGAAAAAACCAATTTCGTAAACAAAATGGTGGACTTTAAACATTATGTTTTTTTATAACTTTGTCAAAATTAGTCGTACGAGAGTTCTGATTGCGGCATTCGCTAGAACTCTCGTAGCGCCGTTTAGAACCCCAAGCAGAACTCTGAAAAACCCAATTTCGAAAACAAAATGGTGGACTTTAAACATTATGTTTTTTATAACTATGTCAAAATTAGTCGTACGAGAGTTCTGATTGCGGCATTCGCTAGAACTATCGTAGCGCCCTTTAGAACCCCATGCAGAACTCCGACAAAATCAATTTCGAAAACAAAATGGTGGACTGTTTTTTATAACTATGTCAAAATTAGTCGTACGAGAGTTCTGATTTCGGCATTCGCTAGAACTATCGTAGCGCCGTTTAGAACCCCAAGCAGAACTCCGAAAAACCCAATTTCGAAAACAAAATGGTGGACTTTAAACATTATGTTTTTTATAACTTTGTCAAAATTAGTCGTACGAGAGTTCTGATTGCGGCATTCGCTAGAACTCTCGTAGCGCCGTTTAGAACCCCAAGCAGAACTCTGAAAAAAACAATTTCGAAAACAAAATGGTGGACTGTTTTATATAACTATGTCAAAATTAGTCGTACGAGAGTTCTGATTTCGGCATTCGCTAGAACTATCGTAGCGCCGTTTAGAACCCCAAGCAGAACTCCGAAAAACCCAATTTCGAAAACAAAATGGTGGACTTTAAACATTATGTTTTTTATAACTATGTCAAAATTAGTCGTGCGAGAGTTCTGATTGCGGCATTCGCTAGAACTATCGTAGCGCCGTTTAGAACCCCAAGCAGAACTCCGAAAAAACCAATTTCGTAAACAAAATGGTGGACTTTAAACATTATGTTTTTTATAACTATGTCAAAATTAGTCGTACGAGAGTTCTGATTGCGGCATTCGCTAGAACTATCGTAGCGCCGTTTAGAACCCCAGGCAGAACTCCGAAAAAACCAATTTCGAAAACAAAATGGTGGACTTTAAACATTATGTTTTTTATAACTATGTCAAAATTAGTCGTACGAGAGTTCTGATTGCGGCATTCGCTAGAACTATCGTAGCGCCGTTTAGAACCCCAGGCAGAACTCCGAAAAAACCAATTTCGAAAACAAAATGGTGGACTGTTTTTTATAACTATGTCAAAATTAGTCGTACGAGAGTTCTGATTTCGGCATTCGCTAGAACTATCGTAGCGCCGTTTAGAACCCCAAGCAGAACTCCGAAAAACCCAATTTCGAAAACAAAATGGTGGACTTTAAACATTATGTTTTTTATAACTATGTCAAAATTAGTCGTGCGAGAGTTCTGATTGCGGCATTCGCTAGAACTATCGTAGCGCCGTTTAGAACCCCAAGCAGAACTCCAAAAAAACCAATTTCGTAAACAAAATGGTGGACTGTTTTTTATAACTATGTCAAAATTAGTCGTACGAGAGTTCTGATTGCGGCATTCGCTAGAACTCTCGTAGCGCCGTTTAGAACCCCAAGCAGAACTCCGAAAAAACCAATTTCGTAAACAAAATGGTGGATTTTAAACATTACGTTTTTTATAACTATGTCAAAATTAGTCGTACGAGAGTTCTGATTGCGGCATTCGCTAGAACTATCGTAGCGCCCTTTAGAACCCCATGCAGAACTCCGACAAAATCAATTTCGAAAACAAAATGGTGGACTGTTTTTTATAACTATGTCAAAATTAGTCGTACGAGAGTTCTGATTTCGGCATTCGCTAGAACTATCGTAGCGCCGTTTAGAACCCCAAGCAGAACTCCGAAAAACCCAATTTCGAAAACAAAATGGTGGACTTTAAACATTATGTTTTTTATAACTTTGTCAAAATTAGTCGTACGAGAGTTCTGATTGCGGCATTCGCTAGAACTCTCGTAGCGCCCTTTAGAACCCCATGCAGAACTCCGACAAAATCAATTTCGAAAACAAAATGGTGGACTGTTTTTTATAACTATGTCAAAATTAGTCGTACGAGAGTTCTGATTTCGGCATTCGCTAGAACTATCGTAGCGCCGTTTAGAACCCCAAGCAGAACTCCGAAAAACCCAATTTCGAAAACAAAATGGTGGACTTTAAACATTATGTTTTTTATAACTTTGTCAAAATTAGTCGTACGAGAGTTCTGATTGCGGCATTCGCTAGAACTCTCGTAGCGCCGTTTAGAACCCCAAGCAGAACTCCGAAAAAACCAATTTCGAAAACAAAATGGTGGATTTTAAACATTACGTTTTTTATAACTATGTCAAAATTTGTCGTACGAGAGTTCTGATTGCGGCATTCGCTAGAACTATCGTAGCGCCCTTTAGAACCCCATGCAGAACTCCGACAAAATCAATTTCGAAAACAAAATGGTGGACTGTTTTTTATAACTATGTCAAAATTAGTCGTACGAGAGTTCTGATTTCGGCATTCGCTAGAACTATCGTAGCGCCGTTTAGAACCCCAAGCAGAACTCCGAAAAACCCAATTTCGAAAACAAAATGGTGGACTTTAAACATTATGTTTTTTATAACTTTGTCAAAATTAGTCGTACGAGAGTTCTGATTGCGGCATTCGCTAGAACTATCATAGCGCCCTTTAGAACCCCATGCAGAACTCCGACAAACTTAATTTTTGAAAATTTTCAAAAAAAAAATTTTTTTTAAATTTGCAGAACTATTAAAAAAAACTATCAAGAACTCCAGAACTCCTCCTTCTGATTGCATTTTGCCGCTCAGAACTCCATTTAAACAAAAAAGCGGCGCTGCGTGAAGTTGGCGCTCGATTTTGTTTTTTGACGATTTTTCGAAAATTTGCGCGGAACTATGAGAATTTTCTAGAGAGAACTCCAGAACTATTGGTAAGCTATCGGGAACTCTAAAAAAAAATAGATTTTTTTAAAAAAGTGGCGCCAACTTCACAAGGGTATTCAAAATGATGCGATTTCGTCATCATCATTGAGTATTTTTTTAAGTCATCAGAAATTATAATGACATAAAACAAAACAATAAAATAAACTAAATTAATTTTACCTTTTTTATTTTCTTTGATGTAAATCACAAATTTACCTACATCGAAGATTGAAATGGTTTCTGTTGATATGTTACGAATAAAAAATCGATTTCAAAATGGGACATAATCACGGACAATAAGCATTTTTAACGGCCGGTGGTCGATCTCGTGCGGACATACAACCGTACATTTATAGATCGACGTCGAAACCTCCTTTTTCATACTAATCGTAGGTGTCTTCTTCAGAGACTGTAATATGTCATTGGCTATTGTTGTATGTATGTGAACATCATGTGAGCCAAATAGGAAGCGCATATTCGAATACTTACTTTTGAAAACTTTCTTAGATTATAGCTGACACAAATGAAATAATTTTTGTAGGTCATGTATGAATTCCTGTTTAAGAAGAAGAAGAAATTTAGGTACACCAATGATTCAACGTTGATCTCCCAAGAATATTACAATGTTAGTCTCCCAGGAAAAAATGAGGTTCGGACGATGGTCTATTATGCGGTGCAGTAATGACAAATGGACAGAAGATGTGTAATTTTATTGCTCACATTACGCTATATATTACAGAAATTACGCTGGATTTCTACTATAATAACTCATTCGATAATATCAGCTCACAAATATCCATTTAAGTCAGTAACCGAGCTCCAGATACCATCGGAATAAAAATAACATTTTTTACATGAGTCATGCGATTTTATGCATTAAAAATCTGTACGTGTACGAATAATAACGTTTATATTCGCTTGACAATGTATTTTTATCAGAATTGATGTGTTTTATATGTTATGTTATTATGACACTCATTAAGTGATAGTCTAGATATCTTTATGAGTCTAACGGAAACACTAGAAGCGGTACTTATCCATACTGGTATCTTTATAGCTCGTAAATACCAAAATGATGAAAGGACTAAAAGCATGGAGGAATAACTGATAAAATTGTATAGGAATTAAAAAAGTTCACCATGTTAAGATAATTTTGGGAAATAAAATGGTTGGTTATGAACTTTTGAATAATAAGCCTTTTCAAAGGAATTTAAATCACTCACGGTTGTTAATATTCGGAAAGTAATTGTTATTATAGACTTGGTGTTTAACACCTTGTATTTTGGCAATAAAGACTTATTACCGTTTGATTTTATTTTAGTAAGTACATTTGCAATCATAATAATCACAGCAAAGCATTTTCTGTTTATGATAGAGAATTTTTTTTCCTAACGTTCCTGAAAAAAAAAAGATCTGTTAAATAAAAATTGACAATTAGACACCACTGCTTCTGTCCCTCGCTCGCAACTGACTGAAGGGTGGTGGTGTGCATGTGCACCATGACACCATCGCAATGCCACAAAATCTCAGTAGCTTGTCTATATTTTGGTGGTATACCATCCAACCATATAATAACCTACATTATAATGTAGGTTATTATATAGTATAATAACCTACATTTTATTAACTATACTTGTATTAAATTTTAACCAAATCCATTTAGCCAGATTTAGTAACAAATATTCATCGACATCTATACCATTATTCAAAGAGGTAAAGTTTTTGAGGGTATAAGAAGTAATCTCTGAACTGAACCTTTTTGTCATTTGACATTCAGCATCATAGCTTACATTTTTGACATAAAAATCTTTGTTCTTATTTCTCTATCTTGCATAATTATTTCCTCTGCTATTTGTACCTATTTGTCATAATTGAAAAGGTCAATTTGGTTATTTCTAAAATCACTTGTGGACTAATATCGAGGCGAATTTAATTGCATTGTTCACTATAGGCGGTATGTCTAGTCGAGATATTGCAATCACGAATTCAACCAAACACTATTGTATTTAGGTTCGAAGTGATCGTACCTGTTCCGGTATTTAGGAGTACCGTGCCACAAACTTATCTGTGCAGGTGGCCAAAACTAGAACTAAAGAACGCCTTGAATACCATCACAATTACCTTCATAGCTTCGATCCTAGCGCCCCAGCCAACAGCACAGATAAGGTTGTGACACTGTAGGTCGCATGTTTTTGAATGGCAGAGAGGTGACTATTTATCTAGTTAGACAGCTTGGTGTATTTGCATTGAGTCACGTGCAAACAAAGTCATTTGTAAAGTTAATGCTATTTAGTCGTGGATTATAATATCAATTTTAGATTACACAGTTAATAATGATAATAATAATAATGTTTATTTATTTTCCACAATGTTAACTACTTAAAAGCTAATTACAGTAGGTTATATGTAATAACTACTTAATTATGATGAATAATGTTTATATATTGGTGTGGACTGGAGCCTAAACTAGGTGAAACCTGTATTTCAGGCCTTCAGGAAAGTAGTAATAGTTGGTAATAAAGTCTTTTCTATACAAGTGAATTTAACAAAAATATTTAAAAGTTAAGTTTTAAGACATCTCTTTTATGCAACGCATTTAGACTGATTTGCCTATAGCATTATACAACAACTTTTTTAATTGAAATTTGATTTAGCATAACGGGTTAATTCCGATTAAACGTACTACTCGTGATTAACTCTTTATTAGTGATACCCATCTCACCAGTTCTCTCACAGAGCTATTAACTTGAATCTTAATGGTAACAACTGTACATTGACCATGTACAAATTGTACAAGATGACAAATTGGATAATTAGTTTAAAATCACGATGTTAGAACGCTGTTTCGACATTACTATTGCAACACGTTAAAGGTTAGTTCATTCCAATGTAAAGCGTAGTAGTCAATTTGTAGCTAATTGTTTTTTATTTATTTAAAGGAAGATCAACAGCTAACAGACATGGTAAATTGCTCTAATTGCAAGCGTCTATAGGCTACGGTGACGGCTTACCATCAGGCCGGCCGTGTGCTTGTTTGCCACCTTTGTGGTTTAAAAAAAATAAGTAAATGTCACATTATATCTATCACTGTCAAATTAAATAAGAAAAGAAAGATAAATAGATAAATATATAGGCACAAATCGCACAGATTGAGCTAGCACTAAAGTAAGTTCGAAACTTGTGTTATGAGATACTAACTCAACGATACTATATTTTATAACAAATACATATATAGATAACACAACAACAACAAGACCCGAGACCAATCAGAAAAAGTATTTCATCATGACGGGTGACCGGGATTCGAACCCGGGACGTACTCTGTGGCGGTCTGGCGTAGTAACAATTACGCCACGGAGGTCGTAGATAACTTGATACTTAACGTAGAAAATAAATTTAAATAGTGTAACTAAGTTAAATATTGCATTTTCTCAATACCTCATACGAATATTAAATTAAAACTAACGAGAAAAATATTCATTGCTTACATCTCGCTAGTTAGCAGTTAGCACCCCTTTAATTTATAGCTAGTTAAAGGTGTCTATATATGAAGACAAGTCTATCTCTTGTAATCGAATATTTTATACGGCTATGAGAAATGATGTGAGGCATTTATAATCGTTTGGTTACCGGATAGCTCTTCGTAACATACGAGCAACTGGTTGCAAACTAATTGCTCCTAAGTGCTGGTTAGTTATAGAGTTATGCGTTATAATATGTCTAGATAGTGGTTGGTCGGTGCACTTATGCCTTTTTACGTCACAATTTATGACAATGTTCTATGATGGCCCCATGTATGTGCGTAACTGCGTATTTCTATAATCACATAGTTCCTGTTCTTATTGGAAATTCAAAAAAAAGTTCTGCGGGAAAAAAATACATAATATTGCCAGATGTCTCGTCAAAAAAGTCCAAAAATTTAAAAGAGGTGTAACAAACAAACAGGAAGATATTTTGAACAGTTTTTATGTTCGTCATTATATTTATACGCAGTAAATTATAGTTTGGAATTACCATCAAACACTTCAAACTTTATTTACAAAAAGTCTAGTGGATTTGAATGAGTAAAAAATGAAAACGATGAGTAAAAAAAATTTTTTCCAAAATCTTTTTATTTTTACAATTTCAAACTAGCTTAGCTATCAGATAAATTGGCAGACTCGTTATCAGGATAGATACTGTCCTATATAAACTACAACTAAACCAAATTACAATCAAATCCCTCGACCCGCTTTTGAAAAATCTATCACACATACAATCACTTTCATCTTAATAACATTATGCAGGATGTAGCCAGTAAAAATACAATGTTGTTGAAATCAATACCTTTATTATCAATATCGCAACATCGCTAAGAAATTCCGTGACTTAATATTATATCAAAATTCATACTATGTCTCGGCATAAGTCGTTTACAGTCATGCTTGGCTCAGTAGGTTAAATTATTCTCGACTTATACGGTCATAATCGATGCTTTTCTCCTAGGTGGCGGGCTTATGTCAAGATATTGTGTTGTATTGTCTTGGAATTTCATGGAATGTACAATTATTTAGACATTGTATTGGGTTTAATGGGTCAAATAACTTCTTATTTATTTAACTAACATAAAGTATTACTAGCTTAGCTTTAACATAGTAATAGATTGTTTCCGCTATTATAATAAATAAATAAATAATAATTTATTTTCCTCAAAACACGGATTGCTTACAGACTATAGATAAAAAAATTTTTAGGTAGGTTTTCTTAGTTGTTTGCCGTTGAAAGACGAGCTATGTATTGTGAGGCTGACTATTTCTTTATGAAGTTACCAACATATTGTTAAAACAATTAATTGTAGTTTGTAATTTTATCAAATAAAATATTTTATTTGCAAGAATACATTTGTTACACACAAGGTCTCAAATTAAAATTACACAGTACATGTATCCAGTCTGCGCGCAAGACGTGCAAAAATATAGTATTTAACAGCAATAATAATTCATAAATTCAAATAAAAATAATTCTGATACCCAAAAAAGTAAAATAAAAACAAAATAATATGATAAATTAATCAAACAGTGTCATTCGTCATGTTTTTCGCTCAGATAGAAAATCTTTCACACTGTAAAAACATTTGCCCAAGAGCCATTTTACAATTTCGTTTTTGAATGCTGTTCCATCTAAACTCTTTAATTCATTCAGAAGTTTATTGTAAAGCAATGTACTCATGTTATAAGCATTTTTCTCGTATACATATTTATGACATGCGGGCTGGTATGGCTCGAGTACTGCGACCTAATCAACCTCGTCCTACCTTCTATCCGTTATTTAGTAGATATATTTTTCATTATTCCATGCAGGGGTAAAAGAATGCCGATAGTGTATCAGTGGAATAGTTTTTGACATTTGTTATGGACTTAAATAATAAGTTAAACATTATGTTATTGTTTATGTCCATAACAAATGTCAAAAACTATTCCACTGATACACTATCGGCATTCTATTGAGACACTATTGAGAGTCCATTGGTGCATTTGTGTTAGTAGAATCGGGCCCCAGGGGTATTGCATTCTACTGTATATTAACAGTGAAAGTTTCATCATAGTCATGTCAAAATTAAACGTTTGAAATGGAAATGAAACCAAAATCTCATTTTAACGATTGCATCAATTTATTATGCAGTTTTGGTTTTTAATTTGTGATGTTAACACGGTTAACATCATCGGTTAATGTCGATGATGTCACACTTGCATTTTACATTAAATGTCAAAGAATTCGCTTTGTTGTGTAATATAATAAGTTTAAAATAATGTTGTAAACACCACATTATATCTATTCCTTACTAATCCTTACTTCTTTACTAATATTATAAATGAGAAAGTGAGTTTGTTTGTTTGTTATTCCTTCACGGCTTGACCAAGCAGCCGATCATTATGAAAATTTGCATACATATTGTTAGGGGTACAGAGCCCAACATAGGCTACTTTTTATCCCGTGCAAGTATGTTGTTCCAATGGGAAAATAATTTTTCTACTAGAGAGGGCGCTGTATCGGCCAACAGTTGGCGCCACAAGTCGCGCTATGGGTTGTTTTGTTGTCAAACGAGATCTATGCCTTAAATTAACGCGAGCGAAGCCGCGGGGAAAAGCTAGTAAGTTACTAAAAATTACTAAAGAGGAAAGTTTTTTTTTGCTTCTAACGCATAAACTCAAAACTATGGACCGATATCATGTAGATGTAGATATATGCAAATTAAATAAATTTAATACTAGAACGTGTTTATTGTACATTAAGCACATAGCCGACAATAGGAATGCAAAGACAAAGCGGAGATAGTTGTCGACCTCAAACGCGGGCGAGGACGGAAGGCATGATGCCGGTAAGGTGTGAGGACGCACTTTTTAATCCATACATTTGTATGTTTTATATGGTAGCAGGACTTTCGAATTTATTATACTTATGAATAGTGAATGCAAAATTCTGTTAGAATTTCAAAGTCCGTTTGTTCATTGAATTAAAATAAATTCTACTACAGTTTACAGAGGGCCACCTGATCCCAAAGTGAGCCAGGTTTAATCTGCTTATGTTACGGGTATGGTATATACTTGTAATACATAGAAAACTGAATCCTGTGTATACAGGAGACACAACGGTGGGAATGAATCATCTTCATGACATAAAAATCTTGAAAACTAATTTCGTAGAACCGATGGCCGATGGGGCAAAAGGGTTCTGGAATGGCGACCACGTACCGGAAAGCGTAGCGTAGGACGCCCGCCTACAAGGTGGTCAGACGACCTAAGGAAAGTTGCAGGAAGCCGCTGGATGCAGTGCAGGCCACTGCCAGCAGGTCGCATTGGATGAAGGCGTTTGGGGGAGGCCTATGTCCAGCATTGGACTTCTTGTGGCTGAGATGATGATGATGAATTTTGTCAAACTTTAGGATGATCTATGTTGTATCTACGTAGCACCGGTTCTAATGGCCACGTACGTCCTTACGAAGTTGCGATGCGGCGGCATAGTGAATGAAATATACCACACTTTTCTGTAAAGTATTCACGAATCGAATTATTGTGCTTTTCACAAAAAAAAACAGGAAACATCCCACTTATTTTAAATCAAATCAAAAAGTTTATTGGTTTTCTTTTACAATCTATGGAATACATGTTCTGCTCTTATCTAAGGTTAAATAATTAGATCGTGAAAGACTGGTGACTGTGGTAAGCAAAGATTGTGGTACAGCACACCAGACCTCTCCCCAACGGAAACATTATGATGCGATGTAATAAAATAGGGTAACAATAAAAAATATTAAATACTAGCTGACCAGGCGAACTCTGTTCCGCCTTAATGGCATCCTTTAAACCTTCCCTGGACTTCAACGAGTATTTCAAGACTAACGAACAGTAATTATATATATAGATACATAGATTAGATGTGCTACAGAGATGATCAGCAATAGTTTATTTCTGTGCTAACGTGAAAAAGGTAGTGATCTTGTTGATAAATTAATTATATAATCTTATCAGGATGCATTATAAAATACTTAGGTATGTTGCCTTCTATTAAATCGTGATGACTCTGCCCTTGTCGTGTCACTTTGTGGTCTGTCAAGGTGTAATATTGATTGACAAATGGTTTATTTTTTATTAAGTTATTGATGTATGTATAAACTTAGAAACGAAACGAATAAATTATTAATTAATTATAAATAGAATCCCCGTCGCGTAACATACACACTTTCGCGTTATACCTACATATATATAATATTAAGAAGGACAATACAAAATTACTATTGTTGCCAATAATATGTTTATTAAAAAAAATTGTTACTTATATCGCTAAACAATGCGTCACGTCACAGATACCCACTGTGCCAGCACACATTATAATTGTCCAATCAATTTCATGTCATGATTCGAATATAGAAAACAAGCAAAAAACCTTTTATGTTTTTAAAATCATTCAATAGGACCTCTTTGTAGTGGCAACCTAAACTTTTTGCTTGCAATTATTATGAGCCGGACTCTTTATATTCCAGTCGGCTTTATTACATACCAGTATGTTGGAATAAATTGGATAATTCAATTTAATTGGACATAAACTCCATCGATAGATTTATAATATCGAGTTGAAAAAAACGAATGTCACTCCGACGAATGGATCGAGATACTCCATCTCTTTCTATCACTAAGTCTATTAATTTATATATCTAGGGTTGCCAGGCATCCTTATAAAGCCGGACATATTGGCTTTTTGAATTTTGTGTGTACGGTCAAAATAAATTAATATTAATATTCTTGGACGAATCGCACAATGCCATCTAGTCCCAAACTAAGCAACTATTCTGGTACTTTGGGTACTAGATTGCTGATATAAATACTTATTATACGCAGAAAACATACAAACATGTTCATGCACACAAATGTTTGCCTTGCTCAGGATTCGAACCTGCGACCCTTGGGGTCAAGTGACCACTCGACCACCACAGGCCGGTAAAAAAAAAAAAAATCAACAAAAAATCCAACCTTTACACCCAAATGCCAAATCAGCTGGCCTGTCCGGCTTTTCAGTTTGAGTCCCTGGCCCCTGGCAACCCTATATCTATCTCGCTCTACTCGATGCTTGTGGCCCTGTTTAGTCTTGGGATAATATCAATATTTCTTGGAAATGCTTTTATTGCGGTTAAGATGTTCTTACTTCAGTACATAATTTATTTTACATAAGATTCAAAACTATATTTCATTTTGAACAGTGTCAACGATAGAAAGTTCTATGCACTAAATCATATAATAAACCAGAACATAAAATAATATATAAAATTAATTGGTTATAATGATAATAAATTGATCTTTATTGTATTGTTAATCCTCCTTTACCCTAAGGGGGCCTTGTTATATAAGGCCGCTTTAATATCAATATAGGCATGTAATTTATCCGTATCTATTGTATTAATTATGTACTGGATAAATAAAGCATTTTCTTGATTTATAACAAGAATTATTAAGTTAAACTAGTAGAACACTCGCAACTTCATTTGCGTATATCTCGCTTTCCCGTGGGAATTTTGAGAAATCCTTTCCTAGTACACCCCTAGACATCGTCGTAAGGAACCTAAACCACATGAGTAAATAAATTCCTTGGTTTTATTTACTCATGTACCCTGTTTCTTTTGACTTGACCAATGTACAATTATTAAATAAATAGATAAATATAAATATATAGGGACAATTCATACAGATTGAGCTAGCCCCAAAGTAAGTTCGAAACTTGTGTTATGGGATACTAACTTAACGATATTATATTTTATAACAAATACATATATAGATAAACATCCAAGACCCGAGGCCAATCAGAAAAAGTGCGTTTTTCATCATGGCCCGACCGGGGATCGAACCCGGGACCTCCTGGGTGGCGGTCTGGCGTGGTAACCATTACGCCATGGAGGTCGTCAAAATATATATAATAGTATTCTATTAATTAAACTTACGTCATTTCGTGACCTATTATAAGAGACAGCACATCTTTTCATGAGTTAACACCGTCACCACTCTCTTTATATTTTTTGTCAGTTGCGCACCTATTTATGAACTGCTGTTTCTTCTGGTTAAACAATAATTACATTTAAACCCTGTTTCTTTTGACTTGACCAATGTAGTAAACAATCTTAGCGTGTCTTTTTATTCAAACATCCATGTGTAAAATCGATAAATCGCCAGAATAATAAGAGTGTTGTGTTAAATGCCATTTCTAACTATATTATTATTATTTTGGGTGTGAATGATAATTTTAATTGCCTATTTTCGCTAAAAAGACGTGCTAAGATTGTTTACTACATTGGTCAAGTCAAAAGAAACAGGGTTTACATTCCAAAGGAATCTCTACACCCAGCGGTTTGGGCTGTGCGTTGATATATAGATAAATCAGTCAGAACATTGAATTTAAATACATTTAACTGTGTACCCAGATGTTTTTCAGATATTTTAATAAATTTATTTATTTCTTTGCTCCCGCCAACTGCATTGCAGCAGCGTGGCAGAGTACGCTTTAACCCTGTTCGATTTCACGAAGACCCGTATTACTGCCAGTGGGATGATTATGTATTGATATGATATGATAAATAAATAAATATATAGGGACAATTTATACAGATTGAGCTAGCCCCAAAGTAAGTTCGAAACTTGTATTATGGGATACTAACTCAACGTAAACATCCAAGACCCGAGGCCAATCAGAAAAAGTTCGTTTTTCATCATGACCCGACCGGGGATCGAACCCGGGACCTCCTGGGTGGCGACGGAGGTATGATGATATTTTCTTTAATAACCTGTTTCACCAGATAGCTTATCTTTCAAATAAACTTATATATTTAACTAATAAGGAATACCAGCAAAAAACTTATGCCTTAATTGGACCGCCTTTCATTACAATATTATATTTCAAACTCTTAAAGGCAAGCACATAAAGGATAATGAACAGATCTGTCTTCTAGTGCCGTCACTTAATCTAGAAGTCCTAGGTTCCTAGTGCATCGAATTGTGGCCTGTGGGAACTTCTTGTGGCCATAACGACGTTTTTGTGGTTTAATTAATGTGCTCTGTATTTATCGAGGTGAGCGCACACTTTAGACACGACAAAGGAAACGTCTTTTGTATAGAATTGAAAAGGTTTTCATTGGCATGGTGTTATGTTTGTTTTTATTTAGTTGTAGCAGTTGTGAAAATGAAGACGTATTTGTACAGTTATATACCAGTTTAATAACTTTATTTACTTTATTGAATTTTTTAAATTTGGATCTGGATAAATATATATAGGGGGACAAATTATACAGATTGAGCTAGCCCCAAAGTAAGTTCGAAACTTGTGTTATGGGATACTAACTCAACGATACTATATTTTATAACAAATACATATATAGATCCAAGACCCGACGCCAATCAGAAAAAGTTAGTTTTTCATCATGACCCGACCGGGATTCGAACCCGGGACCTCCTGGGCGGCGGTCTGACAAAATGTTAAAACTAAATAAAAGTAAACTTAAATTATTTTGGTGTAAACGTAACTTCGATTTAAAAACTATTAAACATAACGCGAAAAGTTATGTTAACTAGACTACCAATTGATTTACATGTTGTACCAAGATTTATTTGACATACCTGTAAAAAATAAATCCGTAAAGCCTTCAAAATTATCAAGTCGCTGTTCGAAAAAGTATCGTCTACAGTGTGCGCGTGATTGTTTATTGTCAGCTACGACTTTAATGACGATATTACGTATACGTGTGTGGCATAAATATAATTTTCCTTTTGTGGCCACTTTGATGATTTTTAATTCATAATGTAGTGACAAGCGGACCGCGCCGGCTTTGCACGGACTTTACTAAGAACCCCTAATCACTACATAGTATAAAACAAAGTCGCTTTCTCTGTCCCTATGTCCCTTTGTATGCTTAAATCTTTGAAACTACGCAACGGATTATGATGCGGTTTTTTTTAATAGATAGAGTGATTCAAGAGGAAGGTTTTTAAGTATAATACATTCCAAAATTCCCACGGGAAAGCGGGATACACGCAAACGAAGTTGCGCGGGTTTCGCTAGTAAAATAATAAAAACGAATATAGCCTATATTACCCGGGGTAATGTACCTTTCCAACGGTAAAAGAATTTTTGAAATCGGTCCAGTAGATTTTGAGTTCATTCGTTACAAACCAAAAGTACAAATTTTTCCTTTTTATAATAATGATGGGCCGACTGTGGCTTTGGCCGATTAGCCGACTAGTTTGTAAAAAGGCCGACCCAGTATGCTATGTATATGTAGCATATTTAGAACCGCGATATCGCTGGAGGGATGAGGTTGAGAAGGACCTGAGCAATCTCCACGTGGAATAGTGGCGGGAGGTGGCGCAGGACTGACCAAAGCGGAGAATCTTATTATCGAGGCCAAAACCCAGTTTGTACCTACCTAGTAGTAAGTAAGCAGTATGCTAAGCGCTCATACAGATCACCGGCATGGTGTCGACGGCAGGTACCACTGCATCCGTTGGCACCTGTCGAAGGCAGCAGTTATTTGCCGATTACACAAATTGCCGATCACACAAATTGATCACACAAATTGATCACACAAATTGATCACACAAATTGCCGATCACACAAATTGCCGATCACACAAATTGCCGATCGTAGCTTTCGGTAACGGTACACAGTTAAATGCAAGTTTCTTTGTATTAGACATCAACGAGTTCCAAATACTCTTATTTTTACCATGGCATTCAATTTTTCACCAAGTTGTCCCAAAGTAAGCTTTACCTGCTTGTATTAAGGTGTTCCTTCACCGGGAGCATTCGCGTGTAATGTAACGCTCAGTTTCGAGCATTTCACCGGTGAGGGAGGAGAACTGAGCATTACAATGTTCACGTTGTAATGATACAAAACGAGATTACATCGGTGAGGGAGGCGAGCCGAGCATTGCAATGTAATTATAATGGAGGTATTGTAATGTAATGCTCAAAGTCGAATCTAAAATGTTACATAATGCTCGAATGCTCGTCGGTGTGGGAGGTAGATTGTAATGTAATGCTCAAAGTCGAATCTATAATGTTACATTATGCTCGAATGCTCGTCGGTGCGGGAGGTAGATTGTAATGTAATGCTCAAAGTCGAATCTATAATGTTACATTATGCTCGAATGCTCGTCGGTGCGGGAGGTAGATTGTAATGTAATGCTCAAAGTCGAATCTGCTCCTCGGTGTGGGAGGTAGATTGTAATGTAATGCTCAAAGTCGAATTTAAAATGTTACATTACACGCGAATGCTCGCGATGCGTACCAGACAACGGCTGGTTAAAACGTTTTAGTTTGATTTAGAAGCAAGTTATAAATATTAGTTCCGTAACTGGGTGTGGTATTTTAGTGTGTTTCATAAATCATCGTGGTATTTGGGGCAAGTCTAATCTGCGAATGTTTTTTTATATTTTTGTTTAACATCATCGGAAGCTTATGCTACTAATATTACAAAGGCGAAAGTTGTGAGTAGGTTTGTTACTTCTTCACGCCCAAATGGCTGGGCCAATTATTATGATATTTAGTATTTAGGTAACCCATACCTTGGATTAACTCATAGGGTACTTTTTTATCCCGAAACGTATTTGATTCCCGCAGGATTAGGTCCAAAGTCTGATAGTCAATGGCGTTAATTAAGTGCAAAAAGTTAATAAACATTTCGCTAGTGCTTCATTTTATTGGTAAATAACCCATGAATATGGGAAACATCACCCATGTTTAATGGGAAATACAAATCCATATGTGACGTTGGTGACGACACATTCAGATTAGATTCATATATCATCGTGGTATTTGGGGCAAGCAAAATCTGCGAATGTTTTTTTTATTTTTGTTTAACATCATCGGAAGCTAAGTTTATTAATAATAAAACTTTATTATTAATAGCGTAATTTTACGAACGATTACGTTTTGACCCTTTGACCAACTATAAACTTTCCCTAATTAAAATTTTAATGAAAACCCAATAATTAAATCGTTTAACATTTCTATTAGCCAAGTTTACGGAACAAAGTAATTACTGACAGCACTTCAAGCTGAACATTGAGATTGTGACAAACGGACAAAACATTCACGGGCACTGACTGAAACGAATTATGTTGCTCAGTCCATTTTTTTTTATCTATGGTCACATAAAAAAATACAATTGAGATACATGCGGTAGGTATACGGAAATATTATATACACAAGATTTTATTGAAGCGAAAATTTTGTTGAATTTTGTTCGTATAGAAATGTGGTTTAAAAGATCAACAGTTAAATGAAACCTAAATATATAAAATTCGAAGTCCCCGACTGACTTAACTATATATCAACGCACAGCCCAAACCGCTGGGTCTAGAGATTCCAATGGAATGTAGGTTCCTTAAGATGTCTAGGGGTGTACTAAGAAAGGATTTTTCAAAATTCCCACGGGAAAGCGAGATATACGCAAACGAAGTTGCGAGTATTTTACTAGTATCATATAAAAAAGATATACAGTAATATAAATATTTTGAATCCACCTATAATATTTGTTCGTTAATACTTACTCCGGTGGCTGACACGCAGCAAATACTATAGAAACTCTACCGAGTTAATACGCACAGCTTCGGAAGAATTCGGGCAAGACGCGCGACACTAGCGCTACTATAGAAATAGGGCGGCATGAGGTGAACGATTTCAAAATTTTTGTGCGTTTTGTATGCAAAATGTTAACGCGACACTAGCGCCCCTAGCGGCATGAGGTGAACAGGAGGTTGCCAAGTCATTGTATGAGAAACGTCAAGAGCTGTGCGTATTATATTTCTATAGTATTTGCTCGTAGTGAGATCTTGGCCTCTGAAACGACAAAGCAAAAAAAAAAACGTACATCAAATCATAATTTTGCTAAAAGTAGGCTTAGGACAAAGGGCGCATTTAGACGACGCGAAAAGTTGAATTATAGTCCCTACATACATATTATTATCATCATTTATTCATAAACACAATTCTCATTCGAATAGATTTAAATTTCTTAATCTTCAATCATTCATTCTTTTTTTAAGTTCACCTGCATCTGTCCCACTGGCCACAAAAAAAGTCTACCGCGGCTTTCTTTGAATGCGTTCCGTCCTACCTTTTGTACACCTTTATCTTTTGTTTGTTAAATGTATAAAAACCAATACGTATAGGTAATGTGACATAGTTATTGTGCAGTATCTAAATACTAAATATATTGATAAACTGGTAGCTAATTAGTGGAATAAAAGTTCCACTATTGGTTGAAAAAATATAAAAAATAATTCAAAATATTATATCTCTTCATACCCCAACCAACTGCAGGGATGTGAATTTCCCTTCAATCGCAGGGGATTGGAGTATACTCTGCCACGCTGATCTGATGCTGATTGTCCTCTGCCACTGACAGTGTTTTCAATTCGCCTGAAGGCCACCAACATCGACAACAGCAGGGTGCTAGCCGAGTGACGACACGGCTTAACGTGTCCAAGCACGATCATACTACTTATCATGTGAAAGGTCTTAATGAGTGCATAATTTTATTTTACAGCCCAAACACCGAGAATCAGCCCCCCAATTCTGCTATTTACTAACCAAAACATATCGGCATCGTTTCGGCTTGGTTGCATTTACATTATGTTTACAGCTGAAACGCAAACGGTTGGTTAATGTTTGCAATGGCAAAACCGTAACATAAGACAGTTGCTCAAATCGGAGCAGCCCGTCTGGGGAAGGACCTCCACCTTACAGAAGATCGTAGCCAAATAGCATTGGTTTCGGCCATTGTTGTGTTCCTACGGTGAGTAAGGTCTCCAGAGCTCCACTTGGGGGGGTTGGGAGGGTTGGCAACGCGTGAGTGATACCCCCGGTATTGCTTACGTCTATAGGCAACGGTGACGTCTTACCATCAGGCCGACCGTACGCTTGTTTGCCACCTGTGTATTATAAAAAAATAAAAAACAGCCGTACCGTTTCAGCCTCCACAACTGTCAAAAAAATTGCAGAATACCAAACTATAGTTGAAAGGATTACAAACTGTTCTATGTTCATTAGCCGAATACTACAACCAAAGCGATCCGGCTGCCCAACCAATAAGTATCGGCTCCGTTTCAACGAAAGAGTTAGCAGAATACAAAAATGTCGATGCGTTTCAGATGCGTTTTAGCTTAAGGTGATCCGTTTCGGTCCGCGCGGGAAATTCAAATTTTTTGGGGTTTTTTACAAATGTCCACGATGCATCTTTTTCCCAATAAACATGCATTATGCACATTCATAATGAGAAGAGCCAATATTTATAATTTATATGATAATTATTCAATAGATATATTGTATTTGTTGTCGTCAAATCAATTTTCATGAAAATTCTATCAATGATTGAGATGCAATTTGTAAAAAACACCAAAAAATTTGAACTTCCCGCGCGGACCGAAACGGATCACCTTAAAAAAAAATAGCAGAATTGGGGGACAGGTCGTGCAGACAAATAAGTATGAGTTTTTGTTTTTTTTTCTAAACTTTGTATGAAAAAAAAAAACTTCACCAACCACTATATTCTACTGCTCATTATATATTTGCCTCAACTCACTGTTATGTTTTCCCTTTTTTAAGGCTCTGTATACTTTATTACTTTATTGTCAGAATGGTGTCCAAGAATAACGTTTTATTGGGAGTTGTAACTTCCTTACACGTCTGTTTTATGATGATAATTTGTATTTTCTATGCCGATATGGTATTGAATATTGTATTTCCTTATAGGGTAATGATCACCGAATTATTTAACAACGACCTTTTGAAGTATTGTAATGTAGTAAACCTTCTTGGTCGAAATTGTTTTTTTGTTTTGCAAAACGGCCAGTTTGTTCTTTGCTGACTACACAGTACACATGGTTTATTATTAACAATGTAATTTAAAATAAAAACATTCCCTTTTGGAAAAAGTTTAAAATTAATTTTATTAGTTAGCTATAAACTTATCTGTGACTTGCAATCTGACAAAATTTTCATCTGACGGATAGATAGATAGAATGAGTTTTATTTGCAATACACACAGTGATATAGTAAACAATAGAAGTTACAAACAAGTGTACTTATAAAATATGCAACAAGGCGGTCTTATTTCTCAAAAACCAATCTTTTCAAGGCAACCTGCGAAAACGAAATGGATAGATTGTAGGCAAAGTGATAGGATAACAGTAACTTATCAGAAACCTGAGAATATCGTTCTAAATAATCGCAACGATTTTAATGTAACACAATCTAATAATACAGTTACACGATGTTTTAATCGGTACATTAAATACCCCAGATGTTTACGTCAACAGAATCGGTGAGTAATCGAAAAAGGCACTGGAGCGAATAATCGATTTGAATTAAGACAAGTCGGTATTTTAATTACTATTAATAGTTATGTTACTAAAATACCGTTTAAAACATCAGCGCCATGTCGCGGAAGACCAGCGCCATGGAGTCGGACGACCCCACGGTTTATGCTTAGGTAAGTTATTCGTCATCTCGATTCTCGATTGTACTATTTTTTTTTATGTCAACTTGCACGCACGTACTTAGTACAGCCAGGTAAAAAACCAGCTAAGTGCGAATCGGGCTCGCGCACCGAGGGTTCCCTACAAACTTGTATATAAGTAAAAGTTGTTAAATTTTTGAAAATATTTTATTATATGATGTATATAAAAATGTATGCTTTTCGCATTTTGTCCTATAACTGTACTATAAGACGTATGTTTTTATAATTTTCGAAATATTTTTGCAGTAGTTCCATAACCTTTGTCAGACTGCAATGGAAATATGCCAACCTCTTTTGACAGAACATTAATTAACTTATGGCTCGTGACAAAGGCGCTTTAAGCATGATTGTCCTAGGTGGTGGAACCCTGAAAATGTCTGGTATCAGAAATACTTATATAAACACCCAGACTCCATAACAAACACAAATGCCTTCACATTAATGCCCCGAGCTGGACTCGAACCCACGCTGTCTGATGCCGAAGTTACTTCCTTGTCGTTCTTTATTCTTTTGCTATAAAGGTATTCTATTACAATTATATTTTGTTATACAATATTCCTAATCGGTTTTGTTTTAAATGTTCATGAATCATGTTAACAATACTGTTACTAATGTATTAACATCCATATTTTCAACATCACCATTAATTTTGTATATAAAAATTATGTCCACTTTTTCACATCTATAAATGTCATATTAGTTTAACTCATGTATATGTTACAGTCATAACTCACAACCGGTTAAAAGCAGTTCTGACTGCAGAAAATAATTTTGTTTAAAAAAAATTTAACTTGACAAGATACTTTTGACTTTTACTTTTGACTGCTTGGTTTAGTATGATTTAGTTAAAAATATTATTTTCTAGTCAAAAATACTTTCTAAACTAAATGATTGATTGTTTCACTGTCATATTCTGTCGATGTGAAAATAATAAAAACAGGTTTTGATGCTCTTTTTCGCCTTTTTAAAACTTTTAACGGTTTAAACTTAACACAACCATATAAACAATAATATATTCAGCTAGAATGTTCTACTATTATGAATATTAATAAATCTGTTACACCAGAGATCTAGTGTGTGTCGCATCAGCAAATTTTACTTTTGACAGATTTTTTTTCACTCAAAATTTGTTTTGTCTGGTTTAAAGTTTGACTGTGACTGCATATTATTTTCTAAGATGGTAATAATGAGTTATGGTTATGTACCGGCGAAATAACCAGGTGTTGTAATACAAAAACTGGAAACACCTGTCGTACGAGGTCATTCACCGAGGCTTCACAGGATTCTTGAAGTCACAATTTAGTTCTTTGTTTGTCAACTTAGAATATTTTTAGGATTTCAACTTGTATTTGTTATCATATTTTAATTTTTTTTTGTGGTTACGACGGTATTATTAGTGTAATCATGTTTATGATGACAACGTTATGCTGATTGTTTTTGGAGTAGTTTGGTAGCATTTATGAAATGGTCATTTCGTTCGGTGAGTGACACATCTGGAAGTCCAACTCCTCACCTATTCCTTTCCCACTTTCTCTCGACTCTCCTGGTATCTATGTGCTCCATGAGCGGAAGGGAAAGACCGAGAAGAGCTTACTTGGATCAAGTGAAGGAAAATGGAGGTGTCGTTTCTTAGAGACAGGTGAAAGAGTTAGTACAGTCAAGAGCATGTCAACCTTTTCATATCGGATTTTGTACCGTTCTTAAGTTCTATGTCATAAGAGCCAAATTTGTACTGCAAGTGTAAAGCTCGACGTGCACCTGACTGTACAAGACTGGAAAATGAAGACTGTTACAGTAAAAAAAGACTTAAATTGATAGAGACCTATAAAGTAGATTTATATTACAAACAATTCAAACAAGTTGACATAATTCTTCTTTTATAGCATATTTCTAATTATAAATAACATGAGATCATCATTTATATAATATAGATGATTATATAAATGTTCTGTTTCAATTAAAATAATTTTCACATCGCTAACGAATTAAAACCGATAACAGACGAATTTAATGGCCACACCCTCCATTGAGAACACCTGCGTGTTTTGCGATCAACACATTTCTGAACGGTCTCGTGGGAGATAAAGAAAAAAATTCTTGCATACATTCTGCATTAACTCGTTCACATAGTTTAGTAGTAGGCGCGTCCGGGCCTTCAAAATGTATGACGACCTTTTTTCTACGCAGCTCAGTGCCTTCAGAGGTCTTATAAATATAAGAATCTTGCTTTTTGATCAGCAGCCAGCTTCAGATTGGATGAATAATCAAAATAGACCTCCATATTGGTGTAAGACATGCTCTGTTAATAAAAAACATACGTGAGTAAGGTCTCTAGAGCTCCACTTTTTACAGGGTCGGCAACGCGCGAGTGATACCCCCGGTATTGCAAGCGTCTGTAGGGTGCGGTGACTGCTTACCATCAGGCGGGCCGCATGCTTGTTTGCTACCTTAGTATAAAAAAAAGACTGTTCGAGGTCTATAAACAGCAGTAATGTCAGAGAAAAACACCTATGTGTTGCCAAAATTTGTTACAAGAAACAAAATGTTCATTCAATAATATTTAATCTGTGCCAGTATCCAGTTTGCGCCTAGATAAGGTAAATTTTAAATATGCCACTAACTGTAAAAATAATCGTTTAAACGCCTGAGTGATGTGTGAATAGCGTTTAAATACTTAACCTGTTTTTAAACTGATCAAATATGACGCCATCTTTTGCTTATTTACTTTCAAATACTAAAGCTTTAGATCTTTATTAAACTAATTAACTTGCTTGGCCTATAAACATAAATCACTAGTCTTTAGAACATTATGACAGAATCTTGTAAAATATATTGATTTGCTAACATTTCAGGTTGTTTTAAGAACAATTTAAAAAGTATTTTTGCAAAAAATACATGTTTCTTCATTAATTAATTATTTTTTGTCTCTCTTTGTTCCGAATAATATTTATACAATGCAAGATCGATTTCGACTGGATTTCCACTGGCAGGTTATGTTACAAAGAGTTACTTTTGCCCTTATTCACTCTTAGCGATATAAATAACCTAACTGGAACAAATTGTATGACATAAAATTATTCTTACGCTAGGAAGCCTTGGTGAAAACTGGCATTAGACTTTTTGCGCCTTTACTATTAGCCATGCCACAATACATGTATTAAAAAAAATAAAAATATTTCTACTCATTCGCTTACGTTATTTTATTATGTGTTCTAAGGCCACACCCTACATAATAAAAGCATAATTGCGTAGATCCCTATCATTAGGGCGCGGGCGCAGGAATTGCTCCCGGCAATTTCAACAAATTTTTTTTCGTCGAGTAAAAAATCACGGTAAAGTCAACGTGGGAATCGGCCCTATTCCATCTGGTTCTATCATAGAGATAAATCTAAATAGATATACGTTTTTATATTGTTTTATTTGAATTTAAATTCGACACGGTTTCTTTATAAACGGTACGGTCTTAATTTGTGCTATCTATTAGGCCGCTTTTTTTTTTCTCCTGATAACTGACCGTGTTGTCTCTACGAGATTCGCGGTGGTGTATGAAATGAAATGAAATGAAATCGTTTATTTCAGAAATTAGACCTTCACAGGCACTTTTTCTTGTCATTTACAATATGTTTAAATAAAGAAAATAAACTACGTTATATACTACCACCATTTCGGACACAAGCAAAATGGCAACCGGTAAAAAGAAATGGCGAAAGAAAACCGGTTACGGCCTTTTTTGTCATTTTGTACTTTTTTTTTCTCCTTTTTTTTTCCACTCATTAGTTACAATGTAGGTATAAGTACATTAAAATTTATAAGAAGAATACGCGGAATGTTATACACAATGGTGTGGAATGAACAAGTCTTAAATCTACAATAAAATAAAAAAGTCAGTACTGACAAGAGTGAGCAGATCAGTCCCCCCAGGCAGCACCCGTTCACGAGTTGACGCGAGAGTCAGCCATCGCTGTGCTCAACCATATTAAAGGGAACTCGGCGACCCGACTCCCGACGCCACCACCAGTTTGGACATTTAAGCGAGCATGGTTATGGTTTATAATGAATGTATGTACATGCTCCAGACATTGGTCCGGCGAACAATCCATCCGGTTATAAAAAAAACGGACGTCTTCAAGCGTCTAGTCTGCACTTCATCATTCTGTAATGAACTTCATCAGAAAGCTGGAAAAATGTCTATTCATATCGTATGTCGTATCCATCTGTAATAATCATGAAAACTATTAGTTGAGCTAATTAGAAAGCAGTTAGTAGAAAGCTAGAAAAATTACGAAGATGTGACGATGTTTTTTTATTGCAACTCACGGAAGTTATACAGGTTATAAAAATGTTTGTGTGTTCATATTACTTAAAAACTCGAAATTCTGTAACATTTCGCAACCGGTATCGCAACTCATTTTGACAAATTCTTTGGAACTTGGGTTCGGTTTCGGGGTAAATGTAGCCATGGTTTCTACTGGTAAATACACTCGGCGTCAAAAGTAAGTAGTACAGTTTTAAAATTGCAATATCTCCTAAACTACAGAAGCTAGACCTTTCAAATAAAAAAAAGTTAAAAGACAATTTCATTTCATTTAATAAAAACGTCATGCATAATATCATTTTTAAAGATAGACTGAAAAAAGAACTTAATAAACAAAAACACTCTTTTTTAAACTGTTGGCTTGTACTTTTGTTTTTTATTGTTTTCTTTATTTCTGATAAATCAATTGCAATTCAAAAGCAAATGTGTCTTCAGCGAGTAAACGTCACTAATCATGCCTCTTTCATCAGAAGAATGTGCAAGAATCATAACTTTTCTCGAAGTAGGCATCAGTATGCGTCATACTGCAAGAACGGTGGGTGTAACTCTAAGAACGATCCAGCAAGTAAAGCGAAGGTACTAAGAGACTGGAAACCATCTAAGGAGACCAAGTAATGGCAGACCCAGGTGCACTAGTACCGGAGAGACCGCTTAATTGTCTCTACTGTGTTAAGAAATCGTCACCTTAATGCAGTTAAGGTCCAGCAACAGCTTCTTCAGACCCGAAGAGACTACGTTAGTGAGAGTACAGTGAGGAGAAGACCTTGCTGAAGCCAACCTGAAGTCGTACAGGCCAGCAAATGGCCCCAAACTTGAGACAGGGCATCGAGTAGCAAGACTACGCTACGCCCGTCAACACGTACAATGGGACGAAGAAGAATGGACAAGAGTTTTGTTCACAGATGAGTCTCGGTTTTCTTTATTCACTTCCGATGTAACGCGGAGAGTATACAGGCGACCTGGTGAGCGATACATTCAAGGTTGCATCTCGGAAAGAGTTCAATACGGCGGGGGCTCTGTACACGTATGGCCTGGCATCTCTTCAGAGGGTCGCACAGAGCTAGTGGTCACAGAAAATGGCAGTCTGACTGGTGAAAGATATGCATTAGAGATCCTTATCGAGTATGCAGGGCCATATTTAGTAAATATGGGTGATGGAGCGATACTAATGCATGATAACGCCCGGCCACACACCGCTCACCTCGTACAAGAGTACATTCAGGAGGTTGACATCAGCTTGATGGCTTGGCCATCAAGAAGCCCAGATCTTAACCCGATTGAACACACTTGGGATGAGCTTGGGAGGCTAGTCAGAAGATGCAGACCACCCCCCGCCACCCTCAGGGCTCTAAAACAGGCCCTGATAGAAGAATGGGTGAATATTCCCTAACACCGCCTCCGAAACTTAGTGTTCAGCATGCCAAACCGGCTCGAAGATGTCATCAGAGCCCGAGGCGGCAACACAAGTTACTAAAGTGGGAACAAGGCCCAAAACTTAAAAATTAAGTTCTTGATAGTTACTTCAAAAGGTTAGCTTTTTAGTTTTTTCTTAATTTTCAGTGTAAAACTTTACTAATGCTAAATAAAATATTATTTTTAGAAAACTTTGTTAAATTTGCTATAAAATTACTTTTATTTCAAAACTCTAACTTCTATAGTTTAAGAGTAATTGCAATTTTAAAACTGTACTACTTATTTTTGACGCCCAGTGTATTTTTAT
The DNA here is from genome assembly GCA_905163395.2 of Endotricha flammealis. Lineage (NCBI taxonomy): Eukaryota > Metazoa > Arthropoda > Insecta > Lepidoptera > Pyralidae > Endotricha > Endotricha flammealis. The sequence continues at coordinate 11,442,170 of LR990860.1, forward strand.
TTAATAGGATCTGTAGATCCAGAGATTACCCCCTACCCCTACAACCTCACAAACTTTACCTCTTTATAATATTACTATAGATTATGTCTTTGTTTCTTAAGTTTATCACAAATATTATTAACACACATTCTTTCTGTCCCATAATTCCTTTCAAAATACATCTCTTCTACATAAAACCTCAATAATAATAAAGAGCACTTTAGATTCTTCGGAAAAATGTTTAATCGGGTTTATTGCTCGAAAACAGATGGACTGACTTCTCGTTATCTATTTAGATTTCTGTCCATGAGTTCTACATTATCTAAACATCTCTATTGGGTTCGGTTCAACCTCGTATCAGGTTTCCAACTTTTTTAGATAGATGACCAATCTGTTAGTTTTTTGTTACGATAGAAATCATGTTTGCATAATTTTCACGTTAAGTTTTTAGTTTTGTTACTTAAACCTCTGTTTTGGTTCTATTATTTAAAGATAAATCTAAATATAGTTTTACTATATTTTAGTGTATTTTTATGATCAAATTGTGAGGCAGAAAATTAACATGGCCATTCAAATTACCAGACACAAACACAGAAACTGGTAACACGATAAAATCCCGTTGTCTTTCAAATTTATTTTAACGGCGGCCATAGAAAATGTATGTTAATTGATTGTGCTTTTTAACTGTTTGCACATTTCATGAGTCCATCCGATACGATGCGTCACGACATGATCTCCGGATGTGGGTTCTACTATGTAATACCATACGGCTGACTCCATAACCAGTTGGGGCGTTTTTTGTTCTTTTTAACCCATACCAAACTTGTCAGAGTCAGCTCTATCCGGATTTTTGTTTTACTGTTTGTGGATTGATTAAAATTAATTTAAATAGAAATATTACTGGAAATATATGGTTCTGGTTGGACTTGTGTTTTTAATTTTTAAGACTTTGAATTTGATTTAAATTCATAATCAAGGTTTCGTTTGTTTTGAATTTGTATATGTACATTGTGCCCCCGCACAATGTACATATACAGTGCAGTGAGATTGAACGCTCGCTGCAAGCGGGATATTTATTAGTTTGTATTTACCTACTGTCAATAATCTTTATATCAAAGGAAGAAAATTAAAGCTATGTACATCATACTGGAGTTTTTATGAGTCGCCTTATAACAACTAACAAAACAATTTTAAATAAACGATTTAACGATATTTTCAAATAAAGTAACATGGTAGGAAACCTTAAGGTTCTCATTTGGACAATATGTTTTTTATCTAGTTTTATGTTTAGGATTCACAATTTGACATTTAGATAGAATTTTTTGTATTGCTCATTATTATGAATTTTTAAATTGGCATCTTGTACTATTAGCGTAAATATGTTATGATAAGTCAAGGTTTCGTGAAGTTCCTTGTTTGTTACGTACAGTCAACAAATTAAGAGGTATCCAGAATACAGAAGTGAGAACAAAGATTTTTATACTAATGTAAGTAACGTCATGAAGTACCACTTCAAAAATCAAAAGTGTTCTTAGCTGTGATTCAAAAAATACTATTAAACACTTTATTCCACATTGATGTCACTAGGTTAATTGTTTCTACTAGTCTTACCAAAGCACTTTTCTATCGCGCTCTCATTTCTCGATTGCGTATCAGATGAGATGCAAAACGAAAGCTTACAGCATTCCGAATTATTTTAAGTGCTTTAACAATACGTCTAACAAAAATTGTATGATGGACCTTAGATTTCTTTTAATTTCCACAAATGACTAACTTACATTACAAGTTAGCCATTTTTGAAAATTCCCATGGGAACGGAACATCGAAACGGAGTGACGTAGACTTTAGCTGGACACTGTTTTAGTAAACTTTAGCTAGTAGAATCAATGCAAAGATAACACTAACTCTCAACATCATAATGAATGTAAAACTGTTGCCAATTCGTTGGTCTATAAAAATAGCTACAGAGCCTTTATAGGACCCTATCCGTCGGAATAATGGTTATTTTTATCTTTTTATGTAAATAGGCAAACATTGAGGTTAGTAACTCCTAAGTGCCTAATGGATAGCCTGCATAAAAGTAACTGGTTTCTCTGTTGAGAGTTGGTAGTTAGCGTTTTATCTTTTGTTTGAGTATCTATCGTAAATATTGTAGAGGAGAATTTGTAACTGTCGATTTCGTGTTTGTAACCTTTTTTACTACACTTTTTTAGTTGCTCGATGGTGATTGTATGAACTCGCTCGTAAGGAACCACAAAGCAGTATTTAGATGTGTTAAATTAACTCTTACATGATTCCGAAGACGGTCGTATGCTTGTCTGCCCTTTAGTGGCATAAAACACGAGTTTTAAGATTTTTACTAATAGATCAGTATGTACAGAGGATGGACTATTTGACAATATTTTTTGTTTCATATGTTTAGTGTCCCAGCCATATGGCCGGAACGATCGCTTTGCAATCGAAAATACTGAAATATTTCTCAGCCATTATTATTGTTGTCTCGCTTTACGGCCTAAGTGCGTCTCTTTTTCATGCTCCGTAAAGCTTGCCGCGATTCTTTCAAGTAGTATAGCTATGTTCGTATTTGTTTAAATATATGTAGCCCGTGTGAAGACGTGTTGCTGAGCCATATACTGTTGCACAAATATTGCCTGGAAATACATTTACAGCCATATGCTGCATTAAAATGTTTTTTGGGATATAGTCGGCAATGTTGTAGCCACAGTTCATTCACATATTTCATTAAAAGTATAGCTCGTCTAGAAGCCCCTGACTTACACTCTCTGAAAAAACAAATTTGACGACCTCCGTGGCGTAATGGTTACCACGCCAGACCGCCACCCAGGAGGTCCCGGGTTCGATCCCCGGTCGGGTCATGATGTAAAACGAACTTTTTCTGATTGGCCTCGGGTCTTGGATGTTTATCTATATATGTATTTGTTATAAAATATAATATCATTGAGTTAGTATTCCATAACACAAGTTTCGAACTTACTTTGGAGCTAGCTCAATCTGTATGAATTGTCCCTATATATATAAATATATAAAAAAAAATGAAAAAGTGAAAGTAAAATTATACCAACTAAGTCCATAGAGAAATGCAGTTTATTATATCTCTTGTTATTTAATTTATTAACATTTACAATGAAACAGCAATTTATTGAGTATCAATGTTAAGCTCAGTTCACATGTTCCATATTTCCCTTCCCACACGCGATATGGTCTCATCAATCTACAAGAGAACAATGCCATCGTGTCGCGTTCCATTTTACGGTATAACACAGCTGATTTTTCAAACCTTATACGATTCTTGCGTGTAATAGACCTTTTAGAATCGCTTCACGTTTGACTTTCGTTTTTTGTATTGTATCTTTGAAGCTTTTGTTGTGTTATGTGTTGATGTTTCTTTGAACGCTAAAAGCTTCGTAAAGCTACACTTGTTGATTATTCGGAATTGGATTATGTGAGTGATAGAAATAGTGAGTTGAGAACTGCATAAAAAAAATATTAATTACTAAGTTTTTTGCCCGCGATTTCGTCCGCGTGAAGTTCCTGACCCGTTCCCTTCAATGTGGTTGTGGGAACCACATTGAATTTCGAGAAAAGCTATAGCCTATGTCACACCACTACCTGATAGCTTTCTACTGGTGAAAGAATTTTCGAAATCGGTCCAGTAGTTTCGGAGCCTATTCAATTCAAACAAACAATCAAATCTTTCCTCTTTATAATATTGTTTAGATTAGTATAGAAAAATGATTTTGCTCGTGTGACAAAAACCGTCCTTTGTTACGAAACGTAATTTTGATCAGGGATTTTTCTTAAAACCTTTCAAGATTCACAATCAAACTTAAATAACCCCCTTTTTTGTTAATAGTCAGGAAAATGCATTACTGTATGTCCCACCACTCGGGGAAGCGACGCACGGGGGTCTGTCGGGCTCACCTCTCTAGCCAATGAGGGATACCGACTAAAAACCTGACTGTCTGCCACCTTCTGCGCCTTCTCAGTGGCGGGGTCGTGGGAACTGGTGATACTTCCGCAACCCCGGCGGCGGGTGCCCGTGGATTCGATTTGGGCACGGCTCTACAAACCTAAATAACCCGCAGGGGTTATATATATTTTACCCCATTGGAGCAGTCCAATGTGATAAAAATATTTCGTTCAAATTAGCTTATAGCAAACTCTTTCGATTCTCATTAAAAAACATTTTTAGTTCATTTTTATTAATTACAAACATAAAAATATAGCTAATATCGTTGTGTCATTTAGAATCAATATACTGTCTATTACGTTGGATGTATGAAATATTTGAGATAGCATAAACTCAATGAAATGCCGCCATGCAAATAGAATGGCCGTCTCTACGTTTGAATAGAAGCAATGCCTTTGTTTATATCTCCCACGAGTTGCGTATAACGGAACGTTACAGCTAAATAGTGGTTAGGGCGGCTACGTGCGAAAATATCATGAGACAGTATTTACTCGTGAGAAAGCAAATAAACTTTTAAATATTTACAACGTCCCTTTATTAAAGGTACCATCAGGTGACCTGTACGCTCGTTTTCTTCCTTTTTGATGTCAAAAAACATCAGTATCGGTTACCATTTTCAGGTAATATTACCTGATAGTTATTGACTTGGTTCAGCACGATTGTCATCTACTCACAAGAAAGAAAAACGGAGCGATGCCTTCAAAAGAACTTAATATTTTTAAAATCATTCAGATACTGGCAGCAGGATTCGGTAATATTCCCTCTTTACCATCTCTGGCTTTCCAGAAATCATTTCATGATATTTTACTAAATATAACCGGTTTTACAACTTGCTTATTCCAAATAGGCTTTTTGCGAATTCAAAAGCGTCAAATGCATACTAAGAAACAGTTCTTAGTATGCATTTGACGCTTTTGAATTTGACAGCAAAACACTGTCAATTTATTTGACGAAGCTATTCGGGAGTATTGAAAGATTTCACATAAAAGAAATCAAAACACCATTTCAATATTAATTGGTATTGTGATTGTGATGGATCTCAACAATTAAATTGGTTATGGGAAATGATAGGTAATAAAAGGTGAAAGTGCGCAAGAGTTGAAAATTGTCACAGCGGCGTTGTAATACGTCAGTGTCCATAGTGAAGTATTGGCTTGCATATAGCAATCGCCCACAGCAAATAAATTGTATAAGGTATATATTGACCTTTGGTTTTTGCTTTCTTTTTTTATTAAAGTCTACGCAAAATACGGTTTTTTGACCGTCGACAGACAGGTATAATATTTGTCTTTTGTGTATATTGAATTCCGTGAAATGCTTTTTGTGGTGTTCGTTTTCCTGTTTGGTACGGATTTATGTTTTTTATCCTTTTCACAAATTATTACTTATTTAATAAAAAAAAATCTGAATTGTTTTGTGTCCGTATGATGGTAGTCTTTCCATGTAAAAAATCTGTATGTTCATAAAATTAAAAGCTTCCTTGGTCGCTGATTTGACTCAATTTTTAAGAACTACAAAATTGGATAGCGTTTGAAAGATAATAATAATTTATTTCTAAAATAAATATTAGAAATTATTCTCTAATGCTAGTAGGTACACTAATACTAATCAAAATCCATTGCTGAAAGCCTTGTATTTCAGCACATGGTGCCACTCTAAATTTTTAAATTGAAGGCGATTGGTGTCTCCAAAAACTATCTTCTGCACGGAAATGGACACAATAGTCCGTAGAGACAACCGATTTTGTCACTAAATCCATTAAATACTGTATCTGCTAATCTTCTCTAAGTAGAAATAAATTGCCAACGCCCGCGTAACTAACTGTTTTGCTATCATTATCCGATCCGGTGTATTTCTTGGTTATTCTTGGTTAAAATAGTTGAAACCAAGCATAATGTATACCATCTACAAACATAAATCTTGTAGATAAAGCTAGTCCCTTCGTCTGTATATCAATAACATTTTTTTCTACTTACTGTAAACATTATCTATCAGTGGCGAGGGGTCCTAATAACACGATTCCTGTCGGCTTCCCTTTTAAAAATAGTGAATTATCTAACAGAATCGACTCTGCTAATAACATGATTTCGCTTCATACATAATAATGATACCCAAACGCCTATACAATAATAAATAGCAATATCACACGTCGCCAAACGCCTATACAATAATAAATAGCAATATTGTGATATTGCTATTTATTCGTCGCTTAGCCTGTGCGTCGAAAGCCGGTAATTCCCGAGTTGTAGCTGCATACAGTTTTAGGAGCGGCTGTCTCTTTCTTACGCGTACATTTTGTTCCTAGCGCGGTCTCTTTCTCACGCCGATCATATGAACATATTAAGCCGGTAGTCGCCGAGTTACGACAAGGATGGCATGTATCAGATTACGTTAGTGCGACAAAGATAAACAGAGGTATTAACCTGAGAAGTAAAAAATATAGTTAATAGGCATGACGACAGTATCAAAAAATCGTCAATTTAATGTTTGTAAGTGAATATTCAAATAAAAAATAAAAAAACCACTGCTTTAGTTTTGTTTAAAAAAATCAGATTATTAAGATTTTCAATAAAATAAAACATTAAAATACCTCAATCGGCCATTTTGATTGAAACACTAGCAGGTGTCATGGCGTCGGCTCTGACGTCACGTCTCGGTAAACATTACTACAACTTCTTCGTTACGCCAAAGACACAATGACATTTTTACCAAGACGTGACGTCAGAGCTGACGCCATGACACCTGCCGCTGTTTTGGCGCACTATTTGAAAATGATTTGAAAAATGGTTTTAAACTTCGTTAAACTAAAGTTTATTACCGAAATAAAGTTTTTTTCATAAATAGTAAGTGTGTACCCACATTACGGAAGAGGTTTTCAAAATCTTTCGTCACGCCTATTATGTGTTTAGTGCTTGAATAATAAAACAACTATAATTTTGTCGCGTTGTAATTGTCAAATATATGACATTTTTTTTTCAATTCACTTTCGCCGGTGCTTTCGCTTGTATTGTTGTTAGTTTTTTTAATTTGTTTGTTGTTAATTTAGTAAATTTGAATAGATTAGAGTGACTTCGTGGTTAAATGTTGGACAGGGCTCGGTGTGAATTGTGTTATAGTTATAGAATTTATCGGTTTCAGTTGTAAGTAGTTAATTGTTTATTTTGGTTTAGTCTGTTTTGTTTACATTCGTAATGGCTGCAATTTTAGACGTGGGTTGTTGTCTCACAGACTTTTTATTAGATAATAATTTTCAAACATACAGTTTTGAAAATAAAAAACTTATTATACAGCGCGCCCGTGCTTTTCCTTCTATGAAAATAGATTATAAACGGAAAGATGGCTTTACTAAACATTTTCATTGTAATTTGTACGAAAAGTATTCGTGGCTCACAGGTAGGTAGTTGTAAACTTAAAACACTGTTTTGGTTTTCCATATTATACCTATCAGTGCTTTTATGTATGGTAATGGTAATATGGTATTCGGAATTCTCCATCCCTGTGGTAAGATAACACTGTATATTTTTTTTTTGCTCCGGCTTCCCCTGAGTAAAATTTCACCCTTCGCCACTGTTATCTATACACATAAAATGTTTGTCCACTGACTAACGGATCAACGCAATGCCTAAACCGCTAATAGTAGATAACCGAAACATGAAAGGTGTAGTCTTTGAGCATCCGATAATAAAGACAATTCCGAAATTCACACGGAAAAGTGTCCTACTGTATTTCGGAAGACTTTGTCCTAAGAATTTCTGGGTTTTCCCCCTGGGTTTTGGGGGTTTGTCTGCAGTAGCTTGACATAAATGTATTTTTTCAAATCTTTACTCCGACTCTGCACTGTGGTTAAGCGTTATACTAGCGTGTATAGAGACTTTTTCTTATGTCGTCTAAACTTCTCAAGCCAACTTCTTAAGTAGTTTAGAGAGGGGCTTAGACTTAGGTTACATACAACACGGCAAATTTTACAAATGTAGGGATCACTCTTTTAACTTCCGCAAAGAAACATTCGCTCATATCAACTTCTTAGATTTATGTGTCGTAAAAGTTGTACCATGCATACATCGAATGGTTAACACGATGTGTCTAAATGGAGATATTAAACGCCATTTGTCTATAACGTTGCGTAAAGATAATCATGGGTTTGTGCCCTCGAAATTGCTGTTCCGATACTGAGTTTTGTAATCTAGGAAATGCTATGTCATTTTGTATGCGTACGTTAGTAATTTTGTATTTAGGATTTCTATTTTTCACTATGATTAAACATTTTGATATTCTGCCCCCTTATTGACAAATTTGGATACGCTTTCTATTTTCAATTATGTACCTATGTTGCTATCTTTTCGTAAAAAGATTGATTCCAAAATAGTTCAACTGTTCTCATTTTGATGTTATAAAAATGTAGGATGAAAAGTAAGCAAATTAAATGACATTAAATTATTTATAGCATTTTAACACATTTTACACTAAAGATAAAGACAGTCACTATCAAACTAAAGAAGAGAAAAGAGATAGCTTGAGACTTGATGTTAAATTAAAATGCGTTTCAGAAACTAGCCATAGCATCACCAGTTATTGTCATTATAATTCCATAGTGAAAATTTTTTTATTCTGCTAAAAGCTAACTAGTATCTCAATGTATTGACTATAGAGTGTCAGTGGAATATGAACGGAATGGTCGACAGTTAAAATATACCATGAACTACTATTTCAGTTAAATCGCATTTTCTTTGAAAGATACTACCGAAAAGATTAGTAGTAGTTCGATAGTGTGTCAATGAAATGGACTAGGACTTAAACAAATATGAGAATACCAAATGTCAAAAACTATTCAAGTGACACACTCTATTGGTGCATTTGTATTTAGCAGACTTGGGCCCCGGCATTGATATTCAGTGATCGTATTGAATGATTTTTATTATAATTTTGTTAAAAAAAAATATAGCTTGTTAGTAGCATCTTTACATTATTCAGCGTATGCCAGTTTTATCCTATTCTGTGCCAATACACTTGATTTGACGAGGACAATCTGATTGTTTCAAAGGGGCCGTGTCGTCGTAAGTTTGTACGGTACTTGTGAGTTGTACATTCAACCAATGAAAGAAAGAAGTGAGTTGAGGGGCAATTCTCGTAACAAAAACCGATTCTATTTCGGATTAAATTTAATCGCTGTCTCACTCATACAAAATAGGAATTGAACGGGACAGCACTAGCTGATTGCTTCTATTTCGATTCAAACACACTAGTGTTTGAATCGAAATAGAATCGGTTTTTGTTACGTGAATAGGGGGGACAGGACAAATAACTAAAAAAAAGGATTTTTATGCTAATAATGGAAGCAGCGTTATGAAACTTTGTAATTTATGAAAATTTGCATACATATTGTTAGGGGTACAGAGCCCAACATAGGCTACTTTTTATTCCGTGAAAGTATGTCGTTCCAATGGGAAATAATTTTTCTACTATACAGGGCGCTGTATCGGCCAACAGATGGCGCCACAAGTAGCGCTATGGGTTGTTTTGTTGTCAAATGAGATCTGTCATAAAATTAACGCGAGCGAAGCCGCGGGGAAAAGCTAGTTGATAAATAAAAGTTCCTGTTAATCCTTTCACGCTATATTTAAAAAACTTAAATCATATTTTACTTAACTTCATTGGATGTATTCCATTTCACGAAGAGCGTTCGTCTATGAATAATGTAACGTTCACATCCACAGTTTTAGTGTGCGTAACCACGAAAACGCTCGTAAAATCGGGCACTCACACTAAAACAATGTGCACGCCTTACAACATTCATAGTCAAATTAACGTACGTATATTCGTATACAATATGCACAGTAGTTTTACTGTATAATTTATGCAAACGATAATACTCTAGTGTGTACAGGTGTGACCCCGCAGTTTCTTCGTATAAACATAATGTATTACTGTTATATTCATAAATTCCAGGAGGTGTCAATATATAACTAATGAACATATAAAAATATATTTTTATGCATACTTAGTTTTTAATAGGAAACATGAATACGCTTACCTTATGTGTACTTATTATACGCAGGAAATATTTACTGACATTATATACATATACGTCTGTTCTATTTGCAACAAAGCGATCATATTACTGAAAGCCAGTTATTAGAACCTGAAAGTATTCTATGTATAAGTTCTTTCATTAAAAGTTAAAACGTACAATTTCATGAAATTGTACTCATCTGGAGGCAACCAAAGTGGAATCACGATGGAACCCTACACTGTGGATTTTTTAGACTGTGGAAAAATGCGTTAAGGGAAGTTGCCACCCTGGAGAAGCGTGGCTCATTTACCGTTAAGAGCCACGTACCTCCAAAGTAAGGATTCTCAATTCTGAGTAGAAATTATAAAATTTCAATTACGTAGAATAACCACTATATTTCTACACCGATATCTTATTCGAAAAAACGGATATTAAGATATCCGTTTTTGGAATAAGTTCCGAATGGACAAATATTCATGCGTAAATAATAACTTATTCCCCACTACGCACTATTCCCAATCGTATGTAATACCGAGCTAGTAAAATCTGATTCTTTTAACATTATCGCTTTCGCCTATCCACCTCCGAGCAACCGCTTTTATCGAGGACAAAGAGATCGCCATTTTATAGGCCTTTTACCATAGTGTTTAGTCTAGTTTACGGCTACAAAGCTCGTGTATCTACAATCTTATAGGGACTAATGGGACTATCAAAATTAAGTCATATAGGGAATCAAAATTAAGTCTGATTTGTTTTAACTTTTCCCTCCTTGTCGCAAATATTTTTTTACACTTACCATTTCACCTATCACGGGCACCAGTTCTCTCCAAGTATTTGAAAAATGCAAATGCCCTTTTTATGCAAAATGTAAATGTAAGTTTTTTGGAGAGAAATATGATTTTGAATTTTTTTTTACCACTAAGTTGGCAAACAAGCAACCTGCCTAATTGTAATTTTATTTTACTGATAAAATAAAGTGTGACCATTGATCTTGAGTGTGACATTTAAACTAATATCAGTCATTTGATTAATATTCACATTGTTTTTTTTGCAGGTAAGTACCATATTTGAGTTTGGCGTCTCTTCAATTTGCAAGCATCATCATAGATTCCATCAACTCTGGGTAAATAATCTCTTGTTTTGTTTGTTACTGAGATCTCCGTAACTTATTACCATTATACAGTTCCCGTGAAACCTCTAAAACCACAATAATCTGAGAAACCGCTGGGATTTTATTAACACTGCGACTACTTCACGAAAGAGATTCACGGGTTCACGAATGAGAAAAGTATACTAAAAGAACATAAATTAATGAACTTTATCTCTACAACTTCAAGCCAAGGATGACCTTTTGGAGCGTTACAATTTTAAATTGAACACTTTATTTCTCATTAAAAAAAAATTTATGAAAGTACTTATTTAAGTATATTTATCAGCAATCTAGTACCTACCCATAGTACAAGCTTGGTTTGGGACTACAGTCAGTGTTTTACAGTCAATAAAACACGTTAGTACCTACCATGTCCCTCACAGCCAGCCCCTGAAATGTGTTTTAATTTTAAGTCTCAAGCTATCTCTGTTTAACTTCTTAAGTTTGAAAGTGATACCTATAATTTTAAAAATCCGTTTCAAAAACTGCCTGAAATGAACCAAAAAACTTTTAACAAATGCAAAAGTGTTTAAATAATTTTATTAATTGTACGTAAGAAACGGATATAGCTGTAGACTTTAATGAGCGTGAGAACCATAGCATCATCCGCTCTTTTGAAGACCTTGAATTGACTAACCCACATCGTGATCTTAGAACGAAAAACATCTCATAGTCGTGTGCAGGTTGCAATTTCACCGCGTTTCATCTTAAGACTAAATTCTTTATAGATGATGCAAGTCCCTCTTGTGTATTAAAAGAGGAAACGGAGCATATTCAAATATTTGCCTTGCGAGCACTTAGCGTTACCTTAGAATATATAAAACAATCTAATATCATAATTTTATTATAGTGATGTTTTGAATAACATAAAGTGCCTCGAAATATTAAATAAGCCAGTGAACTGTTGTATTGTACTTATGGTAAATACTTACCAGCATTATATATAACCATAGCATAGGAATTTTAGTTAAGACAAATTATTGAATTTTTACATAGCAAGACAGGCTTATTTAAAAAAAAAATTGATAACAGACTCAATATTCTCGCAATTAAAACAGTTTTAATCAAGAAACTGTCTATATTTCAATGTTTTGCAAACAAATGAACATCAAAAGATAATGAATCACTTCCCTTTAATGAACATTTTACACGAGAAGTACACTCGTATCATCTACATATTTAGATTTATGTCTGTGATTCGCCTACTTCTTGTCATGCAACGGGAATAGCCCTTAAAGCCAAATGCATTGTCTTGTTGTGCATCGTGCCTTTAAATCGCTTGAGCATTTGCATCTAATATGGTAGATATTAAACGTTCTTTAGATAATATCAAAGGGTAAAATTGTACACGAGCATGTTATATGAACATAATGTATAACAAAAGTACTACTTTGTCATACCAACTGTAAAGTCAGTGGAGTTACGTAGATAGAGTGACATGGTACTATAGTTTTTAAAACTTGTTTATCGTCAAATTCATGCAAAGAGCAAGTAATGTCATATTTATAATTGCTATTTTACCTTCTTATAAGTGGTAAAATAGCAAATAATAATAAATAAATATTCTTGGACGAATCATACAACGACATCTAGTCCCAAACTAAGCAACTAAGCTTGTACAAATATTTGCCTTGCGCAGGATTCTTCTTATTCGCATTGCGATAAAGTGACCATTGCTCGGGCCTGTCGACTAAAGATACTAGTTATGAACACCTGCATTTTAAAAATATTATGTCGACGTCTAACTTATTCTTAGTCTACCCCTCTCCTTATCTTTCCCTCTATGATGTTATTTAATGTGTCTAGAGATTATTACTTGAGATTTATTAGTCGGAATTGTTATTGGATTGAAATTACTACATTCAAGAGTAAACCTGAGTCCCCTTAGAAGTCAATCACACACCCAATATATCCTTTTAATCTAACCGCTAGTTACCAGTATACAAAGCCGATCTACATAAAATGACCTAGACCCAAGCGATTTGCATGCATGTGCTACAACATGCTGCAACATAATCTCATATGCAGTCTATTCACGTGTCGTCATAATATAGGTTTCTATATACTTCATAATATTGTTTTGCTTTTTACGCGGAAAGACGCTACACAAATCACACAGATCGACCTGGTCCCAAAGTAAGATAGGCTTCACTGCTTGCTGCTTGTGTTATGGTACCAGACGACTGAATATATTGTATAATAATAAATCATCCCTACTCACGTAGCTTCACTTTAAAAAAATTACATTGACTAAATCGTTCGTTAGGAATTGGACGGTTGTGTCAAATGGGAAAAATAATGAAACCTGGTAAGTATACCAAAACGTGAGACACGACGGCGCAGTCGCACGAAATTGTTTCATTTGTCATTTGACAAACTGTTTTGTTAGTGCTTAACTTTTCCTAATACTAAAGTTAGGAATAAACGAAGAGAATTAAAACTTTTCATACACTTTAGTACCTGGTGACTATTACATATTTCTTCAAAAGTCTTCTGTAATTAAATAATTTGAAAAGTAACAAGGTAAGTACTAAAATTATAACATGTTATGCCGTTGACTGTACATTGAGCCAATGAAAGAAGTGAGCAGCCGCCGCGATCTATACTCAAACTTTTCAAACAAGTAGGTAACGCAGCCTTTAGAAAAATGCATGTATATTACAATCTTTATTCAAGAAAATTGGTTTACAAAGAATATAGGACATCTGCGCCTGAACTAGGCCTTAACCTGTATATCAGGCTGCAGTTGCTCTTTCCGACAAATATGTTTTTAAACATTCTACACTACACATTATACAAAAATGTTTCTTTATATCTAAAAAAAAAACAAGTTTTATTAAGTTTTTTTTATACCACAATGGTGGCAAACTAGCATACGGCCCGCCTGTTGGTAAGCATCACTGTAGCCTATAGACGCTTGCAATACCGGGGGTATCACTCGCGCGTTGCAAACCCTCCCAACCCCCGAGCTCTGGAGACCTTACTCACCGTAGGAACACAACATGGCCGAGACCAATGCTATTTGGCTACGATCTTCTGTAAGGTGGTTCCCCAGACGGACTGCTCCGATTTGAGCGGATTATCCGCTGTGCCCTACCTCTCTTAAAAAGATAAAGTATAAAGTAGAAAAGATATTTCAAATACCACTCAATAAATTATAATTAGACTCTGCCTACCCATGATTACAAGCGTGGTATGTAAATAAAGTAATCTGTAAAGCGGGAATGAAGTCAAAATGCAGTGTTGAATGAACGCGTCACGCTCCGTGGTTTGTCGGGTCAGCGCCCGTGAACTCGTGTGCATTTCCTTCCTATACTATAACTACTATAGGTACTACAAGTTGATTTATTTGAACCATGAAATATTTTAATTATCACTATTTTAATTGAAAAAAGAAATTGTGTTTATTTACTATATTATTTGTATTTGACGCTTGGCATTGAAATTAGGAACTAAGTACTTTTGTTTTTTCAATTTATTCTTGTTTTTCCTTCTAATACCGGCGCGACCCAACCCACTTGACGAGTTGTAAGTCTTCTGCGAAATATGTTGATTGCACTGGGGAAACATAAAAAATATGGTGTCATTGAATGTGTTAATCAAGTTTCGATTTCACACGCTGTCTCGCTTATTTAAAATGTTAAATGAGAAAGACTGGTAGAGAATGTCTTTAGGCATTAAGTCCGCCAATTGTGCTCTCAATCGTGCAATAAAGAATAAATAAATAAATAAAGACAGCAACATGTGTTTCAAACTTGATTGTAACTGTTAATACGAAAATTTGACTCTCAGGTCTTTTTCTATCCCTTAAACATTGATAATTTGGTTTGATTAGCCATCACACAACGAAATGAATTATTGATATAAATAAAATACCATGGCGTAAATAGATGCCCTGCCCACGTCCACATTCCTAGAGGATTAAACCCAAGAGATGCCACCTGCGTAATCTAAACTAGTATACGGCCATGCTGTGTTTGTAAATTACCTCGCGTGCGGGCATCGTGATCATTGTGTCCGCCCCACGCCAAAACTGACAAGACTCCTGCGCAGTAATTAGTCCGTATGGCTTCTCCACTCAATTGAATGCTCTGTGCATTTTTAAAATGATTAATAATTACTGCTTACAGGGCTATGTACTCGATGCTGCTACTAACTACTAACTAATAGCATTTTTTTTTAAATTGTGGTTAGGTTATGAAGTCGCGTTTAATAGTGTTTTTAGTCGATTTCTTTTTCAATTTCGTAATAAAACTTTCGAAGACTGTATTGACAAATTTTTTTTTTTAGTATTACAAAAAATCCAGATCCAATTCTAAATGACTCAATCACAATATATCGAGGTCAATACTGAAATCTAGAAAGTCTCAGATAACACTGTCAAAAATTCTAATCTGTAATCTTGTGTTAGATAACTTGAATTTTAATCGAATTATAAAGAAACTATGTCGTATAATTTTGTATAAATAATTGCTCACATATTACAAATTTTATGTCTGATTACATAACAGCTATAAATAGTTCATCTTGTTTGGTCTAAAGTCTAGGTCATAGATAAAAATATATTTATTTAAAATGGATAAAATATATAATAATGTATTATATATTTTATCCATTTTAAAAAAGAATAAAGTGTGCGTCATAAGTATGACCAGCTGCATACGAGTACACATAGATCCATCGATGAAAGAACGTTTAATTTTTAACTGTACTATTATTCCCAAACCGAAATAATTTGCTATCCTGTATAGTTGATCATTTATCTAAGTTCCTCGTTATGTATTTAAATGCGAGCTATAGTTTGCGTCTTCTGTTATAAGTTATTTTTATCTAAACATGTTCCTATAACCCGATCATAACCGTAACTATAAATAGACATTGATTCCAAATGAAATGTCTTTCGATAATAAACACGTTTCGATTCACTTAAGCATTAAAGTGTCGCCATAGATGCCATAAGATCTTATCATCTAATTAAACCAGTCAAGTAAATTCTGTTCGCGTGTACTCATCTATACGGAGAAACCTTCCGCGACCCCTGACACTTAATTCAAGATGGCCGGCGCAGCTGTCAAACTAAACGCTCTTACTTTCGTGCTGCTAACGAATCTTTTGTACCATTGTGCTAGTTTGATCTTTATGTGATCGTGAAATAACGAATTAACTCTTTTTGTTAACTGTATGTAACTTCACACTTTTTCTTATGTAATTATGTAAAGTGTGTTCGATCGTCGCATATCCTGAGACCTGAGAAAAAAGAGGACAGTTTTTATCCCGGAAATCAACTCATAAAGGGGTGAAAATTGGGGTAGAAGCTTGTATGGCGTTTATTTGTTGGTATTTACTTAAAACAGTTACAGTTCGCCTGTGACCACAGCTGGTGCAACCTGGTCGAAACATCAGGCAATCAAGGTATGATCGCGTTAATTCCAGGTTTATTATTAACTAGCTGACCCGTGCCCACTTCGTTGGGCATAATGTTAAAAGCCTTTTTATTTTTTTGGTTTTTTATATAACCTATGACACTCAGCAATAATGTGGCTTTCTATTGGTGAAAGAATTTTTAAAATCGGTTCAGTAGATCCCGAGATTACCCCTTACAATTTAACAAATACACAAACTTTACCTCTTTATAATATTAGTATAGATTTATAATAATGCAACGCGAAAGTTTAATAGTTATTATTTAACACAGTTGTTTTGGAGAGGGTAGGAAGAGATAGAAAGAAGAAGAGAAAGAAAATTCATGCGGACGGAGGCACAGTTAGTATCATATCATGTTAATTCAATTACAAACTACATGTACTTATGTCAATTTTCAATCAAATCCATTGCCATTCCAGAGTCTTTTCTGCTATGATTCAAACACCCTAGAAATACTTTCACACTAAGTAACATGACAAAACTAGATGGCGGGGCAGAAACAACTTCATAACTGTTACAGACTTCTTTTTAATAGGCATTGATAATCCGTTTTTAATTGTTGTTCTCACCATTGTTTTAAATTGTGTTTCAATAAAGTTATAACGCCATTTAAATAAATATTAACTAGCGCAACAAATGCTTTACCGTTTGTATATTGATCGTAGATAACTGATTTGAATTTTTATTTGCCTTCGATTTAATTATTTCTTTCTTTGAAAAATCTGCAAAGGCTTGCCAGTTACTTCGCTCAACGCATTTCTATTGAAATTCAGTTCCAAATATCATATTCGCTGATTATTATTACGAAATGCACATTAGAACGAATTATTAAGTGCAAAAAACAAAGAGCCAATAACAGCTTCTAGGTTTCTAAACGTACAGTTTATAGAATAGTCCTTTAATAAAGATTACTTTTGAAATTACATAAATAATACGATAGATAGACAATAAAAAATCTGCAAGTTTTGACATTGGAAATGTCTTTTCGTTCGCTTCAGTATAGGCTTCGATTTCACGAAAAAGTGCGATCCCCTTATATCTCGGAGAGTTGTGAAGATATGATATTCATAATAGGCTCAAAAGACGCATATTCACGAGAGCTGTAAGGTGCAAAAAGAATTATTTGAGAAAGTCAAAAACGAAAAAAGTTATAGCCGAAATTGTGAAAATAAAAATCATTTCTTTCCGAATTTTTGATTTTGGCGCTCGATATTTTGGAAACGAAGAATGATATCAAAAATTTGAGAAAAACTCGTCTGGACAATTTAGTCAGCTATAATTTGAGCCTAAAACAAAGATGATCGGGTTAAGGGCTTGCCCTGTAGCTTAACCTTTTTGAACAAAGTCAAAAACGTTGTAGTTTTATTTTGTAACCTTTTCCATATCCCGACTTTATCGTCGCTCATCATCATCATCATATCAACTCATAATCATCCCATTGCTGGGATACGGGTCTCCCTTCAGTCGAAGGTGATTAGAGCGTACTCTGCCACGCTGCTCTAATGAGGATTGGCAGAGGCCTGTGTTTTCAAACCGCCCTAAGGCCACCGACTTGGCCTAACGACTGTCA
Organism: Endotricha flammealis; assembly: GCA_905163395.2. Taxonomy (NCBI): domain Eukaryota; kingdom Metazoa; phylum Arthropoda; class Insecta; order Lepidoptera; family Pyralidae; genus Endotricha; species Endotricha flammealis. The sequence goes on from LR990860.1 coordinate 11,460,294, forward strand.
TCCATCGATAACAGCCGGGACCGATGGCTTAACCCTTTATAGGGCATAAGCATCTAGGGTACATAAAAAAAAACTATGTTTTTAGATTGCTTTTTATGTTTTTCAAAAAATAAAAATAAAAACACGGTGGTAAAAATATTCCCTCTGCCCGTGTGGCTTGAGGTTCTGAGGTCTGCTGAGTACCAGATATATTGAGTAAAATCTCAAATCTTGCTGCCCGCCTAGAACGATCGCGTTGAGATGGGACGATGGAGGACGGAGAGCTAGATGAAAAATCAACAGATGAACTGCTAGGTTCGACTTTCGAGAGGTATTATGCTGCTAGGTGGATCAGGTGTCGGTGCCATAGGCCCGTCATTAGGCTCGTCATAGTTTTTAAGGATCGTTCAATACAGTACGTATTGTATGAACCTCGTCTTCAACAGATTCAAAACCATCATCAGATACATCGGGAAGACAAAATATGTCTTCCAATTCATTGACTATTTGTAAATCTATATACATATAATAAAACAGTAGACCCCGATGTCTGAACATAATTTGGCAAAAATGGAGAGGGAACAGATAGAGGAAGGTAATAAAAGCAAAAAAAAATTTTTTTTATTTTTTTGTCTGTCTGTCTCTCTGTTTGAACACGCACATCTTCTAAATTACTAAATGGATTTTAATGCTGTTTTCACAGGAAGATAGAGTTTGGCTTGGAGCAGAATATAGGCTTTGTCGCATTTAAATAGGATATCAGGAAAATAAGTTATGGTCATTTAAAGGTCTCTACCCTGTCAATGTAAGAAGAAAAATATTTCTCGCACTTACAAACTTGAGACTTGGTACACCATAACTACCGACAACAGACTAGACCGGACCGAACCGGACCGAACCGAACCGAACCGGATCGAACCGAATCGAACCGGACCGGATGTCAGGAATAGAAGTTACCCTTTTTTAAATTCAGTAGCACTATGTTTGAAAGTTTTTTTTTACTTGAGTTAACCATTTAAAATTTTGTTCCTCTAAAATTCACTAGATGGCACTGTTAGATTCTGAATCGCGCTATGAAAGTTTTTTAGTATAACTGAGCTGACCATTTCAATTTAAATATAATTTAAATTTTTCATACTGATTTTACATTAGGTATTTTGATTAGGTACGATAAAATTAAATAAAACACAGCGGCGAGTAAATAGACAATGAGCAATAAAGAACACTGACGTCTCGGGGAAAAACTATAGCAGTAGTAATAGGAGACTGTTAAATCCGTCTATACTATCATAGTCATAAGCCCAATTCCACTCGGGCGAAGCCGCGGGCACAGCTAGTCGTTAAGTATTTTTCTACTCCTACTTATTTGCCAGATAGTCTGTAATAAGCAAAAAAGGAAATAGGCTTAACGTGGTCCGAGAGTCTCCTCGCGAGTTTTTTAAAAGCACTAATATTCTCACGGTGGCTCACAGTGCATTCTTGACAGCATCATGTTTGTTCGTAAGAACATTCATGACTATAACCAGGTGTGGATATTCATAATTTAAATACGCGTAACAGAAATAAATTAGCTGTTCCTAAATTCAGGCTTAGGAAAGCGGGCAAGTTATTTATGATTCAAAGTTTGCATTATGTATAATAAAATTCCAGAATATATAAAAAAAATTGCCCAATCGATTTAAATTAAATGTCAAAAATTTCTTAACCAGTAAAGCGTACTATCAACGAGTATCTAAATGAAAGATCTCCCTGGCCCCCTTGCGATGGTGAAATGCTTAAACTTGTCGTGAAAAGCCAGTCAATGTTCAATAAATTATATAAATAAAAAAATGTTTTCAATATTGTAATATGTACACCAGTCGTAGTGTCATCCAAATGGGACTGTTTTTTTTATATTATTTACATTTTAATATAAATAAATAAATAAAAAAACATTTATTCAACCACTTAAAACATCATTCACATTAACTAAACATTAACAAAATCCACTAGCTAAGTAAAACAATAAATCCCTATATCCCGACACACACAGGGCTTATATATGCTAGTTGGACCTAAATATAAACATAATGTTTATATTTTTTTTTCATATTTATTCTATAATTGCACATAAATTAAAAAATAATAATAATAATACAGTAATAGATACAGTGTACAAAGGTGAGCTTATCTCGTTAATGTTGCTCCCCTTAGGTATATTTTAAGCCAAAATATATTTTTGCTCTTTGTTTATAGGTTGCCCATTTTACGGTTACGCATGTACCGTACCTACAACATATTATAATGTAAAATTACCCATTTCATTGCAAAAAGAATATTATATTACGCACTTCAACATATTGTACTAGTTTTATTTCTGTTCTCGATATGTTTAAGAATACAAGTAGGTACGTATTGTTGTTGTGGGAAGAGGGTTATGACTACAAGACATAATGTAGGTACTTACCTATATTTTGAGCGAAATATAATGATTATCAATATTTACAATTTTAAATTTGTGTTATTATGTTTTTTCACAGATATAATTTACATTAAATAATTGGTGACAAGGATGTTAATGTGTACGGGCACGTCATCACCATACTCGCAAATTTTCCAAACTGGCGGTGGCGTTGTGGGTCGGGTTACTGTTGTTCCCTTCAATATTGTTCATAATATTGTTGATGGTGAGCCCAGTAATGGGGGCTGGCAGGCTGACTCTCACGTCAACTCGAAAATACACGAGAACGGCTGCTGCCTTGCGGGGCCCTGGTCTGCTCCTATCTTTAATACCGATTTTGCATTTTATATTTTAGATTTAATTTTATGTTAAGACAAATTAATGGCACTATTTATTGACGTAATGTTGTATGTATTTATATTTATAAATGCTAAAAAAGGCCGTAACAGGTTTTCTTTCGCCATTTCTTTTACCAGTGGTCATTTTGCTTTTGTTTCCGAAATAGTAGTAGTATATAGAGTAGATTAATCCCACCAAAACATTTTCATGTAAAATGTTGCCAAGACGAGACCATAATGACTCGCATTGTCAAAAAGTTATCAGATCTCATGTAGAGCCAAGCATCTAACTCTACACGCCCTACCTCTACAAGGCCTAACTTCACAAACTCTACACCTTCAAGTGACGAAATCGGGGGTTTTAGGACATTAATAAAATCTAAAGTATAATAGCTACGACATTCAAAGTTTATGTTTAATGATTGTACTTGTGTTATTATATCTTGAAATTTTTAACTATTTAGCATCATCCAAAACAAAGTTATGAGAGTTCAAAAAAACGACGAAACGTTTCGAGAAATGGTAGGTAGTGCCCTTGCGCTCTGCTTGACTCGTCTCGTGCGAGATTTATACAAATCATTTATTACAACTGTATACTCTGTCAAGAGAACGTGTTTGTGAAAGCTTATTATCTAAATAAAAGTTTTGAATTTGAATTTGGTCACTCCACGGGCAAAGGGAATATTTTTACGACCACAAAAAAAGCGTGTAAGAAAAGCCTCGTAAATACATAATGAAAAATTAAACTTATTCCAAATGCAATATACATTAGACATTAAGTTTAATAACAACTTATCTTTCGAAAGTCGCAAAATTTGAAGATGCATAAAGATTTAACAGCAGGTGTCGAAATTCAGTTGTTTTTAAACTTGTAACTGTCACAGATAAAAAAAATATTATGACGTCCGTTCTTAACTCCTAGATAAAAAAAAAATATGAAATCCACAATTTGTTGCCATAGGAATAAATTCGATCACTAGTTTCGTTTTCAAAAAAATTCAAAAAAATATGGTGGGAAATATATTCCCGCTGCCTTATAAAGAAAGGGTCGTGCCCACGGGTCGTGCCCTCCGAAGCACGGAGAAGCTCAAGATAACAAAACCTATCCAGACGCTTGCTAGGGTCGATGTTGCTTAACTTGCGTGTTCATATTAGAGTGCGACAGACCATACAGCGACGCCATCGAGCTCCTCGTCGCTCAGCGACAATATTTTTTCGAATTCCGTAGATTCATTTCCAATGTGCACGATAGTCGTGTGAAGCACGAAATCTGTGAATTTTTTTTATATAGAAAGAGTTTTGCCTGTAATTGCTCGAAGTCTGAAGTATACCGAGCAATGAAGGAATTCGAACTATTGTCTATTTGGTTATACAGTTGTTCGGAAACACCACTGGAAGTTAATACCATTTTATTGTGCGAGGAAGTATCAGGAATCACACAGTGGACGACCTCCGTGGCGTAATGGTTACCATGCCGGACCGGACTGCCTCCCAGGAGGTCCCGGGTTCGAAACCGGTCGGGTCATGATGAAAAATGGTTTTTTTCTGATTGGCCTGGGTGTTGGATTTTTATCTATATTATGTATTTGTTATAAAATATAGTATCGTTGCGTTAGTAACTTAGTTAGTATCCCATAACACAAGTTTCGAACTTACTTTGGTGCTAGCTCAATCTGTATGATTTATCACTATTTATTTAAATGTAGGTATATTTATTTATTTATTTATTTAGTGGTGGGTGGAGCTATGTTGGTCTAAATGGTGTGGATGAAACATTAGTCGATAAGATCTAGAATTTATGTCATAATGTAGTTGTGAACTGAACTTCGGTATTGTAAACCGGTCTTATGAGGTCAGTCAGACCCTTTAGTTATAAAATAATATCGAGGTTATTATAAAAGAGTCCGCTTTATTATTTATACATCCGAATTATTTTTACAATAACCCAAAAAAAAAATTAAGTTGTTAAAAAAATTGCGATAGTAGTAACGTGTTACGTCATATTTCATGTGCATTTAAATTTAGAACTTACGACATCGAATTAATAATAAATGTGTATATGTATGACTATGGAGTTGCGCATGTCAAATAAACACGGTAAGCAACGACGAGACCAGTCGGTATTCGGATGGGTTTGAAAATTCTCGAGCTCTTACATCGGAAAGCACGTTGCCGTCAGTAAGCCGAGTCATTCAGGTGACCTTATTTCAGCCGACTTTAATGCATGTATTTTACACATTACATAACTTATTTAATTTGGTCCTGACGAAATTATCTCTTATCTGTTGTGCTTACAAGTTGAAGATAAGCGATTTGGGGTAAACGTACCAGAACTAGGACTAACTTTCTATTCAACCTCAATAGAAGTTTAGAAGCTTCACAACGCCGTACATGATATTTCATGTAGTGTGGAAACACTGTTCGCTTGAAATAAGAATAGTTATCGGAAAAACATGTGTCGAAATGACTAGTAATTCTAATTTTATTTTATTTTATTTTTATTATTAGGTACAATTACAGATAACAGAACATATAATTGTTTTACATAATATTACATTAACATAAATATAATTCTGGAATCCTAAACAATTGTACACAACACTTATACTAGAAATTTATACATGCAAACATTATTGACTAATTTAAATGACAAAAAGAAAGAAATATAAACGTGTGTTTTAGATAAAACTTTAAAACTAAAACATTATACATCATTACGTAATAAATAATATTTACACACGTTTATATTTCTTTCTTATCGATATATTTGATTGGAATTTGGTACACGGGTAGTTTATAACATGGATTAACACATAGGATAGTTTTTATGTCGTATAACATTCCAGGAACAAGGAGATTTCGCGGGTATAGCAACATTTGCTAAAAAAAAAAGTTACATAGTTTTTATCTTTTTAAATTCCCACCGATGTGTCTCCTGTGTAGTCATGATCAACAAGGGCAACCTCAGACAATAAGCGATGAAGCTTATTGACGTCCCGGGGTATAAACTACAGCTGTCTTGGAACACACAAATAATATAATCAGAAAGTAAAAAGTCGGAGTATCAAGTATTGAAAGGACTTAACATACTATTAACATTTTGTCCTATCGTATTTTGAACTAAATATAGTTTAAAAAAACCTCTACCTGTTGTACTAAATATCAATTATAAGGTTTCGTGATTAATCAGTCCCTTTATCTTTTGCATACTTTAAGTTACTTATCTAATATTATAACTTGAAATTAATGAATCGTAAATTAATTGTAGAAATATAACTTAAACGTAACTTAAACGCTTTTCTCACGGGCATTTATCAAGTTATTATCAAAATTGAACCAGTAGTTAGTATTTATTAAATTACGAAATATTACTTGAAATATAAGTACTATAGGTCAAAACAATAATCAAGATTGCAATTACCTAGATGACCTTTTAATGAAATAGTATTTGAACTAATAATAATATGTTATTAAGTGATTATTTACTTGTGAAGGTAATGAATACGAATTGACAGTCTAACAAAAGCCAGGTATGGACGGTATATTTGACAAATAACTTATTATTTGTCTGTTTGTTACCATAACAAAATATTAGGTATAAATGCGTGTTAGTTTTCGACGCACACCAAAGAGTTTCATATAAATTTATTTGGTGTTTGGCACCACCTCTAGTCTCTAAATTGGTATTTGCGTAAGCGTCAAATATTCTGGCAAAAGCGAACGCCAAATTGCCAGTACGAAACCGTATGAAGTTAGTACATATATTCTATTACACGAAGAGCGTTCGGTTATGAATATTGTAACGTTCACATGCACATATTTTTTAGTGTGTGTAACCTCGGAAACGCTCGTAAAATCGCACGCAGATTGGTCCGGAGGATTGGTCGGCCATCGGACTAATCCGCCTGTGTATGGAAGCGACGAACCGGTACGCCAGACTGTCAAATGGGTTGGCGTCGGGCTCGCAGGTCCGTGGTTGTGAGCCGCGAGCGCCTGTCGAACCCCACAAGCCATACTTCGAGTCGAGGGTTCGTGCAGTGTATGGGCAACGCCGGATTGGTGCGCGGTCGGGTCCGGGTTGCGAGTCGGGTCCGGGCTCGTGTAGTGAATGGTGGGCTTTACATATCGGACTATGTACCATTCTTAAGTTCTATGTCATAAGATCTAAAATTGTACTGTAAGTGCAAAGCTCAACCACAGAATACTACTGTGGCTCAACGTTGTCCTGTCTGTATCTGATAATCTAAGTACCTACATAATTAAAACATTTATTTTTTACCGACGAAAAAATCTACCGGTCGTCAAGTCGTCATACCTTTGGTATTGTTTACGTATTATGTTTCTATGTTTGACAGACGGTTTTGTTACACGGTATGTGATTTAGGAAATTAAGAAAAAATAAATCGAGCTACAATGTAGCGTAGTGTAATGTTTATTATTCTGTAGTAGTATCATAATAATGGCCACTTATCGCCGCTATTTATTGTTTACCTAAGCGTAGGCCACAAATCACATTCTATTCGAAATTATGAAGTTACAAAATGAGGAAATTGTAACGATATTTTGTAATAAATACACAATTTTGTAATTTAGCCCTTTGCTGTGAAGGAAAGTGAGGCTTAATTTAGTTTCTATACAATATATAGAAATAGATATAAATTATATTCTCACTCACTTGCATCAAGTCAGCGGCATAAATTAAAATGTTGTCACTTTTTTATATCATTTTAATTACTGAAGACTTATAAGTGAACAAGTCAACAATGTTACAATGACAAGGTATTTATATGTATTTATGTCGCAGATTGTACTTATAAGTAGGTCCCAACCTAACTTAAAGTTCTCAATGGAATATCTTATCATCAGAAGTAGTTAACCTTTTTCAGAAGTCGATAATCACATTTCGGTAGCCAGAAGCCTACTTTCTTAGAATGCACTTTGTCATACAATACTACATAACAATGGGCGTGTCTTAAACACCAGCTTGGTAAGCGAGGCAGATAGCATCAGTTTAGCTATACCTTCCAGAATTCTAGCATAGTATATGTATATTCGATGCAAAATAAGTGTCTTGCCTCAAGCTAAACGGGAGAGTACAACAATGTTTAAACTCGAGTAATAGGGTTGCTAATCTTCTTTATTAATAACATCGTAATAAGCGATGGTTCTAGTAATTTTTAGGTCGTTTCCTATCATCGAACGAAAATTATGATAAATTGAATTAAAGCCTGCTGTGCATGGTTTACTTAACTTCATCATATACCCCAATGTTTAGAATAATTAACATGTAGGTAACATTCTGGTGGAAAGTAAATATTTTTTTAATTTTTAATTAATTAATTTAATCATCTCAGTCAGAAGCTCAGGACACATGCTTCCCCCAAACGCTTGACCGGTTGCAAGGCCTGCAACCCGCGTTTTACTGCGACTTTCCTCAGTGCGTCTGAGCACATAGCTTCCAGTTCGCGGTCGCCATTCCAGAATGCTTACTTCAGAAATATTATTTCGGGGCAAATAGCGAGTGAGTGTCGTACTTATCAACGGAATAGAACAAAAACTTTGCGACCTATCCTAAAATATAAATAGCAAGGCAGACGGTCTTATAAAACGGTTGGTTGAACTTCAATGCTTTTATCATTATTTTACAATTTAAATCTACGTTCAACAATTTCTATAAATTTAAATACGATAGATAAGGTAATTGACAGCCCTATTTCTGATAGTACTCGCGTGTGATTTACTAAAAGACATGCCGCCGCTGGCGACACAGTTTCCAAGAAGATCACGAGATTAAGCCGCTTTGGCACTACACGACAAAACCACTATTACTTCTGCATTTAAGTTGAAAATTGTATCAAATACTCCCAAGTGTCACTTGACCGTCGTCCTTACAAAAAGACATGGTTCGTGTGTTTGCCTAATACAGCCTGAGAACTATGAGACTTATGCCAATTCCGTAATAATAGCCAATTGTTTAACGCTGTTTGGATTGTATAGTTCTTGCCAATAGTTCCACTTGAAGTATGTGAAGTATTTATATTTTGAAATTGTGTGTGTTTTGTTTGGCGTTTAAAAGTGTTAGATTTCATTTAAAGATTCAAAACTAATTCAGAGAATTGTTTTTTTTAATAAACGCGTTCTCTCAACTTCTCTCGTCAGAGATTACATTCAATGATTTGTATTATAAATCTAACCCGTAAACTGCTACTTTTACGTTTACATAAATACGTTTCATAAAAATCTAAGAACACATAGATTTTCCTTACTCAATAGATTGAGGCGTGATGGCAAACCACATTCAAACAAAAGTATAGATTACGACAAATGGTTGCAAGCAAATAAAGAGAAAGGACATTCAGCTATAGTTATAATATAACATGTGATAGATTTCAATAAAAATATTTTGTGCAACACGCTTAGTCGCTAGCTATTTTCATGTCTTTAAATTGACAATGACAGCGTCAAATTTGAAGCGTCATTTACTTAACTTATTTCTGCAACTGACCGTAATCTCTAAAATACCTCTGATTTTGTGTCAAAAATATAATTGATATTTTATTAGAGGTAGGGCACAGCGGATAATCCGCTCAAATCGGAGCAGCCCGTCTGGGAGAGGACCTCCACCTTATAAGATCGTAACCAAATAGCATTGGTCTCGGCCATGTTGTGTTCCTACGGTGAGTAAGGTCTCCAGAGCTCCTTTTGGTGGGGGTTAGGTGGGTTGGCAACGCGTGAGTGATACCCCCGGTATTGCAAGCGGTATAGCCTACGGTGATGCTTACCATCAGGCGGGCCGTATGCTTGTTTGCCAACTTTATGGCATAAAAAATAATGGTTTTTAGGAAGACGATCTTCAACATGATAGGGATCTATTAATTATCTCTGCCCTTAATCAGTGATTATAAAAGAAATATATATAAATGTGTCTTTCATATTTATGGCACTGCTATAATGATATATCATATGAATAATACATACTAATTATACTACTGTTTATAAATATTTATAAGGTATAAGTCATAACTTGAATGATTTGAATCTGGACCTCGCACGAAGATAGTTTTCTTTTTGCTGTTCCGACGACGAACATCCTGCTGTTTCTCGTTACTGCTTATGTTAGAATAACAACATCTATATAAATAATGTTTATTGCATAAATATTTAGCGTAGGTGGCGAAATTGTATCTTTTATTTACATAGTATAAAATGAAGTCGCTTCCGCTGTCATTTTAATGCAGCAATAAGGTGCTGATATACTTGAGCACTCACTTGTATGTAACAGAACATCGAGCATTCGCTGTTTTTATATTTGTCGAACTTAACAACGAGCCGAGCCGAGCATAGAGCCAAATATTGCTACGAACATCATGAGATAGCGAACAGAACATGGTGGAAAACTAATCTGAATCTCGAATGCTCGCCAGAACGCTCGATAGAATGCTCGCTAAAATGTTCTTCTCTGTTCTCTGTTTTTGTGATGTAACATTCGCAAGAATGCTCGTTACAAGTGAATGCTCACGTCTATCAGCACCTATAGATTCAGAAGGTATACTTGTACAAGGATTTACAGAAATTCCCACGGGAAAGCGGGATACAAGCAAACGAAGTTACGTGGTAGTATTAAATAAAATGCTTAACGGCATCACTTAAGGTTAAAAAGACATAAAGCCATACAATAATATATCCCGGAAATTTCGAGTTAGTCCGGATCTAAACTAGCGGTATAGATTTTTATCTCCCTACACGTGATGAAACGTACATCACTTTAGCCTAATCTCCTGGGATATGGAAATAGTTTAGAGACCCAGGATAGGGTACAGTATATCCTGGATCATCCCGAAAAAAAGCATTCATTCCCGCAGTCGTCATAGACAGATATTCGTCCGTCAATCGAATATATATTAAAAATATCGTAATATACAATAAACTATCTGTCTTACAAAATAGAAAAATTAAGTCTAGAAATAGTTAAAAAACAGTATTTGATAATTATTTGTTCGCAACATTTTAAGTAATACTCATATTACTCATCTAGGTTGAACAAAATTTGCAACATAGTCGTAAAGTGTAAATATTGCTTTAAATTTTTTACAACACACTGGGAACATAGTTTCAGTATTTTTACATTTTGTTCACGACCAAAAATTCTCACTGCGATGTGTGTATTCGAACACTGCTCATTGCACAAACACTTTTACACAATAGGTATCACGGACAGCCCTCTATGCAGAGCATGCATGGAGACTGAAGAAACTGTGGCGCACGTGCTCCTTGAGTGCACAGGCGTCACTCAAATCCGGAAAGAGACACTTGGGTCACCAATGTCTCTTGTGGACACACTGAGCAGTTTGGGAGGACTAATTCGCTTCTGGAGGGAGGTGGGCTGGATGGAATGACAGCCCCACGGCTCACGTACAATGGTCCAGTACAGGACTAAGTGCGGAAACCACACCCACTAGAGGGGTTATGATGATGATGATGATGATGTGTGTATTCGATTGCACTAATATCTATACAACTTCTTATGCTTCCCGGTATTGGTATCAAACCGTGACCATCGATCACACAGCTTTTAAAGCAAAAAGGTAACAGACAGTTACTTTTACATTAGTAAGGATAATTATAGTTTTATTTAAAAAAAACATATCAATCCGTTCCTTACTTTCGACGTCAAAAAAGGACAAACGAAACGTAATTTCGCATTAATATTAGTATGGATTAGAAACCCATCTTCGTTCCTTTCTTGGTGGTCGTTCCAGTTCTGTAGCTTTCATTCTGTTAATGTATGCCTTATCTTATATATCCGTGTCGTATTGATGGATAATATTGCTTTATCAGAGGCCCAATGACAACTTACTCTGAGGATTGTCACGATTTTCTTGTATCTCTTTTATGTTTGAAATATATTAATAGTACTTGCTAAATAGTACTCTATTTTGATAGGCGTGAGACCATCGTGTATAAGGTAGTCCTGTTACGACGTAATCAAAATTCACAATTGTTGAAGTGTTACTTAACTTACACTTAAGTTTTGTGTTGTGTATGTATGCCTATGTGTATATGAAGGTGGTTGTCGTAGTCTATATAAAATATGTGTTATTGTCACACACAAAAAATATGTATTATTCACCTATCTACCAGTCTTACTTAGTTTGGAACTAGATGCTTTATCCAGAAAATGATGAAATTCGCGAAAAGTTCGGGAATGAATAAAATTGATTACTTCAATTGATTTTTTAAGATTCTAAGCCATATGAATAACAATTCTACAAAAAAAATTAAAGACGACCTCTTTAAAACAATATCCTCCGATTTCCATAAATTCCCAATAGCACTACGAAATACGAGATCATTTTTTAAACCCACCCACCCATACTACAATCATCATTCCTTTACATAAACATTATCACTTCACTTATATTATAACGTATTTCTTCATATAGTGTCCCATTGATAGATGGTATCGCGATGCCTACACTACCGCGATCGCATAATGTCGTCAATGTCTTGTATAGCTTGTATGAACACGGACGGACATTAAATAGAGTACTTAAGTCGTGCAATGATCAACTGATGTCTATATTAGAAATGTCTTGGGACATATACAATTGATAAAAACTTTATATTGAATATCTATCTATATATAAAATTCAAAGTCCTGAATGACTATATTTCAACGCACAGTCCAAACCGCTGGGTTTAGAGATTCCAAATTTGGCATGTAGGTTCTTTATAAGGACCTGACCGGACGGAACGCACTGGACCGGACCGGAACAGGTCGGACCTCATCGGACCTGATGGAACCGTATCGTATCGCATCGGGCCGTGCCGGACCGGACCGAACTGAACCGGACCTTAATTTGTGAAAAATATGCTAATTGTTAGTAGGCCAAGCCGCGGGCAGAAGCTGACTTTGCGAATGACGTATGTAATACGCGTTTATGATGTATATTTTAACATTCGCAAAGTCATCAAAACATAATAACACTTTCTAGAATCATGAAAGGAAGAAGCAATATCATGATCAAAAAATCTCAATCACTGATTTACATAACTACTAGCCGAGAACTGCAACTCCTTTGGCGTATACATCTCTTTTTCGTGTGGAATTTCGAAAAATCCTTTCTTATCGGATGTCTTTTTTTTGTGAGAGAATGCATGACTGCATGCCCCGGTATGTCGGGCTCCCCCTCTAATGCCACTTAGGGTATACCGACTAAAACTCTCACTCACTACCACCTTATCCGCCTATATGGGCAGCGCCACGGGAACTAAGATACTTCCGTGACCCCGCCGGCGGTTGTCCAAAGACCCGACTACTTGGGCTCGGCACTATTGGCGGCGCGCACAGTTGAGATTGGCGCTCCGCACCGCTCGGGGACTTCCGATCCGATGGGCGACGGTTTCCCCTAACCGCTGCCCGTCTTATCGGATGCCTACCTCTTACAAAGACCACATTGTCCAAGTTTCAGGTCTCTACGATCGTGTGTTGATCCGTCAGTCAGTCATTGAGGTCAAAGCATCTGATATGGTATAGATTACTTGTCTGATTTTGTATGGAATTCTCGGTGCGCAAATTCTACTCGAACTTTGACTAGGTTTTAAATATTATCAATATTAATTTAGTCTTTACATCTAAACATCTACCACAAAAAAGGAGTAAAGATGCGTTGACCTGATAACAAAAGGGACAAAGGATGGAACAGGGAACCTGAATAATATTCTGCAAACTAAATTATAAACTAACCATGAATTATTCCTTACTGTAAAGTTCATTAAATATTAGTTCCGCAAATTCCAAGCACTTCGAATCCTGTCCTTATTTCCTGCTCGACTCCACTTGCCGAGCCTGTAAATTATTTCTGAGCTGTCGGAATGAATCATATACTAAACACGTTTAGTTAGCTATGACGTTTGTGCTAACTTTAATCGAATTTGTGAAAATTTATGATGAATAATTTTCATTTTATATAATTCCAAAAAATCCTGAAGTATGTGTACATTTTGACTAGTGAAAGTTTAGGAGCTGGATAGTATTATATTATCACACGTTACAAACAGAATGATCAAGTTAAGGAACAAGGACCCCAGCCAGTATTTCAATCGACGGATCCACGCCAGATCCCAGATTAAAAAATCTTTAGCTACAGGAGAGAGCCTGGCAAAACTCCCGTCCGTGGCTTCCCCAAACGGCGAGACATGTAAATTTTTCAAATTTACACTAACATGTTAATTTACACACCTACTTTCCCAATATTAATAATAGACATAGTTAGGTTTGGTTTAAATTTTTACCAAGATTCTATGTAGGAATATGGCATTCCCTACAAGTTTTGCTTAACGGTATTTTGTATTTGCGTTCCGGTATAGAGAGTAACGATTTAAAATTACAAAGTGTTACTTTGCTTACCATGATTAGTAATACTTTGTTACCTTAGCGTGGGTTTAATTGGAGTAATTTGCCATTGTAAAAAAGGTAAATGATACGATGGGAAGATGACCTAAACGAATAAGGCAGGATTAATGTGGAGAAGCACAAAGATCTGTAGGAGGTTTATGGAACAAATAGAGAGTAAATATGACTCAAGCTTTCTAAATATTACGTCAAGGGATTAACTCGAATTTTTATTAATGGGTAGTATCCATATTGGGAGAGCTCGATGGCGTCGCTGTGTGTCGCACTCTAAATGGAACATGCCAGATAAACAACGTCAACCGTAGCCAGTGTGTGGATGGATTTCATTATCTCGAGCTTCTCCGTGCTTCGGAGGGCACGTTAAGCCGTCCGTCCTGGCTGTTGTCGATGGATGACAGTCGTTGTCTTCGGGCGGCTGAAAATACTGGCCTCTGCCAATCCGCATTGGAGTCGCTACTCCAATGCGAATCGAAGGTGATTAGAGCGTACTCTGCCACGCTTGGCAGAGTACGCTCTAATCACCTTCGATTGAAGGGAGATCCGTATCCCAGCAGTGGGATGATTATGGGTTGATATGATGATCCATATGACATGTTATTACATGTTTCATAACGATGTTCTTTAGTAATACCCTGGTCATCTCTTTCATTTGTTGATTGTACCATAGAAATCTTAGAAAGTGTAAATAAATCTCTCCATATCACCACTTAGACCTTTGACAATCGTTTACATAGTAATAAATTGAAGACAAGAGGTAAAACATACTAAACTCATCTCTGGGTTCCTCATAAATCCTCCTTGCGCTTCCATACGGTACTGTAAACTGCATGCCATATGTTGTGGCACAAATCATAAGCGTAACGTTATCAGAATCTATTTTATTTTAACTTGGATTAAAAAAAATGTTAAATAAGTTTATATTTTATTTCTAGTTAATTTTTTATTTCGCTTTTGCATTTGTATATATAGCAAATTGGAAAGAGGAAACAGCAGAGAGCGATGGTTGGAGAAGGAGAGGAGAGGCCTTTGCCCAGCTGTGAGACATAAATGGCTAATAAAAAAAATAAAAATAAATATATTTCGCTTTTCCATGGAAATTCCTAAAAATCTAGTAAAAACCTTATTATATAATAATATAGAAAAACTTGTCTGCATAATTTCAGCTCTCCAGGCCCAAGTTGCTCAGCTAATCAGGGATTTTATAAAAATATAAACAATTTACATAACGATTTACTCTCAGTGACCCACCGCCCACCACACAATGCTTTTAATTAAGCTATCAAATATTTTCAAGTTTCTTTAACATGCAATATTACAAACGCGTGCAGCTTTCTCAATTTATTCCCGCTTGTATTTCATCCTTTGCGTCATCAAAAGTAACACACGCCCATACGCTGTTAAGCGGTATATGCTATGCTTAGGTGCGGATACCGAACTGGTTGACGTATGTACCTTATTAATTATAGCTCGTACCGTGTTTTGAATCGAAACACATATGAAACTAATGGTCGCAATTGCTGGTTTGAAATAGCAGGAAATTGGTAAGGCTCTTCACAATACTAAGGCTACGTAACGGTGAGGTTTCGTTCGGGTTACTTACGTCATTTATATAAGTAATGTATGTTCTCTATGCGCGCAATATGTAATTCCATATTTGCATTAAGTTTGTTTTGAAACAATTAGTATTCTATTAATTAAACTTACGTCATTTCGTGACCTATTATAAGAGACAGCACATCTTTTCATGAGTTAACACCGTCCACTCTCTTTATATTTTTTTGTCAGTTACGTACCTATTTATGAACTGCTGTTTCTTCTGGTTAAACAATAATTACATTTAAACCCTGTTTCTTTTGACTTGACCAATGTAGTAAACAATCTTAGCGTGTCTTCTTATTCAAATATCCATGTGTAAAATCGATAAATCGCCAGAATAATAAGAGTGTTGTGTTAAATGCCATTTCTAACTATATTATTATTATTTGGGTGTGAATGATAATTTTAATTGCCTATTTTCGTCAAAAAGACATGCTAAGATTGTTTACTGCATTGGTCAAGTTAAAAGAAACAAGGTTTAGATTAGAATGTGTTTTCGACTAATTCCGTTTAGAGTCAATACAGAATCATTTTACTAAGGCTTTTTCTGTACCTGTGGCCTTTGACGGTAGAAGGATGCTGTGCACGCCCTTACAAATTAATCAATATAATTAATTTGTAGATTTAGTATTTATCATTCAGATGCAGTCCGTCTCATTACAATATTTATCGAAACGTGTGTAGGGAGAAAGGAACTAAGGAAAAATTATTATACTTAAATATATAATGCATAACTAATATGAAGGAAGTAAATTATGCATTTTCATTTAAGTTAAACATATGATATGAACTTCGAACTAAGTTGCACTTAAATACCGGCGCAAATTGGCCATAACGATGTAATTTTCTAGCTGGAAGCGAAAGTTGTGGAACATTGGATGTTCACAAATTGCACAACTTGTGTCTATCCATTTGTACGTTTGTGTAATGAATAGTTGAATTTTAATGCATGCCAGCATATCCTCTAAGAATCCCTTGTTTATTTTTGTTTCTTTTTTTATCACACAATGCTGATGTTGGCATATAATGTCAAAGTCAGCATTCTGTGAACGGAGACTACTGACCTCCTACATGTCACTCATGGTCCTGACTTTCTTCTTTCCCTTCTTTCAACTGCGTCTTTCTTACAAGTTCATCTGTTACGAATACTATTGACTTGACTTTCATCTAAAATACGTCTTCGTTTTTTATTTTTGGCTTTTCCTCATTTGAGCGATACCAAGTATGTAATCTTTGTAATTTGAATAGTCGCTTCAGCTAAACGTATTTTATTTTGAAATCATTCCATTTCTAATTCATTCATTCTTCTGTGTTGGTGTATTGAAGGATGAAAATGGAAGTAGCATTTTCATCCTTCAATATTATTATCTGAAATTATAACATCAATTTTAGATACCGCATGTGTCATAAGAGAAGCTTTCCTTTACTTCTTCTAAGTCAGGGTCAAAGGGTATAATGTCCATTTAGTTTTATCTGCATGTTTTAGTTATTTCAACACGTGAAACTGCATTCCTTAGTGTCAAAGATCATCTGTTAACATTCAACTGGTTTGATGATACTCTAAGCTTTGTTTCTGGCGAAATGTTACGTGTAATGAACTTCATAGTTTTGGAATTCAATGTTCATTACATTAGTTCATTACTATGCATTTGTGGTTACAACTCATCTGTCTTCTTCTACTTAAAGGTTAAATGTGTTTATCATTAATATTTATTAATATATTTGTATATATTTATCAATGTATGTCAGTATGTTTCACACGCATCGCTTATTGAGAGTCATCTGGCATAAAATTTGTTCTACGTGAGTCAATGAGATTTAGATTATAAAGTAAACTACCAATGTGCCAATTGAACCAAATTCACGATGAATTGAATAAACAAACTTTCAGATTTGTAATTTAAGTAGTACTCGTTGCAGCCAGGAATAGAAGTTTGAACCACATTGACAAGAAATGGCTCCCATGGATGTCCCAGGAGTAACTGTCAACTGTCTTTGAAGTCGCAATAAAATTTATTAAAAAAATGTAATTACATAAAATGGATATGACTTCATAAAAGCTGTGAAAATGTTACAAATTAGATCTGACCACTGTCTGGCTACACACTCAGCTGACTCATGCTGGTGTGATAGAAGATTACATGCTTTAGAAATGAAAGTGTTGTGATATAATGTTGGATCATATAATAGATGCAGCACATGGAGAGATTTGTATACACTTAAGTATTTAATAATTTATTGACATCATGACCCTAAAGCCAACGGTAATAATTTCTATGAACACTAATGCTGTATTTTACAATCTAGACTTGTACATCAATATAGTACGTGTAATGTCCAATTGTATTGTACAAGTAATCTTATGTCACGAATTGACTATTTTGAAAACGCTATGTTAGTATTTCACTTTACAATGTGCGGGTACTGTATCGATCTTACGTCACTTTACTGTGGTTTACAGTTCAATGT
The DNA here is from genome assembly GCA_905163395.2 of Endotricha flammealis. Lineage (NCBI taxonomy): Eukaryota > Metazoa > Arthropoda > Insecta > Lepidoptera > Pyralidae > Endotricha > Endotricha flammealis. Next base: position 11,478,532 of record LR990860.1, read on the forward strand.
GATACTTTACTATGGAATAATGTATTTCACTAGCTTAGTCACTTGTTGGTAATTCGTGCTAAACATTTCTAGTAACAATGAAACGACTGGGGCATTATGTATTAGATAAAGTATTTTTTAAGGAAGAAATTGGAAAATGACCACGAGCGACACCAGATAGTTGAGATAGTAGGAGATCACCACCGCCTACAGAGCACGGAGACACATAATCTTTGCCTCTAACGGAAAACCAGGTGGTAACAAAGAGCAAATGGATAGGGAAGGAATTGAACTTATGGAAGAAATTCTTGACTTTTTTCTTTATCCCCAGAAGTTCCTTTGAAGGAACTAATGACACTCTTTGGTCTCAGTAGTTCTTTCAAAGATTGTAAAGGAACTACTTAGTTCCTTTATTATGTTAAGGATGGTATAGCGAGATTTAAAGTATTGGGATGACGGCTTTCCTTGAATATATTTCCTTGGGATGGATTTCTAAATCAAGTCAATAGTTTCTTTCGATTTAAAAGAAGGACAAACAAAAACAACACATTCACATATTTCTATAATGATTCTGATTATCTATTCTTTCAGCGGCATAAAACAATTAATCATCGTCAAATTATATACGAAGCCGATTATTTAACAAGCCATTTTCCGCTTTGTTATCGTTACGTATCGTAACACTCGTTTTACATTATGTTACGAGTATATCATTATATGAAATAAAACCACGACATTCGTTTTCAAGATCGAGTTTTGCTTTCAGAATCACTCTGATGTGTTGTTACGTTAACCTAGTGGCGATGTACCGTGTTTTGTTTTCTTTAGTTTTTATGCTTGATGGATATGTTTTTCACTTCTCTTTCCGCAATTGTTGTGAAGTTTCTGCTACTGCTCAGTCTTTTTATAAGATACAGCAGACAAACAAGCAAGCGGACCACCTGATGAAAAGTGGTCACCGACAACCACCAGAGGTAAAGTAAAGGAGTTGGGATTCAGGATATTTTGCTCACTCATCGAAACACTTTTTTGCTTTATTCCGGTTGAGCTAGCCCATATCATAAATATACTTCAAAAATAGTTTTCTTGATCGCTGATTTAGTTTAACGATTGCCATTTATAACCAACAACTCATCATCATTACACGATTGATCTTTGAGAGATTGCTTAGTATAATCAAGTACCCATAAAATGTGCAATTTACTTTTGGTACTTATTTCAAGAGATACCTTGTGTTCTTGTTCTGCATTAAATTTAAAAACATTCGTAAATCGTAAAAGGCCATGTTTGATTCCGTATCACTAGCAGAGTCCATTCGTCTTGTGTGTACCTTTCATTTTGACTATGATCAATATAAATCAACCCCTGTCTATGCCCAGCCTTTTTATACAGCGTGTATCAAAACGCAATAAACATACAATTTATTGTGATGCGCTAATCTGTTTGACACACAACCGCCTGCTGTCTCTCTTGGCTGACATTTTCAAATAAAACGACGTAAATGTAAGCATTAATTTAATCTAAAATAGCTTTTAAAACTATTAACTTTTGGTCCTTTTTGTGTTGTAGCAGAAATGAAGATGCGCCCACGATATGCGCGCACGCCCGACCCGTTAGCCGCTCACCTGCGCCCGCGCTTCTCTAGTTATGCTAATAGCGAATGCGGTCGATCTTATACTTGTTGGTACTGACATACAAAAAGATGATTCCCTAGATGGTAATTCCTCTTTGCTCAAAATTATGTCTGTGGGTGGATTAACTATAATGGGATCTTTAAATTTGGTTAGTTATTTAGTATTTAGGTTAATGGTACGTACGATGGTGTCTGGGAGGAATAGAAGGAAATAAAGTTACGGAAAAACTGTATTGCTGTTTCAGATCTGCTAATTGAAATGAAGTAAGAGGTAACATAAAATAAATGAGAGAAATTGTGGTTTCAGATCGGTAGTTTTAAAATCGATAGACTTTTCACTTCAGGGCATCATTCGTTTATTTGTCTTCGTTTGAGAATGCGCCTGAGAACTCTACAGAATGACATTTGGACTTTCAGCTACCTCATTATCCAGAACTAAAATTGTTAGACTTCGTGACCATGTCTCTTCCAGTTATTCCAATTTACTTCGCTCAGCATCCATGTGTTGTTATGTATGTGTGTGTATGGAAATATTCTCAACTCGTAGACGATGTTTCTTTGCGAACGGGATTGTGGGTGGACGCGAAACTTAACGGAACGGATACGTTCGAAGAACGTGCTCGAATCGAATACTCGACACCGGGGTTAAATACGTTCGTATCGAATGAGATGTCTCGATGTATCGATACAAAGTTTACTCGGTAACATGGTGTAACTTGTGTCGAACTAAATGATTCGTTTTTTTAGTCTTCTTCTCATTTATTAATTAATTTCACGTTGATTATATAAAAAAATACTTTCATAAATTAAAGTTTATTTCTTTAGCAGCCTGTTGTGTCCCTGCGGGGCAAACTAAATACCTAAATAAAAAAAAGATAAGTACATTATATGTATGGGACTTCACCCATACTTATAATCCTTACTAATATTATAAATGAGAAAGTGAGTTTGTTTGTTTGTTATTCCTTCACGGCTTGACTAAGCATCCGATCATTATGAAAATTTGCATAAGTACATATTGTTAGGGGCACAGAGCCCAACATAGGCTACTTTTTATCCGGTGAAAGTATGTCGTTCCAATGGGAAAATATTTTTTCTACTATAGAGGGCGCTGTATCGGCCAACAGATGTCGCCACAAGTCGCGTTGTGGGTTGTTTTGGTTGTCAAACGAGATCTGTCATAAAATTAACGCGAGCGAAGCCGCGGGGAAAAGCTAGTGATAAAATACTTTTACAAACAAACAATTTTTATTTTTGAAGCATTATGAGTAATCCAAAATTGAAATTAGAAATAGATGATTCTTTGCCATACACAGATTAGCGACAAGGCGACTTTATTGCCGAAGCAAATCTATACTTTTTAACAATTGAATTTTTATTTATGTTTTGTGTTATTTATATAAAATAATTATTTGAACATTGTAAAGATTTGTAATAAAATAATAAACGAAGTCGTGAATCGTTCAATAGCTAATAAAACGAATAGTAATTGTAGTAACTAAATTAACTACAATACAATATAGTTAGAGTACTGACCTTTACAACATATAATATCCATTAAAGATAGTATTATAGTCTATTGCAGTAATTTTCAAGTAAGTGCCTTCTAGAACTATAGCTTAACAGAAAGACTCAAAACTAAAGAGATAACCCATATCCTTACCAATATCATCATCATTTCAGTCACAAAAGTTTACTGCTTGATACTGTTAAGGTACTACTGGCTTTATTAAGCCTATGCTTAACTTCATTAGTAGGTATTTCAGTTGTTGAATTTTAATAGTTTGTCGCGCTTTTATCGCTTAGGGCTTAGTTATTGACGGTTTTGGTACTTTCATAGTTCATAATAATGATAGTGACAAAACAGACTAAACTAAGTATTGAATAAGGAGGATTGTTATTTCAGTAGATGCCTACTGAAATACAGTCATTTTTTTAATTTCTATCCGGTGACGATCAAATTAAATCAATAGCATCTAAAAGGGATTACTTATATGAAATCGAAAAAGAAGCACCGTCTGTTCCTTCTATTCGGATTTATATCTGCGTCTTAACACAAGAATATTGCAATTGAAAGATTAACAGTAGCTGTAACGAAAGGCTTTGAATTGTCAGCAACAATCATTATCCTACACAATAACTTCTATTGAGTTTAATGGATTAACATTGCTACTAATAAAATACGTTTATTTCTCCCACAAAGGTAACAATTACAAAGTCTTAAGCCTAGAAAACAACTATGAAAACTAATATGATCTTAATCTGTATTGTGAATTGTGTAATATTCATTTGTAACTGTATAATTTTTCTCCTTCTGTACGAGGTAGCATAGATACAATATCTTTCTTTCATTATTGTTCATCTTCATCATCATTTCAGTCTTTTAGTTCATTGCTGAATGTTGGCCTTCCTTTTAGAGAGCTTTTTATTTTACCCTCATTTTGCTTTGTTTTATAAAAGGTGGTAGTATATATAAAAGGTAGAATGTAGGTTATGTTATAATATTTTATAAGTAGAGGTACCTAGAATACATAGTATCCATGTAAATAAACATGTATTCGTTATTATTAAAGAAAAATATCCGTATTTATTTAACAGATAGGCAAATTGAGACGTTACTTCTATTTGAAAATTGCAGTATCTGTGAAACCGGTAGTAAAATACTGATTTCTTTAAACCGGTAATCGATTACTCAATCCCACTTTCCGATTATACGTTTTGTATTCATTACACAAATTTTCGTATTATGGTCAGTCCATTACCTGTTTTCTCTGTTGTATGGGGCCATATCGATTGTCAGTTGTCACACGTCGCGAACATCACATCATTTGTCGTGAAATCGATCATAACGACACAATCGATTGTGAATCATGACGTAACTTTTTACACTCGCGCTTTTTGTTGTACTATCGCTAAGGTTGATTTATTGTGCTACAAATGTTACTGTTATGTTATTGTTGCAATCTGAATGATATACGAGTATGTTATCATCGCAGTTGCGATATCTCATACGTCTGCTCATTGCCGTTCGCACTTTGTTGAAATTAGAGCAATTTTACGCTGATACATTGCGCTTAATCGATTCGTGAATAAAAGCGATCATTTTTCTTATGTCACATTAAGACGAATGAGCGAATCGCACTGATGGGGAAGCAATAAAAAAAAACCAACTGCATATTTTCATAATCGTTCAGGATGCATGCACTCCCCTTTGGAGATTAGGAAGAAAGAAGGGAACAGGACATAATATAGAATAAAAACTATCGTACCTAAATCTTCATGAATACACCCCTATTTCAGTGCAAAACAAGATAGTGCTTCCTAATCGCACTATTAAATCCTACCTTCAGTACTTTAGCCGACGGCGTACATACATTTGTCAAGACATCGTCTTGATTCTAGAAGTTACTGCCTTAGGCGGTTAATAAACCTGACCATCTCGACTCCGATTTCCCGTTCTTCACTTTCATTCGATTACTAATTCGATTAGCGGTGTCATCTTGAGTCACTGAACTAGACACCGCTACGACACGACTGTGAATTTCGTGGTTCGTGCGATTCAACGACTCCGATGATGCTCATTCTATGTTGATGCTTCTAAATGATCACTTAATTGACTAAAATGCACGTTTGTGCTTTGGTGATTCGTGATCTATCAATGAAAACTTAATTTCAATACCGTTATGTTATCTATGGAATTTCTTTATGTGCCAATGCTATTATTATTTCTTGATTAACAAGAATTGATTTAATCATAAGATCTATTACATCAGCGTTCTCCAGTATTATAGGTGCTTGGGTTTAAGGAGCTATGATTTTGAATAGCATTTTAGTTTTTGCACTAACTACTACATGCTTGGCTCCTAGCCACCGATTAGCAATAGTTTCACTTTTTGTCGGCAGGTTAACTATCTATTGCCGAAGGGCCATAAGCGCTCTGGCCAGTTTTTACACTGATCTCGTTTACCTCAGATTTCCTTAGGAATTCTTGATAACAGGTTCCTAAGAATTTATAATGTTGATTTACCTAGTCCAAATAATTTGTTGTCGGTGTTTCATAACCTGTCAAGATATATAAATCTGTTCTAAGGTTGGCAGCTTTTGTTATCTACGTATTTAATGCATTTGTGACGTTAAGTAAACAATTTATGGCTCTATGTAAACGTGTACAGGCACAGATGTCGGTTTTGTTCGATGAAATAAACATTTAGTACATTTTGTTGAACGATGAAAAGAATGAAGTCAAGTCGGAAATAGATACCTCCTATTTGAAAATTGCAGTAACACTTAACATTCTTATAACCTTATTACATGTAGACTTACGTCGGATCTCAGCGTTTAGGACGAAGAAATCATTATGTCGCGTGCAGGTATTAAAGGGAGTTAGTACTTGTGTTCCCTGCGTAATAACTATATTTTCTTTTGCACATCTGACGGATCCGGATGTTCTATCACCTGACGGTGGTTAAAAACAATCATGCAATTTTCTTACTAAAGGTATATACTGTGAGTTTATTTAAACCGAAGTGAATGAAATGAAATATTTAAGTTCTAGAAAATTCTCTTATATTAATGTTTGTTGTAACATTTCAGTCTATAGTTAAATGATATAAGTTAGTAGCAGAAATACATACTGCTTTATCTTTTTATAAGTGTAGCGTTATTATAATTTTCACATATTGTTACATTTCTGTTTGATCTAGAATTTTAACAGAGAAAAGGATGTGTGTTGTGACTTCGTGATTCTTCATTGATAAACGTCGCAAATAAGATGGTCTAATGAGTCTTTCGACGGAAATCCACCAGTCTGCAGTGTCCGGCAGTCGTCAATCATCGTGACTAGGGAGACGTGAATACGGCCCACCCAACGGGCGACGACGTATAACAGTATCACTCATGCTGTGGTACAAGTCAGAAAATAATTACAGAGTGTCTTATCAGTAGAAGACTTAATTCCTGCAAAACTTGCTTCACTTGTTTAGTTGGTAGGTCTTGGAATGAAATGGAACAAAAAACGATAACAGCGTCAGGCTTACCCTTTGGAAATTGTTTTCCGTGGACAAATTTAATTTTTGAATAGTTAAAGAGTTAGTGAATAGTTTTGGTATTAATCTCAGTTCAACTTAACTAAGAAAATGCCACGTTGGACGAAGTTGGCACAAAGAAACATGACGTCATATGAACACAGTTAACCTTTACACCAAGCTCTTTTGACTTGTTATTCAATCTAGACATGCTTGAATTTTCATTCAATTTAAGATGCGCTTTTACGTTAGTTTCTTTATTAATTGTCTGCTCGCCTGTCTCGATAAATAAGACGTCGTCGCCACGAGTTTTATTGTCTGATTGCTTGTTCCCAAGACAGATTAAATAACGGTTTGCATTGCCAGGCATGTTGTTATCTGGCTATTGTCATCGTAGGTTATGTAGGCAGGAAGATAAGTGTCTACCACTTTAATGATTCTTTGGTCTTCATTATAACCTTTCCTGGTGTACTGTAAGTTAGAAATTGGCTTGTAGTTGCTGATGCATCTTTACAAATAATTGCGTTTTGTAGAAACGGTTCACATGTGTAAACCCCTTACATGTATGAATTGAAAATACATTTTGTGATTATGCAGTGTAACTTATAATATTGTCCTACGCAATGGATCTTTTTGCTACAAAATCCCTGACAACGCCATACAAAAAATTCGTTACTTTAAAAATATTGCTTTCAGCAATAATGGTCGCATTGTTAAAGTTATTTTTGTTTAATGTGTTATCTTGATGTGTATCTATTATTACTTAATTGAAATTTTCATTATCTTTGTCACTATCCACTAAATCTTCTCCTGTATGTGTCGATCTTCTTGCTTTGAAAAACTTATTTTTATTTTTTATTACTGAGCATCTTTAAACAATCTTTTTCTTCGACAATTCTTAGAGTTTTGCAGTACATGTTATATAGGCGGCGGCCCTTGAAACCGGTCATAGCTCCGGTTCCATTTTGTTTCGCGGAACGTCTTGAACGAACAAAACATTGTGATTTGTTGTGGATACGTTCCACTATATAGATATTTCTTCTATTCATATACTTAAAAGTGACAATTCTCATTTATTCTTGATCGACTCTTTATTATCCTGTTTTTGCTTTAAAACCAAATTTATTTTGTACTTTAATTTACTTCATGCTGTTAGCACATTTTGTTTTAACATCATGAGATGCTATGAATTTATTTAAGTAGGAATATAATTTAATGTACCTATGTGGATACGGTTCGGGACAAGCCCACCACACATTCCCACCGATGTGTCTCCTGTGTAGCCAGGATCAACAACGGCGACCTCAGATTGACAATAAGCAATGAAGCTTATTGACGTCCCGGGGGAGAAAACTACAGGTGTCTTGGAATGGAACTCACAAAGAATTTAATCAGAAAGAAGATAGTCGGAGTAGGAAGGTAGGAATGTGGATACGGTAATAAAAATAATCTTTGCTAAGGCTAAAATTGCTGAACTGGTGGTAGGTATTCAATCAGGTCTCTGTAAGGTTCTCTAAAATTATTCCCGTATCAATTTTAATACTTTTCCGAGTCACTTTGGTTTATAACTTCGGCCTTTAAGACCGGTCTAGCACCGTTCCGTTTCACGGAACGCGTGATTACAAAACGGTATGACGGATTTGTTACAAATAAATAGAATATTTATGGTTGTTGGGAGCTTAAGTGTTGTTGTTGTTTATTATACTAATTTATTAAGTAAACATAAGACCGTCGTATAAACTTAATTTTTCGTACCAACCGTGTCTTTTTGGAAGACTTTGACTGCAGCACCTAAAAATCACAATCTACCGGACAAAACAGTAACCTAAATGTCACTTGCGAAGCCATTCAATTTTGCAAGTACATACTGCACAAGTTCCATTAGCTAATGCTGTTCATAATGATGTCAGGAAATTTTTAAGAAATATTTGTTTTTAATGTAACATTATAATTGAAAATTCCTTTATAATCACTAGTTTACTGTTTCTCTCGCAGATGATTTTTAGTTGCAAAAAATAGGAATGTTATAGTGTCTCAAATAGGAGACGCTTGCCAGCCTAACATGTTTACACTCGAGATAGTTTCTCGCACGCGACAAGGCTTCTTCGCCAATAGCAATGCCTGTTTTGTCTACTGTAGACAACGAGATACCCTATTGGCAGAGCAAAGCGAGAAAATTTTTGTCGCGTTTGTCATGTTAGCCCGGCTGGTACGAAAACCTAAGTTTGTACGACGGACTAATATTAATGTAATGTTTACATTGGTCATGGCTAATAAAATAGCGTGTATAAGATTTCATATAGCAATATAATTTCTAAATGAAACCTCGGTAGTCACGACAAGATTCCAAGAAAATGTATTATGTCTATTAAATGTTATACAAGAACTAAATTAATTTACGTTTGTTTAGACATTACTATCACTGAAGGTTATAATTACTGTCATCGTTTTACATATTTGCCTGAGGTTATGGCCCAGTGAATAACAAACCAGTCTATTAAACTAGTCCCATCTTTACATCTTGATATGCGAATGTACTAATTAATGTTCTTTCATCATTATCTGCAATCGTCTACATTCTACTAAGCATCTTTACGTCTGCGCCTTTTCTATATCGATCCAAAAAAAAAACTAAGTATTACTGATTTTCTTTCACCATTTCTTTTACGATTGGCTAGTTTGTTTTTATTTCCGAAAAATAAATGTAATACATGTTATTATTACATATTTGTATATTTTTCCTAGTCAAAGTGACCGAGAAAACCACTCTATGTTATTTCTAGGTGATCTAATTATCCAGGTTTTTTTTCCATCAATTTGCTTTCGAAATTAAAACAACGTTGATACATTTTTATCCGGGTGTAAAAAGTACACCCAATTTACAAGAAATATAGAAGTAATAAGAAAAATAAAATTATATGTTATGTCATGTCTACAATATGTAAGTAGATATAACTAAATCTGTATCTAACTGACGGACTGACTAATCTGAAATACTCAACGCACAGCCTAAACCGCTGATATAGACATAATTTTTTTTTTTTTTGTGAAATTTACAAAGAAAGAATTTTTAAAAATTCCCCCACTAACAACGGGATGAAATTGGGGTCCAAAGTTTATCTGAGAAAATAAGACAATGAAATGAAATCGTGTATTCAGAGAGTAAGTCTTCATAGCCACGTTCTCTAGTCGAATGTATAACAAAGACCTATTTATGAGCCATGTAAATATTTATAATGTAAAACATTGTGTTTTTAATGCATGCCACGTTGTAAAGTTGAATGTTTACGAATTGTATTGTGAGGTGTGGTAGTAACAATAACAAGCATTTTTATATGTAAATGTACAGGTCATTCTCCTCATCTGAATTGGACTAGGTTGGTACTATAATACTATTGGAAATAGAAGGCAAAAGTTGTTAGTATTTTTAACATGATAATTTTTAGGTCGTAAAACTGTTGTTTCTATTGTTGCTTTCTGCTCTCCCAAAATTACTTGTTTTGTTTTCATTAAGTTTTAACCTATTTGGGACTATTCCAAAATAGGTTATTGTTATTCGCCAATTAAGAAACGCCAAACCATACTATTATAGTCACTGTCAACTGTCAGTTTATTTGATGAATAAGCTATTCGGCCCTAATAGTTGCGAATGAGATTTAGTTTAAATCTCGGAAAGGATAAATGTACAGTCAAGAGCATATCGACCTTTACACATTGGACTTTGTACCATTCTTAAGTTCTATGACTTAAGAGCTAAAATTGTACTGTAAATGTAAAGCTCAACGTGCACCTAACTGTACGTAGATAAACGGTGAATTGTTTACTATTTTTAAAATAAAAGACTGTCACTGACGAAGAAGAAAAGATGTAGCTTGAGTGACACTTAATGCGCTATATATAACTAAAAATCGATTCAGAAACTGGCGACAAGTCATTTCCACAAACAATTCTAAGTAGACAAAAAAATACTTAATCGGTATGCCATACCACTATTGTTTACCGAACTCATGTTTCCTAATAGCCTGTGAGCTAATTGAGAAATTAGTTTCAGCATTTACAGAATGTTACAAAACATTTGTGTCACTGACAGTAAGGGCCAAACAAAAGATTTGACAAAAAGACTTAACACCGTTACGAAACCAGTTGAAAGATGACGCGCTTTGTACGAATGAGCGAGATGAATCTGCGCGTGAGCACCTTCACGCCGCAATTAAAGAGCGCGTGAAACAGTAACTAAACGTTAACATACAGTTCTTTTTTAAATCACACAAATTAAGAGACTTGTGTTATGGGATACTAACTCAACGATGCTTATTTTATAACAAATACAAATATAGATAAACATCCAAAACCAAGGCCAATCAGAAAAAGTTCGTTTTTCATCGTGACAATAATACCTTATAACATAAGTAAACGGTCACTTTTATATACAAACAAAATTGTGGTTAAAATGTCTTGTCCTGTTACATTTTAAATAGCTAAAAGTCGTAATTATTATTCAGTCAAATAAATTTTGCATAATTCTTACTTACTGTTTCATATAATGTGTAGGTGGTGTGCCATTGACCTACTACAGCTTTTTGTGCGTATAACGGCCCGACACACTTGATGTTTTATTGATATAAAACCTAATGATTCCGAACTATAGATGGGCTATGGTTGGTTCGTGAAATAATTTGCTTCTGAACGGAAAATAGACGACGGAGATTGTACGCGCTGAACTGTGAAAAATCATTATAAATTACAACCATTTTTTCAATCAAAGTATTTTATGTTACGGATATTATTTTTGGAATTTCAAACGGGGATTTCGTACCTATTACATGTAAATCAATTTTATTTAAGACTAAAATCGTTGTCGACGAACAGGTCCAATGGTGACTAGGCTTAGAGGAACAGTTGCAGAATATCTATACGATATTTTCATGGAAAATATTAAATTTAGTTTAGAATATAAATATTTACCGTACTCGAAATCGAAACCACTCCCTACATTATCAAATGCCGAAGGTAGCTTTACTACTAATAATAGCGCTGAATTTTGATAAGGTTTTCTGAAATAAAACACAGTCGCCATTGCTTTTTTCAAGAGAATTCGTTTCAGACGGTACTGTTAGTATTGTCCTACAAATTTTAATAGCCCATTTAAATAAATCAATTACTTAATCGATTACAGATTGTTCATTTCCTTCTCAAATTGGTCGGTTTACGTCTTTAATTATCGCGACCAAGCCCAAAATTGCCGGCAATTTTCTCGCGTTTTGTATTATACCTATATGGTTTTACCGAACCGTTGTTTTTGTATCAGAGATTTGTAAATTAGCTAACGGGTCATCAAATTGATAAATAATAATAATCCTACTTAATATTATAAACGCTAAAGTGTGTGTGGATGTATGGATGTTTGTCTCTTTCACGCAAAAATGGCTTGATAAATTTGCTTGAAAGTACACGGGTAGTTAATAACCTAATAATTTTAAGAGAGGTAGGGCACAGTGGATTATCCGCTCAAATCGGAGCAGCCCGTCTGGGGAAGGACCTCCACCTTACAGAAGATCGTAGCCAAATAGCATTGGTCTCGGCCATGTTGTGTTCCTACGGTGAGTAAGGTTACCAGGGCTCCACGGGGAAGCGTTGTATCGGCAGTTGGAGGACCGGCGGTGTAATGAAACCGCACTTTGCTGTTGCGGGCACAGGGGCATGTTGGTGAGGCGGTCAGGGAGAACCAGTGAAACGGCTGACCGCTGGCCGCCCGCAGGATAGTTGGGTTCCCGAACCCGGGGATCGCTTGGTAATCCCCGCCCCCGGGAGGCTGAACCGCCAGCCTGCGCATAATCCCCCAGAGTGGTAATCTGCCGGAATCGGGGACCGGAGTGGACCAGACTGCTGCTCTGGGTGGGGGGACTGGTGGCCCTTCCGCCCGCCGCACCAGCAATCCGCGAGACCCCTCAGCATTTTGTGGGTCATCATGCTTTTTGTCACCCGTGCTGCCGACACAACGACTCGCCTAATCTTTTTAACACCCCCCCCCCCCCAATCTCATATGGCCAGGAACAAAATAAGAAGGAGTTGTACCACAGCGGCTCCCCCGTCCACACTCGACGTGGACTTTTGCAACATCCGGGGGCTTCACTCCAACATGAATGCAGTCCACTTCCACTTGGAAACTGCGAAACCGACCCTTCTAATCTTGACGGAGACGCAAATATCCTGCCCGGCCGACACATCGTACCTACTTTATCCGGGTTACAGGCTGGAGCATCAATTTGTTCGCCGCGCCGGTGTATGTGTGTACGTACGGGACGATATTTGCTGTCGCCGTTTAAATGGCCTCGAAGACCGGGACTTGTCGGTTTTATGGCTACGCGTAGATCACAGTGGATCCACACGTATCTACGCGTGCCTTTACAGGTCCCACAGCGGTGACTCGGACACGACTCGACTATTTGAGCACCTGCAGTTGACGGCTGACAGGATATACGAACAGTACCCTTCCGCAGAGTTGGTCGTTCTAGGCGACTTTAACGCCCACCACATTGATTGGTTGTATTCACGAACGACAGACTTTGCAGGAAGGGCTGCTCACGAATTTGCTCTGACCTATGGACTCTCCCAACTGGTGAACTCTCCAACGAGAATTCCAGACGTGGAGGGTCACACAAGTTCGTTACTGGACCTTCTGCTGACTTCTCGTCCGGATAGGTATTCCATCTCTGTGGAAGCACCACTCGGCTCCTCGGACCACTGCCTTGTCCGGACCAAAGTGCCATGTACGCGAACTCGCTCACTCCGCTCGTGCGGAAAGCGTCGCGTGTGGCACTATAAGTCAGCAGACTGGGATGGATTGCGTGAATTTTATGCATCGTACCCGTGGAGGCAGCTTTGCTTCGCGTCTAAAGACCCTGACACCTGCGCAACGGCGGTGGCGGATACCATACTGGCGGGTATGGAATGTTTTATCCCTAACCCGCTGGTTGCCACCGGGACTGCGAAACGGCCGTGGTTTAATAAGGCCTGCAGCGATGCTAGAACACATAAGCAAGCTGCATACAAGGCTTGGACCACGGCCCGAGCTAATAAAGAACCAGGTGTCGCTGATTCGAAGCGATTATTCAATGCTGCCTCGAGGTCTAGTAAGAGAGTGACCGCCAGAGCAAAGTTCGATTTCATCGGCAGAATTGGTGAGCGACTTGCGAAGTACCCTTCGGGTAGCCGTGCTTTTTGGTCGCTTGCCAAAGCTGCCGAGGGAAATTTCTGTCAGTCGTCGCTGCCACCGCTCCGTAAGCCCGATGGTGACCTGGCCCACAGCGCGAATGAGAAGGCCAATTTATTGGGTTCTCTCTTCGCCTCGAACTCGACTATGGATGATAGAGACACTGAACCGCCTACCCTCACGTGGTGCGGAGACTCCATGCCGGAAATAACAATTACCCAGCGGGAAGTCCGGCGTGAGTTGTTGTCTCTAGACATTCATAAGTCGAGTGGGCCTGACGGCATACCAGCAGTGGTGCTTAAGCGGTGCGCTCCTGAGTTGTGTCCGATATTGATGCGCCTGTTCGCGCTCTCCTACTCCGCTAGGCAGGTCCCGTCTTCGTGGAAGACTGCCCTTGTGCACCCTGTGCCCAAAAAGGGCGACAGATCAGATCCGTCGAACTACAGGCCAATAGCTATAACCTCCCTTCTCTCTAAGGTAATGGAGCGTGTGATTAACACACAGCTGCTGAGATACCTAGAAGGAAATAACCTCATCAGCGACCGACAATATGGTTTCCGCCATGGTCGCTCTACAGGAGACCTTCTAGTGTATCTCACGCACCGATGGGCTCAAGCCGTTGAGAGTCAAGGTGAGGCATTGGCAGTCAGCCTAGATATAGCGAAGGCATTCGATCGGGTCTGGCACAGGGGTCTTCTATCGAAGCTGCCATCGTACGGACTGCCCGAGGGACTGTGCAAATGGGTAGCCAGCTTTCTGTCCAACAGAAGCATAAGTGCCATAGTTGACGGCAGCTGCTCGGACCGCATGGACATTAATGCTGGCGTGCCACAAGGCTCCGTTCTGTCCCCGACCCTCTTTCTGCTGCATATCAATGATATGTTGTCTGTAGATAATATTCATTGTTATGCAGACGACAGTACCGGGGATACCTATTACACGGGCCGGCCTAACATCCCTCGTTCCGTAGTGGAGGAGAACCGCGAACGACTTGTGTCTGAAATCGAAGACACCCTAGCTAGGGTGAGCGATTGGGGACGACGTAACTTAGTCCAATTTAACCCCACCAAGACACAAGTCTGTGCGTTCACCGCGAAGAAATCCCCATTTTCAGTGGCCCCACAATTCCAAGGGACACCCTTAATAACTACCGGCAGCTTAGGGATCCTTGGAGTCGAGATCTCTAGCAACGTCCAGTTTCGCAGTCACATAGAAGACAAGGTCAAGTTGGCGTCGAGAAAGCTCGGTGTGTTGAATAGGGCGAAGCGGTACTTCAATCCGGGGCAGAGACTTATACTGTATAAATCTCAAGTCCGACCCCACATGGAATACTGCTCTCACCTATGGGCCGGAGCGCCGGCGTACCAACTTGGACCTCTCGACTCGACTCAAAGACGTGCTATGAGGATTGTCGACGATCCCAAGCTAACAAGCGGTATCGAGCCCCTCAGTCTGCGGAGAGACTTCGCCTCCCTGTGCGTGTTCTACCGCTTGTATAATGGGGTTTGTTCCGAGGAATTGTTTGACTTGATGCCTACGGCCACTTTCTACCATCGAACTGCTCGTCACCGGCGGGGAATCCAACCTCACACACTAGAACCAAAATGGTCGCGTACTGCGCGGTTTCAGAGGAGTTTCCTCCCGCGAACGCTGAGGCTGTGGAATGAGATCCCCGCCGAGGTCTTTTCTTTAGATTATAACATGGGGTTCTTCAAAAGGGGCATTAAAAGATTTTTACAAGGTCGGCAACGCGCGAGTGATACTCCCGGTGTTGCAAGCGTCCATAGGCTACGGTGACCGCTCACCATCAGGCGGACCGTAAGCTTGTTTGCCACCTTTGTGGTATAAAAAAAAAAAAAAAATAAAAAAAATAACCTGGATAGTTTTTCATCAGTCCGGGAACGGAAAATAATAATGTGTTTTCTTCATCATTATAATATTTCAGATAATTACCTAAGTAAGACGTAAATCTCGTGAAACATTATACAGTATTCAAAAGCAGTCGTGTGATAAGAAGCTTACGTTCGGTAGTGAGGTAACTGGGTATGAAATTACATGTAAATTGGTGTAGCGATTTAATCATAAAAACGTAATAAACTGTTATTTTCACGAATAACCACTTACATAATAACGTTTATACTAACCATAAAAAGTCAATTTGGATTAAACATTAATAGTCAAGCTTCCTTTAACTTATAAGCTATCTAACTTTGTTGAGCGGTTTATTCCCGCGTGCGCAGATTTATTCCGCGTGTAGACTGCCCGCATTTTAGCCCATTTATTCATTTAGGACTAGAAGTGTTGCTATCCTTGTCAGTAATTGTAAACCAAGGAAGGACAACAACACCTTTGGTCCTGTCAAAATTAGTTTAGTCTAGTTAAATGTACAACAGAATTAGCACCATTATCACCCGCTTGCGGTTCAAACCCGCATGAAGGAAGAAAATCATTTTCAAGAAGGGGTATATACACTGGGCGTCAAAAATAAGTAGTACAGTTTTAAAATTGCAATTACTCTTAAACTATAGAAGTTAGAGTTTTGAAATAAAAGTAATTTTATAGCAAATTTAACAAAGTTTTCTAAAAATAATATTTTATTTAGCATTAGTAAAGTTTTACACTGAAAATTAAGAAAAAACTAAAAAGCTAACCATTTTGAAGTAACTATCAAGAACTTAATTTTTAAATTTTGGGCCTTGTTCCCACTTTAGTAACTTGTGTTGCCGCCTCGGGCTCTGATGACATCTTCGAGCCGGTTTGGCATGCTGAACACTAAGTTTCGGAGGCGGTGTTAGGGAATATTCACCCATTCTTCTATCAGGGCCTGTTTTAGAGCCCTGAGGGTGGCGGGGGTGGTCTGCGTCTTCTGACTAGCCTCCCAAGCTCATCCCAAGTGTGTTCAATCGGGTTAAGATCTGGGCTTCTTGATGGCCAAGCCATCAAGCTGATGCCAACCTCCTGAATGTACTCTTGTACGAGGTGAGCGGTGTGTGGCCGGGCGTTATCATGCATTAGTATCGCTCCATCACCCATATTTACTAAATATGGCCCTGCATACTCGATAAGGATCTCTAATGCATATCTTTCACCAGTCAGACTGCCATTTTCTGTGACCACTAGCTCTGTGCGACCCTCTGAAGAGATGCCAGGCCATACGTGTACAGAGCCCCCGCCGTATTGAACTCTTTCCGAGATGCAACCTTGAATGTATCGCTCACCAGGTCGCCTGTATACTCTCCGCGTTCCATCGGAAGTGAATAAAGAAAACCGAGACTCATCTGTGAACAAAACTCTTGTCCATTCTTCTTCGTCCCATTGTACGTGTTGACGGGCGTAGCGTAGTCTTGCTACTCGATGCCCTGTCTCAAGTTTGGGGCCATTTGCTGGCCTGTACGACTTCAGGTTGGCTTCAGCAAGGTCTTCTCCTCACTGTACTCTCACTAACGTAGTCTCTTCGGGTCTGAAGAAGCTGTTGCTGGACCTTAACTGCATTAAGGTGACGATTTCTTAACACAGTAGAGACAATTAAGCGGTCTCTCCGGTACTAGTGCACCTGGCTCTGCCATTACTTGGTCTCCTTAGATCGTTTCCAGTCTCTTAGTACCTTCGCTTTACTTGCTGGATCGTTCTTAGAGTTACACCCACCGTTCTTGCAGTATGACGCATACTGATGCCTACTTCGAGAAAAGTTATGATTCTTGCACATTCTTCTGGTGAAAGAGGCATGATTAGTGACGTTTACTCGCTGAAGACACATTTGCTTTTGAATTGCAATTGATTTATCAGAAATAAAGAAAACAATAAAAAACAAAAGTACAAACCAACAGTTTAAAAAAGAGTGTTTTTGTTTATTAAGTTTTTTTTTCAGTCAATCTTTAAAAAATGATATTATGCATGACGTTTTTATTAAATGAAATGAAATTGTCTTTTAACTTTTTTTTATTTGAAAGGTCTAGCTTCTGTAGTTTAGGAGATATTGCAATTTTAAAACTGTACTACTTACTTTTGACGCCCAGTGTAGTTAGATAAAAATAATATACTTTATTTAAAAGATATTTCTTTGTACGTATTGCAATACAAAGTTACATAAAAATTCTTTTTAGGTTTACTTTAATGCTTGCAAATCGTATATGGCAATTGAACAATATTACCGCCGTAACTATCAATGTAATATTCAAATTGCAGTAGAATCGTGTGAATCGAGTAATCCACAGAATGCAATCGAATACAACCGCAAGTGTCGCATTATGCAATAGTAAGCAAGTATTATCTTTCTTTAATTCCGTACTGTTCCAAGTTTTGTCGTTATTGCATTACCAAGTTGCGTAGTTAGGAAACTTGAACCACGGTAATACTATCTAAGTATTACCGCCTCGAACTGGCTGGTAGCAACTTAACACCAAACGTCATTATAATCGCAGTATAACAAAAACGTATTGTATACTAAATTGATAACGTTCAAATTAAAATGTATCCAGTTTATCAATATTAAACTTATGTGAGAATGAGACGCTCTAAAAACCATGGCTTTAGAAAATACTAGAAAGCCTTGTAACACGATGCTTGGGACACAGAACAAGTAATATTTTAAGTCATGTTTACATTAGTCTAGCGAATTAGCTGTCCATGGCTGACTGGATCATGTCGTCTACTTTATCTCAATTAGGTGTTACATCAATCCAACACAAAATAACAGCCATGTCTTCATTATTAAAACTTTAAAATAAGGCACAAATTCGATATCAGCGACGGCTGCGAGGGGCGGCGTGTGATAAGAACAAAATATTAGTACTAAAATGTTGAATGGCGCGTCAGGAGACGTGGCACTCGGCGGCGTTATCGTGAGCGATTTTTTAGGGGCGCGGAGATAGAACAAGTACGCGCGATCCAATGCGATGCCGCGACAGAGCGACACGTGCCGCCACAGAGCGACACGTGCCGCCACGCACCGCTAGGCCAAAAGTCGTGGCCCGAAAGTAAATTTCGGCAATAAGGCTACCTTGTCTCGTACACTAATCTGTAAGTCATGCGTATGTAATTATTATGTTAATTTGAAAAGCATGCTATTTATTTTATTCGAGTGCATGTTCATAATATTCTAGAATGCCAGAGCTAGTTTCTCTAGACTGGAATGCTACTGGAATAATGTGAACCCGACATTAACAGGAAGAGTTGCTTCCTGATTAAATATTTATAGGACTTTTTTTCTTATAATTGTATGGATTGTTCATGGGGATTACAAGTAATCATCGTCCACTTACATTATCGATTCTGTATTGTTTGTGTTGTAATAACACGTAACTATTCATGGATTCTTTGCTTGAATTATCTTACGTTAATTGCATGACTATTACACTTACAAAAAACGTACTTATAAATACTTATTTATCTACCTAAGAGAATATGCGGTTCTTCTTCTGGAAAAAAAAAATGATATTTTTACTATATTTTATATGGTGAAAATTTGTATGATAAACCTTCTTTTATGACTGAGATGTTCACCTGATGGTAAGCAATCACTGCTGCCCGTGTACTTCCACGACTACACGAATCTTGGATGTGTTGCCCTCAAGCATAGAATAAGTAATAACCCGAGATAGAATGTACACTCCGCCCCGCACCGGACCGAGTTACCGCACCCCGGGAGCCCCTCGAGGAGCCCTCAGTCGCAAAGGTGTGCGTTTAGTGAACGAATGTGTATACGTGTGCGCGTGTACAGACGACATTGGCCTATGTAGTAGAAATAGGTAATTATTTCATGCGCGTTGTATGGAGTGTCCGGGCTGTGCCTCAAGAAACAGAGAAGGAAGCAGAAATTAGTTGTAGGCATTGTACGATCTCTCACACATCGTACGAAACACAGCGGCATATCACCTCTATTTCACGTTGGCGTCGATTGTCGATATTCTGTGTGGAGTGGTGTACTGCTCCGGTCGAATCAACCCATTTACGAACCACAAACCGTTCATTGTAGTAGTTAGACTCTACCACTCATTCAGAATATTATTTCTTTTTTTTTTTAAATTCTAGGTATAAAATTTTACAACATAAACAGTTCTAAGTGTATTTACTTTGGATAAATGCTGTTAATTACAGTTATTCTATTTAACGGCTAAACCTAGCAATCTTAGGTTGTATACTTGGAAATTGTTACATCTGCCCACCCCGGAAAGGTTTTATGATTGTCTATAAATGGGTAAAGTTTGTATATTTTTTTAGACTTGGCAAACAAGCAACCGTCCATCTCATTATTATATTTGAAAGTGGTAACATCTATAAGGGAGGGAGAAAAGGGGTTACCAAACGAAAAGCATTGCTGCTTTGTAATTCAGGTATAATTATATTTATTATAGAAATTAAAAAAACGTCATCTAAATAACATTCCGACTTTTTTTTTAACAATTTAGGGGCTGTTCACTACTTACTAATAGCGTATACAGTCTTTTTCAAAATATTACCAACGATCAACCAACTGTCAATTTATCTATCAGATAAGCTAAACGTAAACCTGAGAAAGTTAACGATAGTGAAACATCATTTTATTTACGTTAAGGAAATGAGTTACCAGGTTAAATCATGCAAGAACTAAGAAAGTAATGACTGATCATCATAGAAATCATTAAAACTGACTTGAAATCAGTTTTAACATATTGCTAGTCATTACAGTAAACTTTTACATAATTGTTTCAACCTAATACTTGACGTTTGTAAACAAACTGACTCACAAATAAATTAGAAAAGGCCTTGAGTGGTCGTGTGTGACTTTACAGAGTATAAAATTAAGTCGCTCTCGTTCTCTGTCTGACCCTATGTATACTTAGATCATTAAAACTACGCAACGCATTTCATACGGTTTTTTTTAAATAGAAAGAGTGAGATTTATGAGAATGGTTTATATGTATAATACATTCCAAAATTCCCACGGGAAAGCGGGATACACGAAGTTGCGCGGGTTTTGCTAGGATAAGATATATCACTTAGGCAACTGCTTTTACAAAATTAACGTCCTTAAATTGCTGAGAACAAATTCGTTTTCAGTTATTTTGACACACTTGATATTATTACTCATTGATAACAATTATTTAATAATGTTTTATCTTATAGTGAAGGCCGGCTTTGCCTACCAATGTATCTAATGCCGTATGCCCCTCTGTCTGTTAAGAGAAGAACTTGTCAGAACATTGTCAGACCCACATCGCTTTCCCACACGGCGGAACAAGCTTTTTCCTGAATGAAAATACAGATCTCTTTAGATGTATTCAAACAAATATTGTTATAGATGATCAAGTAAAATACTTATCTAAACAGATGCAAAATTAAACGTCTTAAGTGAAATCTTCAATGATCGAAATATGTTTCCTGCTTGTTTTAATTGACTGGGTGTGTTCGGTTTGACACCTTTATGCATTGGCTAACTGTAATCCTCATCTTGACTGAGGTATCTAAGATGTTAGCCATTTAGATAGATTTATCCGTGATAATATATATACCGTTTCAATGTTTGTTTGTTACTATTAAACATTCTATGAATGATCGATTCATTCAAGATCTACTAATATTATAAAGAGGTAGTTCGTGATGTTGTAAGGGGGGTAATCGATGGATTTAACGATTTTGAAAATTAAAATCTGTGTTTTTATTTTCTGCAAGTATCTTTATTCTGTGGGACATTTAGAAGTTTGGGTCTTTTACAATGTTATAATGTTTTAGATATATATTTTTTAATCTATATCTACTACTAATCTACTCTACTAGTCTACTACTACTAATTCTAGTAGTCTACTACTAATTTAATACTTCATTTCGGAATGACCGTTAACGAGATTTTTTTTCGAAAGAAGCACTTCAGAGAATTATATTTCATTAATTTATAAAAAGAGCAATTACGGAAAATTTATATTTTATTTAATTATGAAAAGAGTTCATTCATGTCTGTGGTTTTACTATAATATTATATTAAGTACTATGCGAATAACAAAGGCACGAACTATGCCTCAGCGTGCATTCATCAGCCGCTTGGATAATCTCTTCCTTAACAAACAGCCTGACATAGACAAACTAGGTATTTTAGATTAACATCGTACATTTTGATATTTATGTGTGACTCCTCTAGATAACTATGTGCATTTTATAGTTACTCCATAATATTGGCTCTTGGCGGAGCAACCACTTAGCATATCAGTTATATGGTGGTAGTAACTGATTAGAAAAATTTTCTTGTTAGTGACTTTTATTAAACTTTGAATACTTAGTTCAGGCTCCAGTCTCTCTCTATATATTATATATATGTCTTGTTAAATTACCACCTAAGCCTATGATTGTTGAGAGAAAATAAACGTTTATTTATTTATTATTATTTGAATTAGAGATCTCGTAATTAAATGTAGAGCACCTTCTCTTTAATTAATCTTCAATAGTTTCCGTCGGCTAATGTCTGGCTATCTTTAGGGTCGCCGATTTGTATTCCGCAAATTACTATATTTTTTATTATGACTTGATATTGATATTCTAAATACATCTAAATTGAAAGAGTAACTAATATCCATCGGATATACACACAAATTTTCGCGTTTATAAAATTACTAAGGTTATTAGGTTGGATTTGTTCATGGTAGGTATATTAAGTTACTACTCTCAGCATGAACTATGTAATATTCCTATAATTTTCCGCTTAAATTGGTCATGATTTATTACTCAACGTAGGTGTTTCCAAAAGTGCCGGTATTTTAGCTAGGAATAATGCCGTATGTGCAATGCACTCGTCCTGCATTTAGTCACGTAACGTGATCACGATATGATCGTATCGTAACGATACTATCGTTTTGCTGTCGTTTCGTACGTAATTTCGTTTTCTGTATTAATTTTAAGGGGATATGTGAAAAAAAGAAGGATCCTTAAAAACCAAATATCTTCTAAGATTTTTGGATATGTATTAATTCATCATATTATTATAATCGAAATTTTGGAAAGAGCCAAAACACGATTGTGACACATTTCCTTGATAGAAAAAAAATCCGAAGTAACCTCTGTTTTTTTTTTCAGAACTCTTGTAACTTCTAAACGGTAAATAATAGAAATTTTAAACGTCATATAAATAAAGACATTAATGTTTTCTAGATATTGTAAAAACAAACATTTTCGTAAGTTATGTTAGAAACTAGATTTGTGACATAAACATAATGCAAAATGTTCATCATTTAAATGTTTGCCTTACGCTGGAATCAAACCCTCATCATTCGGCACTGGATGCAAAATCAACTTAGCCACGGATCTGTCGTAAAGTTCCTTTACAATAATTGCAATAATAAAACATGATGTTTATCCGTATAAGGAATATATATATTTTCAAATAACATCTTCACGCTGCCGTGTACGGAAAATGTAAGTATCAAAGATGTATGAAATTTAGAACGATGAGTTAGAACTAGCATCTCCTTTGTGGTGTATTTTATTAAACACTGTTGGTTTAGTTGTATTAATTTAATAACAATTGAATGCTACATAATACCGGGAAAACCAACTGACAAACGCGTGTGTTGCCCGGTAATCTATGGACATCTGTGAGGTCCGTTTACATAATGCATAAACTGATTGATAGATTTGCTTCAGTTTTGGTACACATGTAGTTTATATACTAATCTGGGTTAAGAATGTGATATTAAGACCTACACATTCCCACAGTTATGTCACCTGTATACCCAGGATCAACAACGGCGACCTCAGATTGACAATAAACAATGAAGCTTATTAAGAAAGCTGTGTAAGCTAGTGTCAAATACAAAAAAAATGTTGCGTGTAATCAACGACCATTGAAAAACGTGTGTTGACATAACGTTATTTCTATTTGCCCGTCATATTTCTTAATTCTTTGACGTATTCAGCCATATTCAACTCACGTTGTATGATTTACCGTATTCATCGTATAACATAAAAGTCAAATGTATTTTACAATAGGAATTTTTGAATGGTTACGATATAATTTTACAAGGAAAAGAGTTAAGTGAAGCCCAGGTGTTTTTTCTATTCGATTTATTGATACAAAACTATGTTTTTAAGACTTCTTATCTTGTGGCCACTTTGAAACACGACTTTTTTGTTTAATGCCAGAACAAAAAATGAGCATGTCCATTATTTAGAACAGTAAAGATCAGACGAAAAGTAACTTTAGTCAAATCTATCCATACAATATTAATTCAAAAATATAAAATTAAATCTTGCTTTTGACCCGCCAGAAGTTTTTTTTAGAGTATTGTAATTAAAAATAATCACGGAACGTTCTGGCGCAAAATTTGTAAATTCCAATTATACATTAGGTATTAGTTGATCGCAAATACAAAACACGCTTCACTGATAATTATGGTATTATGTCTTGTAATTTTAAATGCTCTATGATCTGAATTCATGTTATGTATTCTCACGCTCGATTCAACTTCTATCGTATTGTTTTTAGACCATTAAAGTTTACTACATTGTAAGTAATGATGTCCTTTATCTTTCTCTTGGGTTTAAAAGATGGGTCGCATTTTCTTTGATTGTTTTTGAGACTTGTATTTATTGTGTGCCGCGCGCAGCAATTGTACAGCTCACGCGTTTGATCAAATGATTATAATCTTTTCTTTTACCAAAATACAAAGAAAATGCTACGTCTATAATTTTCTTATTCATGGATCTACATAAGCCGATTATTAACATTAAAAAATAAATAAACGTCAAGAAATGTGTATAACACAAATGTTTTTTTTCTTCAAAAATTTCAGAATGTCTGAAATTTATTTGATTACTAAAATAAAATAAAAAAAAACCTGGATAGATAAGCCAAAAAATACTAAATTCTAATATTTACTTTTTTTTTTTACAGAAATGATGGAGCGATTATGAGAACATAGCACTACTTTTAGGTGAATACCTTTATTACTATTTACTTGGTTTACGTACAATTCGATTTAATTAAGTTTAGTATTTAGTTAGTGCTAGTAGTCTCTCAAGAACACCTGTATGTGAAAATCCAATGCCGATACATATCTCGACGACCTCCGTGGCGTAATGGTTACCACGCCAGACCGCTACCCAGGAGGTCCCGGGTTCGATCCCCGGTCGGGTCATGATGAAAAACGCACTTTTTCTGATTGGCCTCGGGTCTTGGATGTTTATCTATATATGTATTTGTTATAAAATATAATATCGTTAAGTTAGTATCCCATAGCACAAGTTTCGAACTTACTTTGGGGCTAGCTCAATCTGTATGAATTGTCCCTTTATATTTATTTATTAAAAAAAAATATATAAATATCGGGATTATAGAGTACCTACAGTCAACGAATGCAAGAGGTGAGCAGGGAACAAAGATTCTAATGCTACTGAAAAGTGAAAGCATATATATGAAACTTTGTATTACATAGGACAATAAGAATCTATAATATAAAAGAAAGTCGTGTTAGTTGCACCATTTATAAGTTTTATAACTCAAACGGACGGAACGGCTGAAGCGATTTGGCTGAAAATTGGTGGAGAGGTAGCTTAGAACCAGGAGCAGGACATGGGATACTTTTTATCCTCTTAGAGGTAGGGTAGGATAGATAGGCCTCTAGGGAGGAACAAAGTTAGCCAGGTCAGCTAGTACTATTGATAAATAAATATTGTAGTTTGCGCAATATTTACTTGTATCCTGCTGCACTTTGTGAATTCAGTACGATTCATTTATTTTATAGTCCATACAGTAAGTACCTACTGTCATAGAGTGGTACCCTGTTTAATAGTACCGTACTTCGACGGTCATATAGTATTAAACTACATTACAATAAATACTATATTCGTTCTAGAATGTAAATGTATGCCAGATATGTTTATACCTTGCACATAATAGACTCATTTGGTATTTAATCGGGTATCTATACAGACGAATGTAACAGGGTGTGGCCGTTGGAATTAGTATAAGACCCACGCGTCTTACAAAATAAGACGTTTAGGTGACATTATTGAGTTATGAGAAAATCTATGTTTGTCACTCTTTTCGTGTTATGCAATTTTACATAGCCAAATGTGAAGACTGTTATGTATTGCATTAATCAATAAAACAAATTGAAATAATTGAGGCGCTTAATGGCTTCGCTGTGTGTAACTCTAAAGTAAAACAACGTCGGTAGTAGCCAGCGTTGTTACGCCTCTGGATTTCGCTGGTAAAACCGGGGACATCGGCTAGAAATTAAATGATATGAAAATGTATTCAAATAGGCCTCTTTCGAATCGTCACGATTTTTTCCTACCACCAGCTCAGAAGAACAATAAGAAAACTTAGCACTTGCTCTTTTAAAATAACATAATGTAGATTTTTTTTTCTATAGACACTACTTCACACTATATTTTATGTTTGGATTACCAAAGGTATGTAACTTATACTGTAAACAAAGTTTGATACATGATTTTAGTCCATTGAAAGTTGGTTATAACTGTGATCTTATAATCGTATTAGAGAGTGGCGCTCAATTTACGACGCAACTGGAAACTAGGTCTGTTTACAAACAGACAAGGGCTTAAGAGGATTTCTAGAATCAACCAGTGTATTCAGCATTGGTTGATTTTACTGGCACGTTATTATAAGCTGTATTATTCAACTGGCAATGATATAAGAAAATTATAATTTAAAAAGATGGTTAGACGAACTAAGGAAAGTCGCTGGAAGGCTGTGGATGCGGGCCGCTGCCAACCTAGTCATACCAGTCAGTCAAGCCATACCATACCAGTCAGTCAAGCCATACCATACCAGTCAGTCAAGCCATACCATACCAGTCAGTCAAGCCATACTATTCTGGAAGTGTTTGGGGAAGGCATATGTCTATGGACTTCTTGTGGCTAAGATGAAGATAATGATATTTTAAAAATTGTAATCTAATTTGATTTTATCAAATTTTAAAAATATTAATTTAATTCCTATTGTCGTAAATGTGAAAATTTGGATATTCGAATGTTTCGATAATGTTTTGATAAACGAAAAATTTCACTTCTCCGCTCCAGTGGAATCCAAACACACAAACTCTCGATAAAATTTACTTTTAGCTATATTTTTAAATAGATAGTCAACAATCAAAGTATCACACCTATATTTCGTGTTTGATATTTCAAATTGTCGTGACTACGGCCTATTCAAATAAATCATTAAATAGATCGGTTGAACCAATCACGGCTTATGCATAATTTCGTACTACGTCATCCCTCTCTAAATTATGTATTAGCCGATTAAAATAGGTAGCCCTTTCATTGATCTTTATTCAATCACACATATTATAGTTGAATCATTACGTAATTAATAACTAACTATAGGCCTGACTGATAGGGCACTAATAATTACAAGTCAAGCCTAACTTCACTGAACAATGCCGGTATATATTAACAGTTGATCTTCACGACACAGGCTTGCCTAGTGTGAAGATCTCAGGTCTCTTCTGCATAATACTTAAGTCATCAGTGTTTGTCATTGCCAGTGAACAATTGTATACTGTTTTTGAGAGAAAATTTATTTTAAACTAGCTGCCCGGCCCCGCTTCGCCCGGGTACTGTTTCAATCTTTCTGAGAGATTTTCTTAATATTTTTTTCCGTAAGAACCTTGTACAGAGTATTAGAAAACTACAAAAAAAAAATCAGCCAAATCGGTCAAGCCGTTTTCATGTTATGTCGTGACAACGGAAAACGGGTTTCATTTTTATATATATAGATTAATAATATACCGGGAATTAACGCGATCATACCTTGAAATTGCCTGACGTTTCGACCAGGTTGCACCGGCCGTGGTCACAGGCGAACTCACGAACTCACAGGCGAAGAGTTCGCCTGTGACCACGGCCGGTGCAACCTGGTCGAAACGTCAGGCAATATCAAGGTATGATCGCGTTAATTCCCGGTATATTATTCATTTAAAATAATGCAACGCGAAAGTTTAAAAGAAAAATTATTTATTATTATTAGTTTCTGTTAAATTATCTAGTAGTAGTAGTATGTCTTAAAACATATTCACACAGCGCCACAGTCCTTAAGTAAGCTGGGTTAACCTGCTTGTGTTATGGGAACCAAGCAACAGATATATTATTGTAAATATGTATTTAAATACATATAAATCATTCAGACTAGAGACAAACAAAAGCCATCTCATAAAAGTTTGCTCCTACTGGGAATCGAACCCGTGTCCTCTGGTACTGAAGGTAGGATCGCTACCAACGCACCACCGGGTTTTCCAATTCAACTGTTGATTGACGCTTCTATTCTGATATATAGCGATGTTTGTAGATCGTAACTCCTGCCTATGACGTGCGTTCGGAATGCATGATTGCATAGTTGCTATCTTTCGACAGCTTAAGATCAGTTAGAACGCACCTTTGTATTGAGCAACCAACCACAAGATTTAATACAGCAAGCAGGTTGTTTATAGTACTAGAACGTTCTAGTACTATAAACAACCTGCTTGATGTATGTTTGGTATGAACAACGTGGTTTAGACGACGTCGTCTAAACCACGTTGTTCATACCAAACGTAATATAATAGCCGCTTTTGAAAATTTAAAAAAATCACCTACAAAGTTTCGATCTCCACGATCAGCGGTTAAAAGGCTGTGCATTGATTCCTCAGTCATTCAGGAGAAAGCATTTTATTCATCCTTCCATTCCATATGTATAGATTGGGAACATTTTTATACACAGGTTTTTTTAGATTGGTAGAGCAATTTTGAAATTGCCTTGAAAAGATTGCTATGAGCAATAAGACCGCCTTGTTGCATATACACTTGTTTGTAACAATTACTTTATGACTGTGTGTATTGCAAATAAAGCTTATTCTATCTATCTATCTCATACCGGAGAAGTACCATCCTCTCACAGAATATCAATGTGAAGCAGCGATGCGTTTCGTTCGGTCAGTAAATGTCTTTTCTTCTTTTCCCTACCTACGCCTTGTAGCAGAAAATGTAAAATAAAAAATATAAATGGTATATACTGAACGCCAATTCTCCTGGCACATGTGCATTCATAAAACGAAATTCGAAACTCATACTTATTATTCATTGCATAACGACAATCGATTTTCAATTGTTTTATAAACTGTGAACCAGAAGCTTTGGCGTTGAGTATAGTAGGTAATGGATTTTTGGCGCCAACTACGATAGCGTCCACTTGGGCTCGTGATAAAAAAATGAATTTCTGTGTTTCAACGTTTGATATAGTATTGATTGATAGTGTAATGTGAAGCAAACATTGGTTAAAGTGCATACTGATTACAGTCAGGAACTTTTAAAAGTGCATTATCGTGTTGACTTCAAAATCTGCCTTTTCTGAAGACATTTTGCTATCATCTTTCTTCGGGGCGTCTTGACTCGGAGACTGTATACTGAGTCGAGATAGCATGAATACGTTGCTTTGAATTTATATACACAAGTATTACTTGAAGATGGCCCAATGGAATCTTCGTCTGAAGTCCGATTGCCAAACGAAAGAAAAAAAAAATAGTACTTAGATAATTTAGAGAATTAGTTGTGAACTGTGGTCGCCAACAATTGGTACGGAAAACAATGTTTTGTACGACGGTCTCATAGTATTTATAGTACAATCTGGTGTCATATTCGGGTTATCATAATATCATTTAAGCTTTGTTTCCATTTATAATTGGCGGTTGACTTATCTCCATACGCTGTCGTTTTGACATTTTATGTAAATAATTCATTATCAGAAATCGTTCATCAGTTTGTTAGTTTGTAATTGATATCGACAAGCTGTGATTTTATCTTAGCCGTTGTACTATTATCATAACTATTATTAATAATTTACGATATGTTTTATTCAATAAAATATAATATAGCTTTTTGATTTATATTATTAATAGCCTAAGCTGTCCCTCACTACTGGGAAACAGGCTCCCTACCTCCTTTCCATGAATACAATTCATGGATAAGATGGAGGGGTTTGGACGTGAAGATTTACCATACTTCTCCATGTATGATGATGTGGTGGATGACCAGTAGGCTATCTAACTACCCGTCTTTGTTATTTGATTATCTTTCTTCCGATTTTGATTAAATATTGTGCAAATGTCAGAAACCGCATTTTTTGTAGACTAACTGATAATATTAATTATTTATTAGTGCTGAGGTTTTGTAAAGAAAAGTGGTTTACGTAACACAAAAGTAAGTCAAATTTCTTGCTTTACAACCGAAACAAAAATGAAAACAATCAAAAATTCTTGCAAACTATTGCACAAATTTTCGCGGAAGACTGCACGATAAAATAATACTTATCGAGTTTCCTATTATATCGTATGGCTTCCGCAAACACCATACAAAATAAAATAAATGCATCCAATTGCCTGCAACGATTGCATAATTTTCAGCGAAATTATGCATCAGTGATACAGTTATGATATTGCCACGGGATTGTTTGTTCGTGTTACATTACCTATTATTTTGAAATCAGAGTTTCTAAACTAGTGGTTCTATTATTTACAATCTATAACGCATTAGGCTGCCTGGCTTCGGCAGCCAACGGTCAGCCAGGAGAGTAACTAATAGTACGATTTTCTGTGTTATTATAGGATTTTAATTTAAAGTAAAACAAAAAGGAAAAAATTATTGATTTTAGGGCCGGTTTCCTCTCCGGAATAGCTTATTTATAAAATCATCTGACAGTTTGAGTAACGCGGTTTGACGTTTTTTTTTTGATGACCAAAAGGTGATACCGGCGGGTGATGAACTATCAGGACAAAAACATTCAAGTTTTTGTCCTGATAGTTCAGATAATTTACAATTATTTCCCTGTTCAAAAAGATGTATGCATGGTTTTCTGGTTTCTGTTAAAAAAAATCACTTTATGTTGTCATGTTCTGATACCTGTCCGAAAATGTACGCTTTATGTTTTAATGTTCGATGTCATATCCCTGTTCAAAAAAAATCATTTTATGCCATGCTGTTCTAGTTTCTGTTAAAAAAATCGCTTTGTCGTAGAGATCGTTTGGATTGATTTATTTTGTGATGTTTTTAAAAAATGTTGGGGAGCACTGTTCAACGGTTTCGTTTGTGTGGTCAGTAGTACACCCTGCGGGTTAACGCACCCAGTTGTGATCAACTTGTATACTGTGAATTGGTTACATGAACTACCATGTTACTCCAATTGCAACTCGATTCGATATCAATCGTGTCCGTAATAAATAATTTCTATTTGAATTTAGTTCGTAACTGTAAAATCTAAGATCCGTCTTACTAAGTAATATATATTATATTATGATCAATCTATTGATTTGATTTCACTTGTCGCTAACTCGACCGGAGAAGTACCATCCTCTTATGGAATACTAGTCAATCCCTCGCAACTACGTTTGCGTATATCTCGCTTTCCCGTGGGAATTTTTTCTTAGTGCTCCCCTACGCTATAAAAGGAACCCCTATGCAATTTCAAGTTTCTAACCCTTATAGTTTAGGCCCTCCGTTGATATGTCAGTCAGTCAGTTGGCATAAAACACCAATGCGTTTCGTTCAATAAGTGAGAGATTTGGAAGATCAACTCTTTTGCCTTTTTTTACCTTTTTCCTTCTATTCCCTTGTAGCAACCACTGTTTGACTGCGGTATGTCATAAAAAATCAGAAGACCGATGGATCGTAGCCAAATAGCATTGGTCTCGGCCATGTTGTGTTCCTACGGTGAGTAAATCCTCTAGAGCTTCACTTGGCGGGTTGGGAGGGTTGGCAACGCGTGAGTGATACCCCCGGTATTGCAAGCGTCTATAGACTACGGTGATGCTTACCATCAGGCGGGCCGTATGTTTGTTTGCCAACTTTGTGGTATATATATATGGAATTTCGTTAATCCCATACAATACACATTATACTAGAACACTTGAACCTACTAAAACACCAAATTTTATTACTTCTACAAAAGGAGTTTTTTTGTGACTAATCAGTTAGCAAACAAACTTGTAATGTATTGTATAATTCGTTTACGGTATAACACTACACCACATGAATATTTAATATGCATTGGCGTCAGTTACATCGTGGTTTGTAAACCGTTAATGTCATGTTTCGTACGTCCAATGTTTAATAATAATGGGGTTATGTCTTGAAAAAATGGGTCAGCAATTATTATTTTAACTTATTGATTGAAAATACAACATTTCACACTAATTTATAAATGCAAAAGAAAGTGTTAATTCGCGCTAAAACAGTACAAACAATTTAGATATTTAAAAACTTTATCTCAAACTATGAAGGTTAAGGACGAATAATGTAAATTTTTGTGTGTAAGAATTGTGATACTATTTTTTTTTTTTGGGAAATAAAGTTCTTAAACCATAGAATATGTCAATTTGATAAGTTTATTCCGCAGTTGATGAAGTATCACCCACAAGAAACCCTCAATGTAGACAGTCAAGTTTTTAGACGGTATGTCTCTTAGTGGCATAGAGGAAATCTTGCCAGACCCCCGTCGTTTCCCTAAACAGCGGGACAGGCAGAAGGTAATGCATTTTCCTGATTATAAAAAAAAAAATACATGGTTTTCGTCCGCTATTATAATATGAACTCTTGCGCAAACAAGGAACTGGAACCGACGATTTGAAGTTTTGGACACACCGCTCTGTTGCATTCAGAACTACTTAGGTACCTATTATGAAAAAAAAAACGTAATAGGTTAACTTTTAATAAATAAAATAATGTTTTGCAAGCACGGTTATCATTGTGTATGTAGAAAATATGGTCATTTTGCGAAAAAAATAATAACGTTTGAAGACTTTGAATTTATTTTTAACAATTGGTAAAGGAGATCACCCATTTTGTATAGAGATTTGGGATAAAAAAAAAAAGTTAGCGGCCCGAAATAAATTACGTTTTGTTTGAATGGGGGCACGAGTAGAATCATTTTTTTGTATGGCGACAATACTCTAACAAATATATAAAAATATATATGAGTGAAATAAAAATAACATCGTCTTACCACTTTATGTAAGATTTGGTATGATTATTACTATACTATTTTCTCCTGGGTGTTAGGTGATATCACCCACCTTTTTTTTTTTTTGTTTTAAGTCAGGAAAATGCATTGCTGCATGCCCCGCCACTTGGGGAGCGGCGGGGGTATGTCGGGCTCCCCCTCTAACCACTTGGGGTATACCGACTAAAAACCTGACTGACTGCCACCTCATCCGCCTAGATGGGCGGGGCAGCGGGAACAATGATACAACCGCTGCCCCACCGGCGGTCGTCCGAAGACCCCCTTGTTGGGCTACGGCACGATTGGCGGCGCGCGCACGACTAGGCGCGCCGCGCCGCAACACTCGGGGACTTCCGTTCTAATGGGCAGCGGTTTCCCCAACCCGCCGCCCGGAAGCCCCCGTTAGGGTGGCAGTCGCCGGGCATGGGCCAAACGCCTGCCGCCCGGTCTTTTTCGGCGGAGCGGGGGGGCGGCTGGATCCGCTTCCCTCACTCGCTCCGCTGCCTCCTTCTGCGTCATTATTTCGCCGCAGAAGGAGGCCATCGCATCCCACGAAATCTCGCTCTCGACCATTTGTTTGACAACAGCCGGGAGCGAGAGGTCATCGCCAACAATTGCCACGAGCGCAGCGCGTGGCGCAGCCCACGCCGGGCATTCCTCAAGTGTGTGCTGCGCCGTGTCCTCCACGCAGCCACACTCGTGGCACTCCGGAGTTTCCTCTCTCCGAGCCACGTTGTGCAGGTACCAGCCGAAACACCCGTGGCCAGACAGCACCTGCACAACGTGGTAACTAAGCGCACCGTGGCGCCTCCCTATCCAATTTTCTAGGACCGGACAGATGGCGCCAACGGTGCGCCGCCTCGGTCTGCCGGCCCTCGCCAGCCCTTCCTCACATCTCAGCGCCCATTCCTGGATGAGGGACTCCCGGGCAATCTCCCTCCAACGCAGGACCCCATCCGGGAATGGGTTCCCGCCGACACGGGATTCGGCGGTTAGCTTGTAGGCTGCCGCCAGCACCACAGCGTCTAGCTCCCAAGGCAGACTCGCCGCCAACACGCACGCTGCCTCGCCCGAGATGGTGCGGTATCCCCTCACCGCTCT
This sequence comes from Endotricha flammealis, assembly GCA_905163395.2. NCBI lineage: Eukaryota > Metazoa > Arthropoda > Insecta > Lepidoptera > Pyralidae > Endotricha > Endotricha flammealis. The sequence continues at coordinate 11,512,440 of LR990860.1, forward strand.
GACCGCCATGGCCCGCTGTGGTTGTCGCAGCAGGGCCATGTTGCGTGGGGTCAGAGCGTCGGCCCATATGGGGGCTCCGTAGAGGGCCATAGACCGCACCACCCCTAGATAGAGGCGGCGGCAGGCGACACTCGGTCCGCCGACGTTGGGGAGCAGGCTGCCTAGCGCGGCGCTGCCCCCTTCAAGCGCGGCACAAGTCGCCGGAAGTGCTCGGCGAATGTCCACCGACCGTCAAGTATAAGACCAAGGTATTTAATACTCGGCTCGACGGCGATGGACACACCCCCGACGACTATGTACGCTCCTGGAGGTGGCTTTTTCCGGGGCCCATGAAAGCACAGGGCCTCGGTCTTGTGCAAGGCCACCTCCAGGCCCAACCGCCGAATCCGCGCCACCACGTGTGCCACTTCGACCGTAGCGAGCACGGCCGCAGCGCGGTAGGATTTGCCGCGGGCCGTTACTAGGGTGTCGTCGGCATAACAAATCAAACCGACGCCCCTCAAGTTCTCGCCCCGCAGCACCCAGTCATATCCGATGTTCCACAGGAGTGGACCCAGAACCGACCCCTGTGGAACACCGCAAGACACCGCTCTACGGCCCCATCCGCCAGGGACCGGAAAGACGACCTCCCTCGCGCTGAGATAGTGCGCTAGGAACCCCTCTAAGTAGCGTGGCACCCCATGATGCGCAAGCGCCGACCGAATCACCTCCCAGGGGAGCGTGTTAAACGCGTTGGCGATATCTAACGATACCGCCAGCACGACCTCACCCCGGGAGGTGGCCTCGTCCGCCAACGTTCGGAGCCTCGTGACCGCGTCCATCGTAGACCGGCCGCGGCGGAAGCCGAACTGCCGGTCGCTAAGGTCCGGGCCTACCTCCTCTAAATGCTGGATGAGGCGAGCCGCGACCACTCCTTCAAGCAGCTTGATCGCCTCATCCAACAGGACGATGGGGCGGTAGGCCGACGGCGAGTCCGCTGGCCGGCCGTCTTTCTGTAGTAGGACTAGCTTGCCGGACTTCCACCGCAGCGGCACACAACGCTGGACGAGACACGCGGTGAGCAGACTCCTCATTCGCGGTCCGAGGCCTTCCTCTTTCAGAGCCAGCGCCCACGCACGACCTGGGATACCGATTGTTTCCCTATCGCTATGGCTTTGTGCTATGGCCAACGGGCCAGGTATATTGTGTTGATATAAGGAGCGGGGCTATGTTAGGACAAGTTTTTACTTAAAAGTGCAGCGCATATTGTACAATTAAAACAATAAATTAAAAATGTTTTCATTCTCAGACCTTTTGTCTTACTTGTTATCATATCTCCGTAACCAAATAGATTTCGACATTGACGTCATAATAAAAAATAATGAGTTTCATGTGTACTATACAATTTTGTTATTATAATTCAAGGCCGCTTAAAAAAATTTTTTTTTCTAATTTTATCCCAGAATGGGTGATCTCCTTTATAATCTGCGAAATGACTGAATAGATCTATAATAGAACTTAGTATAAATGATTACTCCATAAATGTTCATAGGTTATCTTTTGACGTAAAACGATGGTCATTTAGAGAATAGGTTAGTTAAATGTCATACAAAAAACTACACGATTAATGATTTTAATTAGCATGTTTATTGTCGGCGTGTCAAGTATAAAATGTACATACAAAAACAACTTACAATACATGTACATTCAGTCAAGCCGAACATGTTTGCAGTCACGTTAATGAACAAAACCACAGAATAAATAATGATGCAAGAAAATAAATGCTAAACTGCAAACACCAAACTCGTCAAAGGTCAAATTTTTAGATATGAAAAGGTGTGTATCGACTTGTAATTGAAATAAACTTTTATAAAAGCCTGACTTTACTTTGATTAGTGCGAGTGCAGGTGATTAGTAATTGAGGGTGAATCACCCTCAGTACCAAAATTCTACTACGTAAATCTTTTGCGTCGTAGTAATTCAGGGTGAATCACCCTCAGTTACTAATCACCTGCACTCGCACTAATCAAAGTGAATAAAGGCCTTATGTATCGGTAACTTTCGATTCCGGTGATCGGTTCTATAGCACATTCTAAATACATATTTAAGACTGAATACAAAACATAAATTTTAGTAATATTGATTTCGTGCTTATGATAAACTGATTCTATAAATAGATGTGGTTTATACAGAGATGTAATAATTATTTATCGTTGAAATTGTGATTAAAGCTTGTCTCACTAAGCAACTATAATGTATATTAATATATATTACATCCGCGCTATGTATAGCTTAAGATTGCCTTAAAGTATCAGACGCGGAGTAGATGTTCAAGAGAGGTAGGGCACAGCGGATAATCCGCTCAAATCGGAGCAGCCCGTCTACGCGTCTGGGGAAGGACCTCCACCTTACAGAAGATCGTAGCCAAATAGCATTGGTCTCGCCCATGTTGTGTTCCTACGGTGAGTAAGGTCTCCAGAGCTCCACTTGCGGGGGTTGGCAGGGTTGGCAACGCGCGAGTGATACCCCCGGTATTGTAAGCGTCTATAGGCTACGGTGATGCTTACCATCAGGCGAGCCGTATGCTTGTTTGCCAACTTTGTGGTGTAAAAAAATATGTACCTAATAATATTTTGCTTTCATTCTATTGGAGATAATGCTTTTCTTATCTCGAGGATAGGATTGTCTCGCTCACGAAAAGAAGTGTAAAGTTAGTATACGGAAGTGTATTGAGTGAGATGTATATGTATGTTTTCTGTATCGTGCTGTAATATACATCTTTATATTATAGCTGTCGTGTGTGACGAGCTTCATAACACAGCTCGAGTTATGTTTGCATAATACCATTAACTTATTAGTTGTTACGAATCAACGCATACCCTTATAAAATAAAATGTTATTTACATAAATTACTGATATAATTTTATAATTTATTAGTTTTCTTTATCTAGTTTATAAAACGCATGAAAGGAAATTGTATGGACTGACCTAATTAAAGTTAAACTTGCGATTTACACAAACTGAGTGCAACATTAAGTCGTTAATTAAGTCAAGTGTTGACTCAAGAGAAATAGCTAAAAAGAAAAAAAAACTGCATGCTTTTTCGTTGTTTGCATATAATGTATGTATAGTGTGTTGTTTTTTCATTAATTTATTTAAATATGTCATCACACTGTGTGAACGAATACGATGCTTATTTTGAGTCTGGTTAAGGCCTATTTAGACAACGCCAGTTTCTTGCACATTCGAGAGCAATAATTGCATGCAATCTAGTGGGAGCAATAAATAATTTGTCCTTCAAAAATTGTAATCACGATGGAATGATTGCAACACCGCCTTGGATAACGATACGCGCGTCATCTGCGCGTTTAAAATACGCCGTGTTCTGTGGCTCTAACACCACAATATAGGACCAGTATAATGCACCAATGTATATCTTAAACGATAAAATTACGAGAGCAGAGATTTGGAGTGGATGGCAGAAACCATACAGTCGGAGTGGGACACAATAGACTAATAAAGTAAGTTTAAAAAAGTAATGAAAATGCCATTACTGATTTAACGAATAAAAACAAAGACAGGTATGATTATATTTTTAAACTCACTTTATTAGCCTATTTTAATAATTTTAGTGGTCATCAACAATAATTTTGTTGATCCAATACGTTGTTAGTAAGCTTGCGTGATCAACCGGCTAATGTACGAAAAGTGAACGCGCTCTTTGTAACAAAAACTAGAACATTAGCAGCACATTAGTTTTATATAGGGATGTTCCTTAGTTATATTATTGTCATTTATAATATAGTTACTAGTTTAGGCCAATGCCTATTCAATAATAAAGTGCTTTAAGCGCTGTTTTACTTGCAGATAAGTTTCAGTTATCTTATTTGTCAGCTGTAAACTGTCAAAATCATTCAAAAATTGACAGTATTTCTACTTGCATGTAGTGCTTTAAATGTTTAATGAACGGGACTGTTCACTAAATCGTTTCTTGAAATTTAAGTGTTCTTTATTTAAAACCGTAAACTAAATTGAGGCAACCCTATTGATGTCTACTTCGGTAACTCATGTTTACATAGTATTATATAATGTTACAAAGATGACTTTATACAGTTAGGTACTTTTACAGACGGAACAAAGCAAATAGATTTTTAATCTAACTGATGAACTTTGACCGAAATGTCATAATTTTCAAGCAATACCACAGAATTCATAATATTACTAACGTACAGAATGGCCACTCCCCGCCCCGCACCAAAACGGGCGACCCCTCCCCTCCCGCAACATTCGCCCACAACGAGTCCCCGGTACTTTAAATGCACGGTAGTCACGCGTTGCACGCACACACGTGCGCGCAGTGTGTGCAGACGTTCTTCTGTTAATGTAATAGTAGTAGGTGATTATAACTAGACGTTTGTATGGAGTGTCCGGGGTGTGGCAATACTCTACCTTTGCCATATATTTTTTTTCTATAATTAATGAAACTGTATATTAATACAGTTTCATTAATTATAGAAAGGACACAATACGTCCATGGACATTAGTCCATGGACGTAGTCAGGCACAAGCAGATAAAATATAGATTTGGTACAATATTCAAATGTAAAATAAACTATTAATTTGTTGATATGTGAGTGTTGTACTGTAGTACTTCCGGTCGATCCATTTCTAAATGCTATCACCAGTAACATGAGAATTTGCATTTATACGAGTAGCATAAGAATCAAGAATTTGTGGATAATTACAGTTGAAATGAAAAACAAGATCATGATTAAACTTAATACGGCATTAACAAAAACATCTTGATTTCATTTATAAGGTACAACTTCATATGTATGTATTACAGCCGTATAAATTCGCAATTATCCCATAGTTGGTCAAGAATTCGCTCGTTTCCACTTTAGAATCACAAAGCAATTCAGTTTAACTAAATAAACGGTCTCATTGACTACCAAATCATCTTCTAACAGGTTTCTGCGCTTAATCCGAAATGCCATTAACTGGACTTGCCAACATGCACTTTGAAACTAATAAGGTCTTTTACAAAGGCTTACAGGAATTTGAAGTCTTAGATTAAACGAACATACGGACTTGAATTGTGAACGAGCCTGCGCGTTTTTGCGGGTTTAATTTTTTCCTTTATTGATGTAGCTTTACATATTATGTATAAGTAACGGTGATAAGAGGGGCTGATCTTCAACCCACAAGTCTGACCTATCTCGAAGATCAGTGTGTACTGAAATACTGAGACATGTTTTTCTGAAAACAAAGATTTTTAAAATTTTTATTATTACGTTTGTTGTTCCATGAAAGTTAGAAAGACAATAAAATTAAATAAACATTTTTATTGTATCTGTTTTTTCTTTTGACTATCAAATTCACTATCAAAATTGTTGAATAAATTTATGTGTTTGCTAGACCCATGGAGAGTTGGAAAAAGCTGGGAATTAATCTAATGAGAACATTAAGTTTTTCCGCTAGCGTTAGAATGTAAACTAAGTAAGGTTTGTAAATAAGACGATGATCGTTCCTGGACAGCAAATTTAAATATTGTAATATAGTGGGTCACCTGACTGCATTTGGGTAGCATTTGTGTAACTTAGTATTTGATTGGACATGCAATCCGGTCATTGGTTTAGAACTAAATACATTTCTTATGTAATGAAATAGTTGACATGGTAATTAGAATTGATTTAATTTGCAACTTATCCGCGTATAATGAATTTAGAAGCAATTAAATCGATCATTTTGAATATCGATCTGTTATTAAGTTTATTATCAAGTTAAATGTTGTTCTGAACAAACACAACAGCTAAACATGTTTACATTGCATATTAATTTAACCTGTCTCTGCTAGGTTTGTTAGAATGAAATACTAAGTACATTTTTATTATTACGTCCAAGTATTTCCTTGGATAAATGATTGTGACCAAAGATTCAACTTTATAAGATACTTATGGCTGCCAATAGTAGTTTTTCCGTAATTTTATTTCTTTGTGTCTAAAACTTCATCTAAGTTGGTTAAGAGATTTGAACATAAGAAGATACAGATTTGACTTTGTAGTTTATATAGTATGGATTTCTTAGCCTTTAATATTATGTTTTATTCATTGAACATATTGAAAAAGGTCACTTTTATTTATGGTTAAAATCGTAGAAGAAACGCTTCCGGAGTCGGCCCGTGTATACACACAGGTTTGCGCGAACTAACGGTACGGCATGCCCTCGTTCCGTAGTGATAATGCTTCTGTGGTGCGGATTGCACACAGCCCACAGCAAAGGGATTTTATAATTGGCCGATAAATTGCACTAGAAATTGATTGTCTACCTACTATTGTTAATGAATTATAACGATACGTCGATACGATTGAATGCCGTATAATTCATAAGTTTAATTATATTTTGTTGATAAAACATTCGTTTGTTTCACTATCGTGACGTCACGAACGTGCGTTATTGTTGGTAGTAAATTTTCGTGTGATTTTCGATTCGATAGAAATTATTATATATATAATGAGAAATAAATGCACTATGAATACATCTTTACATCTAAAATGACGTCATTTCCGCTATCTATTCGCGTAGATCTTTTAAACTACTCAATGGATTTTAAGGCAGTTTTTAGCAATACATAGAGTGATTCAAGACGTTGGTTTATACCTATGTATAAATACATACAAGGATTTTTCGAAATATCTACGGGAAAGCGGAATGCGGACGCTGCGCTCATGTTATTCCGTTTAGAGGACTGATTCTATTTGGATTCAAACACACTAGCTGTCCCGTTCAATTCCTATTTTTTATGAGTGAGACAGCGATAGAACTTGAATCGAAATAGAATCGATTTTAGTTACAAGAATAGGGGGTCTGGCCGTTATCAAGGGAAGTAAAGAAAAATTAAACTATATTTATATGTCATAGACGTACCAAAAACAAGGATATAGAGAAAACTATTATGAGACTTTTAAATCTTAAGAATTGTTGGCGTAAACGGGCATTAGTATGCAGATAAAACAGTCATACAGACGCCAAAACTGATTGTTTTTGATTATGTACAAGATCCCTTGTCCAAGCGGATTCCGTTCCACTACGGGATATGGTATTTATTTAGATATAGATTCCGTTCCCGCTGACATTCCAGGATAAAATGCTGCCTATGTTGTTGAATATTTTGAATTGTTAATTTATAGGATCAGACAACATTGATAATAACTAGGAATTCTGAGGCTTGCTTGTGCAAACTATGTAGAATCCAGTATTTTACCATACATGGATACTGTAGACTTAGGGTGTGCTACACACATATTTGGATTGGTACTCTTTGAAACGAATCTTCGTAGAATATTCTTTATAAATTTTATTTTATTAACATTTCTTAATTTTAAACTACTTTATCATGAACATTTTTTTCCACATTTCATCGTTTATTTTGTTTTAGAGTCAGGAATATGCAATACTGCATGTTCAGTCGGGCTCTCCTCTTCTAAAACCATTTGAGGGAGGGAGCATACCGATTTCGCCTTTATTGATTCTTAGTGAAAATCAAATTATTACTGATCTTTGGTCAAAATTCGCTGCAATCTCGGGAGTAACACAACACAACATAATTTTTTCTCTTTTTCTTCGTTGTCTCCTGTAAAGAAAACAACGGGGACCAAAAATTTACAATAACCTCTGTAGCCTATTGAGGTCCAAGCGATAGCGGTCGAAATGTGTGGTAATTAATTATCGTCATAATCAAGACACAATCATCCCACTGCAGGAATACGGGTCTCCCTTCAATCGAAGGGGATTAGAGTGTACTCTACCACGCTGTTCTAATGCGGATTGTCAGAAGTTGTTCATTAATTAATGTCCATGTATCGAAAAAACTGTCCAATCAACTCTACTATGGTTAATTTACATAATCATATAACATTTTGAATTATTTAAATCATTGGATATGTAATTTAAAACCAGTTGTTATGCAATATTACGTAAAATGCTTTTTGTTTGTTTTGTAATTTTGGAAACGAATAAGTTAAAGATCTTACGACCCTTGAAAACTCATAACACTCTTAATAATAAATAAAAATCATTCAAGGTTTTACCTTGTTTTGACACTTTCGCATTCCATTTGATTGTCCTCAAGAATGACAGTGACAAAACGGTTTTTCTAAACCGGTAATACTTTGATATTTTCTGAAGTTTCGAGTAGATTATACTGCCCGTGCCAGTTCGCAATAATGCAACGCGAATGTATATAAGTCATTAAAACAGGTTTTAAACCTTGCCTTATTATTGTTATTATTAATATTGTGATCGAGAATAGTCAAAATTTATTAGTATATCATATAATATCTTATTACCAACAATTCGCAAAAGAATGTTCAAAATCGATTCAGTAGATCCATAGATTACCTCTACAACCTTACAAAATAGATTCTGGAAGCTCGAAAAACTCCTGAATATTAGTTTCTTAGTAAAGTTACAAGTAGATCGTAGCCCAATAGCATTGGCTTCGTCCATGGTGTGTTAAGTAAGGTCTCCAGAGCTCCACTTTCTACAGGGTCGCCAACGTGCTAGTGATACTCCCGGTATTGAAAGCGTCTATAGGCGGTGGTAACTGCTTACCATCAGGCGGGCGGTATGCTTGTTTGCCACCTTAGTGGTATTAAAAAAGTAATTTTAACGAATGCCATAAAACTGTATAGGATACCGTTGTTAGTTATAACTCGTTATTACCACCGTTAGTTTAATACGTCAAAAATTTAATTGCAATCTTAAGAGCGATGTACTAAAATGCTGATTGATTTTATTTTAATGTAGTTTTTTTATGTCTTACACGATAGATCCATATTTGACCTCCTTTCTCCAGTTTAAAAGGTTGCAGGTGTAAAACTGCCTAACATTTTGTAGGTACTATTCGTAGGTTTTGGACAAAATTGGAAGTATTTGGAGTAATCTTCCGCTGTCGGCCTATTTTGACACTGACCTCACCAACTGTACGATTCAATACTCCGTACCGTACAGTATTCGGACGACCTCAGTGGCGTAATGGTTACCACGCCAGACCGCCACCCAGGAGGTCCCGGGTTCGATCCCCGGTCGGGTCATGATGAAAAACGAACTTTTTCTGATTGGCCTCGGGTCTTGGATGTTTATCTGTATATGTATTTGTTATAAAATATAATATCGTTGAGTTAGTATCCCATAACACAAGTTTCGGACTTACTTTGGGGCTAGCTCAATCTGTATGAATTGTCCCTATATATTTATTTATTTATTTATAATACTCTAGTCTAGTGTGGAATACTATAGAATACTAGTGAAACCCGCGCAACTTCGTTTGCGTGAATTTATTTATACTAGGTCTTATTATTTCCGTTCCCGTGGGAATTTCGGAATAAAAAGTACCCTATGTGTTATTCCAGGTTATAGTCTACCGCCGTATACCAAATTTCATTAAAATCCGTTCAGTAGTTTTTGCCTGAAAGAGCAACAAACATACATCCTCACAAACTCTCGCCTTTATAATATTAGTAGGAAGGATAGGATAGTAGGAAGGATATTAGTAGGATAGGATAGGACTAGTAGGATTAAAAATGTTTCTGAATACTTAAACCCTAGTACCTGTCCTGCTTCTTACTCCCTGGTTTCGATGGGGGAAGGTCCCCCTTCCTTTTTCATTCTTTCATAGGTGGGCATCTGGGATTCTTCTTATTCATGGATGTCCATGGGCAGCGGTTATTGTTCACCAGACCGATAGAGGCATCAAACATCATAGAGGTGAACGGCGACAGCTCGTTTGTCCCCTGATTAAAAAATCTTAATAGTTCTTTTGACTTTTGATTTATAAAAACTACTTAAATTAATTTTACGCGTAAAAATCTTAATATGGTATTGCATAACCTTATTCAGTACATAAAATATGCCATATAAAGGCGACTTGCGCAATACAAAATGTACCTTTAATATAATTAATTAGTCTGTGGAATCTGGTCTAAAAGCTCGATAAGTACCTATAATTCAATTATGTAAGAATGTTCTGATTTCCTTAATATTTTATTTTTGTTATAACTACAAATGTGTTGGTAATGATGAGATTATTTGAAGGAATTTACATAGTTTCGACTATGGGGTGGTAAGGTTTGAGCGTCTGAATGGTATTCTAGCATAACTTAAAATTATGCAAGAATTAGGTTCAATGAATGGTTGTTTGTGACACAGTCAATACGACTTATTTTGAATTTTGACTTAATCAAGCGATGAGAGTTATAAATATATTGTCATATTATAACCTTATTACTTCTATATTATAGTTTTAATTACTGAAGAATTTCCAGTGAACATGTCAACAATGTTATAGTGACAAGATACAAAAATGACAATATATTTATGCCGCTGACTACAGTCCACTACAATGTAGGTAATGTATAAGTTAGAAATATCAGAATACTGGCTGTATTTCTATTTAAAATGTTATGTTCTTCTAAAAAAGTAATACCTTTGATATGTCATTCTTCAAAATAATAAATATATTTCAACACGTTATCAGCACGAAGCTCTATAAAACTAAGATAAAACTATAATGTTTTAATTGTGCAGAATTGTGGTGGGAAGAAGAAAAGTCCCTGTAAATCCATAATACATAACTCTTAAACGTAAAATGTAAAATATTGTTAATAAAAATTTTTTGACACCTCAGTTTGTCAATAATTTTTTCCGATATAAAAGGAGAGTGTTTATTTTACTATTGTTTATTTTACTATTAATATGTTATCAAGTTCAAGTTCCAGTGGCATAAAGATAAGTTTGATGTTGAAGGACAGAGACGGATACGCATCATGGAAATTTAAAATGAGGATGTTACTCATTCATGAGGATCTCTGGAACACTGTGAATGGTTACCCAGATGAAAGTGCGATTCCCCTGGAGGTACGTAAGAGTAAAGATTTAAAGGCATTGTCAAAAATATGTCTTACTCTAGACGGAGCTGCAATAACTCACGTTCGATGTGCTACTACAGCCAAAGAAGCATGGGATGCTCTTGCAAGCGTCTATGAGGATCGAGGTATGGGGAGAAAACTGTCGCTAGAAAGAAGATTATATAGATATTCGTTATCTGATTTTCCATGTATTGAATCATATGTCAATGCTATAATGTCCACTGCACAAGATTTGGCGGACATTGGAAAGATAATCGATGATTCTTCAATAGCAGCAATAATGTTGGATGGCCTAACATCAAAATACGAACCACTGATCATGGCATTAGAGAATTCGAACATAGCCATAACTACTGACATGATAAAGACAAAACTGCTGAATGAGTTTACTAAAAATGTTACTGAATCTGATGCAGCTTTAAAGACTCGGTACAGTCAGAAAAAGAAAACAGCACCTAATCTTAACAAGAAAAACTCGAAGCCTGTCGTGTGCTACAGTTGCAATGAACCTGGCCACAAACGACCAGACTGTCCCTATAAAATGGACAAAACACCAAAGAAGGTAAGCAACAATAACTCAACACATCTTGGAGCGCTGAATGTGGATATTAGAGATACACATTTTTCAGACAAACACTGGATTGTTGACTCAGGAGCCACAACACATATGAGTTCTCGTATTGATTGGATGGACAATGTAAAGCCGTTTACACATGGCAAAGTAACTATTGCAAATGGTGACGTGCTTCAAAGTCAGTGTATTGGTGATGTTTCTATTTTTACTGATTTACAAACTACTAAAGTAATTTCTGATGTTGTATTTGTACCGAATTTAAAGTCTAATTTACTATCTGTCCGAAAGGCTGTTCAAAAAGGTTTAATAGTTGTTTTTGATAAAGAAGGTTGCAAATTTTATAATAGTAGTGATTTTTCTTGTACAGGTGTTCCGGTTCTATATGCTTCTGATCGTGATGGGCTGTACTCTCTAAACTGTACGAATATTCCTCGCGATCTGTCAGCGTTTGATGTGCACTCTGACGTTTCTCAGTACAGACTATGGCATAGACGATTAGGTCACTTAAATCGTATAGGCATGGGTAAGCTTGCAAACGGTCTTTTTGGAGACGTCGACTTAGAACCCTGTGTGGCTTGTATAGAAGGTAAGCAAAGCAGAAAACCTTTTAAACCACTATTATACAAGAAAGCAACTGATATTCTACAGTTGATTCACTGTGACCTAGCAGGTCCAATGTCTGTAACTTCTTTTGATTGTAATATTTATGTTTTATATCTTATTGATGATTTTTCGAGATTTGTTTTTACATATTTTGTAAAATCAAAAGCAGAAGTCAAAAATAAGATTTGTGAGTTTATCAATTTGGTACAGAGACAAACTGGAAAGCAAGTAAAGATTTTACGTACAGATAATGGTACAGAGTTTGTAAACCAAGAGTTGCTTCAGTATCTGGAGTCTAATGACATTGTTCATCAGACCATCGTACCATATTGCCAACAACAAAATGGAGTTGCTGAACGTACAGGGCGTTCTATTATGGAAAAAGCTCGTGCTTTACTTGCAGGTTCCCTCTTACCCAAGATATATTGGCAAGATGCTGTCACATGTTCAGTCTATCTGAAAAATAGGTCACCTCATCGTGCCTTGAACGGAGTGACACCTTATGAAGTTTGGTTTGATCAGAAACCAGATCTCGGTCACTTAAAAGTGTTTGGGTGCAGAGCACTCATACATGTGCCACCTCAAAAGCGTACAAAGCTTGATGTCAAAGCTACGCAACATATATTTGTAGGATATACAGAAGATCCCCACAGTTATCTCTTCCGTGTAGTTCAATATCCAAGAAGATTGACGAAAGCAAGAGATATCGTATTTTTTGAAAATTGTTTTACTGATATTAAAACGATTTGTAATGACAATGATCATGTTCCGATGTCGTTGTCTGAAGATCCGCAGCCAAGCTGTTCAAATATTGAGCTTCAAGATTCAGATGCTCTCAACCTGGTACCTGAAGTACCATCGGTTTCTTCTGCTCCCAATCCGGTACCTGAAGTACCATTGGTTTCTTCCACAGATGAAGACGATGTGTTTGAAGAAGCATCTAATGAGTTGGAGAATGAAGCAGATGGGTTATGTGACGCTCGGAGATATCCTCAACGCGAACGTAGAAGACCAGATTATTTTAATTTTGAGTCTTGGGTAGCTAGATCTGGAGAAGATACATCTGATGACCCTCGAACATATGCTGAAGCTGTAAGATCGGATGAGAGAGAGAGCTGGATTTCAGCCATGAAAGATGAATATCAGTCTCTTAAATCGAAGGAAACTTGGGTTTTAGTTGATCGACCCAATAAACGTGTTGTCCCTTGTAAATGGATATATAAGTTGAAAAAAGATGCCGATGGGAATCCTTCAAGATTCAAGGCCCGACTGGTTGCAAAAGGTTTCACACAAGTAGCTGGTATTGACTATAATGACACCTTTGCTCCAGTAATTCGGAACTCTTCGTTACGAACTTTGTTTGCCTTAGCGGCTGAAAATGACCTAAAAATGCATCACCTTGATGTAGATACTGCCTTTCTCAATGGTATTTTAGAAGAAGAGGTGTATATGGAGCAGCCACAAGGTTTTAAATGCAAAGGTCAAGAAAATAAAGTCTGCTTACTGAAGAAGTCGCTGTATGGTCTCAAGCAAGCACCAAGAGCTTGGAATATAAAATTAAACAGCACTCTAGCTTCATTAGCTTTTGACCGAACTCCTTCGGAAGCATGTGTTTATGTAAAAAAGTTTGGTAGTGAAACTGTCATATTGGCAGTATATGTTGATGATATAATTTTATTTTATAAAGAAAATTGTCATTTGCAGACTGTCAAGTCTGATTTACAAAAATATTTCTCACTTAAAGATTTAGGAGAAATAAATTATGTTTTAGGAATGAATGTAACACGTAAAAGTGATTGCATAACGCTTTGTCAGCGTACGTTTATTACCAACCTTTTAAAGAAATACGGGATGGAAAACTGCAAAGCTGCTGATACCCCATTAGTAAAGAAATTGTTGGAAACGGATGAGTTGTGTGATCAAACTGATTACCAAGCATTAATTGGCTCTTTAATATACATAGCTATGAATTCACGGCCAGATATAGCCTTTTCCGTTTCTTACCTCAGTCAGTTCAATTCAAATCCAAGGAAAGTTCACTGGACAGCAGCAAAACGCGTTCTAAGCTTCTTAAAAGGTACTTTAGATTATACAATCACCTATAAGAAGACTGGTCAGTATATTGAAGGTTTTGTAGATGCAGATTGGGCTAATGATATTAAAGATCGTCGTTCCTATACTGGATTTGTATTTTTATTAGGTAGCGGCCCGATTTCTTGGGAAGCTAAAAAGCAGCCCACAGTTGCCCTATCTTCAACCGAAGCGGAATATATGGCTCTTTGCTCTGCAACGAAGGAAGCTGTATTCCTACGGAGATTCCTTTACGAAGTAAGTGGTTTGTCCAATGTTGTAGTATTGTCTGGGGATAGTCAGAGTGCACAAAAAATTGCCTTGAACCCTATCCATCATGGTCGGACAAAACATATAGATACCAAATACCATTTCGTTAGGGAAAAAGTGTCAGATAGTACTGTAAAACTTGAATTTATACCTACTACAGATCTGCCTGCGGATTGTTTAACTAAGCCTCTGCAGAAAGTAAAGTTCAAACACTGTTTGAGTAAGTTAGGTTTTATAGATTAAGTTTTATTTGGTACTATATTTTTTATTTATTGTTTTGTTACTTTTTTACGACATACATTAAGGGGGCATGTTAGAAATATCAGAATACTGGCTGTATTTCTATTTAAAATGTTATGTTCTTCTAAAAAAGTAATACCTTTGATATGTCATTCTTCAAAATAATAAATATATTTCAACAGTATACTTATAATTTTGTTACCAATTCTTCATAGAAACTTCAGCGTTTTTATTCTTGTAATATCTAAACAACAAAATCGAACCTTGTTCGTCATCGTTTGTCATAAACAAGTGCTCTTTAATTGGCCGACCTGTTGGACCAGTCCGTCCCAATTGGGACCAGTCTGGCCTGATACAACGGACACCGCTACACGTCCATTTCGGGACTTGGCATGTGTTTTACTGTATGGGTTTCCAATTATATTTTTGGGGTTCAGTCAAGAGATTTTTGTATATTCCGTTTCTTTGGCACAAAAGCTCCAAATAATCGTCTGATCCATACCTACTATATAAAGCTGAAGAGTTTGTTTGTTGGTTTTAAAAATTCTTTTTGTGTTGGATAGTCCATTTATCGAGGAAGGCTTTAAGCTATATAACATTACGCTGCGACCAATAGGAGCGAAGTATCAGTGAAAATGTTGCAAAAATGGGGAAAATTATCCATAGCGCGATAGTGTTTTCGACAACCACGCGAACGAAGTCGCGGGCACAGCTAGTTTAAAATATAAATCGATGTGAAACAAACAAACCTCGATCACAAATCACTTTATTTTATGAAGCGCACAACATGTTATGGCTTAGCTACACGCTGTAGATCGCTGTAGATCGTTGCAACGCGAATTGCTTACTCGGTAAAACTTCTGCAACCCTTAAATGTCAAAAATTTGGAATGTAAAGACATCCCTAATTTCCCAGAAGAGCGTGTAAAAAGACAACAACAACGTCTTGAAAATTACTACCAAAAAATATTAAATTAATTCTACGGAACTAAAAATAAAAATGCTCCAGCTTTTCAACCATTAAGTGATTTGCGAATGAGCGATGGTCACTGCTTACTGTTTTGGGTGCATGCAATTTATTCATGTTGGTTATGGACCAATGCATCATGTTTTGTCTCATATTACGGTGAAAAGCCCACACATGTAAACGAAATGAGCATGTAATCAGTCATAATAATATATTTAATTTCACCAATTATCTTTAATGAGAGAATAAAATCTTTATATTATTATCGCAAAAGTTTGTAGATGTTTGTTACTCCTTTATGCAAAAATGGCGAGACGGAATACATATATGCTTGAAATTTGGTACACAGGTTGTTTATTAAAAGAATTAACTAAATAAAAGGCCCTATATCATATCGGGAACAGCAAAAACAATGAGGTATGAGCGGTAGTGGTTCATTGATGTGAGAGACAAACCACCAGACCCTCTAGTGATGTACTTTTGTGGCTATAAATTACGAGGTGACAATCAACGAAAATTTTTCAATAGAAAGCCACATTGTTTGACTGGCATGTGACTGGTCGTTTTACCATCGAAAAAGTCATTCTAATGAAGTTTGACAAGTCAATTTTACTTCATAGTCAATAAAAACGTTGATACAGTTCTTAGAGACGAGATAACAGGTTACGATACACCCTTGTCACTTTTATGTAACAAACTAATAACGTAATATCTGTCTCTTTACACTTATATTAAACCCGTAAACATTGTATTTCATTGCAACAGAAAAAACTAAACAATTATTAACAATATCTTATCTTTACGATGGCAGTTTGACTGTGAAGATATCTCTATCCAGCGGTGAAAAGATCTTTATGTATAGATACCGAGTCTAAATTCCGAGCATGGCGATTCTCGATAAACGATAGGAAAACGGTCTCGATTGTCCGGTACCGTTGTTTCTATCGCTAAATTATCGTTCACGTTTCGCTACCGACTACCATGGCGCCCTCTGTTATGCGAGTTTGATGTTTCGGAAATGTTCAAGAATAAGTCACTTTATAGCGATTTTCGAAGAAATGCTGATCATTTTTCATAGTTCAACGTCGAGGATCGTTTTTCAAGCAAATCAAGGTAAGTCGTTATGCAATAAGGATCCAACTCACTAAATGGTGATTTTGAGTTTACAGAAAACTTTTATACTCTTACGTATAGCAGAGTTAACAATTAATATAGATTGTAAATATACCTAAGAATTTCACCCTACGGTTCTAAGCGATAACAAACTGTAATTATTTATGAGTTAGTATCAAACATACCAAAAAATCATAAATGTAATGATAAAAAAATCTTTCTCTCTTTACGTGTAGGAGAGGAAGGTACCGCCAATTGTTTTTTTTAAAGATTTGTTCTACCAATTTGTTGGTTTATTAAATATGTGATGATTAGAATAGCGTCACTGAGCTAGACCGCGTCCAGACGGACATGACGAAACTATAAGGGTCCTTGTTACCTTATTACAAAACCCTAAAGAGTATGACAAATATTTATAAGATTTTAAGGTCCCATATTTGGATATGTGCAACACGAACATGACAATAAATACATGCAATACTAAAATGCCACTCTGTTTCTATTGTTATCGTTTGCTTTGCTGTCACCAAATAACTGTAAATAGCTATTATTCATATTTATGCTCGAACTGTAAACCTTCAAGTCACAGGTTAGCAACTACATTGCGATGCAGAGATTACTGATATTTTGTAGACGACAATAGCGATTTACCATTTTATTGGACATGTTATTGCTAACTTACAATTCACACCTTGTACTTGAAGAAGCTTGTAAGTTTGTGAGAGAAATTTTATACAATACAGAGACAAAAATACAATAGACACGTATTTTATAGTATTTTTAAATACAACCTTATTGTTGAAAGAAAACATTCGGATAACAAATTTTTATATGGAAATTCTTTATAATAAATTAGACATACATAATGCATGACCGCATCCAATTTTTAGTGACGTAGATGATGATGAAATAAAATCCCTCATTTTACAAATAGATTTTCAGGAAATACTTGTGCTTTTTTTTATCCTATCAGGACTTCGACATGAATGGTTTATTGAGATTTCATTAATTCATCAATTCAATTTGCGGACAATTTGCTTTCGTAAATAGTTCCAAGGGTATGCCAACGCTAAGTCATGCTTCCGCGTTCCTCGTCTGTGAAGTGCTCTATAAAGAAGACGGGTAAGACTAGCACGCCACGGTCTAAATCAAAATCCTTTAATCCTAAATTTCATTCCAGTGCCAGCGGTTCTCTCGGCGAATTCTGTGAGGAGTCAGTTACGAAATGTAGGCTGGCATTGGAGAAACAATAACAGCCCGTTTCGAAGCGCATTTTAATTAACTCTACATCAAGTCACACACTATCTTTTTTTTCTGGCTTCTTATGTTTATAGACACAATTAAATTCCCACACACTATCTCATTTTTTTTCTTTAGTTTGACAGTGACAGCCGTAACTTAGTGTGTCATAAACTTTAAAAATGCGTTTCACTGGCTGTCCCGGTCAATCTCCATTTGACGTGTCTCTTCGACGAACGAATACACATAAGTAGCCTGGAAAAAATGTTTGTTAATAATCATGGTGGCATTGAATGTTTTAATCTACATTCACTTATCTTAAATATGAATATTTGAAACTAATAAACGAAAAACAAAATTTAATTACGCCTCGGTCGGTGTAAAACCGTCTATTACTTGACCATAAATGCGCGATAGATTTGTTGTGGGCGTGTGCGCTAAAATTAACCAGTGTTAACTCGGTTACCGTTAACGAGTACGTCACGATCACGATACGACCTTTTTTTTCAATAAGCATTGTAAAATTATTTAGAATGAATTTGGTGGCACCTTTGCTACGCAAAAAAGTTATATGGCCGTTACGTATTGTTTAAATTGTTTTGTGATAAATTGGCGTATAGATAAACACGAAATAAAAACAAAAGATGATAGAATCAGAAGAGAACGCTAGAGTGAGAGCAAGTGAGATACATAGACAATACTTTGTAACTTATCGCACAACGCCCATCGAGTTATAAGTATTAACAACGCCGCTTGCAGTTCACTAGTTATTACGAATCCTGCGATATTATATGGATATTTTGTCATAATATGATCACAATTCTTTCGTTATGATCAAAAGAGCAGAGCTTTAGACCTTGTTCAGAAAAAACGAGAATTCGCGCCATTACTTTTACATTATATGAACCTCCGAAAATCTATTTAGAATTAATTAGGTTTTCGACTACACAAAATAAAATAAAAAAATACAATTTACTGATAAATTTCGCAATAAACACAGTATTGTTAACAAGGGAAAAAGAGTAGACGTAATAATTAACAGTTGGGCAATTGAAATAAAAGCAATATAGTATGTTGCCATCATCTGATTACTACTGTTTGCAGACAATCGTGGGAGATAAAAAAGACAATTAATTTCGGCAATTAATGTGCAATAATTGTATGTGTGTCGTAATGTAATACATAGTTTGATGGTAGGGGTCACAATAAAAAAAATCTTCGACTAGCTAAGTCCTCTCCTATCCGTTTTCTCCCTATTACCTTATTTATAGGATAATATTCATTGGCGGTGGTGATCACTTTTTTTTGCTGTAAGTTATAAAAAAATCAGGTTCTAATAAGTTTACCTTAGGCTTTAACCTGCTTGTGTTGTAGGTTAAACAACGGATTTGTAACAACGGATTAAATCCTAGTTCCTAGTATATCATACTAATATCCATCCATTGATATTCGTTTCGTAATCGAGATTGAATCGATTGTTTTTCGAGTCAATGGTCTGATTCGGTTGCGATTTGAACCAAATTAAGCAATCGCACTCCGTGAACTTTATAAAAAAACAGGTTAAAAGTTACGCTTTTTGCGGTGGCGAATATAAAAAGGTCTATATAGTAATATTATGAAATATATTTTTTCCGTGTCTATATTGAAAGTTTATTTAATGAAATATTGCAGGTTACTCGTTTGAATGGCTGTGCAATAACCAACTTAAAATATGACAGTTATTAAAACTACTAGAAATCAAAACTAGAATTAGGTATTTTAATTAACTTCTAAATCAATAATGGTCTAGGCTAGGACATAATTATACGTTAAATCTATTAATTGCTTTCAATATTTGTTTTGAGATTTATTCGTTGTTATAGGTAGACCGTCTACCTAGATAGCCAGATGGCTAGCCTTACTATTGAACCCTAGGCAAGCCACTGCCCACACGATACCTTATTTTCGATTTCTGCGCATCCAAGGTCATCCCTAAAGTTACCTTACATTAGCGCGAAACCGGCGCAAATTCGTTTTCATGTATCCCGCGTTCCCGTGGGAACTTCGTTAAATCCTTGTAAATAATATAATCCTTGTAATAAAATTGTATTAAAATCAGTTGGGAATTTTAAAAGGTATAGGCGAACAGGCGGCGGAAACGATTTCATTTTATACTATGTAAAGTATGTTATGTTCGTTTTCTATCAGCCAATCTTACTAGATTTACAGAACACTTTCTGTACGGACTGAATGACACCTAAAGAAATCACTGACTCAGAAGTTTTCGCTGATAAGTCCTTTCAAACGCTGTAAAATCACAATAATACAAGTGAACTCTATTCAAATACTATTAGATCTACATTTACTGAGACCAAGTCAAAGGGAAGTCCAAATAACATTGTAACTCTTACAAAGTAAAATGTAAATAAGGTTTATCGTAAACGAAGATATCTCTCACTTAGCATATCAAGCGATACTATCAAAATGGTAGGAGCTAATCAAATATATAATGAATCAATGCGATACTGAATGTAATCGTGGCTTTACTTCTCTTTGTTTCTTCTTTATTGTAATGATGTGATTGTAATACTTATGGATAAGTTATCGGACAAGTTATAGTTAGTTCTGTAAATAAAGTTAACTCCCATTTTGATTTAACATTGAAAGCTAGGTACACGTCTTAGTAACCAATAAAGTAAAAGTTTTGAACCAATATATTTACAGTAAAATCAAACTCAAATATAAAAGAAGTTCATTTAAAAAAAAAATCTAAAACTAATTTTGAATTTAGTATCAAGAGGATTTTGGCATATTTGCGGGTATAATTTAATTTACGATTATAATGAAAAATTCAGAATGAAATAATTGTTCGGAATTTTAGTGAAATCCAATAAATATTTTCGTACTGCATCAATGGATTATCTGTGACAAAGCTATTTTAATATTTAACAAATTATAATTAACTTTTTAAAAACAGGAAATAAGGACTTATGTTACTCGAAATAATGCGCAGTTAATAGTTGTAGCTGTAAAAACCATAACTTTAACCTATTATAAATTCATTTATAATAGCCAATACAACTGTTCGATACGTGACCATACTTCTAAATATCTGTCCAGTAGTAATCGAATTATACTTGATAACCTGTAGTTCACACTAGCAACAACTTTCTTATCGATATATCACATTTTTGCTGAATAATTCTATCATAAACATCAACTTTGTAATGTTTCATTGACTTCCATAGGCAATAAAGCCATACATATATAAATAAAATACATTTTATTTTCACCTGATCTAATATATCTTCTCGTAATATGTGGACGAAGTAATATCGCGCCAAAACTCCCGCCTACATTCACAGTAGGGTTGCCAATGAAGTAATAAATATATCAAAATGTAGACACTTTCGGTAGCAATACCAAACGTCTCGGACAGGCTTGAACGAAATGTCAGTTTGTGTGGGCACTGAATAAACAACTTAAGGGTTTCTAAATCACAAGTTGCTAACCAAATTGAACCGATATTAGAACTGCAGTTTGAATTTTATGCTATGACAAGGGATGGTGGGTGTTTATTTATCGAATTTTCTATAATTGACATGATATTGTCAGAGATTTTAAATACATTTCTACTCTAATCCTACAAGATTATATTATGCAATGCACTATATCTTCGCACTGAACGCGTTGCACTTCAGTGATATAAATTTTAGCAGTTTTTTCCAAATCATTAAACCGTTCCCACAATTTTTGTATATTCAACCTAATATTGATCAACGAAAACCTCTTTAAAGTAACATTAATCACATCCTTAGAACTTTCCAGGTGACTTGAGTTTGCTCGAGAAACTATAAATTTAGATTGTATCAATTCTATCGGCCGTTATAGATGAAAAAAATATATAAAAACAAGCATTTATTTAAATGCGCTAAAAATAATAAAATAAACCGGGAAGTAAAACAAATTTATAACTAAAATAAACGCTTGTAAAATATTAAAATGCCGTTATACAAATCGAAGTTTTTGAGGCAGCCCTGCATAAGCGATATAAATCGAGCTTCGTTACGGACTATAGACATCAAGCAAGTGGCCACAGACTATTTCCTGCCGCAGATTCAGTAATAGGGTCCCTGTACTTTGCCATCATTTACTGTTAATTGCTGCGGCATGCCGCTTCCGACGCATCGGTGATAAGTAGATATTAATTTTCTAAGCCTTAAATTGCTTTTCGACCAGGGATGTGTATGTTTCGCCGCTTATGAATATCAGTAACACCAAAGAGCTATCAATGCGTTGCCTGCTACAGGAAAAGAACAGAAAGAAAACAGGAGAAAAAAGTTAGAAAGCTTTCGTTCTCACACACTGATCGAAAAATATTGCTATGCTGCTTCACGCAGATATTCTGGTCTGGTCTCTGGTCGAGCTAGTCTATTTCATTAATACTCTACCACTCCTTAAAATGTGATGAAGCTGAGCAATTAAAGTCAATAGTATGATGTCACGTCATTTTGTGGTGATTTTTCCTCGCTCGAATTTGTTGTAAGTCTCTAGATAAAGGGCCGATCTGATAAATGTATTGACAATTTTCGTATGAACTTTCGACAATTTATCTGACAAACATCTAAAACTTGTTAGGGCTTTGTGAATCCTGCTAGAAAACTAGTTCTTAAAGGTAATCAGCGATGGGTTTTTTTAAATTAACCGAGTATGCTAATCAAGCAAGTGAAGTCCTACTCGTAGATAAGAAACCTGTATTTTTCAACAACTACCTATATTATACTGACCTACTATGTGCTTCTTTACATCCATAATTTTTAATATTATTGTGTATTCAACTACTACTAAATTAGTAGTACCAATTGTTTGTCAGTTATTAGTACTAATTGACAAACTTGAATTAATTTTTAATTTTGCGTGTATGTGTTAGTATAGTATAAGCTGCTAGGTACGTATCACCATAATTTTACAGTAGACATAATTTAATAATTTGCCTTATTTGTTCCAGGTATGTATCGTAAAGCGATATAAGATCATCACGGTACGTTTTGAAATAGCCAAATCCTTGTCTAGAAAGAGAAAATTGGTGGCGTTGTTGTCGCGTTTTCGCGGCGAATTCGCTCGATGCTTATGTTCGGAGACAATGTTTTGGTGAGTACTTCACCAACGTACATATGAATTCGCGCGAAAGACTTCGCGGCGAATTTTATCTTTGTGGACAAGGTATAAGTATTTTTTCATGAAACCAATGCCATCATTCTGCCATAACCCAAAGGGAAACAAGACCTTTCGAAAATCTGTTCACTTGCCGGGTTTAAACATGATGTTTTCATGTATATAAATTCATTACATCAATCACAACCAAGAGCCAAACCTGGGTTTCTTATCCATTCCACCATCACCATTCACTTCAGCACTGTTGTTTTTATATAGTATTTCCAAATAGAAATCTACAAATATTATAGAGGAAATCACGGCTCGAAATCGACCTTTTTGTAACCTCTCGCCTGAACCTTGGTATTATGATCAATCAGATGATCCGTGCTCGTGTTTTAGTTTACAAAGCGTAATCAACACGTCTCGTGCTGATGGTAACATTTGTTACGAATCTACAATTTCTTACCGTTTCGAAGTATCAATTCATACCGTTGTGACTTTAAACTCCATGGCAAAAAAGAAATGAATAGCGAAATTATCGGATTAACAGCCAGTTACTAAAAGTAATTTTGTTCTTAATTCTATATTAATTCACTAACATGCTACCTCTTTTTAAAATAAATTTGTAAGTACTTTCAACGTGTCGTGCGTATAGTTGTAAAAATCCCGTTAGCTGGTACCTATAAAATGCAGTTAATTATCTAACTGCGACATAGAAAAGTAGTAAAATTTTTAAGTTATTTTACGTAAACTTTAAATAATTTTCATAGCTTATGAGTTATGATATTTAAGTCACGTACTAACGTCCTCAAACATTCTCCCTTGCCTCGCATTTCTGCCGCCTATAATGAAATCACTGCTTCTCAGTCAGATTTGGATATATTTTTCGATTCCCAATATCAATTTAGAAATAAAATTGTTAAGTCTTTTTGATTACCTACTTATACTTAAACTTATTATCGTGTTTTTTATTTTTTGTTTGGTCACTTATAATTTTAACTCTGCGAATGCTGTGTTAACACCTGTAATTTGTGTATATATAAGATTGATACCCTTATCTGCTTATTTGTTAAATGTTTCTATGTACACTTCCGGACACTTGAATCGAGCCACCCAGCAGTTTCAACTTTGATTGCTGGTAACTTAACAAAAGTATATGATCAACGAAAAAGTTTTTATGCAATTTGGAAGCTGGTACACTTTACATTAATAAGGTATACTTAATTCCAAATTAAAATTTCAATAACTTGATAAAAATACAATTTTAAGTGAAACTTGTCCTGTATAACCTTTCTCAAAGACAAGACTCGGGTTGAATTTTTGAAAAAAAAAAAGGAATTATTGGAAAAAAAAAATATTCAGTAACTTGTATTGCCTCCGAGAGCGTTTATGATTGCAGTCATGCGATTTGGCATGGAGTTAATCAACGTCATTATGAAGTGTTGTGGAATGTTCTCCCATTCCTCCTCGATGGCAACTCTCAGCTCTTCCAAAGTTTGTGGTGCTGGTTGGTGAGCTCGAACACGCCTCTTTAATTCGTCCCATAGACGTTCGATGGGATTCATATCAGGGCTCCTTGCTGGCCATTCCATTGTCGTGATTCCAACATCATGAAGGTATGCCCTGACGATTCCTGCAGTGCACAGTGTGGGATTTTGACTGACTTGCGGACATCTTATTTTATTTTTGAGATGGATAGATAAGATAAAAACAATGTTCTCAGTAAAACTCCCGCTGCGTAATTTGAAATAGTTTTTGAGTAATAAAAAAAATCGAGAAACTCCCATAGAAACCATAAAAACTCATTATTTCTGGTTTAAAATAATTTTAAATAACTATTGTGTTAGTATATTGTAGGAATACAAGCCGAGTATCATAACACTATAAAAAAAATTCATTCAGAGTTACCGGAACTAAGAAATATTTATTTTACTGAAAAATCTTCAATTTTTTTTTTCTGCTTAACTATACATTATTTGCATCTAAATTTGAGTCCATAATATACTTTATGATGTTATCAGACAGAATTAAAAAAATCAAATAGTAGATGCACGGGAGATAGGAGATATAATTTTTTAAACGTTCTGATTAGGGTTGCCCATCACTTAACATTCCTTGCTGTTTCTATTTTTATATTATTTTTAATTATCAGCAAGTCAAAGTCTAATGATGTGATCGCTAAAAACCGAAAGCAACACTCAAATTTTATGGGGTAGGAATTGTACTAAGTTCTTTTTTTGAGTGATGAATCTGAACCAGATATGGAAAGTAAATCTTCTTAGCGGTTAGAAGTTTTAGCGCACAACTTCTACTCAGATAACGAGGATAATACGTAGTTATTACATTTCAAGTATAGTAATTCTAATAAACAGGTCATTAATCTTAGCTAAACACAGTAAGATGAAATAAAAAAAAATATTTTTTTGTGACGACCCTATTTCCATAGAAATTCTATGAAAACTTAGAAACGTTCTAACTCTCATCTCCCGTAGGATATCTATTTCAAATTTTCTCAGCAGGTAGGTGCATTAACCGAATATATTTTTCTGGTGAACCTAGATGCAAATATTAAATAGAACATTTTATAAAATAAAAAAACTGAAATTTACAAAATATTTATTTTCTCGCTTCCAAGGGTAATTAGAAGCTTGTAATTTCTACATAAAATTCGATTTGTAATTATTAATTGATATGTAATATTATGAAAGCCATGTTTTGGATAATTGGGAAATTATTGATCAAAATCTGTTTGACCAAGTTCATTGACCTTACAATAAAAAATTCGTATTTCCAAAATTAAGAAAGATATTTATACTGGTGTTTCATATTAGGATGTATAATGATTATATCCATCGAAATCGACTGTAAAAAGTGAATGTCCGAAAGTCAGCCAAAATCCCACACTGTGCAGTGTGCGCTCTTGCATTATCATGCATAAAGATGAAGCCTTGGCCTACAAATCCAGCATATGGCATCACATGAGTCTCTAGGCAATGGTTAATGTATCGACGGGCATTTAGTGTTGGTAGACGTGGTCCTGTCACAACCTCTAGCCCAGTTCTACCATCGGCAGATATTCCTCCCCAGACTATCCACGAGCTCCCGCCATAACTCACTCTCTCTTCAATACAACACTGAACAAAGCGCTCTCCCCGCCTTCGGTAGACCTTCCTCCTTCCATCATTACCATAAAGCATAATCTTAGTCTCATCAGTAAAGAGTACCTTGCTCCATTGGCGTTGAGTCCAATGCAAATGTTCGCGTGCAAACTGTAAGCGCGCCATTCGGTGAGCTCTTGTCAGTTTCGGCCCGTTGGCTGGCTTATGTGGGCTCAGACCACGTTCTTTAAGTCTTCGTCTAATTGTTCGCGCGGAAACAGCCACTCCATGAAAGTCTCGAAGCTGTTCTTGGATCTGTACAGAGGTGAGGTGACGATTTCGTAAACTGGTTGTCGCGATAAATCGATCCTGTCTTTCTGAAGTTACCCGAAATCGCGGTCTTCCTGGACGGCGCACGTATACACCAGTGTCGAGGTATCGATGGTTTACCCTTTGCACAGCAGAACGGCTTAAAGCAAGCTGTGATGCTACATCGCGCTGACTTCGGCCCGACTGTAGAAGCGCCACAGCTTGCGCGGCTAGAAGAGGTGGTGTATCCATAATTTTAACGTTTAAATGGCGTTCAAATTAAAAAAACAACAATTTTACGATGTCTTAATTTCAAAACAATTACGGTGAATTCAAAATTATGGAATTAAATTAAAAAAATATGTTAATTTAGATCAACTTTTCTTTTCAAAAGAATGCACTCATTTGGATTTTGTTTCGTATTTCCATTTGATAAATTCAAAATTGGAACAACAGCACTTCAAAATCATTATGAATATACCAGCATCAAAACTGCATAAAAACATTTTGATTAACTTAAGATATTTTTATGTTCTATGTCATTACACATAAAAATGTAGGTTGGCTCGATTCATGTGTCCGGAAGTGTATATGCTGCTGGTTAACCATTACAATAAATAAATAAATAAATAAGATTTATTTCAAATGAAATTTGTTTTCATAACATTAAAGAATTAAATAATATCAACTCGGCCAAGTCCCTTTTCACTTACTCGATATTTATTGACGTTTCTGAAGCAATCGACTTGTTTTATGATGCCGTTTGTCTCCCACCAATGGGAACGTCAATTCACTGGCCACAATAGTCATCTGCAGCTAAGCAATGTGGAATATTTATTGTGCATTTTGTATCATTCCTGATAACGAGTAGGCGTTCTCACGGTCGCGTGCAGACTTTAAATTAGAACTGATGACGTGAACCTACGTCATCCCTTTACATCATTAGTTTACTAAATAATATTTATAAGCTAAATTGTAGGATCTCGTAAGCATATGAATACTATTGACGAATAAAATTTCGAGTAAATCCCTTCACGCAATATTTAGAAAACTTGAATCATTTTTACTCTGCTCACCTCTTTCATTGGCTGAATGTACTATTTGTTGGAGTCTCAACTGCCTCACCTGTGGTTAGGAAGAAAAACTTATGGCCGTTTGTCCACTGCCATCGTCACCGACATCGACATGAGACGGGGCCGAAGTAGCCGTGTGTCCATTACATGCCCGTCACTTTAAAAGTATTTTTATAAGCAGCATGAAACTCGGAACTTTCTAGAAAGGAAAATTTTAAATCAAACCTTATCTTAACATTTTGACAATCCAAGGTGATTTGTTGACACTGAAAGGTTGAGCAGGTCATTTGCAGTCTGTTACAGTGGCACAAAGTTATCTGTGCTGATGGCGGGGGCGCTAGGATCGAAGCTATCGAAGGTATTTGTCAAGGTATTCAAGGCGTATTCATTAGTTCTAGTTTTGACCACCGCTACATATAAGTTTGTGGCACTTTAATCTAGATTTATTTATAGTTTAGGTTTCATATTGTGAGACAGGTGTGAGATTAAACTGGCAACAGGAACTACGCTGTCAACTGTCGCCGGGGGCATGTAATGTTGCGATATTTAGACGAATGTTATGTCCAAACGATATAATTGCACGTTTAACAAAATTTGTATGCTTTCTGGTTTCATTTGACAGTGTGGGCGGTTAAGTTGTTTTATTGTCATTTGAATGAAGAATGAATGGCGGTAGAGCCGTTTTTTAAAATATTTGTGTTTTTTCATTAACATTCGTTCATTTTGCTGTCTGGAATGTTAAATCGTTAGCAATATTTATTTGTTGATTTTTCAATCAATTGGTGGTTTGGGTTAGACTGTTAGATGGTTGTTTTTTTATTCAGTTATATCAATATTTTTTACATAAAGTTCGTTGTTCTACTCTTCAGGAGTTACAGGCGAGATGTGTATATCACCTGACAATTGACATGCTTCTGTCAACTAGAGTTACCAACTTTGTCATACATGATGTAGGTAGCAAAAAACTATGTAATTTTATATTTACACCTTTCACTATTTATATGCAAATGATGTATGATTCTGTGATCTCGTGACCTCTCGATCGATCATTAGGTACTAGTGACCTAGTGATCTCACACATCAATCTTGAAATTATAAAGCTTCTCTTGCCCCTAAAGTAAAACCACGGACAGAAATCTAAATAGATAAGTCCAATTTCTCAAGACAGGATAAATAACGGTTATCACAGATTGACAGTAAGCAGTGAAACTCATTGACGAGTGTTACTCATAACGAATTTAGTCAGAAGAATATTGGTATAATACAAGAACAATGAAAGTCTAAATTTGCTACTCAATCTTCTCCTTTGCTCCGTTCATTTCCGCCTTAGTCGAACGAAATGCGTCTTTAAGCTGGGCGGGCATGCAAATTGACGCTATCGTAGTTGGCGACGAAATCCTACGGAACCCTTTTGTCTGCAAGTCTGACTCGTATTTGATCTATTTTTGAATTTCTTTTATCACCTTGCCTTTTCCTTTAGACTACAACGGTTTATGATAACAAAAACAATATATTTTATCTGTTACCTTCCATAGAATATAGATCTATATCCTTAGAATTCATACTGTTTTGTTACGAGAATGTCCCTTATGCAGTAGTGTAAGCAAACATACCAGAGATAACTTTGTTCGATTTGTAACTTTATTCTACTACAGACTATGTTCAAACACGTGTATACATACTATAGCCGCATTAGCTCCAATCAGTAGATATTCTATTATTTTTCCATCTGGTGGATCGCTTGCTTGTTTGCTGTCGTATGACATAAACAATTACAGTTTAGTCGATATTAAGATGCAGAAGGGAAAGAACCGAAGCGAGTGGTTCTCCATAGAGGTCTACGTTTAGTAGTGATTGAAAATATTCACGATCAAATTATACAAATTCACACAGCGCCCCCTAGTCCTAAAGTAAGCTTGGCTTGACCTGCTTGAGTTATGGGTGATACAAGATATATTATTGCTAATATAATACTTATAATACATAGAAAATACACTCGAGACAAACATAAATGAAAATGAAAAGACCTCTGGTGCTTAAGGACGAAGCAACTATTAAGTAAACGTGTGCTTGGTAAGGTCAATAATGCGCCACCGTGCTGTCTTTGAACAAACATGTAATATGAGTTTGCAATTTATAAACGGTTAGAAAACCGGTACATTTGATTTATGTTACATCCGAATGCCTTATTTGGTTATCTCGAGATCCCGTACCGTCGATATGCCATTGTACAACAGTTACCTTTAACATGGTTCTTCTTGAACAATACTAAGGGCTAATAGCTTATTCGTCAAATGAACTAATGCCTACATTCTCGCAAATTTAACCAAAGTGGAGTTAGGCAGGCAGTTAGAAAACAAAAGAGGTAAAGACAAAGTAGTTTGAAGAGCACGATCACACATTTTTGATGAACTTAAGAATAAATGTTCAATCTATTATAGGTAGTTGGACCACACCGAATGTTGGACTGCTCACGCGAAGCCTCCTACACCGATTGCGTGTGCAACTACAGTGCAACTCCGCACAACTTAAGCTCTGTGTCATACCTTAGGCTAGACAGTCGGTAAATACTGGTTGGCCATCAGTATGTGTTCCCAAATGCTTCCGCTATATTTATTTAGCTAGTACCAGCAATGTTGGGTACGAGACGGTCAGACTTGGGTTAGCGATTGTCATATATCGATAATAATTGAAACCGACAGCTTGACACTCCGATGTATTAGAAGCTTGAGCCTCGTTGTCGTGGCGTCCGTCGCTTCATCAACGCCCATCCAATGCCGACGCGTAGTGCAAATTGCTCTAAAATGTTTGCGAAATTCCAATAAGTATACATATTAATAATTAAATTACTTCATATATAATTGAACCTCCATTATGATTCGTCAGAATAGTTGTGAAATAGTTCAAGAATAGATTTTTACCTTGCTCTGATAATAAGATACCTCCTAAGATGTAACAACTATAATGATCTTCAACCTTCATTATAATAGTGTATATTTTGTGATAGTTATTACATATGAAAATGAAGGTCTATTTAAAATGACGTTATTGAGAAGTCTTTAAAAGGAGCCCTCTTTGTCTTAGTTAGATTATAAAATCCAGAGCCACAATTTGTTGGTCCTTCCTTCGTTACTCTTAAAGTGTGACATAAATTTATGAATGGATGGACACAATATTTTTTAGGTACCTTGAATGTTCTTTACCTGGCATTTATAGTTTTTCTTGTCTGAATCACATCATGCTTCTGTTAACTAGATATCCATCTAGAGTTAAGGTGTGGTGTGTCTCGTCGCGTGAAGGATATAAATTCTATAACATTTTATGTGCATGTCATAACGCTCTACGTCATCTAACGTCATCTCATCTTGCACCACAACATATTTCACACGGTGACACTGACTTCACATAAGTAATTCAAGACATACTAATTGTATGAAACTGATATCCTTATGTCACGATACGACCACACTTTATGTTATATGTCAAAAAAACTGGGGTTACAAACAAGTAATTATTACCGCGTAGCTATTATCAAATAGCTGTTACCCGCGGCTTCGCCCGCATAAAAAATAGCCTATATTGGGCTCTGTACCCCTAACAATATGTATGCAAATTTTCATAATGATCAGCTGTTTAGTCAAGCCGTGAAATAATAACAAACAATGAAACTCACTTACTCATTTGTAATATTAGTATGATTTTCTCAATACTTTCTGCTCATTGTTTTTCATTGTCACAAGGGTCAAAGTGCGTCTAAACGTTTTAGTTACGCCAATATTTCAAGTGAAAGGTGTGTAATAGCCTTGGTTCCTACGTTCAGAGGGCAAAGTGGAACAACTAATAGTATACGCGTAGATTTTCATTATATTGGAAAGTCTAATTGGACAGCGTTAGGAAACAGATG
Source organism: Endotricha flammealis (assembly GCA_905163395.2). NCBI lineage: Eukaryota > Metazoa > Arthropoda > Insecta > Lepidoptera > Pyralidae > Endotricha > Endotricha flammealis. The sequence goes on from LR990860.1 coordinate 11,543,942, forward strand.
TCACTAAAAATAATCACCTCTTCGAAAGAACAATTTGACTTTCCACTTTACGCTTTCATGATGACTCTATCAAGACATACTTGAACTCATACTGATTCAATAACAGATAAATACATTCGTCAGCCAGAAATACTGCATGATGCTGTTTCCAGAACATTTTTCATCTTCCGCTTTTTGCCATTTCTCCTTAGAACAAATACTCCTCTTTAAACTAGTGGTTGAGCTTATAAGAAGTCTATTTGGATAAAATCCATTGAACAAATTGTTTTTTATAGAACAAATTTTAACTGTGGCTTCGTTGTCGTGGTCAAGTAGATCTGCCAATGATTTGTGTTTTTCTTTTTTCCCGTTCTAAACTTTTATCCCGTGGGATAAAAAGTAGCCCATATCCTTGTCTGCATTTTCTGGCATATTGCGAATTGCGACGACCTCAACTTAATAATAAAATAAGCGTGGTTATTTTCATATCTGTGGCTTAAAACTATTAGATATTTAAAATGCAAAAGAAGTATCATTGTCTTCGTTTCGACACGGTAATGACAAAATTACCCTGCAAAATTTCGATGTTTTTGTTCTAAAATGTGATTTAGAACATGCCGCGTGACTTTCGCAACCGGTGACATTACTGTTCGTGTCTGACCAAAACTTAAACAGTCTGACCTCGTCGTTTGAGAAATGGTTGTACCTAGGTGTTTTTTTGTGGGAACCTATAAGCCTATGTTTATTTTCATTTGTAGAGTAGATGTTACCATAGTGCAGTATATTTGCTGCGTCTGACTGGCCAAAATGTAGGCGAATCGCTGAGAAGGCAACCTTCGAGAACTGCGACCCAATCACCATATTATCTCCATGTACCTCACCCTCGTCTGCATCATTGCAACGACCACTCTGACAAGAGTGACCGACTTTGAAGAAGAAGAGTAGAATAATTAAACATTATTATTGTAGGTGTACCTTAAAGTATAAATAAGCAAGCTATAGAACGCGCGCATCACTCATTGCCCATTATGCCAAGCGTAAGCAATGTCCTACCTATATAGATGCTGATAGTGATGTGCCATGGTATGTACATTTTGACTAGAGTACCTAAGTGCTTGACTTCATTTAACATTGTCACGTCTGTTCAAAGATTTGGTCCTTCCATCTCGTCATTGGTACCTAATTTCTGTTTTAACTCTATTTCACCTGCTCACCACAGATCCTCTTTCTCCTTGAGTCGTGATCCTCCTTGCTGAGGGTCGTGACCTCTATGTAGTAAGGTTCGGATGTAATTTCCTTTTATTCACCGGTATATTCTACTATAAAGTAAAAATATATAAATACACATTGTTTATTTAAAAGGTTAAATATTATATTGTCATTACCGGCCTACATAACTTAAACTGTGTTCATTGTATACAATTTTACTTTCGATGTTGTTCCTTTCACCAGTTTGTGTACCTTAACCGGAATGTTTCTCAGAATATTTTAATTCAGTTGTATAGCCATTTTCCAATACACATAAAGCCAAGTACAGACTAAATTATTTGTATTTTAATACCACGTCCGACATTTCTTGTCCAAAGACAGTTTTTTTGGAGTGATAGGAGAGGGCAATGCATGAGTAGGCGCCCCTGGTGCTGGTGTCTATGGGTAGCGGTGACCCTTTCTAAGAGGTGGCCTATTTCCTTGTTTGCTGCACGTCATTAAAAATTTTGACATTGTTTCCATTCACTTTTTGTACTACATTACACGCTAAATATGTCTAGTCCCAACATAGACAACTGCCAACAACCTAATCGTCACAGACCAGATCGAACGGTGTCTGGACAGTCTTCCACTTACAATTTCATTGGAAAAAGATCTTAATCAGAAGTCATTATCGTCTATATTCAAACGAAGAAGGCTATCAGATCAACGCGGCCATATTTGGTTTGCTAAATCGACTCCTGCGACTCGATATCAAAACCGGATATTTAACAGATCAAGTTTTAGAAATTTGTTCTTCATACACTAATTGAATTGAATGTATGTAATATTTTATTTAAATAAAACTATATTCAGCATCAATGAAACATTTGTTCTTAAGTCTTAAAACACTCACAAATACTCATTCCATGCTCCTTGTATCGTTTATGGTATTTTAAGTTATAGAAATCATATTAAAATATATATTAATACCTACGCAACATATCACATGTGTAAAAGCTCGATGTGTAACTCGACTCGTGGTCATAACGGTACCTTATCTTTTTTCTACAACTCTTATCAAAAGGACGATGACAGATAGCATATTATGTAATGTAACTGTAGTTCTAGAATAATTAATGAATAAATAAATTATAAATTAATATACGATATTATTATACAGCAAATCAAAGTATTCCTCCTTCATCCGACGTAGAGTATCTTTTGAACGGAACGGAAGTTATACCGTATTTTATATAATACTGGGATTTTTTAAAACAATCTTAATGGGAAAAACACACTGGCAGGCAGCAGCAGGATCGGGCACGTAGTCGCGAAGACGCGCCGCGTTTATTGTGATGTCGTTCACATAAATATATGAAATAGGTACAGATTTCTGTGTCGCTCCCGACCCCCTGCGGCTGGCGGTCTGTTTTGTTGTTGTTCTTTAAATATAATTTTTTGTGAATTCACATTGATCATTAATTAGTATACCTAGAAGTGAAAAGACATCACAATCAAACGAAGAATACAAAATATTTATTTGCAACAGCCATACAGATGTAGAAAAAATTTACTCAAACAAATTGATGCCAGCAACAAGATTCTGGTTGTTGGAAGTGTAAAACCAAATTATTTTTCCCATGATACCCACACTAGAAAAGATCTGTATCGACAATATTACATATTATTAAAAGTATTACTACCAATGCTCAAGGCATTGACGGCATCACCCTGGACATGATCCTTTTAACACTTCCACGCACTCTGCCTATTATAACAGCCTTGGTAAATATGTCTATAGTAAAAGGTGTCTTTCCGGAACTTTGGAAGAGGGCTATAGTTCGACCTCTTCCAAAATCTTCCACACCCAAAGACTTTAAAGATCTACGTCCCGTTAGTATTTTACCAATGCTATCTAAAATTGCTGAAAAAGTTGTCTGCAAGCAACTGACAGAATATTTGGATGTAAACAACATTCTGCCTTGTAAACAATCTGGCTTCAGAGTAGGTAGGAGTACAGCCACTGCACTCTTGGACGTGGTTGATGATTTGTTAGCGGGGAGAGATGTAGGTGAGGGATCAATTCTAGTTTTGCTAGACTACTCACGCGCGTTTGACACAATAAATTCTACACTACTCATGGCTAAACTAGCATATTATGGTTTTGACGGCGCCTCCATGAAATGGTTCTCAAATTACTTGACCAACCGATCCCAAAAAGTAGAAGTCATATGCAGTGATGGTAGAAAAATAAAGTCAAATAATTTACCTATATCTAAAGGTGTGCCACAAGGTTCGATTCTCGGACCAATATTATTTATTTTATATACTGCTGATTTGCCTGAATGTATTCGTAACAACAATTATCATTTGTACGCTGACGATCTACAAATTTATCAAAAGTTTAAACCTTCTGAAACAGATTCAGCTGTGAAGCGAATTAATGAGGATCTAGAAAGAGTGGCTGTTTGGTCTGATACGAATTGTCTGGTTTTAAATCCTAGCAAAACTAAGTTTCTTATAATAGGTACAAAAACTCAAGTCAATAATATTATTAGTCGCACACCAGATATACACATAAGAAATAACAAAATACAACAGGTCACTGAAACTAGAAACCTTGGTGTTGTGATGGACAGTGACTTGAACTTTGAAAAGCACGTACACGAAACTGTGAAAGCTTGTTATTATCGGCTGAAAGTACTATATCAGATACGGGAGTTCTTGAGTATAGAATCCCGGATTTATTTATGTGAATCGCTTATTCTATCTAAGTTAAATTATGCAGACGTTGTTGTGGGAGAATGCTTATTGGCTCGCACAAAAAAATATATTCAACGTGTACAGAACTCTTGTGCAAGATTTTGTTTTACCATCCCGCGTAGAGCACACGTGACTCCTTACTTGAACAAAGGTGATTTGTTGAACATGGCATCCCGGCGTAGACTTCATTTCGCAGTTCTTCTCTTCGGTGTCGTTAAAAACCGTACCCCGAATTATCTATTTAAAAAGCTACAATTTACCCAACGTTCGCGGATACCCGATCGCCTTATATGCCCTTCGTATAAAACAGCTGCATTCCGTGGCAGTTTTAAATACGCCGCGACTAGATGCTGGAACAACATCCCACCCCCTATTCGCAATTCATGTACAATTAATATTTTTAGGAATAATTTTAAGAAATATATTTTGAGTGTTCAAAAGGTATAGCGTTATTTATTTATTACACAATAATAGTAAAGCAGCGATTTAAATATTTTATGGATAAATTTTAATGTAATGTAATATTTATAAACATGATCAAAAATAATGTTAATGTTACAAGTTTACTTTTTGCGATTTTAGAATTTTATTTTATTTTATTTTTTGTTTTGTATAGTCTCTCTTTATTTTATTTTTTATTTTATTTTATATTTGTAAAATCCAGGTATCCGCAGAAAACCAGCGCTGTGGCACGGCACATGCTGAGCGGAATGCCTTTTTGGTACAATATGTTTATTAGTGTAAGATTTTATTTTTGTATTTGTGTTTGTGTACCAAATAAACATTTTTTTTTTCTTTTCTTTTCTTTTTCTTGAAGAAGAATAATAAGCAGCTGTAGCAGCAGGCTAATAACACAAGTCTATATTTCCAAGAATTCGTTTCCATTTAAACACGAGCCGTTGACAGCTTTGATAGTACATTGTTGATAAAAATATTGCAAAACAGACCTAAGGTCAGACAGGTACTTTCTGCCTTCTCTTTGGGCCTGTTTCATTTGTATACAAGATAAACCCAGGTCGCATTTAATTCCATATTGTTCACGTTTCTTGCTATCGTAGTGTCATGACAAACTAAATTATGTGTTGATTATGACATTATCCCTTACTATTATTTCAATACTTTGTAGTTTGTAGGCTTTCGACACTTGAATTACTAAATGCAATCTTACTGCTCACAAAGTAGTATCCATCCATCAGCGACTAACTAAACATTTTTGTGCATGACAATGTCTATCTGGATGGGTCGGTATCGTCTGTGTCTGTAGGTCGGATCGCCTTGTCTTAGTCTGATTGATTGCTAAAAGAAAAAGTATTACAATCAATATATTATCCATAGTACAAGCTTTGCTTAGTTTCGGACTTGTTGACATGTCAGTCGTCCAAGAATATTAATTAATTTCATTTCTGAGGCATACAGGTCTCGGAGTCTTCCTTAAAACTCAAAACTGTGTCCTCAAAGTCTCTTTGTCTTTCTTTAAGATCTGTAAGAATATGTCCGTTTTTTTTGAAGGCGGACACCTTCTCCATCTGATTAAAAATATAAATCATTAAATTAAGATAATGTAAAGATAGGCCACCTACGTGTTAGTGAAATTAATACCTTACGTTACAAAAAAGTATACTAGAAAGTTTCGCTAAAAGTTAACTTCTATTAATCGTTTAAATAACATTATATGTAGCCATCGGCGTTTTTTAAGAAATAAACAAGATTATTATCTATGTTTCTCTACTAATTTCTATTATGAAATTGATGATATTATAAATACATTATTATGTTATATCCTCTTTCGCTTTCGTATGATAAAGTATGTTTTAAAGTTCAAATTGTAGTTTACCACAGAATAATCAATCTTTGAGTTAAACCCATCACTCGCCCTTTGGCTTTTTAATTTTCATTACATTACATTGGTGCTATAATATATCCGTAGTCTTTGTACCCATAACACAAGCTTACTTTGGGACTAGGTGGCGCTGTGTTTACTTTTTTTAGAAGTTATTAGTTTAGTTATGCTTTAACGAAAAAATCTTTTGCTCCTATTATGATACCATTTATCTTCTATCTCTTAATCGGGACAAGCCCACCACACATTCCCACCGATGTGTCTCCTGTGTAGCCAGGATCAACAACGGCGACCTCAGATTGACATTAAGCGATGAAGCTTCGTCCCGGGGTAGAAACTACAGCTGTCTAGGAACTTAATCGATATTAATCAGAAAGAAGATAGTCGGAGTAATATTGATAAGGGTGCGAATGGCACAGCAATAAGACAGTTGACGTACAAAAAGAGATGTCAATTTTCTGTAGTGGGCGGATAAAAGTATCAGATGTTTTATTTCTATCAAGTGACCATACGTTACTTTTAACGTCTGGTCACTTTCGAAGTCTTAACTTTGTCTCCATAATTTATGCAACCGTTATAATGGTTTGTAAGTTTAATGAATGTATTATACCCACACAGAACATCAAATTATTTAATGCTTTGGGGCGGTTGTTAGTAATCGTAATTTCTCTTTTCGCTACAGTCCACCATTGCGCCGCAAGTGTTTTTTAGGAGGATTATGTTACAAGATTTATGGTATTTTGATCCAGAAATTATTAGTTTGCTACTGGGATTATCATCTAAATATTCTAGACTACTTGCTATTGTAATTTATTTTCTAAACATTATTAAATTGATATGCTCTCAGTAAAACAACGGATATCCGCTGACAAGCGTTGAAAAGCTGAATCGTGTAACCAACCGCCTTCTAAGATTAATTAGCATCTGTTACCTATTTACTCTGTATATCAATTGGTTTCCTCCTTAGAGCTTTGAGCCTATCGGAAAGGTTATCTAAAGACGTCTCCCCGTCTGACGTTCCTCCGCTTAGGTTACGTAAAAGTTGATTTTATGCGAAGAAACATTACCTTAATCATTGGGAATTTCATTATCTACTCGCACAGTTTTGAAATTGACTGACTTTTCTGCACAAAAATTAGCATATATACTTCAATTGGTATACTTTAAAGTTACCTCCATTAACTGTTTTACAAAACAATTAAAATATAAACTTCGATAATTACATTGAAATCGAATTATCAACTTCATCAATCTATTTAGTTAAGGTTGTGTAAGTTTAACAAAAACGTAACCTCACAAGGAACATAATTTAAAACTGACAATCAATCATATAGCTCATTACCGAGCATATTAAAGACACGATGAAACTAATAAAGTCATCAGACCATTATGAACAAGACCTCTCGGATAATACCATGTATGACAATGGGAACTAGCCGGAGCATGAATCAGACATCTCGTGACGCTAGTGATCCGATAACGGAATCCCGGGACCTTGACTGCTTTGAACTTAAGACCTACAATTCATCCAACATTTATGAAGATCCACGACCTATAAAGCTAGGCGGTTCCGTAAATGAAATCGTAGTTTCGATACAAAAGTATTATTAAGTAATGGAACGTATTGATGATGAAATTACAGTTTTTAGTAAAGATTACAAAAGTATTTTAATTAAATTAGTAACTTAATTTATGATAAAAGAGATAAAAATAACTTTTGCGGTTAATGAATGATTTTAACTGAAAAAGGTATGATGCAATGCAAATTGTTAAACCTTACAAGAAATTAAATTATATAAGGAGCGGTGTAATCGAAGCAAATTACTTTGTGGTTTATGTAAAATGTATTCTGATTATTAGTATAATAATGCACGCGAGAACGAACAAAGTATTAAATGTCATAGGTAGTGAAAGATCTTCTTCCCTTCAGATGTTCAAAATAGACCTAGTCTTGAGGCTTTCAAATGCCATCGTGGCAGGTCGGAGCGACGTGGGAGATTCACATTTTGCAGGCAATCACGTTTAATGCTGTTATATAAGAATAGTTTTCCTTTGTTACTATCTTTTTGTTTAGTGTCCGCGTCTGTTATTACAGAGGTTTCTATTCACCCGTTTATCTTTTATAAAATTTGGTACAATCATAGTTTTATTTTTGATTAATTAGGTAAGTCAAAATTCCCATTAATTTTCATGGATTCCAGGATTAACTTTATCAAGATTTATCGCGCCACACGGTCACTTGTTTGGATTAATGAAGATATTTCCAGCTATACTATCAGTATGTGTATAAATAACTAATATTAGATGGTTATTAATTTCATCACTCTCATCTCTACCGCATCAAATGCAATCATTAATGTTATTACCATGTTAATTATCAAGAAATATGTCAAACGCCTCGTGTTAATCGCTGATCATAAAAAAATATTATCTTTCAATCAATTTCCTTTAGCGTCAATCTAAAGGGCGTGTGAGTGGATGTGACATGTAGCAAGAAAAAGCAAAAAGTGAGCGGCCGCTACGGCACTGGTCGGCGCGTTCAGATCTGGTACATTTTTTATTTTAAACGTAATGTTGGTGACTGCACAAGTTGGACTGAACACGTTGATATTTTTGAAACGGTGTATTGAGAAATAACATCAATGTTCGGAATTCTTTAAATTGACAAAATAAATGGTGCAACCACAAAACTTGTATAAGTTTATTCAGAATATTTAAATGCGTGAATATATTTGTTATTTGGTGGTCCTGGGAGTTATCTGACTCACACTGTAACACTTTACTCATGTAAAAGTAGGTGTGTCTATTTTCTATTTGCTAATTAACTATTCCCACGTGATATTTTCTTTAGTTGATCTTCTTTAAAAGTTCGCAAATTATTGGATCTTTCTTTATGGCAGTGTTTGTTTTATACTATCTATGAATAGTGCCGAAATCTCGCAAGAAAATTTGTCAATCTCAGTTAATGTTAAAAATCTACCTAACCTAGCTTGGCTTTGCTAAACCTTTGGCCGGACCTGACATATTAATAGACTAAAATCGTTTTCTGGAATCGATGTTACAAGGAAATAAAATTCTATCTAAATGTTTCCAGTTTCTGCATTATTTTCACTCCTTTGATACGATCTAATCAGATTGTTTGTCATCATGATTAATGGGATTGGGATAGCGAAACTAAATTGAAGAAATTCACCGCTAAAAGGGAAGAAAGATTTATTGTATATGGAAGTGACATTCACAATAAAATTAACTGGGAATGCCGATCAGATTGAGTTAGTTTCAGTAATTGGCAGATGGTAGATATATTTTGCCTCCAATGATTGTAGAGGCAAAAAATATTCTACCGCACTTGAACTTCACAAAGATTTAACGGGTGATGGTTATGCAGGCTCGTCATTTGGAATTTTGTATCGAACAGTACATACAATAAACCATTTTGAATAGACCAGTATACTAGTAAAAATAAACAGTTAAGTTTTAAATTCACTATCTCACTAGTTTCACATTTCGTATGCTTCTTTCTATTGATCTGCTGACACTAACAGATCATAATTTGTTTGCTGTGTCAGTCGTGTTCCTATTCTAGGCTGCTATTCGAGTCTTTAAATATATTTGATTGATAAGTTTCATTGAATCAAGGCTATACCTACTATCATGTCTGTCAATGACTAGTCTCTTTTTATGTCAAACGCGTTCTAAGTACACAAAAAATGGCTTTCACAGACACAATTATAGAGCCCTCATGATGAGCAAAGCTGACTTTCAGATAATGGATATTTTTCTACGTTTTTAAAATTTTGATATAACACAAATGAATCAAAATGTTCACAGGACATAAATATAAAGTTAGTTTCTTGCAAAACTATGCCTTAGCTATTTGGAGGTAAGGTCACTCAACAGATTCTTGTATCAAAAACAGATTAAATCTTGGTTCAAACTCAAGTTTCAATTAAGTATGTTCCCCTATTTTGTATGAGTGAGACGGCGGTTGAGTTTGAATCGTAATTGAATCTGTTTTTATTACGAGAATAGAGCAAAACCGTGTCATCGAAAGTTATATTACTTACATTTATCTCAACTAATAACTATATTATTATAATTAGATAGTCTAATAACTCTACTTGGAATTGTTGATTTGCCCCAAGGGTCTTTACAATTTGTTAACCAACTCTATAATAACTTGTCGTGGTTTTATTTGTTCATTGTTAATAAAATTGACTTTCATTGTCATTATTGTAGTTAAATTGGTTTATTACTGTCAGTACTAAAATTAGACAATCACGCAGTCAAACACATTTTATACAGTCTATAGAACTTTGGGAGTTAATAAGATACCTTGAAATAATAGAAAGTTCTTTTTATAACTAGTTCTAGGTATAATAATGCTAGATTTTTTCTGTCATCTATTTTAGCTAATATCTCTTTATTACTACTTTTAGGAATAATAAATAATACTAGATTTTATGATTTTCGGTCATTTATTTTAAGTTAATTATTAGTGCTGTAATGTGGGTCAGAAATATTTGTCTTTAGATAACAATTTATTTCTGTCTTGTCATTTGGGGTAGTTTTCTTTCCTATCAGCCGTCGCTTCCACGCCTGTACCATTCTTACCTGCTTCTTTCACAATCCCATCAAAATCAGCTAAACAAAGGACAAGGAGTTGACCTGCCAGTATGAATACTTTAAACTTTTCTAGAAAACCTTGTAGCAGAGACACATTGGTAACTAATGATAATACCAGAGACGCTACCAATAACTACTTTTCATCAGGCTTCCCGCTTGCTTGTTTACTTATGGTAGGGCATAAAAAACCCGAGCCACTGGAAAGACTACCAATAAATTATATCGCGTCTTTTTATGGGCTACTTTTAAACATTAATTTCACGCGATCAAAGCAGCGGGATATAATCTAGTTTCCAGTAGATAAAACACACTTTAACAGGACCTGAACTGCAAGTGGAGCGCTAAACCCATGAGGTCCATTATTGTGAATTATTACTATGCCGTCTTGTATTGACTGAGGAAACGGAGCAATTTATCTTGTTATTTTAACAGTAGTATCAAATATTTGATCGTATTTATGCTCTGTACCATTGCTTAGGTCTGTTAAATTTAAGCGAGCCTAAGAAACTTAAGGGCTTTATCTCTACAGATTTTCTGTCCATCTTCTTTAGATACTCGTATTCACATTTGCACCATTGATGATAGATACTTTTGCTCTGTGCAATTGCTTAGATCTTATCGACCCTAAGAAGCTAGGACGCTTAAAACTACATATTTTTTCTATCCATCATATTTTCTTCTGATACTATATACGTATTCGTACTTGCATCATTGGTGATAGATGATGTCTAAATATCGTCTTGTCACCATACCTCGTCTACAAAAGCTATAAATAATTCAGCTGGTGGTGGCTGATATTTAATTTGTCTTAAGCCTAATGTTAATAAAATAATGATTCCAGTATACTCATTGGTATATAAAATAGGTGAAATCGTAGAAAGTTACAACTTTACAATAATTCTAAAACTCACAAAGATAAATTTTAAATATATTTACATAACTTACTATGATACATATTGCTAATCTAAATAGTATCTTTAGATAATCTAAATCTATGTTATAAGATACTGTGTATAATAAAGATTGTATCTTGAATTCATTGAAGCTAATTTAAATGAAATTGTGTTGATTTTGTGCAAACCTAGATATCTATTGACAAGGTAGTTGCGTTCCTAAGTTAAGACCTAGTTTAGAGTTATGTTACTACGTGATAGACAAGTACTATGTAGGCGAATAAAGTCATTAGACCTACATAAATATTGCACCAATAAGTTGAACTAGAAAGAGTAATAGCAAGTCCAGGAAGTAAACATCGACCCGCAGTTGAGTCTGATATTGATGTTAATTTTGATGAGGAGTTCATAATGATGATGACAGTCTGCGCTGACATAAATTTATCTAAAATGAAACATTAAAATCTGGACACACACACGACAGCCGACAATTGGAAATTTCCTCTTAAGCTTGACTTCGCTTGATATCGTTCTAAATTCAAAGATTTTTTCTTTGTATTGATAGAGCATTTTTGAAATGGGCTAGCTCGACCTGGTATGTACCATCCTCCCCAGAATATCCACGTGAAGCAGCAATGCATTTCGTTTGTAATCCGAACGCTCAACTTCTCTATCCCTTTTCTTCTTATTTCCATTTTCACCGTTCTTCCTGTTTAAGGTCTTTAGTGTTTATGTGCTCCATGGGCGGGGGTGATCAATCACCATCAGGTGACTAGCTTGCTGGTTTGTCACGCTCTTCATTAAAAGAAAGATTTAATGAAGATATTAATATTTGAGATGTAGTAATGAAGTCATCTTTTCAAAATTAAGATATTTCAGCAACTCATAGTTCTAAAATCGTCCATAGCATTTGTTTAATGTGTTGTGTGTGATGAAAGCTGTATAGTTATCCGGTCATAAAATTAAATACACCTTACTATTGAAATAGCTGTTGTTTTGATTTATTTTAGTGATAAAGTGTGGGCAGAACGGTCATAATTGTATTAACTTTAAACAACTGGGTAGTTCACGGACGTCTGTTAGTAGCTTAATACACGCCATACACAATCAAGTGTGCGCAGCGCACTTGTAGCAACTTGTCCAGTACATAAACTTATACGTTATCATTATGCAAGTCTACTGGGATTACTGGGAACAAAAATTCATGTTCAAATTTTTTGACAGACTTGGTCGATTGGTTTTAAAAATTGAGTATGAACGAACATGCATGTTTGTCTTGGTCTGGATGTTTTCTATGTGGAATAAGTTATTTATTTACAAAAAAAAAGTACTAACATATCAGCGATAATAATACAAACTTTACTTAGGTTGGGACTAGATCATCATCATCTCAGCCATAAGAAGTCCATTGCTGGACATATGCCTCCCCCCAAACGCCTCTAACACGACCTGCTGGCAGAGCGGCCTGCCTCCAGACTAGACTAATTGGGGCTAGATGGCGTTGGACCAGACTAAGACTCGTATTTCATTCACAATTTCTATGAATGGTCAAGACAATTCTTCAATACAAATAAATGTATCCATTATAATGCAAGTCATCGGTTTCTATACCTATGAATCGATTTGTCACTACATGGATGTGTTGCGAAAAAACAATGACGTTTATTATAACGTCAAAAAGACGCCAAGTCTGACATGTGAAACTATCAGGAAAAAAAAAGTTTTTAAATTGTACCTAATTAAATGTAAAAAATATTGTTACTATTTAAATAGTAAAAAAGTAAAAAACTATGACTAGGTAAATTCGTGTACAATAATAATACTTAAAGACAGTCGCACAAAAATATTTTGTGAATATTATTTTTTACATTGTAGAAAATCGATAATATGACACAGCGAATAACTTCGGAATGTTACAAAAATAAAATATTAGATTAAGTATGAATTTTAAAATGCACAAAATAATAATTTACTTCAATAAAAATCAATAGAATTAACATTTCTGTGAATTTCCAACTATTGAGATCGAAACAGTCAAGCGATAACTTCTGAGAACTTGGCGTTTACACCATATACGTTAGACACAAATTATTTATTCAACCTGTTATGTTTGTTTGACCGAGTTGAGAGCGAGTCCCTCCCATCGCCCACACATACACAGCGAAAGTCAAATGCTGGTAATGAGAAGTGCTTTATTATGTTGTTTTTTGTTCTACATGCACCGTCTTGGACAAGATACGATTCGCTACATCGATTTCGAATATTTTTATTACGATTACGAAATATCGATTGGAGACATTTGGCTTTTTTACAGCCAAGCACGAAATTATTTGTCGTTCATAAACTTACTATCATATCATCAATCTATAATCATCCCACTGCAGGGATACGGATCCCCTTCAATCGAAGGTGATTAAAGCGTACTCTGCCATGCTGCCCAATGCGGATTGGCAGAGGCTAGTATTTTAAAACCATCTAAAGGTCACTTACTTAGCTCAACGACTGTCATCCAAAGACAACAGCCGGGACCAACGACTTAACGTGCCCTCCGAAGCACGGAGAAGCTCGAGGTAACGATACCATCCAAACACTGGTTAGGGTTGACGTTGCTTACTTGCGTGTTCGTTTAGCGTGCAACACATACCGAAGTTATAAAGTTTATAAATTTACTATACGTATGCCAATTAGCAATGGACACCTAATGACTTTTATATCGAATACTCGGAATTTTAACGAATGGTTTGAAGTGAATGATCAATGTATTGTGAAACGGATGATTAAGATCTCAGAGGCATCATTTGTGATGTTAAAATGCGTCACAAGGATCTTATGGACCGAGAAAGATTATTAGCGACGTGGCGCAATATTAATGGTTCTGTTGTATAAAGGTATAGATGAGTAATATACAATCATTCATACAGGCAACACAGAAGACAGACATGACGCATTTTTTGTCTGTGAAAATAAAAAGTCCCGCGCACAAAATACAGAACTACAAGGATATTTATGAACGTGAGTGACAGTTGTGCGAAGGGTGGCATATTTTCATAAATTTTGTCAAAGGCGAACTGTCAAAAAGTGACATACAAATACAATATGACGGGAGTTGTAGTTCCAATTTCGGCCACGTTCATAAATAGCCTTGTAAACTGTATGTGTAATTTTGGCAGATCACGCCACGTCACACAAAAAAAAAAACAAATTCCTTTGCTTCTTTATTGGAAATTCAAAAAATCCTACATCAATGAAAACTTCTTCAAACTGTTGTATATTTGGATATCAACTACTTCATTTAAAAAAAACTTATTTGAAAAATGGCAATAATGGTGAAATTGGCCTCGACTTTTATATAATAAAAAAGTATGATAATGGAAATTTTTATAGACTTTTTTGTCATAGTTAAGCAATAGCCTTAATCGTTTCTAAATAATTATCTTCATAGTATGTTATTAGGCATTTGTAACTTAAATACCGCCATAAAACGGCTTAACATACCTCCAAACAGTAATTAAGGCAATCAAGCTAATTTCAACGGAATCTTGGATTTGTGTTGAATAGCTAACAACCGTTACACTAAATTACGATCAGATGATAAATTTGATCAACGATATAGAAATTCAACATAATAGAAAACATACTAATTTGTAGGAAAATTAATTAAAAGCAACGGATTTTAACAGCGCAGTCTCGTTTCTTACTTTAAAACTTTATTACATTCAATTTGTTTACAAAATTTAATCAGTGGCCCGTTAGGACGCAGACGATTTTGGCTATACGGTCGAACGGCCCATGGCCCGTTCAATTTGGCCCGTTCGAACTAAAAACCCATAAATGCCACTTGAAGCAGGCCTCTGCCAGCAGGTCGCGTTAGAAACGTTTGGGGGAGGGTTATGTCCATGTAACTGAGATGATGAATCTCGGTGATATCCCATGTAAAAACTATTCTAATATTCTTAAACTATCTCTGATAGAGATGCTTAAGAATATGACGTTATAGTATATGTAGAATATACGTTAAGCGTGACGAGAAGTTCTCAGACAGCCATTTGCACAAAAACTTTTTAAAATTTTAAGACACTAAATTATTTCTATCACTGTTAAAGCGAAACTTAATGCAGAATTAATTTATGCGTTTGTCATTTCTATATTTATAATTACTATGGACAACAAGCTTTTGCTTAATTTTTTTCACGTTTAAATGAAATAAGTGATAGTTTAACCCAAGCAAATTTATGGTATCCGAATAAAATATCTAACACGGTTACGGGCCGTCATTTTATAGCATCTATTTCTATGCATTAAGATTTGTTTATATTGCTACGTTTATAGAGACATTTCCTTAGAAATGTAAATTTTAATATTAGCATATAGGGTCGAGTTGTATTATTTTCTCAAACATTAATCCAAAAGGATGGCTTTACTTGATCTTTTATTATAATAGGTTCTTTCTTCCTATATTGTCGCATAAAACACGTTTCACCACTATGCAAGCCGTATGAAGAGGTATGCATTTGCGGTATGAACGCGCGTATGACGTCGCGTTTGTTGCTAATGGCGCCGGCCGGAGCATCTGTAACCTTATCCTTCCTTACTTCCTTACTAATATTATAAATGAGAAAGTGAGTTTGTTTGTTTGTTTGTTTGTTATTCCTTCACGGCTTAACTAATCAGCCGATCATTATGAAAATTTGTATATATATTGTCTGGGGTACAGAGCCCAACATACTTTTTATCCCGTGAAAGTATGTGGTTCCATTGGGAAAATATTTTTTTTTACTATAGAGGGCGCTGTA
Source organism: Endotricha flammealis (assembly GCA_905163395.2). Lineage (NCBI taxonomy): Eukaryota > Metazoa > Arthropoda > Insecta > Lepidoptera > Pyralidae > Endotricha > Endotricha flammealis. The sequence continues at coordinate 11,560,027 of LR990860.1, forward strand.
TCGGCCAACAGATGGCGCCACAAGTCGCGCTATGGGGTTGTTTTGTTGTCAAACGAGATCTATACAGTCATAAAATTAACGCGAGCGAAGCCGCGGGGAAAAGCTAGTTTCATATATTAGTGTGAACAACATGTGGTTAATTCGTCCAAGATCATACTAAACGCGGCGCGAGTCGGTGGCAGCATGGCAGCGCGACTACGATAGCGCGCGTCTGCATAGACTATATATAAGTAGTCTCCAGTCGTCGAATTAAAAAAAAGTCTAAATAGGACTAGGAGAATATAAATAAATAAATCAGTTTTACATAACAAGGTGATGGGGTTTCCATTTAAGTTTATAACGTAACTTGTGGTAGAAAACCCCGCTCTTCATAACATGATTACATTAGAATATAAATCGCGTAAATTAGCGTTAACCGCTTACCGTTTATTATCTGAACTCACCTTTATTCCCACTTTGAGTAGTTAACGTATGTACGTTAATATTTTTTTTTTTTTTTTTGTATGTACGTTATCCTTAAAATTCTCCATCGAAGCAGGAACACTCAATAAACATTATTATTAAGATCAAAGGCATTATATGCTGTATTTAAGGCGTATACATTGTCCATTTTACTCTCAGGTCGTATTGTCGCAATCTCCGGACTTCCAAAATGTGAGTCATATACCTGTTCCCACGCCCAGCGCCCACTGGTTAACGTTACTTGTACAAGGGTGATTTTGATCTTTCTTTTTATACATAATACCTTCCGTTATTAAATTTATATCCTTTTTTAATGCTACACTCTTGCGAAGTGTGAAAACGAGGTTGTGGACAGGCTCTCCGTTCTAATATGGCATTACTTTTCTTGTTATCTAACTTCATCTAATATCTTTCTAATTAAATTTGTTGTGAGTTACAAGGCAATTGTAGTTTCTCTCCCGGGATGTCAATTATTATTATTATTATAGGGTGGGACGCCTGCGGGGCACAGGCGCGTTCAAGTCGCTAATTGGACTCATTACACCCTATTCCCGTGTGGATACGGTTGTTACTGTGGCCCCGGTGACCTCCCCACAGAGAACCTTAAACTCCTTCTGCAGAACTCCGTTATGGGCCAGTGTCCAGGTCGCATAGTTTTCCTTCTTCAATCCTATCGGTTTCGAAAGTCTCCCACCTGAGCCTGCTGTAGTGTATGCACTCAGCCAGGAAGTGCTGGCTGGTCTCTAGTTGACCACATTCAGACGGGATGTCAATAAGCTTCATTCTTTATTGTCAATCTGAGGTCGCCGTTGTTGACAGACTTTACAGAAGATACAGCCATGACAACGAGTGGGGCTTATCCCGAGAAGCAATTGTCACCAATTCTTTTTTTTTATAAAAGTGGTTGGCAAACGAGCGTGCGATTCATCTGATGTTTAGTGATCACCACCACCCATGGAGCACACAGAGACACAGGGGGAGTCTGTATTATTGGAGTCCAATTACGGGAATCACACAAAATATTCAATTTACAATGCAATAGCAAAAAGAAAAATATGTAAATATTAGTTATTTTCTCTGTAAATATATAGCTATTACCATAATATTACATAGTAGCTTTACAGAATAGCAGTAAATTCTGAATTCAATGCGACAACTAATTATCCGAAGAGTTGTGACTTGACCGTACCCTTATACGGCGTGATCAATTTAAACCCAGCCTACATACATCCGACCTGTTTAGTGCGAACACTGATAGAAAGCCGGCGGAAATACAAAACCATTCTGAAATCCTATACTGAACAAGTATATTTTAATGCGCTAAGAATCCTCATAGTAGCACGTACTTAATGTTACTTAGACAATTTTATGTACTAAAAATATTTTCAAGTAATCCACATTTTTAATATTCTTACGACATCAGTATTCCCTGAAGGATTACATTAATATTTAAAATGCATGTGGCGTTTTCGAAAATGTCTCTCATGTTGACAATGCCACTATTGTGGACAAACGAGTTTAAATTGATTTTTCCTACAATGTATTGTAAAAATAAATTTAATCATTTAACGTCTAAATGACTAAACTTTCTTCGACTTACTAAAACATTTTGTAAATATTGCGTAACATACGTTTCCTTTGAAGAAATTGCAAGTGAAATGGTTACAACATTTTCCGGTATCAATCAATTTTTTTATTGTAAAACAAAAAATAACAGGTATCAAGACATTATTGATATTGTTTCCTTTAACAAAATGTGTTGTATCCGTTTTCAATTGATTGTATTTTATGTCAGTTTCCTTATATAAACATGTGACGACAAAGACAGCTGACAAGAAACTTATACGAAATTAACCGGAAAGATTTTATCAGACGGTTTTTGAAACGCATGTCAATTTTAATTTCACTTGAAGTCTCAAGCTATCTCTTTCTTTCTTCTTTAGTTTGACAGTGACGCCATAATGTAATGTGTGAAAAACTTGTGTTGAATTTACCGTAAATTAGCTAATAATTTAAACCACAAGTTACTCAGATAAGGTAGTTAAAGCTTTAATGATCTACCTGTATTGTTTTTGAACAAAGGCAATAAATCAATTAAAATCCCTTTCATTGTTAATTACACTGATAATAATAGGGTGCCAAAGATCTGTGCCGATGTTGGCTGACCTGCTTTGCCCTCTTAACTGTTAAAGCCGCAGTAACACACTAGAAGGTCAACTCTGGTAATTACAACGAAAAATGAAAGTTGACCGGAGAGATATTGAATTATGGTTTGGAAATTGGGTATACTGTTCTTAATCATTCGTTATTTTGTGTCAAGAAGAATAAAAACAATATAACAGGTATCTTTTAAAACAGTTTTCACGCAAGTATGCACTAGCGGGGAGTATTCCTGGGTGCGGGCCAGCTCCAACGCCGTTCTGGCAATGGTTGCTGACAGGCTAGCTAGACTGTTCCTATGTTCTGCACTGCTGTAACAGACAAATCCTGGCATGCAGGATAGGGGGCTTCCCTATCCTAGTTATATATAACTTAAAAAATAGTATAAAACATTATTCAACATTCTTTCATTCAAAATTAACACATTATACGTGTTATTTTTTAATGAAAGAATGTTGAATAATGTTTTATGGGTATATTGAACCTAAAATAAAAAAAATATAATTAAAACGAAGTACTTGGATGATATATTCACGTGCAGGCCCCACCCAATGCTATTAGATTAGGAATCAGCAACGCTAGGATGTTTTCACTCGGAAGCAAAATGCCATATATCATAAAAAGACGGCAATTTGCAACTTTCTCGTTTCCATAACTGACCATAGCTCATGGATGCTAGATGTATGGTTATTCTGTGGTAAGTACAGTCAAACAATGAAAGAGATATTCAAGGTAGAGAACTACGAACAAAGATTTTTTATGCCACAAAGTTGGCAAACAAGCATACGGCCCTGATGGTAAGCATCACCGTAGCCTATAGACGCTTGCAATACCGGGGGTATCACTCACGCGTTGCCAACCCTCCCAACCCCCCCAAGAGGAGCTCTGGAGACCTTACTCACCGTTGGAACACAACATGGCCGAGACCAGCTATTTGGCTACGATCTTCTGTAAGGTGGAGGTCCTTCGCCAGACGGGCTGCTCCGATTTGAGCGGATTATCCGCTTTGCCCTACCACTCTTATAATGTAAGCATCGTTATGTTATGACATTTTTTAATTAAATTGTACATTATGAATACTATTTATTAATTAAATTTCTAGTAAATCCCTTCATGCAATATTTAGATAACTTGAATCATATTTACCAAACTTTATTGCACCAAAAAAATATTAAAAATATAACGCTATACTTCTCTAATATTATAAAGAGGAAAGATTTGATTGTTGGTTTGTTTGTTTGTTTGCATTGAATAGGCTCCGAAACTACTGGACCGATTTCAAAAATTCTTTAAACAGTAGAAAGCCACATTATCAGGGAGTGACATAGGCTATAGCTTTTCCCGAAATTCAATATGGTTCCCACGGGAACGGGTCCGGAACTTCAAAAAAGCTAGTTAAAAATATGAACGTACAAAAGATGGTATTTACGGCCCTCTTACGTTTTTTGACTGTGTTTCCCACCATAGTCAGATTGTTTGTCATCTGAAAAAGACAATTGGGAAGCGGTGCCTTATTTGTTTATTTTAATGTATAAACAAACAATGTTTAAACAAATAATTGATAGTGCTAATTGCCGATTCTATTGTATTCTTTCTCACAATTGCCATTGTGCTAGACAATGTTGGGAGCCCTGAGGGTCTGTGATGCAACGTCTATAGAGATGAGATCGGTCGCGGAACGCTTATCGTACGAACCAGGAAGTGGTTGCCAATTTTGTGTGCGCGAATTTGGTTGTAGACATTAGTTTGGTTTTACGTTCAGTAATGTTATGTATTGTTTTTTTAAATGTTACGGTAATTATTATTTTTAATTTTATCACTTTTGCACATGTTCTTTTACTGTTTCACCGGTATAAAAGCACATAAATTTTATTTACTTACGTGAAAGTGTTTGACAAGAATTGCTAAGCGACCTCATTTATTGATTTGTCTAATTGTGAGATTGCAGTACATCTCCGTCGCATCCCATTTTATTCCAATTATAATGTTTAAATTGGAGTTTAATATAATTTAGTTTAAATATATGACAAGGATGTTAATGTGTACGAGCATGTCATGCTCGCAAATTGTCTAAACTGGCGGTGGCATTGGGGGTCGGGTTACTGTTGTTCCCTACAATATTGTTCATAATATCGTCATGGTGAGTCCAGTAATAGAGGCTGGAAGGCCGACTCTCACGTCAACTCGAAAATACACGAGAACGGTTGCTCTTTTAACACCGATTTAGCATTTTATATTTTAGATTTAATTTTATGTTAAGACAAAATTAATGGCACTATTTATTGAAATTACGCGTACGTAATGTTGTATGTATGTACCTAGTTTTAAATTTTATGTTAAAAAAGAAAAGAAAAAAGGAAAGTACGATATATTTTTAAATGACCGTAACTGGTTTTTTTTCGCCATTTCTTTTTACCAGTGGTCATTTTGCTTTTGTTTCCGAAATGGTAGTAGTTTATAGAGTAGATTTACACATTAAAGTATTTATACAAATAATTTAATGTGTCATTAACTTGTTGTTTTCATGCAGGTCACCGTATAATTATATTTTACAAAAGTAATTTAAAAAAATAAAATGTTCGCGTTATTTATTTATTATTAGAGGTGTTTAGGGCTTGGTACTAACTTCTTCGACCGTAGCTCGTATGCTCGCAATGCCGCGAGCTTAGGTAGTATTTATATTAAATTATACATAATAACAATAGATATTATTACGGCATGAACGACCATAGAAGGCTAAGCGTAAAACTATTCTGTTTCAGATTATCCCTTACGCAGTCCCTGTCCTATAAAATTTATTGTTCAGTCACCATATTATACCAATAGCAGTGTTATATTTCTTGCGCGAGGACTTATCATAATAATCAAGGAAGTTACATGATTTTATAATCTTGAGAACTGTAGACTAGTTTCTGGCTGAGGCAGGCAGTCAATATATTCCATACATGATGTGTTATGTATAGATCTTGACATGACTTCCAGTGAAAATCAATGATGGTGTTTGAAGTATGTCATTTTTTTTTGTGGTAACATAATGCTGTGTTTTATAGAAAGTGATTTGTGTTGTGATCGATTCATATATATCCACATATCAAACCATTTTTGTATCAGCCGAATGTTTGGTTTTTGTGCCAAATATAGTGGAACGAAATACACATATTATTACATAATTTTATAAAAACAGAAAGAATAGGGATAAATAATATTGCGTCCACGTATAGATCGTTAAATAATAGAAAAGTGAACTTCAAATGCAATCTGACAACTCTCAAGAGCGGCTGCTCTGCTCTAGGTGAGTTATCCAAAGACATTTTGAAGATGTTATTTTAAATTATGACTGTCACCGTCAAATTAAGAACGAGTAAAAGAGACAGCAATTTCAAATGCGTCTTTGACATAAAGAAGCTCCGCAATCCGCTTCCGAAATCCGCATTCATCTTTTGTGTATTCCTCGCTTAAATCCCTTCAATTGAAAGTTGACCACACCATAGGGATAGTAGCACTGAGACTTCCAATAAATAAATTCAATCTAAGCTTTATAAATAGTAATAGTTTTTTTCTTGTTTCAGATGGCCACTTGACGCAGATTCTAAGTAATGCGAATACATCGGGCCTGTAATTGCAGCGTGAGTATTTAAAACACCTTGAAGACTTATTAACTCGGTTAAAATTCTTTTGTACAGCATTCACAACTATTTGACTAGATTTATGTGGATTTTAGAATTTTCAGTTATTTAGAAATTTATGTTTATATCCCTCGTAATTATTTGCATCCCATAATTTACACTAATGTTATGCTAATGTTCTTAACTTATTCACGGATTATTCCTGATAAATAATTTAAATTGTAAGACATATAATAGTTTGTTTTTCAGAATTTAGACGTTTTAACATACACCTATTCTAAACGATGTTTGCAATAAACTATTTACGTGGACAATAGGTTAATCTTGATTATAGAAATTTTCTTATGTAGAGACTTAGAATTAATTTAATTTCCAATGAAATTATAAAAATAATCTGTAATGTAAAATAAGTAGCGCGAACGAAATGATATTAATAAAATATGTTCTATGGCTGCTGCCGCTGGACCCTTGTTCTTAGAGAGATATTAATTTGACGTAAAAATAAATATATAAAAACTTATTTATATCAAGATTAAAGTAAATTTTAATTAGAAAACTCTAAGTAAACCCTTCACATTTATGTGGTTCTAGCTTTAAAATCAGATAGATTTCCATGACTGTTTAGACGGCAGTTGGCTTGTCTTATTATAAACTACCATTTGATGTACGGTGTGTCGTTTATACCTTAATTGCCTATTACTGTGATTCTCCGCATCTGTTGAAAATGTCTATAGTCCAATATAAAGTTATCTATGAGTTAAAACTAAACAAATGTGGGAAATTGATTGCGTTCGTGTTTATGTTCACGGGATATTAAAGTGCGAATCTTTTAAAAAAAAAAAAACATCATCTCAGTTACAAGAAGTCCACTGCTGGACATAGGCCTCCCCCAAACGACTCCAATGCGACCTGCAATTTTTTTTCATTACTTTAATGTGCCTACAATTAATCATACACTATCATCACAACAGTTACACTATTACTGCAATAGTATCTGTTATGGTGATAGTGTGAGAATATAGAATATTTTTTCCCTGGTACCTCGAGCATTTGCTATTATTAATTAAAGAAATCATAAAACTAGCGTTTAAAAATAATAGTATGATCTAATTTGGTTTTGACCTCAAAATATATTATTGGTAATATAGAATTTATAACAGATTTCTTTTAAATAAAAAAATACATTCGCTTTTCAAATCTAGGTGGGACTCGAACGACACTGCTGCTATTAGCATTTATAGCAATTTTAAGGCAATAATCACGCTGTCATACCCAAAGAAAATTTGAAGATCATACGGTAGTAGAGACAATTTTCAATAACAATGAGAAATCGTTAGTAAAGTTTGGCCGTCCTTTCGCCTATATTACAGATTTCAATAAGCGAGATACTTTATCGTTTTGCATAAACTCGTTATGTATTAAACATTACTTGTCTTCTTGTGATAATCCTAAAAGCATATCTTCTGTTTTACTGACCTGCCTTATTGTACAATGTATACACGGAATTGTCTAATGGACTAAATTAATTTATATAACTTATTCAATAAGCCTTAGAACCTAAAAGGTTCATGTAACGCAAGTAAATTTATTGTTTGGTCGAAATTGATAAGATTCAGGGCGTATTTAATATTTTATTAATTAAGGCACACAATACACACAATTTTTTTTTCGTCATCATTTAGCATTACACACTATACTAAAATATAAAAAATAATATATTGTATGTCATTTAGAAAATGCATATTCCTTATTAAACATATTTTATTTATTTATCTGGGACTCTCCCAGCTACCAATATTCTAATACTAACAACAGCTAACAAGAAACTGCAGAAATATTATTAAACTGCAATTTTTTTATTCGTAAAATGTTCGTACAGCAATAAAACTTGCAAATCAAAAGTCATTAAGATTTCTAATTCGTATACAACGGTCAAACGGGCCTGTATAAATGTCATTCTGTTCGTTTGTTAGTTACTCGTTCTATCGTAATGACTGATCGAATACAAATGGAACGTTGTAGTGAGCTGTATCGGTTTGTATTTCATAAATTAACCATTTTGTAACTGAATTTAAATTGAAAATGTTTAGGACAACTGCATAGGTGTCAGACTGATATTTAGAACACCAAAACACTATTTCGCAACTGTTTTTTTGTCTGCTATGATATTTTGTAAGGTCTTAGCCTAGCACTGTGGGACACAACACCTCCAGGCTAAGAAAAAAATTTTTTTTTTGTGAAAAAAAAATGCAAAAGATTCGTTTATCAGACGAACAGAGATGTAGTAAAAATAATATAAAATTAGTTCTTTCCATTTCAAATTAACATTTTGAAATTAAATCTAGGTATAAATCTAAAATAACACTTATGTTTTTTTTTATTGTAAGTTGTTAGAATACTACATTATTTCAAAAGCTATAAAATATACGTAAAAATAAGTGAATACATTTACTTCCATAGAAAGTAATTCAGTATTGATTGATTATTACTTTAAATTAATTGAAAACATTTTTATACAAAGAACATTTTCGATTCTGTTTTCTGTATCGATACTTTTAAATTGAATTTGTAATTCGATTCAATCGTTCGAATAACGTAATCGATTCTACTGACGCCCACAGTTAGATCGCCAATAGTATTTATAATGTTGCAACGTTCTAATTAAGAACGGTAATAAATTTAATATTCTGGATATTAATGGCTCAAACAAATTGATTAGCAACAAAACTACCATAAAGTAGACATGGAATGCTAAATGATAGGTGGGACATATTCATTCTAGTGAAACTAGCGTAACTACGTTTGCGTGTATTTATTTATGCACTGCAACGCCATCTATATCAAATTTGATGAAATCCGGAATCGCGTACTTTTCGGGATAATGTGAATGTGTGTGAAAAATACCCTATGTGTTAATCCAAATTCCAAGGTATCAGCTACCTACATACCAAAAATCATAGATATTGTCCCAGCCATTTGAGCGTGAAGAAGTAACAAACATACACATAACTTTTGGCTTTTACTGGAAATATCAGAAATATGGTATCAATAAAATTGCATTGCAAGTTAGAGGGAAAGAAGTAGAGGAGAATTGCGTTCACGCCTCCGTCACCTACGCTGGAACCCAATAGGCCATCTCAATGCTCTATCGATGATTGTTCATGATTGACGGAAGTATTGATTGGTAGTTTTCGATGCGTCATGAATTTAATGCTTTGATTGGTTATAAAGACGCGTGATGCGACTTTTGCAATCTGACGTAGGAAAACAAGGATTGTGATCATATATTCGGGCAGAAGTGGCAGAACGTTACCTGCCCTACCATGACCGCTTAAAACAAAACAAGAACGGCCGAGTTAGGAAGACAGCGCAATACATGATGTAAGGCGACGTCTCGTTTACACAAACCTTTAAGAATAGTAATAAAAGGTCGTGGTACAGCCCTTTTCCTTATAATCCGCGCCTATAGTTTGGTTACCGTTGTCGATTCTACTAACAAAAACAGTTTCAATCTTCATCTCAAACTCACGCGCTATCCCGCTCGATTCCTATTTTGTATGACTGAGACAACGCTTGAGATTAACACGAGATTTTTAACTATTTTTTTTACGAGAATAGATCCTCTTGTCTCTTAGCGAGTCGTCCGTCTAGTCGACAGTGGTGCTAATTCTGTTATACATTTAACTAGACTAAACTAATTTTGACAGGACCAAAGGTGTTGTTGTCCTTCCTTGGACTTCTAATTAAGTAATTAGAAGCACACTAAAAGAAGAAGTAAATAAAGATATTATATAAAGAAGTTATCGATTAATATATATATAATAATCAGAATTGACCAATCGACATTGCATTAATAATAATCACTAATAACATCTTATCGTGTAAAATTTCTTGTAAATTGCATTATCTGATTGCAGTTTCGAACATTAGAGCGATCAGTCGTGTATTTAATTAAATAGTTTATTATAAATTTAATTTCGTAAGTTGAAAGCAAAATATTTTTATATGTTAACCAAACCATCAGTTGAATCCAGGTAAGATTGTTGTTATACCATAATATTATGTATAATTAATAACTGTTATGTTATTTGAATGTGATTATATCTCACTAGTAGTAGGCCCTTTCCCGCGGAAACCACATTGAATTTCGGGAAAAGCTATAGCCTATGTGACTCCCTGATAATGTAGCTTTCTACTGGTGAAAGAATTTTTGAAATCGGTCCAGTAGTCTCGGAGCCTATTCAATGCAAACAAACAAACAAACAAACATACAATCAAATCTTTCGTCTTTATAATATTAGTATAGATATAGATAGTACCTAATGTCTTTTTTGACTGGACTACGTGTTTCGTTGTTTCGGACGAACATCTTCATGGTTTCCAGAGCTGCGCTGTGTGAATTATGCACAATTAAAATAAACATATATGTAGTTGAACTTTTGACATAAGTCCCAAAATAATAATAAATCAATTATTGAATCAGAATATTAAAAAAAAAAATTATTGTAATAAAATAACGGCAGCCTAGTTAGATGGCCTACTGTCTTACTGTGCTCATCCACCAACCTGTATTGGAAAAGTGTGGTTAATTTTCACATCCAAACATCTATTTATCCGTAAAAAAGGAACTCATGGAATGGGAATAGGGGCGACTTAGCCCAGCATTGGGGTAGTTTAGGCTGATATTAATAATTGTGACGTACTAAGTACGTACCGCTAGAAAACTATGAAAATAACTCTGACTTGAAATTATCATATTTTGAAGCAGTATTCCAACATTTACTGTAATTCAAATCGGTTTAAAGATTCTTTATTTCTTCTTTGATTCTTCAAAAGACACAAAAAGCAGTCACTTACATGAGAGAAAAAAAATCTATTAGGTAATACTTATCAACACAGTTCTGTGGCGATGCAATACACATCATTAAACTTACACTATGTTTCACACTACGATGTTTTCATTTAATTTTAGCAAAACAAATCTACCGGCAAATTCCCTATTAACTATTCCAAACCCGTTTCTTCCTCTCAGTGTTCTGTTTTCTAACCTAAAAACAATTGCGTCTTATGTAAGCCGGTTAAAATTGAAATTACTAAACAATTTCCTTTAAGTCTCCGAGAATTGTTTTATGAATAAGTTATAATAAAAAAACATCTGTTTTACGTAGGTGGGCTTGTCACAGCGGGCGGCAAATGTAAGATTAAAAATATGTCTAGTTTTGTATTAAAATTTATTGGTAACTGTAGAGAATTAGTTTTTGTTTGTGAAAAAAACTCGCCTGTTGGACGGAAACTATCTAGGTATGAGAAATCTTTGTCTAAATCTTCCGCTTCTCTAAAAAAATTAATCTTATATTTATTATTGTAACTAAATCTAATTCGAGCTTTTGTAAAAAATATCTACTAAAATCATAAATGCGAAAGTTAAAGTAAGGTTCTGTAATTTCACGTCTTAACTAGATACAAACCTATTTATGAATTTTAAAGGGATATTTAAAAAAATGGCTTTCATTAAATATCGTGCGATATATTTCGTTTGCATTTATAGATAAAAAAATTAAATAAAAAAGGCAAGCATACTGCTTGCATTTTTTAAATAAAATAAATTACAAATAAACGAACTTCAATATAGAGGTGTACTGCACAGTACATGGTTATTAAAAATTACCTCATCTCCCACGCATAAAGATAAGGTTATTGTCTCACTCACTGCAAATATCATAGACAATCGTATAGTGAATATTGTTTATGCATCTCCATTGAAAATGCACTATTGTTTTGACTTTTAAATGTAGTAAACACTACGAACGCCGCTTACACTTGAATAAATGAATAAACATATACTATAAACATTTCATTGCTGAAGTTTACAGTGAGATAAACTAAACAAAAGAATAATTTCTGATAGCAAAATATACCTTATGATTACAGTCCCATCTTTCTTCTTTATCTTGAATCGTGTAATTCTGCTTTAGAATTAAGCAGGTGTCCGCTATAAACATAAGAATTTACCGCCATCGAAAAACCATAAAGCAGAAGCATAGTAGAATTTAGATTTTTCGAAATATCATTTCTATGTAGCAAATATATTAGGGAGGAATCTCAGTTCCAAGATACCTCCCTAATTTCTTCGAAACTTTATTTCCTATATCTTCAAAAAGCGCCAATGTACTGGCAGTGCTGATTTGTTAATATTATTCTACCTATATTCTACTTATAAACGTTCCAATTTCAGTGATCAGTATGGTTCTCAAGTAAATTAGACCAGTAGCCACCATTTCAAAAGAGATACAAGATAGCTTAACACAAAGTACGCGACATACCTACGACTATAATATTTAATGTGAATTCAATAGTGTCGTGACAATAAACGTACCCGTTTCATTGGGAACTGACTGACACATAGTCTGACAATTATGGCGTATAGGGCATAGCTAAAGCTGGGTTTATATGGAGATAATGTCGATTTCGTTCGATCTGCCCCTACCATGACGACATACCAATCCAAAAACGGGTGAGTACTGATGGTGGCGCATTTTTTCTAATTTTTGTGTTCAGGATTGGTAAAACATTTTTGAAATTACTCGACCGGGAAGCCGTCTTACTGAATGACTCACTCTCGGCGTGAAGCGTACTGTGAGTGACAGATTCGGAAGCCAAACTCTATCCTATCCGTTTTCTCCCTATTCCCTCCTTCTTTGTAGCAGACAACGCATTGGCAACGGCCTAGGTGTTGCTGATGATCATTAATACAAAATAAGGCCTTCTGCCTTTTCCTTAGTTATAACTTTAGTAGGAAGGGTTGGCAACGCGCGAGTGACATCCCCGGTATTGCAAGCGTCTATAGATAGGCTACGGTGACGGCTTACCATCAGGCCGTGTGGTATTAAAAAAAGGGATTGATATGACACTTTGAATTTCAAGGAAATGATTTTAACTTGATTTCGAAGGATATTCCCACGTCATGTAATCAGAGCCTTAACCAACCAACTTGCCTCGAACAGTCGGCCTTTAGTTTCGTCATTGCACCCGATCTAAAGCCGCATTCCAACGTTTGTATTCCAAATCTAGCGTCAAATTCTCTATACCGTACCGTTATTATGACAGAGATTTACGGCCGATGTCGAATGCAATGCGGTTACAACCTTGTCGAATTAAGATTGTACAGATAATTCGCTGAAAAAGGAAATAATTAGGCATGTTAAAATGACAAAAACGGCGAGTTATGCGGTTACTACTGCTGTAAAAAAAATTTTTGCTCGTGACATTGTTGTAGTAAAATTATATTTTTGTAATTACAAACGAATTTCTTTTGGCGTATACCTTCACTATCGCGTGGAAATTTCGTGAAATCCTAGTTTGTGCCGTGTTTTATATTTACGTGAAATTTCTGCTCTATATCGAAAGTTTTAAACTGGATGCAGATCTGTTAATAATGTAGTCAAAACTTTTCTTTATGAATAATTGAATATTTTGTAGAAAGACCTCGCACTCTAACCACGTGGTTTTCACGCGACGGGAATATACCTATACCTATTATAGAAGGAAAAGGGGCTTAGGATGACGACATTGAAACAGGAGAATCACCTAATCGATGAAGACCTGGATAGGGATGGGTCCTGAAAAAAAAAATAGATTTAAAGAAGAAAAGATAGAAAACACAACATAAGCCAAGCATGCGTCACTTGCAAGGTCAAAGTGCGGTAGGCCGCACGTCAAATCTAGTTTTATTTGACGTGAAGTAGAGCGTAGAAGACTAGTCGTTTTATATTTCTTATAGTAATTCGTTATGGGGAAGTAAAGTCATGACAAGAATTGCGGCAAGTGTACAAAAGATTTTGTTCAATACAAATTGAGAAAAAAAGAAGCAAATGAACAACTGAAATGAATCGAAATCGTTATTCTGTGGCGCTTTCTCTCAAGTATTTACAGGTTTATGACATTTTTTTTTCTTTTATAATTCTGACATAAACGTTGATCCATGGATCATAAAAGTTAATGATATAACTCTGTAATAAACGAACTATTATTATAATAAAAGCTTATAGTTTTTATAACTATACTTTTTATTTATACTAAAATTATTAAGTAGGTTAAGTTTGTATGGGTGGGGGGTAATCTCTGAATCTACTGAACCAATTTTGCCACATTATAACCTAAAGGAATTGAAATAATGGAAAATACAACCTGATTCTGTCTGCATTAAAGTTTAAGTTCATTGAATGAATAAAACTAGTTCATTGTTTTGTAACACACATTGTGTTGAGCTGTTAATGTCAGTCAAATTGACATTTTAGGAGAGCAAAACTGAAAGATCAAGGTTAAAAGTTACAGCACGTGCAGTAATATAGAGTTTCAAAATTTTATGTTTTCACAAAATCTACTCTATGGACTACGACCATTTCGGAAAGAAAAGCAAAATGGTCACTGGTAAAAGAAATGACGAAAGAAACCGAGTTAGTCTTTTTTGTCATTTAACATACCTAATTATTTTAAAAAAAATAGAGACTATGTACACGTAGGTATTTATTTTTAAAATATCAAACTTATACATATATATATGTACTAGCTGTGCCCGCGGCTTCGCTCGCGTGGAATTGGACTTGTGACTAATTAAGTAGTATAGACGGATTTAACGTCTCCTATAACTGTAGTTTTCCTCGAGACGTCAGTGTTCTTCATTGCTCATTGTCTATTTGCTCGCCGCTGTTAATCTTGGCTACCTACTGTGTACAAAATCCTGTTGTTTTATTATTTTAATAGCTGTTACCCGCGGCTCCACCCGCGTGGTCAAGCAAAAATGCCGATAAATTCGTTCCCGTGGGAATTTAAAAAAAAAACGACTTTATCCTTGTCAACATCATAAAGGGAATCTCTAGAAAAAAACAGCTTTTCAGGTCAAGCGCTTCCGATAATTCACGCGTAGTCTAATTATTCCGAATCCTGTGGGAATAAAAAAAAAATCCCGTCTTTATCCTTGTCTAAGTACTTTATAAAGGGAAGCTTAATACAAATCTAGGCGTTCTAGGTTGAGCGCCCACAATAACACATGTGAGTCCTATTTGTCCCGTTCCCGTGGGAATTAAAAAAATTCCGTGTTCATCCTTGTCAACATCATAAAAGGAACCTTTATACAAAATTTCAGCTTTCTAGGTTGAGCGCCTGCGATAATACACTTGCAGTCCTATTACTCCCTTTCCCGTGGGAATTTCGTAAAACCCCGTCTTTATCCTTGTCAACATTATAAAGGAAACCTCTATACGAAATTTCAGCTTTCTAGGTTGAGCGCCTGCGATAATACACTTGCAGTCCTATTACTCCCATCCCGTGGGAATTTAAAAAAATCCTTTCTTAGTGAGCACCTACGCCCCAAAAGGAACCCTCATGCAAAATTTGAGACTCCTGACACGTAGTTTCGGAGATGTCGTGATGCATCAGTCAACTTTGCATCCCCGTTTTACCGCCCTTAATGGATGATTTTTGAATATTTTACTCGTGTTTCATGCCTTTCAATAAAGAACCTTCATGCTGAATTTCATTGGAATAACTTCAAAAACAACAAAGTTTCATACTAACTTTGCGCCCCGTTTAACCCCCTAAGGGATGAATTTGGAAAAAAATATTTTACTCATGTTTCATGCCTTTCAGCAAAGAACCTTCATGTTGAATTTCAATCGAATAACTTCAAAAACGGCTAAGTTTCATTCTAACTTTGCACCCCCGTTTAATCCCCTAAGGGATGATTTTTGAGAAAAATATTTTACTCGTGTTTCATGCCTTTCAATAAAGAACCTTCACGCTGAATTTCATTCGAATAACTTCAAAAACGGCAAAGTTTCATACTAACTTTGCACCCCCGTTTAACCCCCTAAGGGATGATTTTTGAGAAAAATATTTTACTCGTGTTTCATGCCTTTCAATAAAGAACCTTCATGCTGAATTTCATTCGAATAACTTCAAAAACGGCAAAGTTTCATACTAACTTTGCACCCCCGTTTAACCCCCTAAGGGATGATTTTTGAGAAAAATATTTTACTCGTGTTTCATGCGTTTCAATAAAGAACCTTAATGCTGAATTTCATTCGAATAACTTCAAAAACGGCAAAGTATCATACTAACTTTGCACCCCCGTTTAACCCCCTAAGGTAATATTTTTGAGAAAAATATTTTACTCGTGTTTCATGCCTTTCAATAAAGAACCTTAATGCTGAATTTCATTTGAATAACTTCAAAAACGGCAAAGTTTCATACTAACTTTGCACCCCCGCTTAACCCCCTAAGGGATGTTTTTTGAGAAAAATATTTTACTCTTGTTTCATACCTTTCAATAAAGAACCTTAATGCTGAATTTCATTCAAATAACTTCAAAAACGGCAAAGTTTCATACTAACTTTGCACCCCCGTTTTACCCCCTTAGGGGATGAATTTCCAAAAATCCTTTCTTATTGAGCACCTACGCACCAAAAAAAACCCCCATGCAAAATTTGGGACTCCTGGCACTTGTAGTTTCGGAGATTTCGTGATGAATCAGTCAGTGATTTTCTCTTTTATATATCTGCACAGTGCCATCTAGTGAATTTTTGAGGAACTAAATTTCAAAATGGTCAGCTCAAGTAAATAAAAAACTTACATACACAGTGCTATTGAATATTAAAAATGGTCGTAATCAGGGGTCGGGCGATTCCGACTCTGCACAGTGACAATTTTAAAATTCTTTGGTTGTTGAAAATTTAAATGAGTGTAACTTCTTCTTTTTCTTCTCCTGACATCCGGTCCGGTCCGGTTCGGTCCGGTTCGGTCCGGTCCGGTCCGGTCCGGTCCGGTCCAGTCTGTTGTCGGTAGGTATGGTGTACCAAGTCTCAAGTTTGTAAGTGCGAGATTTTTTTTTTCTTACATTGACAGGGAGGAGACCTTTAAATGAACATAACTTATTTTCCTGACATCCGATTTAAATGAAACAAAGCCTATATTCTGCTCCAAGCCGAGCTCTATCTTCCTGTGTAAACTGCATTAAAATCCGTTCAGTAACTTAGAAGATGTGCGCGTTCAAACAGACAGACAGACAGACAGACAGACAGACAAAAAAATAAAAATAAAATTTTTTCGCTTTTATTACCTTTCTCTAACTGTTCTCTCTCCATTTTTGCCAAGTATGTTCAATGTACAGACATATCGGGGTCTACTGTTTTATTATATGTATAGATTTGCAAAATAGTTTTTGTATACATAATAAGCAAAGTCACAAGACGAGAGACCATCGTAATTGAAATAAGAAATAAATAAATAAAATACATATTATCATTTAAATACTCAAATGCATTAGCAACATCCTAACACATGCCAGTAAAGTGAGAGCAAGTAAGAGGTATTGAAATATTTCTGAGTAGTTAGGTATGCGGTTTTGCAGTATCATCCATGTTATATTCTTTGAAAAGTTAAGACATTTTATTATTTGCAAGAATTCAAAGAAATGTTTGTGTAGCTGTTTTGTTGATTATGCAGCTGTTTTTATAATAAAGAACATTCTTGAAGTTGTGTAACAACTCGAGTCATGTTTTTTGGGGATTCGACGGAAAAAGGTGATTTTAATGGTTTTGCAATGTACAATATTGCATTAGTTTAAAAACTTGACTAAAGCGGTAAGTTTTATAACATATCAATTTAACATAACAGGAATTAGCAGTAGTCTTAGCCCTGGTTTTACAGATTTTTGATAAATGCCAGTCAAACTAACGAAAACGCTAAATTAATGACAAAATCTTAGTAAAATATTATAGCTAATTGACACTAAATAACTGCTTCTCATCATTCGATCATATGTCAAAAACATCGTTAAACTGTAGTAAGTGTCACATTAAAGCTAAACGTATTATGATTTTTATTTAACTGCTACGGAACACGCAATTCTTGATTGCCGTTTTTTATATTAATCTAATAAACGTCAAAATTGCTTTTCAACAATTTAACGCCTACCGTTTTGTATTGCTCGAAGCGTTTTCGCTTACAGTGCCACAAATTTAAATGTGCCGGTGGTCAAAACTAGAACTAATGAATACGCCTTGAATACCTGGACAATTACCTCCAATAGCTTCGATCCTAGCGCCCCCGCCATCAGCATAGATAAGTTTGTGGCATTGTACGTTACTATTTCGCGCCGAATAACGTTATTATTATGATAATTTAAAAAACGTGCTACTGAAAACCGTTATGGGTGACGTAACCTGCTATTTCGTTTTGTAGATCTATCGATAAGATTATTTTTATTGTTTTTAATGGAATACGTTTAAATGGTAGATGAATTCTTTAGCATATTAATGTCAGAGAATGTGTAAATTAAAATATAATGATGACAGATGATTATTGTTTTAGGTCAATCATGGTTATTTCTTTAGGAGATTTAATTTTGTATGTAATATCGCTAAGATCAAGCCCTGTCTTATGTTTTTCTCAAAGAGTTTCAGGACATTTTCGACTTACTAACTTCATTCTAGAACTAGAAGTCTGAAATTTCGATGATACCTTATCAAGTAGGAAACGTTAAGCCGTCGCGTCGGTCGCGGTTGTTGCCTATAAAGTATGTTCCGGGTTAAAAAAAAAGATACTCTTATGAAAAAATGGTCTCGGAATATAATATCATCTGTATTCGTGTTAATTTTAGACGTTTAGAGAGACGTTTGAGACTTACTATAAAGATGAATGCAAGATGTAAATTCTTACTGCATACACTTATGCCCTTATTACACCTGACTGAATTCAGAGTCTAACAAAAGAGATGGTGCAATATTAAGAAGTGAGAAGTTGTAAGTGCTTCTCTCTTGTTCTCTGGTGTAATACGGGCTTTAAATGCATGCAAGATCTAAAATAAAAAAAAATTGACAATCACAAACAATTGAAAGTTAAAAAAAATTATCCCAATATTCCCTGGCCAATTGATTCCGTGAGAACGTAGGGTTGACCTCGACGCACGCAACACAGTGACGTTTACTACAATACACTTTTAAGTTGTTTCAATTCGTTTCCCATAACCTTATTATCGTATTAGGTAATTTCATCACCTCGTTTTCAAATTATGACAAGATTACGCGATTTGATAGTTCCGACATTATTTATTTAGCTCCTATTTTCTTTAAAATTGTTGTTTTCCCAACTGAATTCCGTATTTGTTCAAATTCTGGCTGTGATCACTTTGCTTAACTTTCGAGTTTATATGAGCTAAGTCGAAATAAAAAATGAGCGAATGAACTCTAAATATTTCAACGTCATCGACCGTTCTTAAATTCATTTAAAATGAGCGAATAATTGGAAAATCTAAAACAATAAAATGTCAATTGGCAGTTTAAAATACTCGGATGGATTAATTGGATTAGTACTTGATTGTACCAGTCCTATACAACCTAATAAATTTTATACCTGTTCTTAGAACAAGTTTAATTTCAAACAAGCACTACTACGGATCGATTAATGAACTCTTCGAAAGATTATCACGTTGAAGATATAATTTCCTATGTTTAATTCTCTTCGGCTAGATGACATATTATCTCTTTGCGGAAATCGAAACCGCGCCATTTGAGATTAACAGCCATTTTAAAAATTGTTTTTATAGGGAATAATTATTTCTTTCCTATATAATAACATTATAAGGAGATTATTAGTAGAGAAATAGGAGCTCAAAGTAAATTATAAAATAAAGTTTAACAGACCAATAGCAATCGATAGCAAAAACGACGAATAATAAAAAAACAATAAATAATTGACATCAAAAACAAAAAAAAATATCAAAAAAATATTAACTTGCCAGACTGACGGCTAGTTCGTAACAGTTATTTTTGAAGTGGCATAAAAATAACAACATAAAATCTTATAATGAGACAACTCTAAAACTTCTTTAACTTTTAAAAAAATAACACGATTCTTTCACGCATTTGACAGTGTTCGCGGCATGCTAATAGTGTTGTACGATACACAATATCGATATCGAGGTCAAAACAACACGAGGTCACTATTAGCACTTGTTAAATCAACATTTGCTGTAGAAAGCTTATGTAAACTTAACATCAATATAACCTATTCGCTAATGAACCTATCTCAATGATTGGACACGAACAATACTATCATTTACAGACGACAACCAGATTACATCTTCGGTATAATTACCATTAAGATACCGGTTTTAAGATGCGTTTAGTTCTCAACTGTAAACGCAGGTGCAGTTCGTATACGAATCGTAAATTTAGCCGTTACGTAAAAGTATCATTAAAATCCTATTTAATAAACTGCAATTAAGTATAATTATCGCGGCAAGTGTCGTTTAATAAATTGAAAATATACATTATGGGACTTGTACACAAAATTGCGATGCATCGTCGCATTGCAAGAACTTGCGAATCAATTTTTTTTAAAGTTTTTTTAAATGTTTTTTGAAAGTTTTTGCTTTTGATAACCCGAAACCGTGAATTAACCGATTTTCACCACCTGTTTAATTCATGTTTATTTATAAATATGGCACAGGACGCGATTAAATAGAATTCCCTCACGATCTCCGCTAACACTGCTTCATAGTTGATGTGCGAAGTTGTTTGATAATAAACTTACCGTATTGGTCTTTTTACGCGTCATTGGTCATTTTACGCGTGTTTACGATAAGTTCACGTTACGATGCGACACGCGGTGTGCTTGGGCACAGAATAAATAATATACTACGTAGGGAAATAGCGTTAGTCAGCGTTTCGTGCTACATTTAGGTCTTTGTTAGTTACATTCAACGACCATATGACTGAAACTCGGCGATGGATTTTGTAACGCGATGAAAATGCTCCTCATCTGCCCTTAGACCCTGTACGTACGTACACATGTACGCGCGGTGGCGTGGCGTTTCGCGCTACATTGAGCTCTTTGTAAGTTAACTCACGTCTAAATGAATGCAACTCCGTGATGGATACACGGCGAAACTCGCGGCGTCTTCGCCCCTTCTGGAGAAGTTCTTAATAACGGTATTTAAATAACATAAATCATGCGGGCTAACACGGAAAACAATTATTTTGAATGAATAATTTACTGGACATGCTGATACCGATCTTTCAATCAGATGTCAGACGGTATTTTAAATTAGAAAGAATTTAAACAGTGTAGGATTGGCGTTGATGATTGTGTTCCGTAGGTACGTAACTATAATAAAAAGTTTAGGAATTATTTAATGTTAGTTTCCAGACTAACAAAAAAAAGACATTAGTGAATGATTAGTTGATATAATAGTAAGGGTTTTTTAGGCAAATTAAAGCCATGTTTCCAATATCTAATCCCTATCTATGTAATAAATCTAATCCATAATACGGTTTCGTGTATTTTCTGCAAACCTTAATAATATGTATCTAATAAATTATACCGATATCACCAAAAACAGTTCCAAATGAAAAACTACTTAACTGTTTTTTTTTTTAAGAAAGTTAATAAACCATAACGTTGTCTTTGAAACGCAATCAAATAGACCGCTTCTGTATGTAAATGATTATAGTTATTGCCACGGAATACTAAAAAGCATATGCATTTTTAATATTGCGCAAACGCATGATAGAATGAAGTGGTAAACTAATTATCTGTTGCGCTATAAAAATACCAATAAAATTATTGCCGATTAGCTGTCAAGTTGATGCGAGGTCTTTTTTAGGCTTGTCTCGTAAGATACAAATTGATTGAATTCATTAGGAAACGATTGGAAAAAGTCACGCGGCAAATGCGTTAAGATTACATTTGACACGTTCAGTTGATCAGACGTGTGGTTACAAAATTTACATGTACTTTAGGCGTTGGCGTACACTTGGGTTTTTAAACGGCCGATAGATTGTTTATCAGTATGCAGTTGTATAGGAGTATGGCGGTTTCGCTGATCTGTTCGCTTATCCAGCAAACGCCCAGTCGGAATCAGGTTGCGCGCCGAAAGGATGCATTCAGTTAAATTTATAAAATATGTTTTATTTATCATTATTACGTGCGCGGGTCAGTCGTCTGACATGATGTACAAAGAGCAGCACTCGAATTGCACTCGTTCTCTGTGTGTTTTGCGCTTTTGGCACATGTAAAGGGGCATATTTCGTACTAAAGCGCAATAATTTTTGTACAGGTGGCCTGGACGCGTGCTTATAGTATCTAATTCTCACTTACTGACTCTCAGAACAATCAAATCGTCACGCCTCACGCTATTAAAAATAAGTGTGCGCTGCCTCTCATAAGATCGTCAACGTGATAGATATTACTTATAATCCAACAGATTGTTTTCGATTGTGTAATGATGTGGTCATATTGCTGATGAAGTAGTCACGTGACATTATACTCAGTAAGTTATTCTCATATTGACTTTCTGTTTAAACAACTTGTTAGAATACTTGAGTCGCATTCTCATTACAACGTATAATGCAACCGCAGCTCGTTAGCAATTTAATACTTTTGTCTGGGATTTGATTGTTATCTTGATTATCTATATACCAATTTTCCTATCTGCTAGCATTTAGCGTTTCGCAACAGTAATTTATATTCGCAATTACTTAAAATAGGAATGAAGTATGCGACTTATTTCTGCATTCCGTTTACTAGAGGATGGTTTACGGATAACATCGTCAGCGGGAGTTATTTAAAACCATCCGAGCTTTATACCTGTGTTGTCTGAAACAGTGGAACAATAAATTGCCCATTGAGTTGGTTTAAGATTATCGATAACTCTCCATGCAACACTGGTTTGCTTAGTTTAAATACGAAGTTTGATGGATGACGTCGATGTATCGATTATGGATGCCTTATGCCTTATACCCTAGTTCATAATTGTTTCCTTTTTAACAATTAAATATTTTATATCCCTATTTAATATTATTGAGGCAATGGTGTCGCGAATTGGTCGCGATGTAAGCTAAACCTTCTTGTGTTATGGATGATGGATATATTGACGTAAGTATATATATATACTTATAGGTTATAATACAAACGAAACTCCCAGGCAGTTTCAGATTTTGTCGATTACCTGTCACTGACTTGGCTTTACAATCATCAGATTGTTAAGCCGAATTGTCACGCCACAATCTGATGATTGTTAAGCCAAGTCAGTGACAGGTAAACTGAAAAATGCTGGTAGCAGTTAAACCGCACATTGACTAGGTACCAATCCCGAAAAGCGCACTAAAGTAGTGGTAATTTTTCCACACCTGTTTTGTTTCCTACAATCTTATTTATTCTGGGTAGAGGTATTTGACCGACATTTTTTATGAAATATTTTTATATGTAATTTGATGATTTATCAACTTATGTATAAGTAATGGGCTTATTAATATTTATGGCGGTCTCGCAAAACATCTGGCTTCTATATCTTGAAGAATGATACCATTTAATGTTTTCCGGTCGCACACGCCTTAATATTAAAACCTTTAGGATGTGGCTACATAGTTGCCTCCATAAATTGAACCTTACGCTACAGAGATAAGTTTCAAAAATAATGTATTTTTTTTTTAAGCTATTGAGTTTAAATGTGTCTACATTGGAATATATTTAATGGGATGACGAAGTTTGTAATTTTTTACCTAAAAATATTGCTTCTTTTCTAATATGGCAACCATTTTAAAATTGCTGTCTCCCACCTAGGCTAGGTAGGGAAGATCTTTCAATACTACATCTAATTTTCTTTCTAATTAAATTCGTTGTGAGTTCTCCGGGACGTCAATTAGCTTTATTGCTTATTGTCAATCTGAAGTCACCATTGTTGATCCTAGGTCTACAGAACAGTCTATAGAGGCCCAATGGTGGGAATGTAAGGTCTCGAACTATTTAATTATATCTATATTATACTTATTGGATGGGATCAAGATATAAACTGAATTCCATATGAAACCGCTGGCGCAAGTAGTGTAATATAAAAATGCACAATGGAATTTACTCTTACTTTTTGAAGGTTAAATACTGGTATACAGTGAAGAATACCGTGATTTAAGATATAAACCAATGATATTATATTGTTAAAGTGTAGATAGGTTATGGGCTTGCACACAAAATATTTATGCGACGTCGGCGTCGCATCGTAACGACTACATACAAGATAGGACGCATCGTGCATGCAAAAGTCATATTTGAAAATTCTTTCCTAAATGGGAACGAGCTCTGCGGGTCTATTCTTGTAACAAAAATTGACCAAGTGTCAATCTCAATAGCTATCCCGCTCAATTCCTATTTTATATGAGTGAGGTGAGATAGACAGCGCATGAGATTGACATGAGATTATAAGGATTTTTGTAAATGAGAGTTAATTAGTTCTTTTGGATGGGATAACGCCTCTGTCGTGACAATAGGAGTGGAGTGATACTCAATGACGTCGCAAGAACCAATCTACACTTTGCTATTATCCTTATACCGATAAGTTCCAAGCGAAATGTACCTTTATATATTGAAGTTACTTATATTATGACTATAGTAGATTGGGTAGTGTATTCGTAACTGGTTCTAGGAAATTATGCCCCTTTAGACCCGCTGCTGCGTCTTCAATTTACAACTCTGCTTTCTACTACAATATATACAATTTCTCTTGGTGGACCAGGCAAAGATCAATGACTTCTAGTAAAAAAAAATTATTAACTCAGATTTATGATTAAGCCCGCGATGTTACCCGCGTTCAATTTTATGCACAGCAGCGCCATCTATATCAGACTTTTGACCAAATCTTACAAGAATACGTACTTTTCGGGATAAAAAGTATGTGTTAAACCAAGGTATCAGCTACCTACCTACCAAATATCATAGAAATTGGCCCAGCCATTTGAGAGTGCACAAGTAACAAACATATCATTCGCCTTTATAATATTACTGGGATAATAGTCAAATTAGATAAGTAAAAAAAAAAATGGTTGTTCTAGAGTGACTGACCAACGCCCAGCCTAAAAACCTTCGACTTTTTTTCTTTACAATGTAATGTAGATAAGGTATAAGACTGGACTTTTGAACATTCCTTCTGGATAACGGGATACACACAAAGGAATCGTGAATTTCGCTGGTAGTCATCTCATAAAATCCATTGAGTACTTGGATCACATACGAGTATAATCGAAGATTGAGTAGTTTAAGATCTAAGCGTACAGCCAGCGAAAGCCGCTTTATTTTATACTAGCTGACCCGTGCCCAATTCGTTGGGCATAATGTTAATAATCCTTTTTTAGTACAGGCGTTCGTAAGAAACGCTTTCATTCGACCGTTTTTTCTCCGATTCACTTTGCAAAACCGACTACCACGTAAAAGCCCTTTTATTTTTCTGTTTTTTACATAACCTATGACACTCAGCAATCATATGGCTTTCTATTGGTGAAAGAATTTTTAAAATCGGTTCAGTAGATCCCGAAATTAACCCTTACAATTTAACAAATATACAAACACACAAACTTTACTTCTTTATAATATTAGTATAGGATAGTAAAGATTAGCCTAAGCTGTCCACAGCTGGGCAAAAGCTTCTACTACCTTTCCATGAGTTTCTTATATTCATGGATATGAAGGACGGGTTTCGACTACCTTACTGACTCAGGATTGCCTTACAATATTTAGTAAATTATTAAAAATAACATTTAATGAGAATAGAGTAGAGATAATCCTATTCTTAATGTCTTTATCAACCAACAACTCCATTATATAATGTTTACATTGGCTTATATGAAATATTTATTGTTACATTGTAAAACTAGTTCTGTTTTAGTAACATTGTTGCAAGTGACAACAGATTGACTACATTAGACTAGACTGGCCTATTCTAGATATAAATTATTCTAGGAATTCATGACTTAAATATCTTTTCGGTTATACTTTGTTGTGGTGAAACTAAGTCACTTTACAGTTAGATACAATTACCTCGATAGAACAAACCTTGTTCTGCATGTCGTTAAAATGTATTTATTTAAAGTTTATCCATAAGCGACATACTGTATCTGTAAAGATTTCATAATAGATTTATTTTCGTAAAAACTTCATTACACCTTTCCTTGTGTCATAAAACGATAATATTATAATTAACAACCGTAAAGAACAATGAAACATTTTTTTTTAATTTATTAAAAAAAAAAAAAAAATTTATACGAAAAATAATAATTCCAGTAGCCAATGAAACAAGAAGTCAGTCAAATTATGTCAATGAAAGAGATGAACAGGTCCGTAAACCTGATTCAAGTTTTCTAAATACCTACTAATTGCTTGATGGGTTTACTCTATTATTTATCAATATAGTAAAAAGTTTCATGCTTACATTATTAGCATTAAAACTTTGAAAATCCTTATGATTGAGTTATAACCCTAAAGAATTTTTGATTCAAGTGGAAAAAAAGTGGCCTAGGATCCATTGAGGGATCCAATAATAGATCCAAGTGGAATGAGAGAAAATATTTGCTCTTAATTCTGTACTTTGGTCACCTGCCATTGGTGGACTTTAGTTTCCTTGTGATTTCCATATAAACTGGCTGCAAGAGAGAATTTAAGCTTCATTATCCCCAAGGAGCTGGCTATTACCGCTTTCCTCTTCAATGTAATTATGTCCCAGAATGCGTATTACCTGACTACTTGTACTTAGATTTTACATTTAAATGCAGATATTCAGTGTGAAACAATGCGTTTTAATGGCGCATTTACACGAGACAAGTTAAACGAGTAACCTGCTAGATTTGACCTATCCTTAATTCTAATCTAAGGTGTGAACATTCAAATCTTATAAGGTGTAGTTAATTAAAAATCTTTGTTAAAATAACAAATAAAATTGACGGATTAGACTTAATATTTCTTTATTTTTTGTCATTTAAATTTTCTGCTTCTTGCAGTAATAAAATCTATATTAGACAAACAATTTTAGATTTTTCAGCAATAAAGTTTTTAATTTTTTACAGTTAGTCAGGCACTTGTTTCATATTCATAGGTAGATATCGGTTAGCCTTTTTGACAAACCATAACTGTCAAAAACTACACAAGAACTGTCAAAATACTGTCACTTTAGTAGAATTAATTTTCTTAGGATCAGCTAGCGTTGTGGTGGTGGTAGGGAAAAAAAAGTGACGATTCGAAAGTGCTTGTAAAATGCCTATTTGAATAAAAATATTTTTGATTTTGATTTGATTTGATTTTGGTTGTTATATTCATTGAAAACAACATCTGTAATTGTATTTCAATGTAATAGATCAGGGAGGCGATTCTCGGTTGTAATTATGTCCCAGAATGCGTATTACCTGACTACTTGTACTTAGATTTTACATTTAAATGCAGATATTCAGTGTGAAACAATGCGTTTTAATGGCGCATTTACACGAGACAAGTTAAACGAGTAACCTGCTAGATTTGACCTATCCTTAATTCTAATCTAAGGTGTGAACATTCAAATCTTATAAGGTGTAGTTAATTAAAAATCTTTGTTAAAATAACAAATAAAATTGACGGATTAGACTTAATATTTCTTTATTTTTGTCATTTAAATTTTCTGCTTCTTGCAGTAATAAAATCTATATTAGACAAACAATTTTAGATTTTTCAGCAATAAAGTTTTTAATTTTTTACAGTTAGTCAGGCACTTGTTTCATATTCATAGGTAGATATCGGTTAGCCTTTTTGACAAACCATAACTGTCAAAAACTACACAAGAACTGTCAAAATACTGTCACTTTAGTAGAATTAATTTTCTTAGGATCAGCTAGCGTTGTGGTGGTGGTAGGGAAAAAAAAGTGACGATTCGAAAGTGCTTGTAAAATGCCTATTTGAATAAAAATATTTTTGATTTTGATTTGATTTGATTTTGGTTGTTATATTCATTGAAAACAACATCTGTAATTGTATTTCAATGTAATAGATCAGGGAGGCGATTCTCGGTTCTTGCGAGATATCTCTGTTTCGAGATAATGTCGAATTTTAAATGTCTGCTGAAAATGTCACCAAAATCTCTATAATTTCATTTTGACCTATTCTCGGTGCCAATAGAGATAAATGTCGCCAAAATGTCATACTTTTTTGGTGTTACGTTCCGTTTTTTCGATTGTGTTGAATCACAATCGAGCTAAACGAATTTGGAACTAGAATAGTCTTTAATATATCATAAAACTAATATAATACTAAACAACATAAATGCTATAATACATTATTACACAAAAGTATCATAAAATAGGTTCTCAAAGAAGGAAATGAAATATTTTGTCTAATATAGCTGCGTGAAAAGTAACGTAATTTTTCTTTTCGCGATTTCGAATTGACAACACAAAATTTTTAATTCCCGGTATATTATTAATTTATAATAATGCAACGCGAAAGTTTAAAAGTTATTGACAACACAACTTTGACAAGTCGAATAAACGCCGTTTGTTTTCCTTTAATTCTATTTAGTGTTATTTTTTATTTCTATTTTTTTTTTAATCCACTATATTATCATTAATAAAAAACGACATAAAATCGTCTCCAGACATATACACATTAATTAGACATGACAATTGAGATTTCGACTGACATAATGTGTGAAATATCCAATGTCTACTGCTGTCGACCACTCGTTGCTTGTCGAACGCTGGGGCACGACATATGTCTACCGTGAGATGCTGAGAATACGGAAATCTGTTTGCAATCGACATCCGCCATGTTTTTTCGAGATATCTCGATGTCGACATTATGTCACGCGCCCGAGAATCGCCTCCCTGTATCATCTTAACAAATCCAATGTGCCGAGAGCCTAAGTTATCTCAATAAGCGATACCAATGTCCATCTCAGGTAATCTTATATCTAGAAATTGCGCAGTCGCGGATATGAAAACATCCTAGAATTAAGTGTAGTTTACCTGCTACTAGATGTTACCCGCGGCATCGCCCGCGTGGGCCAGAGGATGACACATCTTACATAGTATTTAATGAAGTCACTCTGTCTGTCTGTCCCTCTGTATGTATCTTTAAAACAACGTAACTTAGTGCTTAGTACGAGTTTTTTTGTTCACGTTCGTTCATGTCGACGTAAACAAACCGACCAAATAGAGAAGAACTCTCATGTTGCGAATTTATAAGACGCGTATTACATATCAAAATTATGTGGCTTACTTGCTCACGTTTCGAAGTGAGTAACCCGGCTAATTAAGAAATGTAACACGCGTGGTAAATTCATAATATGAAAACTGTTTTTCAATTTGGTCGGCTTGTAAACGTTAACACGTTCGAATGTGACCAAAAAACTCGTACTAAGCACTCAGATTTTAATGCGTGCGTGTGTTTAATAGATAGAGTGATTCAAGAGGAAGGGTTATATATATAATACATTCCGAAATTCCCACGGATGCGTGCGTGTTTTTAATAGATAGAGTGATTCAAGAGGAAGGGTTATATATATAATACATTCCGAAATTCCCACGGGAAAGCGGGATACACGCCAACGAAGTCGCGCTTGGCAGTTGGAAGTTGGGTTTGGCAATAAAAAAACTCATTTATAGCCTTTATAAGGACAAATCAAGATAAAATGATTTTAAAGGACAAAGAAAAAAATTAACTTTGTTTTTTTTCCCGTGGCAATAAGATTTTCCGGGATAAAGAGTAGCCTATATCGCTCTCCAGACCTTAACCTATCCCCAAAAAGCAAATCATGTCAATCCGTTTGTTATTTTCGATGTGAAAGAAGGACAAACAAACACTTTTTCGCATTTATAATATTAGTATTAGATGGCTGAGGTATATGTTACGCTATGATAATGGATTATTTCCTAAATAGGTAGTAAGCCATGGGAACTTGATTAACATTTTGTTTGAAGATAATTTTGCGGTTTAATGCATTGGTGTTTCAAAATGTTAACTAATTGCTACTGTAGAAACACTTATGCTATCTACAATCCATTTACTAGCCTTACAAACTACACATAAAACAAATTGCACTGCAGCATCTGTCTTTTGATAAACTTCAAAACTGTCAACGGTTTTCGCTACGATTTCCACCAATGGACGTAGAGATTTATATTATGCTTCCATAATATAAATCTCTATACTAATATTATAAAGAGGATAGATTTGTTTGTTTGTTTGTTGGTTTGTTTGTTTGCATTGAATAGGTTTCGAAACTACTGGACCAATTTCAAAAATTCTTTCACCAGTAGAAAGCTGCATTATCAGGGAGCGACATAGGCTATAGCTTTTCCCGAAATTCAATGTGTTTCCCACGGGAACGGGTCCGAAACTTCACGCGGACGAAGTCGCGGGCAAAAAGCTAGTAAGAAATATTTTTCGAAATTCCCAAGGTAACGGCTACTTATTCATAAATAGCGATTATTCACAACACTTTCTGTAACTCTTTTTAAATTTACCAACAGTGTTACATTGTATTTCTATTACTTTGTTGTTGTTGAATTCTAAGTATCTACTACAGTTTGTTGATAAATAATTTATAACTAGCCTTTGACTTTACCACATGTACAATGTAATCAATATATATATGTATTATGTTTATCTATATATGTATTGACGACCTCCGTGGCGTAATGGTTACCACGCCAGACCGCCACCCAAGAGGTCCCGGGTTCGATCCCCGGTCGGGTCATGATGAAAAACGAACTTTTTCTGATTGACCTCGGGTCTTGGATGTTTATCTATATATGTGTTATAAAATATAATATCGTTGAGTTAGTATCCCATAACACAAGTTTCGAACTTACTTTGGGGCTAGCTCAATTTATTAATCCTTATTTATTAATCCTTATTTACACAAAGTTAATGACACATTAAATCTAGTGCCGTCATTGTCTAATTAAGAAATAAAAAAGAGATCAAATGCATTTGTGCAGCAAGAGTCCTTCCGCGATTGACACCATGGTACGTTAGTACTATTATGAATTCTGTGACCACGGTTCCAATCCTTCGTGGTGTCAGTCGCTGAATTACCCGACTGGGGTTGTCGTTCATACAATAAATACGTGCATCTAAGGATGGTTTTAGTGTGACGCTGACAGCAAAATGTATGAACCGTCCGCTCTGATAATTATGAGCTATTGAAAAACGCTTCATAGAAGTTTATACATTTGGGTTTCAGCGTCGACAATCAGAGAGAGCGGTCAGCGCGACTCTAAAATCAGTGTTCAGCTTGAATTTATCAACTCAAAAGGCGGATCTAATAATATTTAATAACTTTTATACATAGTTGCTAACAAGATAATTCATGTCGTCGTGCTTACATCATAAATATCAAATTATTATGCCAGCGCTGGAACCTATTACCTATTTACGTTCACTCATTTAAATACCTCCCTATTTGCATCATTTAATATAACATTCTGGGTCCCTTTGTTCTTTTATCTACTTTCTAGAATTCTAGACTGTCTTACGTTGTGTTAGAGCGTGATTTAGTTTGTATTGTCCAAGCGGTAAGTTGAAACTCGAGAATGGCAAGACAAACGCATCTGCTCACGATGATGGTTATCCGATATCCTTAAGGAGGCATGCAAAATCATCTGTGAAGTTGCGAGCGATGGGTTTTTTAATTTTGTTGCGTTCTATGCCTTTTCTATCTACACAATTATCGTTTACAAATTAATTTCCTTTGGGCATTGGTTACTTAACTTCATTTATAAGATTCATATTGTTAAAACGTCTAAATTTTAAGCAGTTTCGTCAACAACAACATTTGGTATGTTAATTAATGCCTTGTGTTTTTCTTTTATCGCCGTTTAATTCTTATACATCACAATGATCTGAAACATATCAAACCAACTTCTTCCTCACTTTAGGCCTAGACTGGAAAACCTCTTTTATTGAATTTATAACATTTCTTTCAAAATTTCTCAATAACCTTTTGGAATATTTGAGCACATTTTTGTGGAATTGAAAAGAATTATAAATGACTCTTAGACAAAAAGAAAGTTAAGCTAAAATATATTCCTCGGAAATACAGCCTAGCAGCATCCAAGAATCTATTATCCGAAGGTCTCAGTATAGTAGCAATCTCGCCTACCTAGATCGGATCTCGTCGCGTGCCGACGAAATCTTCCAGTAACGAGATGGGTAAACGGTAAATGTGGGTTACAAAAGAACTGTGGGAGTTTTCTGTTTGTTAGTGTATGTATAATGGTTTATTTAGCATTGTTTAATAATACGAAGTAGGTTAACTAGACATCATTGTAAAATTTGTAATTCTGACATAATTGTATATGTTAAAATATCATTTCTGGTTGTGCATCAAATGTATTTAAATTTTATTATTTCTTTCCGTGTCTAGGAGGGTACACTAAGCTGTCGGTTACAATGTTAAGTCAGTAACGGATGGTACACTAAGCTGTCGGTTTCAACGTTAAGTCAGTAACAGGTGACCTGAAAATACTGACACCCGAAGTACATTTGATACGAATTGCGGGAATTACACCAAATGACCTTTTTGCTTACAATCGTAAAATAAAACGCATTTTTTTCCCTTCGGTAATAAAAGTTGCAGTATCCCCGAACATTTTTAATTAATGATAACATGCAATACATTAGTACATCAACTACAAAATTGACACGAAATGCAACCGCACCTGGCATTTAATATAGACGTTCGAAGTAGTTGTTTTTCCTAATACATACCCATTATTTCGACTCACGACTCGCTGAGTGCTGACCTATTGGTCTTTAGATGAAGTTATTGCGTAAACTTATGCAAATTCCGCTATGAGGATGCGCAGAACAGTCTTTATGTAAACACTTTCACATCTATTGTACGGAAACTACAAGTTATTGCTAATAAATTTTAAATATACATATTCTACATACATAAGGTCTTATGGGGTCTCGATTTTATTGAATTGGCAGGCAGTCTAAACTGCATTTAGTTGGAAAGCGGGACAAATCTGGTACATATTCCCATCGTTGTGTCTCCTGTAGACCCTCAATCAACAACGGCGATCTCAGATGGACAATAAGCAATGACGCTTATTTACGGCCGGGGAAAGAAACTACAGTTGTCTTGGAACTAACAATGAATATAATCAGAAAGAAATTAGATGGGGTATTGAAAGCTGCTACTCTTGCTAATCTGTGGGCGATGGTGGTTAGTCTCCATCAGGAAACACATGCTCATAAAACAAATGATCAGCCTCTCGTGGTACAACGTACTAGTTCGCAAACACCCTTAGTGTAATCCATTAAAATTGCAATACGTATTGTGGTGATAAATTATCGCTCTGTAATAACTTTGTAAACTCATCTCTTCCTCGCAATCTAATCATAATCGTAAATCTATGTGGTTAAGTCATAAAATTGATTACAGATGTGCCCACGCGCCGAAACTATCACTTAACAAATTGTATGATTAATGATTGCTACTAATTTATCTACATCTACCAATAATGATTCTGCTGCACTTTTTATTTTTATGTATTGGGAGTCATATTTCATAGTTACTTTATCTGATGGCTTATTATATTTCTTTAAGTAAGGCAAAGATCACAATTTCTTCATAGTAGGTATACTATTCTCCTTTTCTTCATAATTTTTTTTGTGCAGTTCCGTGTTTTTTTTTTGATGCAGTCTACGAGCGAGATGCATTGCATTGCTCCTTGCGCTACCTGGAGTATCCAACAAAGTATGGATATGAGTGTTCCGGAGCATGTATTAGCAGTGTGTTCTCCTGAACACACTTCTATACATGCTTGTCTTGGAAAAGACTTGGCACTAGCGTGCTCTTTCTTCTTTCAATGTCCCTCGTGTGTCGGAACGCAGTTACGTCCGTTCTTTTCCGTTTAATATCTTTATGATTTACTTCATTGTAAGTTCCAAGTTGAAGTTATTCCCATGGAACGTCGATAAGCTTCACCGTAAAACATTAATATTTAGTCGTGTTTCATGGTTTTACAGGACACACAGCAGTTGCAAGCAGTTAATAATGTGACGTTTTAAAAAATACTTTCATGGTGTTCTGTCTTCTTGAAACGCTTTTGGTCGGTTCTCTGTATTGTTATCGTTAATAGCTTCGTCTTCGTCTCCATACCATCTGTCATTTACTACTTCCTCACCCTTTTCACAATTCAATAATTACAATTCCAAGACATCTCAATTACCAGCAAAAAGTAATTCAATTAATATTTAAGATTGTAAATTGATAAGTTGACATAATAGTGTGGTCATGTCATACGCTGCGATAGCATCAGCTGCATTGCTGATGAGACGATAGTTGGTACTCGGCTAGACCGCCTAACACGAGCTCAGGCTAATATATTAGTGTCCCACCTTACAGGGTGGTCCTGTCTTGATAATAATTAAACATGTATAATAATTTTCGTGAAATTGTAGTTAGATAATTATACCGTGGAACGTCTTTTGTTTTGAGTTAAATTTTAATTAGATTTTAGACAATATATCAAAGCACTAATTCAAAAGAAAAAAGAAATTGTATCTATATTAAAATAGTAAATAAGAAAGTTACTCTGTCTTTTCTCCGAAATCAGGGGAACGGAAATAGTAAACTGTTTCATTGTTCCCGCAGTCCCGCCCATCTAGGCGGATGAGGTGGCAGTCAGTCAGGTTTTTAGCCGGTATACCCCAAGTGGCCTAGAGGGGGAGCCCGACTTACCCCTGCCACTCCCCAAGCGGCGGGGAATGCAGTTAATGCATTTTCCTGACTTTAAAAAAAAAGGGGAACGGAAATATTGGGACTGCGTGGTAGGTTAATCGCGAACATATAACAGCTAGTAGTGTTTTCTGTCTTATATGTATGAGTAAGTATAATATTTATAACAATGTCAATAACATAAGCCTTGCTTACCATGTGACCAGATGGTGTTATGTGAATGGTGTACAATTTATTTATAACTAGCTTTTCCCCGCGGCTTCGCTCGCGTTAATTTTATCAACCCATAGCGCGACTTGTGGCGCCATCTGTTGGCCGATACAGCGCCCTCAATAGTAGGAAAATTATTTTCCCATTGGAACGACATACTTTCGTGGGATAAAAAGTAGCCTATGTTGGGCTCTGTACCCCTAACAATATGTATGCAAATTTTCATAATGATCGGCTGCTTAGTCAAGCCGTGAAGGAATAACAAACAAACAAGCTCACTTTCTCATTTATAATATTAGTAAGGATTATGATGATATTTATTTTATAATTATATGTCATATTGCCTCCTTTTCAGTCTCATAAAATTACAACCAAGTAACCCTTACATATTTTATTAATAGGTACTTAAATCTGAAGTTCATAATTTATAAATGATTCATTTGTAACTATCATCAGGTTGCCATTAAGGTGATAAATAATTTGATAATAAACTTTGCACTGGCAACATTGTAAGTAAAAATTATGATTAAGGTTTCTTTAATTTATCGTGCCATAATTATCCCAAAGGTTAACTATTAGATAATGTTATTAAAAACTATGTTGATACATTTTACTGCAATAAACAGTCCTAGCAGAAGCCCGCGGTCACGTTACGAAGATTGCTTTATGTACTGTTTTCCATACAATACGCGTGAATTAAAATGTGGGGCATATCCCGATGACCTAGTGAATTTGGAATGGAATCAAAGTCATGTAGTAACACAAATAAACGAAAAAGTACGAGAACAGCAATCGCCAAAATAATAATTCATATGTGGCGCCATAAATCGTACTATGGTTTCATTATATCATAGAATAGTAATAACCCGAGGTAGAATGGCCACTCTCCGCCCCGCACCGAATCGCGTTACCTCAACCCATAGAGTGCGCATAGATTTAGTATATACTAGCGTACCTATAGATCGGCTTTGGTTTGATTAAGGCGAGACCAAAAACAAAATACACTAGTGTGCCTGGAATGTACATGTGTGCAAGCAAGATATATAATTTTGTGGATTTTCCTTTTTGTTTGAGTTATATCCAGGCACTGCACAGGTAAACCATATTTAATCAAGTCTAATTAACATCAAAACTACACTAAAACCCATAACTTTTTTAAAAATAAGTAGGATTTGTTTTTAACACGACTGACGTCAGGCCGATACAGTCCGATAGCGTGTATAGGAAAATGGTCTCGCCTATCTATCTCGCTCTACCCAACGTGTGCTATGATCTATATCTTTTGCATTGCCAATCTTCCGCTAGTATATAATAAATCTATGGGTGTGCGTGTACAGACGACATTGGCCTATGTATGTATTATTTCACGCGCGTTGTATGGAGAGTTCGGGTTGTGATTTTATGAAAAAAAAAAACGATCACACAGATCATAGCATACCGGATACCTCCACGCGGTCCACCCTGGTAACGTCGGCGAGTAATTCCTTAGTTTCTGGACCCAACTCTGGAATTACTTGCCGACGGCCAAATTCCCGACGCGGTGGGTCTGTCCCCGTGCTCCTACCTTGGATGGAGTACGTGGGATGCGGACAAATCCGCTCCCCCTTGCATCCGTACTGGTGCTGGGGGTGGAGCGACTGAGGAGACAACCTCGTTAAAAAACAAGAGGTGGAGCCGGCCGCGCTTGGCTCGGCCGGCTGTATGATGAGCGGTGGTGGACTCGTTCGCTCGCTGATCCTCCCCAAAAGCGTCTTCGCCCCGACTGGTGTCCGGGCCTACTCCACCCGTTGATACCGGGGGCGACCTCCGTATGGTGGAACGCGGAGGCCCTGCAGACACTGGGTCTCGCCAACCCAGACACTGCGGGGGGCGTTAAGGGTTGGGTCACATGGGCGAATGAGACCACCCTGGAAGAGGGAGTGCGCGGTGGCGCAAAGTGTCACAGAGTCCACTAAGTACGTAGTGGACGCTGTGGCACTTGGAGTGGCGCAGGAGGCGCGGTGGAGGAAGAAAACCTCGTTAAAAAATTGAAGAAGAGGGGCCGGCGGCTCGCTGAGCCCGGCCAGCGGTCGCACGTTGTTGCGACCGCAGAGATGGAGGGGACCCTTGCCCAGCCGAGACGGCGAGCCGGGGAAGGCCCGTCGTCTTGAGGGGGCAATGGTCCTCGGTGTCGGCAGTGCACCTGGATGCGGTGTGCTGCTGACGGGGCGTTCCGGGGAGAGCGGGTCCGGCCAGTTTAACTTTGGCCGGACGGCCCTGGCGGGGTCGCGGATGTATCACAGTACCCGTGGCCCCGTCACTTAGGGGGCGAGTGGCATCCCGTCAGTTTTTTAGTGGTAAGTCCCACAGTCCCCACCGCATATTCCCCGGGCGGTGGGGCTGCTGCAAAGCATTTTTCTGACGATAATATAAAAAAAAAAAAAAAAAAAAAAAAAGGGTTGACAGATCAGAATTTCAAAATATCTGAAAAAAAAAAACAAATATTCGGGATTTGGGGATTGTTGTCGGGAGAAATAAAATATTATTAAGAAAAAATTACATTTATTTTTAAAATTTTCGACAATACACCAATCAAGTACCAACAAGGGTAAACTAGACAATAAGCAGGCAGGATTGGAATTTTAGAAATTCCGTTTTTCTTGAGATTTTGTGATTTGTCTGGAGTCTGGAGATCACTAAAAAAGTCGGGAGAATCCAGACGATTCCCGACTATCTGGCAACTTTAGGCTGAGCTCAGTCACGTCTTCTTTTTCTTTTCTGCTCAGACATCTTTTATGCTTAAAGTTTTTGTATGCAAATCTTTTACACAATATTTTCTTTTCTTTATTCTTCTTCTCCCGAGATGTGTGAAAAGATAGGTATATATTTAAAAGTCTTTGTAAGAATCTGTTTACCATTCGTTAATAAATTCCACTTCCAGTGTAAAATAATATATCTAAGATTAAAAGAAGTGTCTAAGTGCCTGCGAGGGTTCACTGAATAAAGAAATTTTGAGTTAACTTATTTGGCATTATACTGACAGAAGACTGAAAAATAGAACTAAATCTGTCAATTTATCTGTCGGTAAGGCTATCAACAAGTTGTAAAATAGGACGTTATTATAGGAAATATATGCTAAATAATATTTAACATTTGTACTCAATTTTACCTTACTTTTCCATTTCTAATGCCATAATAAGATTATCACGACTGTTGACGCAAAGGTGTCCCACTTCGTAATTCTTTGTAATGCTATTAAAAGATTTTGTATAATCAAGGCCATAATTAAAGGCAACATTGATTTATTTGATTACATGTCGCCGTCCGCGCAGAATAAAATGTTAACTGCCAATATCTTAGTTTTTAGTGTTTGCCATTTTTGAGATCTTTGGGTAATACTTACATCTGCTCAATTTTTTTGGGATTTTCATAGAGTTATTTTATGAAGTTACAAAATGTCATAATGTATAGTATTCGTAGATTTAACAGAAGCCTTACATTACGAGAATAAAATTTTGTTCCTCAAGTGATTCCTATTCTTATTAACTCCGGCCAGTCCGGCCGTCTTGCACTTACATTGCATAACAAAACTTCCCATAATATATTATAGAAACCACATTTATCTGTGGTAGAAACTAAACATAAACATTTAAAAACATAATTAGAATTCCAGAGAGGCACTAAACATCCCTAAGGCGGGCTCTACGCTAGGTTACTAATAAAACACGTCAACTTTTATGTCGTAAGACCGCCGGGGGGCCGCAAACGCGACGATTTACATTACAAGACAAACCCTACGTATGCAAATTTTCACCGTGACATATTAATGCTACGTGCCCCCTATTATTCATAGTAATCTTGGGGACTAATCGAGCCGAAGGTGTATGTAAATTGATTATGGATTGTAGTGTTTGTTAATTAATCATTTTATACATAGAACATAATACTAGGTGGGCAGACCCCAAATAAATTGGGACTAATTGCCAGGAGGAAGAAGAAGACAAAACATAAGTCTATTTTCACGTCTGTCTTCTGTTTTGGCTCTCTGTTTATCCGCTCTTTCTTGTACCACCGTCGCCAGTTAATATTTTTGGTATTTTGATTAAATTCCATTGGAAATTAAATGAAATGCCGGCTCTACGAACGAATTAATTCATATTAAATAAAAATAACTAAATTGTAGGTACTTATTTCACGGTCCTACCAAGTCCCAAAGCTAGGCATACATAAACCTACTTTATTTAACAGATATATTTATTGTAAATATGTGTCCCGTGCGGGGATCGAAATAGCGCCCTCTCTGGTGCTAAAGATCATTAGTTCTCTACCAACTGCACCTGCCTTCAGGCTGTCAAATATTAAGTTTTTTATGGACGACTTTCCAAAAGTGAACACGAAATGTCCACAATATAGTTGCTCTCAGGTATATGATGCAAATATAATTTTTTAATTCATAAGTAGCATTCACGTGTATCGATTAAAGTGTCATCGTCAATGATTAATGCATGGGAATGTAAATTATGGACAGTTATAAGCTTCGGAATCGCGTGTGACGATGTTCCGTTTTAATTTTACACTCATTAAAGATGATAGGTTATTGCCGCTAAGGATTTGCCCACGTCTACAACTTTGTTGGGATGAATAGTATCATGCATGAATGTACTGATGCACTATTTTTGGTATACCCATACCCATTATTAATATAAAATATCGCCAACCCTAAATCATAGCTAGTAAGGCCGCCTTCGGAGGCACGTGGGTGGGGCCGTAAATAAGATAAGCTATGTGACGATACCGCAAATCGTTAACAAGCCAGATTTCTATCTTGCAGTGGCCACATTCTTAGCAAATCCTGAGAGAGGTTGCAATTTTGTACACACTTCGACCTCTCCGTAGTAATGTACCTATTGTTAAAAAGTGTATAAAGCACTTAGTACAGTCAGGCGCACGTTGAGCACTTGCAGCACAATTTAGGCTCTTATGACATAAAACTTAAGAATGGTACAAAGTTCGATATGTAAAGGTCGACCTGCTCTTGGCTATACGTTATTAAACCATGAAGACAAGTGTACTGATGTAGACTGCAGGCAGCGTAGTTTGGATTTTTGGTGTGACAAATTACTGTTTGTTATATTCAAACTGAAGTTTTACATTGCATTGTAGTTTGAGAGTTTAGTTATTCACTGT
Source organism: Endotricha flammealis (assembly GCA_905163395.2). Taxonomy (NCBI): domain Eukaryota; kingdom Metazoa; phylum Arthropoda; class Insecta; order Lepidoptera; family Pyralidae; genus Endotricha; species Endotricha flammealis. The sequence goes on from LR990860.1 coordinate 11,600,191, forward strand.
TATGTTACGCTCACATATTATTTTCGTCATGATATTCCGTTTACAATACGGCTTAAGAATTCGCTGTTTTGACAATGTACTCCTCATGAAGTACAGTGGCAAAACAGCAAATTCCTAAGCATTCGCTCAACTATCATAATAATATTATAATAATTATTATTTATTTATTTCCCAAACTACATGTTACAATACAATGGTTCCTGATTCCTAGACTTTACACTAGGATACCCTGTGTCGTGAAGTCTAGGGCCCTTAATTTAAGTAGTTTCATTTTTTTTTACATACAATAACTTTGAATTAATTACAATAAATGAGAAAGTGAGGTTGTTTGTTATTCCTTCACGGCTTAACTAATCAGCCGATCATTATGATAATTTGTATATATATTGTCAGGGGTACATAGCCCAACATATGCTTTTTACCCCGTGAAAGTATGTCTACTACTATAGAGGGCGCTGTATGGGATGGGCTATCGGCCAACAGATGGCGCCACAAGTCGTGCTATAAGTTGTTTTGTTGTCAAACAAGATCTTTGTCATAAAATTAACCGCGAGCGAAGCCACTGGGAAAAGTTACAATAATTTTGACGAACTGGGACATCGTATCGTAACGCTGATCTCGACATTTTCAATGTTTTGTCACAATTTAAGAAATTTATAAGTGCATCACTAAATATGCATTAACGCAAATATTTATTCTGTGTTAATTATTACAACTAGTCTATAACCCATTATAGACTAGTTGTAATAATTATTTGTAATAAAATCTCTGTACTTTAATGTCTGTCTATGTCTGTTTGTGTGCCTTACTAATAAAAATAAAATAATAAGTTTGTACTGGGCTGTTCTCGGCTTCATAGGTCTAAAATTGCACTATACTATAACCATGTAACCATATAAACCAAAGATTAACTAAAAACTGTTGTTACTGTTATTTGTGAGGAGAATTAAATGAAGTGGGAGAGAGATAAAAAGTTTTAGTTAAGCCTCTATAATAAAGCCTAAAATTGGCTATTTGCCAATTTTTGACATTTCTAGTATGCGTTTGACGTTTCATACGTTAAACGCATACTAGAAATGTCAAAACACTGTTATTTGACGTAAAAAGCTGTTCTTGGTGGAACTGGCTCTAGACTGTCAGAAGTATTTAACCAATTTTGAAAAACATTATTAAAACAAAACATTACTTACATATACGTATATCATGTCTCATTAAACTTGCCATTATCATTTTACGATATGTTAATGTAACTATAACGAATTAAATTGTCCAACTTAATGAAGGCTTAATAATACTTAATAAACTTGTATAACTTGAACTATTTACTTTAATATCCTTATAAGTCGTAATAATTAAACTGAACTAATGGCCTCGTCAAACTGAATAAACACGTTAAGCAGCGACATCCCCAGTCGGTATTTAGATGGTTTCATAAATCTCGATCTTCGAAAGGATAGCTGGAACTGTCAGTCTTGTTTTTTTTTTTAAAATTTTTAGGTAAGTAAATAAAAAAAATATTACACTTTATAATATATATTTTTTTACTTAGGTACGTAACGAAATAATAATTGTTTTAATTTTTTATCAAAAAAACTTTAATACACGGTCTTGTTTGACAGCTACCCCTAATATTAATATCGAAAAAATAAAATTTAATTGTATAACCCTCAAGAAACACCGCACCTCAAGGAGATCCCGATACTGAGAAACTGCGGATCTGCCTTGAGGTGCGGTGGGGTGTGGCGCGGCGGGGGTAACGGCAAACTTGAGGCGGACGGGTAGTATCACAGATATCAGAATACAAGAGATATGGTTTGTGGGCGGGGCGCATGTCGCCATTTTCTACACAATTTTCTGCACAAATGTGCAGGAACTTGATTCTTCTAAGTCGCTTGTCGCCCTTATTCGTTAAGTTCCCGTCACTATAATGAACTTTTTGCTCCGTGTTCGTAATCGAACTGCAAATTACGGGCTTACGATTTGTGTGAGAGTGACTGTCGAGATTATTCTATTAAAGTGTTAAAATGTAATTGTGTGTGTAAGTGGCGACATCGGTTCCGGTACAAAAACCATCTAATGACATTTCTCCTTCTTTCTGTGTTCTGTGGGTAGTATAGTTCAAAATGTCTACTTACGTGGGTATATTTAGAATGGTCACCATTTTCTGTCAGATACAATCTCTAGGATTACAATTATTGTAAATTGTATTAACAGCTCAATGGATTTACGTTTCTAATACGGCATCAAGGTTATTTTGTTGAATAGATTTAGTACAATTTTGTCATTAGACTATATTTTTAAATTAGAAACGCCCCCATTCACTTATATTTAAGAACTAGTGAAACCAGCTCAACTTCGCTTGCGTATATCCCGCTTTCCCGTGGGAATTTTGAAATGTATTATACATACAAACCTCCTTTTTGAATAACTCTTTCTATTAGCTTTATACAGCCTGTAACACAGGATCATTAGAACCTAGCACAGGCACCCTATAAATTGTACCCCTTTTTAATTTTACTATACCTAAATTGTTTAAGTTTATGCAATAAGTAATCTGAATAAAGATTTTTATTATTTACTAGCTGCCCGGCCCGGCTTCGCCCGGGTACTGTTTCGTTTTTTTTTTCAATCTTTCTGAGAGATTTTCTTAATATTTTTTTCCGTAAGAACCTTGTACAGAGTATTAGAAAACTACAAAAAAAAAATCAGCCAAATCGGTCAAGCCGTTTTCATGTTATGTCGTGACAACGGAAAACGAGTTTCATTTTTATATATATAGATTATTTAAAAAAACTGTATCAATATTCGTTGCGATACTTGCGATCAGACAGAGCGGAGCGACTACATTTTATATACTACTAGCGAAACCTGCAACTTTGCTTGCGTGTATCCCGTTTTCTCGTAGGATCTTTGGAATGTATTATACATTATAAACCTTCGTCTTGAAGCAATTAAAAAAAAACCCATCAAAATTCGTTGCGTAGTTTTAAAGATATAAGCATACATAGGGACAGACAGACAGACATCGCGACTTCATTTTATACTATGTAAAGATGTGAAGATAATGATACTGCCAGCCCCCCACGGAAGGTGGTACAGTCAAGAGCAGGTCGACCTTTGTACCATTTTTAAGTTCTGTCATAAGAGCCAAAATGCATGCAAGTATAAAACTCAACGTGCTCCTGACTGGTACAGTCAACAAAGGAGTTGACTGACCCCCCTCTGTATATATAATTAAAGATTTCTAAATATTGCGTGAAGGGATTTACTTGAAAATTTGTAATTACATAGTACAATATGAATACTATTGATAAATAAAATTTCAAGTAAATCCCTTCACGCAATATTTAGAAATCTTTAATCATATTAACAGAGGGGGGTCAGTCAACTCCTTTGTTGACTGTACATAGGTAGGTCATCATAAATTTTGAGTCCGTACGCCGCCCCCTTATTTAAGAGGAATGAAGCGCCATGGACAATCGTGAGCGACGCTGACAGGCTGTTTCTGAAACGCATATTAATTTTATTTCTACATTTTTCTTCCTTAGTTTGACAGTGACAACTATAATTTAATGTGTCATTAATTTGGAAAATTCGTTTCTGAAACAGGTTGTCAGTGTGGTAAACGCATCTTTAGTGTTTTTACATTTAGTATGAATGGCTAATTCTAAAGGTCATAGCACACTTAAACGACTCTGATCCAACACCGCTCCCACCCCACACCGCCCTAAACTAAGACGACTGTTCGCAGTACACGCAGCGACAGCTAGCAGGCACCCAACAGGCCACGCGGCGACAGCTAGCAGACGGTCAGCTGTCCACCCGCCGACCGCTCTCGCTTTTCGCGATAGACACAGTTCACGATCGATTTCCATTGAAACAACTCGTAGTTATATAGTTTGCTTGGTAGATACTGACCGACTGAGTTTGGACTGAGCGGCGACGACGCGGCGACTGCTAGCGCGCTCGCTCGACCGCTTGTCTACAACGTGCGGCCAGCGAGGCGTCAACTACCGAGCAGTCTGACCAGCGAGCTGTCTGCTAATTTATGATGCACATGTAAAATATATGTAAAGAGCAATATTTAAAGCCCATATTTGAATTTTATTATTTTTGCCGGGTGGGAGCAGGTGTGCTATGACCTTAATTCTGTCTTTGTCTAATTAAGGAGAAAAGAGGTGATAGTTTGACTTGATTTGACTTAAAAATGTTTTTGTTCGATTCACTGTTTTGTTTATGTGTCACTTAGGTATGATTCTTGTTACCTATATGTATTTCGGAATTTTATAACCTGCCTACTCAATTAATTTTATGATTGTTTTGCTGTTCCACGAATTAAGTATGGCTGTATTCGCTGAAACTAAATGACACATAAATTAATTAATAGTAAATGGAAATTTAATGGTAACTTAATATTAATTAGTGATAGATCGAAATCATTATCATTACCATACAGATAGTATCAAAACATATAAGATACATGTGTCAGTCAATAACTTAATAGATATTCATAAATCGGAAACAAGTTTGCGAATAGAATCGGGGTCGTGTCACGATTATGTGAACCTGCATTGTCATGTAAAGACTAGACCTATTAGACATGCTATTCTAACCTGTTTGTTCATAGATATCAAAGTCGATAAAACATTGTAAATAATCTACGGTGAATTGCTCAAAAGATTGTTAAAATTAATGACACATATTACCACTGTGAAACTAAAAAAGGAAAAATATATAGTGTGAGACTTATGTGATGTTAAATTAAAACTAAAATACGTTTCAGACACTGGCTGTTAACCTATCAAACCTGGTAAATTAAAAAAAAAACTCGCTAATCTGATTTGAAATTCGATTTTTTTTTTAAAGAAAGTGCGCTATAGAAAACAAAATACGACGCATTTGGAAAAAGGATTGGCGCCAATCGCCAAACAAGTTCAAAAAGTACGAGTACCTAATCTTCAAATTTTTAAAACGAAAGAACGCGGAAACAAAACAACGCGTTTGAAGAAAAAATATTGTAACAAAAAATAAAATGGTAATTAAATTGTAATTAATTATTATCTTTTGAACCTGAAGTTTCAAACACGAAGTCAATATTATTAAGATGATAAAAAGGTACTTTTTTATGCGAAACCCGCGCGACTACGTTTGCATGTATCCCGCTTTCCCGTGGGAATATCGGACAGTCTTGTATATTTACAATCAACTGTCCTCTTGAATCACTATCTATTGCTGAAATTCGTTGAGTCTAAATCTAAGTGAACAGGCAGTGGAAACGACTTTATTTTATACTAAGTAAAGATATGTATTCTCAAGTAACCGCTATGCATAAAATTCCTAGCATTAACGGTTTAGGATTAGGTTATGCGTTGGTAGGTCAGTCAGTACGATAGTATTTATACGTTTAGACTTAGGTAACAAGTTTTTCAACTTTATAACGATGTAAGGTATTGAAAATATTGGTTTTAGCAATAAGGCCGTCTTGTCTTTGTTTTATTGTGTCCTACTGTTGAGTATTGCAATTAAAACATTTTCTATCTTATCTATTTGAAGTGGTGGTAGGAAAAAATTTGACGATTCGAAAGTGCTTGTAATATGCCTATTTGAATAAAAATATTTGACTGACTTTATCTAATTTTAATACAAAATCAGTTGTATAAAGTTTAATTTTGCTTGTTACAGTGAGATGGCGCGGTGGAGCGCGCTGATCCAGCATGGACGATCACTCATTTGGCTCGTTGTGCTGTGCGCCCTTCAGACTACAAGGGCGACACCTGGTGAGTAAGAAAAAATATATACTGTATTGGTAACGACCGCGTAATTGTAGAACTGTAGAAGTATAACTTTAAAATATAGTTAAGGGCAAAACACACTGCCATCGGCAACGCGTCGGAAGCGGCGCGGGAGCATCTCTATTTCATAATATATTATACTAGCGAAACCGTATCCCGTTTTCCCGTGGGAATTTCGAAATGTATTATACATAGAAACCTTCCTCTTATATTACTCTACCTATTCAAAAAACAAATCCGTTGCGTAGTTTTAAAGATCTAAGCATACATACACAGACAGACAGACAGACAGACAGAGTGACTTCATTTCATACTATGTAAAGATTTGTACACCTGATCGCCCTGATATTGCTCATTGATATTTGAATAGTAAAATTTTCATACAAGAATCGGATAAGCTTGACTGACCACGCACCCTTGTCAAATCTCTTGGGAGTAGGTAATTATGTAATCTATGATGGCGGCCATGTCATATCATAGTATTAATTTTGTAAAATATTTATAGAGTATCTATAAACTTGAATATAATCAAATATTACGGTTACATTAATCCAACTCCAACTTTACATTAGTTGTGACATTCATCGATAAAGTGAAATATGGATCATTTCATACAGTAATGGGTAGTAATGTTAGTAATGGATCATTAGTGAATGTCATAGCGTTGCTATCCCCGCTTTTACTAATATCTGTATTGATTTATTACTTTATATCAAATTAATATTTATGCTTACTAATATTATATATCCATATAGTGAGTTGCATGAAATGTTTTGAAGTTATGATCGGTCACCAACAATTCCTAAAATTTAAGAGAGGTAGGGCAGAACGAATAATCAGCTCAAATCGGAGCAGCCTGTCTGGGGAAGGACCTCCACCTTACAGAAGATCGTAGCCAAATAGTGTGAGTAAGGTCTCCAGAGCTCCACTTGGGGGGTTGGGAGGGTTGGCAACGCGTGAGTGATATCCCCGGTATTGCAAGCTGTGTTGCAAGCGTCTGTAGGCTACGGTATGCTTGTTTGCCAATTATCTAGTATACAATTTTTTTAAAGTCTAAAATTAAAAGTCTTCTAACAGCATTCTCTATGTCCAAATCCTTTGGAAAAAAGCTCTTGGGAGACATTTAAATCTTAGAAATTGTTGATGAAAACTGGCATCAGTTTATTATTGGCTATACAGGAACATCAGTAGAAATGTGTGTCGATATACTTGTTAATAATTAGTTTGTCTATAACGAATTTATCATTACAACAATCATTCGTTTAGCTATTTCATTCAATACATAACGAACGTTTATTTGAATGTGTGTCAATTGTAACAATAGTTTTTCTGTTCGATACAAATAAATTGAGATGGAACGATATCAGTTTAGGATTATTGAAAGAGAAAGTACATATTTTGATTGATATTTTAGTTTTGAATATTGTCTTTGTTCTCGGCACGAGGTCAACTTATTTGGATCTTTTTTTAGAAACTTGTGTCGTGCGTGACGACTCAATTGCATTAGTTCCATTTGGTATGGTTAGAAGAACACACACAACACACAGATCTGATGAAAGAGGTGCTATGCCGACAAAAAGTGTGGCACTTAAGCCAAATGTATGAAATAAGTGTACTTAAAAACAGGGGGAACACAAACACAGGGAGTTACTGAAGTGTTAAGACACTTACGTGACTCCCTTTGTTGTAATTAACAAAGGTAATAATAGTTATTACCTTAGTTATTATAAGAATGCAATTAAGCATTGGGGGAATCTGTGGTTTCGAAGGTTGGCTTTGTAGCTCGCATATAACATTTCTAGATAAGATAACCCGTACTCTGTAGACATACATGGATTGAAGCCATTTTATCTAAAAGAATTCGCCACTAATGAACACAAACACGCAAACTATTTATTTTATACACAAAACCTGAACAAACCTAACCTATGCTTTCTAATTGAATCAAATGCTTATAAGGGTATCGTATACCCGCTAAAGAGACTGGTAAAATAAGCTGGACATATTCGGTACAACAGTACTAATTAACACTTACTGTTAAGGAACTACTGTTTATGTTTTATGAGAACCACGTCGTTGACAAATAAGTTCTTAATTGAATGTTTCTCAGGCTTAACAGGCAGAAAAAGTGTTATCATGTAAATCTAGACTACATAATATTAAATTCTGTTGTGGTCCTTGAATCTTTTAAAAAAAATTAGGTACCTATGTTTAATGAGATAGTGCCTCTTAGGTGATGATAAAATCAAATAATCGCTACACACTCCCGAATTCCTGTTACTAGTTTTTTAAGGCATTATTTGCATTCGAACGGAATATAGAGTTAGAAAAAATTCACAGATTTCGTGCTTCACACGACTATCGTGCACATTGGAAATGAATCTACGGAATTCGAAAAAATATTGTCGCTGAGCGACGAGGAGCTCGATGGCGTCAGAGGAGCTCGATGGCGTTGCTGTGTGGTGTGTCGCACTCTAATATGAACACGCAAGTTAAGCAACATCGACCCTACCGACCGTTTGGATAGGTTTTGTTATCTTGAGCTTCTCCGTGCTTCGGAGGGCACGACCCGTGGGCACGACCCTTTCTTTATAAGGCAGCGGGAATATATTTCCCACAATATTTTTTTGGATTTTTTTTGAAAACGAATGTAGTGATCGAATTTATTCCTATGGCAACAAATTGTGGATTTTATATTATTTTTTTTTATCTAGGAGTTAAGAACGGACGTCATAATATTTTTTTTATCTGTGACAGTTACAAGTTTAAAAACAACTGAATTTCGACACCTGCTGTTAAATCTTTATGCATCTTCAAATTTTGCGACTTTCGAAAGATAAGTTGTTATTAAACTTAATGTCTAATGTATATTGCATTTGGAATAAGTTTAATTTTTCATTATGTATTTACGAGGCTTTTTTTACACGCTTTTTTTGTGGTGGTAAAAATATTCCCTTTGCCCGTGGGGTGACCAAATTCAAATTCAAAACTTTTATTTAGAGAATAAGCATTTACAAACACGTTCTCTTGTCAGAGTATACAGTTGTAATAAATGATTTTTATAAATCTCGCACGAGACGAGCCAAGCGGAGCGCTAGAGCACTACCTACCTTTTCTCGAAACGTTTCGTCGTTTTTTTGAACCTCATAACTTTGTTTTGGATGATGCTAAATAGTTAAAAATTTCAAGATATAATGACACCAGTACAATCATTAAACATAAAGTTTGAATGTCGTAGCTATTATACTTTAGAATTTATTAATGTCTTAAAACCCCCGATTTCGTCACTTGAAAGTGTAGAGTTTGTGAAGTTAGGCCTTGTAGAGGTAGGGCGTGTAGAGTTAGAAGCTTGGCTCTACATGAGATCTGATAACTTTTTGACTATGCGAGTCATTATGGTCTCGTCTTGGCAACATTTTACATGAAAATGTTTTTGGTGGGATTAATCTACTCTATATACTACTACTATTTCCGAAACAAAAGCAAAATGACCACTTGTAAAAGAAATGACGAAAGAAAACCTGTTACGGCCTTTTTTGGCATTTTTAAAATATCGTGTTTTTTTTACCATAAAATTTTAAACTAGGTACATGCAACATTACGTCAATAAATAGTGCCATTAATTTGTCTTAACATAAAATTAAATCTAAAATATAAAATGCTAAATCGGTGTTAAAGATAGGAGCAGACCAGGCCCGCAAGGCAGCAACCGTTCTCGTGTATTTTCGAGTTGACGTGAGAGTCAGCCTGCCAGCCCCCATTACTGGGCTCACCATCAACAATATTATGAACAATATTGAAGGGAACAACAGTAACCCGACCCACAACGCCACCGCCAGTTTGGACAATTTGCGAGTATGACGTGCCCGTACACATTAACATCCTTGTCACCAATTATTTAATCTAAATTATATTAAAATGTAAATAATATAAAAAACAGCCCCATTTGGATGACACTACGACGCGTGTACATATTACAATATTGAACACAATTTTTTATTTATGTCATTTATTGAACATTGACTGGCTTTTCACGACAAGTTTTAGCATTTCACCTTCGCAAGGGGGCCAGGGAGACCTTTCATTTAGATACTCGTAGATAGTATAGTCAGTCGCTTTACTGGTTAAGAATTTTTGACATTTTATTTTAATCGATTATTGGGCAATTTTTATTTATTTATTCTAGAATTTTATTAAACATAATGCAAACTTTGAATCATAAATAACTTGCCCGCTTTCCTAAGCCTGAATTTAGGAACAGCTAATTTATTTCTGTGACACGTATTGAAATTATGAATATCCACACCTGGTTATAGTCATGAATGTTTTTACGAACAAACATGATGCTGTCAAGTATGCACTGTGATGCCACCGTGAGAATACTAGTGCTTTTGAAAAACTCGCGAAGAGACTCTCGGACCACGTTAATCCTATTTCCTTTTTTGCTTATTACAGACTATCTGGCAAATGAGTAGGAGTAGAGAATACTTAACGACTAGCTGTGCCCGCTTTGGCCGAGTGTATGACTATAATAGTATAGACGGATTTAACAGTCTCCTATTACTACTGCTATAGTTTTTCCCCGAGACGTCAGTGTTCCTTATTGCTCATTGTCTATTTGCTCGCCGCCGTGTTTTATTTAATTTTATCGTACCTAATCAAAATACCTAATGTAAAATCAGTATGAAAAATTAAAATTATATTAAAATTGAAATCGTCAGCTCAGTTATACTAAAAAACTTTCATAGTTCGATTCAGAATCTAACAGTCATGCCATCTAGTGAATTTGAGAGGAACAAAATTTTAAATGGTTAACTTAAGTAAAAAAAATATTTATTATATTATATTTTTTTTTCTTACATAGACAGGGTAGAGACCTTTAAATGACCATAACTTATTTTCCTGACATCCGATTTAAATGCGCCAAAACCTATATTCTGCTACAAGCCGAGCTCTATCTTCCTTAAGTTAAAACAGCATTAAAATCCATTAAGTAATTTAGAAGATGTGCGCGTTCAAACAGACAGACAAACAGACAGATAAAAAAAAATTTTTTTTAGGTTTTGTTACCTTTCTCTAACTGTTCCCTCTCCATTTTTGCCAAATATGTTCAGACTTATCGGGGTCTACTGTTTTATTATATGTATATAGATTTACAAATAGTCAACGAATTGGAAGACATATTTTGTCTTCCCGATGTATCTGATGATGGTTTTGATACTGTATTGAACGATCCTAAAAAACTATGACGAGCCTAATGACCTGTTGATTTTTCATCGAGCCCTCCGTCCTCCGTCGTCCCATCCCAACGCGATCGTTCTAGGCGGGCAGCAAGATTTGAAATTTTACCCAATATATCTGGTACTCAGCAGACCTCAGAACCTCAAGCCACACGGGCAGAGGGAATATTTTTACCACCGTGTTTACATTACATAAAACATTAAAAAAAATTCACAGATTTCGTGCCTCACACGACTATCGTGCACATTGGAAATGAAACTACGGAATTCGAAAAAATATTGTCGCTGAGCGACGAGGAGCTCGATGGCGTCGGAGGAGCGCCACCTCCCACCACTCCTCCACGTGGAGATTGCTCAGGTCGCCGATGATATTCGGCTCGGCCACTAGGTCAATGTTTTTTCTCATTCTCCACGTGCCGTCCTCTCTTCTCACCTTTCTCAGTACCTTCCTCAAGATCCTTCTCTCGGTGACTAGAAGCTTCTGTTCTTCTTTAAGGGTAAGTGTCCAAGTCTCACAGCCGTACATCAAAATTGGTCGTATGACAGTCTTGTATATACGAAGCTTAGTACGTCTGCTGAGAAACCCGGACACCAGGATTTTGTGTAGAGCTGCACTACAACGAAGGGTATTTTGCACTCTGATATCTATATCCTCTTCCCTGGTGTTAGTATCCGTTATAGTGCAGCCCAGGTACTTAAACCTATCTACACCCTTAAAGGTGCTGTTCTTGACCGTGAGACTTTCCTTAGGTACTCGAGTGTTTCTGAAGCGACGCATGTGGATGTACTCTGTCTTGTCAGTGTTAATCTTGAGCCCCACTTTCTTCGCTTCCGCTTCTAGTACCTCTGCCGCTTCGACCACCTGTGTTCTGTTCTCACCGAGCAAAGCAAGGTCGTCCGCATACCCGATCACTTTATGCCATCCATTCAGTTGCACGCCGCCCTCGACTGCTAAGACCTGTCTTATGACGTACTCCAGAACTAAATTAAACAGCATAGGCGACAGTGCATCTCCCTGCTTTAGCCCGGTGACCACATTGAACTCTTCTGTCAGTTCTGTACCAACTCTAACAACGGCCCTGCTCTCTTTGGTCGCCACCTTTATCATCCTCAGAAGTTTAAGCGGAATGTTAAAATGTTTCAGTATGGTGTACATGGTATCACGGTCAATGCTATCGTAAGCTTTCGCAAAGTCTACGAAAAGGCTATGGATCCCCTAAACATATTCCCACTTCTTTTCCATTAGCTGTTTAAGCAGGAAGGTAGTCACTTAAAACAGCCTCAGCGTATGGTCTACGTCTTCAACAATACATTAGACAAGCCTTGTATGCTGTCGGTAGAAGCGTTATTCCCCTATAGTTCGCACACTTTTTGCGTGACCCTTTTTGTGTATAGGGCATATCACCCCTAAATTCCATTGTTCTGGAATTTGCTCTTTGTCCCAGATACTGACAATCAGTTCAAACAGCTTAGACTGTCCCGCGCCCCCACTATATTTCCAAATTTCACTGGGTATGGCTATTACTACTGCTAAGGTTTTTCCCCGAGACGTCAGTGTTCTTTATTGCTCATTGTCTATTTGCTCGCCGCTGTGTTTTATTTAATTTTATCGTACCTAATCAAAATACCTAATGTAAAATCAGTATGAAAAATTAAAATTATATTTAAATTGAAATGGTCAGCTCAGTTATACTAAAAAACTTTCATAGTGCGATTCAGAGGCTAACAGTGCCATCTAGTGAATTTTAGAGGAACAAAATTTTAAAAGGTTAACTCAAGTAAAAAAAAACTTTCATACACAGTGCTACTGAATTTAAAAATGTTCGTTATGAGATATCGGGCGATTCCGACTCTGCAATGAGTCACAATTTTAAAATTCTTAGGCTGTTGAAAATTTAAATGACACAACTTCTATTCCTGACATCCGGTCCGGTTCGTTTCGATTCGGTCCGGTTCGGTTCGGTTCGGTTCGGTTCGGTCCGGTTCGGTCCGGTCCGGTCTAGTCTGTTGTCGGTAGTTATGGTGTACCAAGTCTCAAGTTTGTAAGTGCGAGAAATATTTTTTTTCTTACATAGGCAGGGTAGAGACCTTTAAATTATAGTAATTTAAAGGTCTCTACCCCCTCTACCTCTAACTTATTTTCCTGATATCCGATTTAAATGCGATAAAGCCTATATTCTGCTCCAAGCCGAGCTCTATCTTCCTGTGAAAACAGCATTAAAATCCATTCAGTAATTTAGAAGATGTGCGCGTTCAAACAGACAGACAGCCAAAAAAATAAAAATAATTTTTTTTCGCTTTTATTACTCTTCCCTCTCCATTTTTGCCAAATATGTTCAGACATATCGGGGTCTACTGTTTTCTTATATGTATATAGATTTACAAATAGTCAACGAATTGGAAGACATATTTTGTCTTCCCGATGTATCTGATGATGGTTTTGAATCTGTTGAAGACGAGGTTCAATACGTACTGTATTGAACGATCCTAAAAAACTATGACGATCCTAATGACGGGCCTATGGCACCGACACCTGATCCACCTAAAAGCATAATACCTCTCGAAAGTCGAACCTAGCAGTTATATTTTTACCACCGTGTTTTTATTTTTATTTTTTGAAAAACATAAAAAAAAACAATCTAAAAACATAGTTTTTTTTGTCTACCTAAGATGCCTATGCCCTATAAAGGGTTAAGCCATCGGTTCCGGCTACTATCGATGGATGACAGTCGTTAGGCCAAGTCGATGGCCTTAGGGCGGTTTGAAAACACCGGCCTCTGCCAACCCTCATTGGAGCAGCGTGGCAGAGTACGCTCTAATCACCTTCGACTAAAGAGAGACCCGTATCCCAGCAATGGGATGATTATGAGTTGATATGATGATGATGATGAGCGACGATAAAGTCGGGATAAGGAAAACGTTACAAAATAAAAGTACAACGTTTTTGACTTTTGTCAAAAAGGTTAAGCTACAGGGCAAACCCTTAACCTGATCATCTTTGCTTTAGGCTCAAATTATAGCTGACTAAATTGTCCAGACGAGTTTTTCTCAAATTTTTGATATCATTCTTCGTTTCCAAAATATCGAGCGCCAAAATCAAAAATTCGGAAAGAAATGATTTTTATTTTCACAATTTCGGCCATAACTTTTTTCATTTTTGACTTTCTCAAATAATTCTTTTTGCAGCTTACAGCTCTCGTGAATACGCGTCTTTTGAGCCTTTTATGAATATCATATCTTCACAACTCTCCGAGATATAAGGAGATCGCACTTTTTCGTGAAATCGAAGCCTATACTGAAGCGAACGAAAAGACATTTCCAATGTCAAAACAATCTAAAAACATAGTTTTTTTTATCTACCCTAGATGCTTATGTCCTATAAAGGGTTAAGCCATCGGTCCCGACTGTCATCCGTCGTTAGGCCAAGTCGGTGGCCTTAGGGCGGTTTGAAAACACCGGCCTCTGCCAATCCTCATTGGAGCAGCGTGGCAGAGTACGCTCTAATCGCCTTCGACTGAAGGGAGACCCGTATCCCAGCAATGGGATGATTATGAGTTGATATGATGATGATGATGAGCGACGATAAAGTCGGGATAAGGAAAAGGTTACAAAATAAAACTATAACGTTTTTGACTTTGTTCAAAAAGGTTAAGCTACAGGGCCAACCCTTAACCCGATCATCTTTGTTTTAGGCTCAAATTATAGCTGACTAAATTGTCCAGACGAGTTTTTCTCAAATTTTTGATATCATTCTTCGTTTCGAAAATATCGAGCGCCAAAATCAAAAATCCGGAAAGAAATGATATTTATTTTCACATTTTCGGCCATAACTTTTTTCGTTTTTGACTTTCTCAAATAATTCTTTTTGCACCTTACGGCTCTCGTGAATACGCGTCTTTTGAGCCTTTTATGAATATCATATCTTGACAACTCTCCGAGATATAAGGGGATCGCACTTTTTCGTGAAATCGAAGCCTATACTGAAGCGAAAGAAAAGACATTTCCAATGTCAAAACAATCTAAAAACATAGTTTTTTTTATCTACCCTAGATGCTTATGTCCTATAAAGGGTTAAGCCATCGGTCCCGACTGTCATCCGTCGTTAGGCCAAGTCGGTGGCCTTAGGGCGGTTTGAAAACACCGGCCTCTGCCAATCCTCATTGGAGCAGCGTGGCAGAGTACGCTCTAATCGCCTTCGACTGAAGGGAGACCCGTATCCCAGCAATGGGATGATTATGAGTTGATATGATGATGATGATGAGCGACGATAAAGTCGGGATAAGGAAAAGGTTACAAAATAAAACTATAACGTTTTTGACTTTGTTCAAAAAGGTTAAGCTACAGGGCCAACCCTTAACCCGATCATCTTTGTTTTAGGCTCAAATTATAGCTGACTAAATTGTCCAGACGAGTTTTTCTCAAATTTTTGATATCATTCTTCGTTTCGAAAATATCGAGCGCCAAAATCAAAAATCCGGAAAGAAATGATATTTATTTTCACATTTTCGGCCATAACTTTTTTCGTTTTTGACTTTCTCAAATAATTCTTTTTGCACCTTACGGCTCTCGTGAATACGCGTCTTTTGAGCCTTTTATGAATATCATATCTTGACAACTCTCCGAGATATAAGGGGATCGCACTTTTTCGTGAAATCGAAGCCTATACTGAAGCGAAAGAAAAGACATTTCCAATGTCAAAATAGAATAAAATTATGGGAAGTCAGTTAAATTTGACAGTTAGAATTACAGTTTCCTGATCAAAGCACTTCGTTGCAAACGTAAAAAGTTATGAGATGACCATAGACTTGTACTTGCTTACCAGTTTGCCTCTTACAGCCAAGTTATACACCACAACTCGTTTTAGTTTGACAGTGACAGTCATAATTTAATCTGACATTAACTTTAAAATATGTCTGTGCACACAGTTACACCATTCATACTTCATTCATTCAAGCTTAAAAGCTGTAAACAATTAACCAAACGCAATATCAACGTTTACGTAAAGTCAATATGCATTGGTCGAACGCTTAATTAGTGACGGGCTAACGAAGCCTTAATACTGCACCTGTCGATATTGTTATTTATTACCTACTGTTCGTTTTCTATGGGATATTCTGTCTCAATTCCTTCCGTGTTTGTTAATAATTATGTACTATGTAAATGAAGTATTGTGCAATGTTTAGATTTACGTTAAATGCCCAATATCGTAATGTTTCAATTCTGCATACATTGTATCGGACTTGAGAAGTTTGTTTACATACAATTGGACATTTGACTAACAAAGACAACAATTTACAAGTATTTTTTTCTCTAGTATGAGATGTTGTGATAAAAATAGTTATTATAATTGTATGTTTTTTTATGCTGTTACAGGTCCATGTGAGGTGGAAACAGGACAGTCTAGTATCATAGTGGACATTGAGGAGAGTCGAGGCGACCGTAAGTACTATCACTACATAGTATAAAACAAAGTCGCTTTTTCTGTCCCTATGTCCCTTTGTCCCTTTGTCCCTTTGTCCCTTTGTATGCTTAAATCTTTAAAACTACGCAACGGATTTTGATGCGGTTTTCACCAACGGATAGCCTGGTTCATGAGGAAGGTTTATGTATAAAATTTGTCAGGATTTTATGTAAATTGGCTGAAATATAAAGATTATTGTTGGGAGTGTCGGAAAAAATCAACCGCTTGGGAGCTGTCGACGAAAACGCTGGCTAAACCCTTTGAGATATAACAAAACAAAAATTATAGGATATTCCTCTTATTTAGGTCTCCAAAAAAGTCCGCGATAGCATATATTTATCGTATACGGATAACTTACTATAAAATAAAAAGCGATTTCCGAGTAATAATGCGGAAATAGCGCCATCTAGCGTAGAATAGAAAGAACTTGAATTGGAAACCGATTTTGACGTATACAATATTAATCCTTATCCAGTTAACTACGTTAGTTACCTTAAGTATTTCATGTACATTATTATAATCTTTACATCATATTATTTAAATAGATACTTTAGAAGTTATAGCAAAAAATTTACGCGCTTGCCGAAATTAGTTCAAGTTCTTTCTATTCTACGCTAGATGGCGCTATTCAAAAGCATCGCGCTATGGTTACGTTTTCATTAAATTATAAATATCGCGCGAAAATTAAAGCACTTTAAATCTATTACGCTAGGTGGCGCTGTTTAAAAATAAAATTATAGATACTTACATACTTTTAATTTGTTTATGCTTCACAATTTGAATTATTTAAAGTTAATATTAAGGGTGCATTTTATTTGTTTCGTGTTAAAAATTTTGATACAATTGATTGTAAATAGATAGATATGGATAGACACTTACATACTCGCTTCAATTTAGTCCTTTGTTTGGGCTTATTTTAACATCTGTCGCATTTTTTAATGGTTTCGTGTTGATTTATGTTATCTTTGAGTTTTTTTTTATTGACAGATTATAACAATTATTTAAGTTTAATTAGCAATATAAAGTACCTATTTCATGACAATTTAATCATGCCTCGACGAAAGTCTAATATAGGACGCAGTACATCTTCTGCCAAAAGAATTCGTTTGAGTCGAAGCAACGAAAATGATCAAGAGAGGGATGTTCGTTTATCGTTGGACCGTGAAAGGCATGTTTCCCAAAGAGCGCGAGAATCGTCGGTGGATCGCACAGTTCGTTTATCGTTGGACCGTGACAGTCATGTTTCCCAAAGAGCACGAGAATCGTCGGTGGATCGCAGAGTTCGTTTATCGTTGGATTGTGAAAGGCATGTTTCCCAAAGAGCCCGAGAATCGTCGGTGGATCGCACAGTTCGTTTATCGTTGGACTGTGAAAGGCATGTTTCCCAAAGAGCGCGAGAATCGTCGGTGGATCGCACAGTTCGTTTAGCGTTGGACAATGATAGACATAACGCTCAAAGAGACAGAAACGCCCGAAGATAGACAACTCCGCTTACGTAACGACCGTATTCGTTGCTGGAATCGACTTAACTACTCAATGTTTTTCACATGGACAATTGTATGTTGCCCTGTCACGTGTAACATCAAAAAAAAAAATATGTTTGTTTTTACACGAAATGACGCAGAAGTTGTCAATGTGGTATATAAAGAAATATTTTAGTATGTTAAAAAACAAACTAAAATATTTATTTATATATGTAAGTATACGACTGTTTAACACAGGCAGATAGTTATAACCCGTGCGAAGCCGGGCCGGGCCGCTAGTTATTTATAAATAATAATTGAAACACAATTGTGTTCTTTCATATACATAGATATCTTGTTCTTTTTTATATAAAATAGTTTGATTATTCACATGTTTTTTTTTTGTGTACGTAAAAACATGGCATTCGCAAACGGGTCATTGTATTGAAAAATGATCTTCCCACACCCACAATGTTTTTAAGAGAGCTAGGTATCTAACGACACAATGGGGTTAGTTAAATCACATAATCTGAAATAAAAGAAATTTCTCTTTTATATTGTGATCATTTCATTTTTGTTCCTGAAATGGTAAACTGTAGAATAGTGTGTTTTTACAAAATTGGTAGATGAATAAAGAAAGTGTAAGCCCCATGCGTGACGGACTCTCTGAACTAATAGTTAAGTGACAAAAACTGATCTTAGCTGTGTGTAAAAGGACTATGAAGGTATCTAAGTGAATCTAAGTCTGACTTACTTGACTTGATCAAAGTTTTTGTAACATAGCTGTGTTACAAAAACGTTGATCTAAGTCAGACTTAGATTCCGCTCTTATTATGTATGAGATTCAATACATCCTGGGGCTATGGGATGTACATAGAGAAATAAATTGACGTCTTGCATGAATTACAACTAGTTACGCTTGTCAACATAATATATTGAGTGGGTTCCGTATAACGGACCATTACATTACTTATTATGTTAATTAATGTAATTTGAATTATGTATTGTATTATTTTGAATAATAGCTTGGATTAATTGATTTTCTTGTTTAATAAATGGAAATTTCCAAGCATGTTTGTTAATTGGTTTTATAGAGAATATATTGCAGTATAAATATCCAATTTTGATAGTTATATCGTCTTATGTCGTTTAATATATTTTAGTAGTGATCTATAATAATATTGTAATAAATTTTAATGCCTCACAGAGCTTAATGATACTGAAACTACTCCTTTACATTTTGCTCTATAAATCTCATAAGGCCCTCCTTAGGAGTATCATTACTCGTCTGCTATGATCCAAAGTTTGCAGTAAAAAGAAAAGATGTGGTTAATGAATATGACTATTTTATTATTTTTAATTTATATAAACCTATTATTTATGGCGAAGAAAGATTATCCATTATTTTGAGATTAATCATGGCCATAACTAAAACACTGTACGAAAAAAAAACTGTCTCGATTCAAATTTAGATTTTCGACAACTAGACTAACAAAATTCGATAGATTTGTTGGATTGTGTTGGGAAAAGGTCCTGAGTATATGAGTCCTGACGTAGGATAGGAGTCGCGCGCGGCGCCACTGGCTGGCAATTACTATGTTTAATTTTTTTTTACTTTCATTTGTTTTTCATTTAAATATTTCCCTTGTAATTTACATCTTGTAGTGATGATTTTAACACAGGTATTATAACTTTCTCTTATTAAAATGAAGCATTATCCTCGTGGTTCCGTCCAGATTGTCACATGTCCCTGTTCCATAAGCTGGATCCACACCAGACGACCCAACGCGGTCCAAATGCGCGCGGCTTGATCTTGTTCCAATATGGAGCGCTTGATGTTGACTTGCCTCGCGCGATCCTACCGCATGCATACAACAGTCAGTGCGATCCGCGTTCCATGGTCCTGGATCGCGGTTTGAGGATCGCCGATCCAACTTAGATCGTCTGGTGTGGAACCGGCTATTTACTATTATAGCCGTAACAATATATAACATAAAAACATTACTATTACAGAGGTGAACCAAACAACAGTACCAGCAGTGTTGCCGATAGTGGGCGAGCCAGATGTAGACGTAGCTTTATCAACAGTGTTCCCTAAAGGGCCCACGCTGTTCCAGCTTGATGGCAAGCGCTTACAGTTGCTTCAGCCGCTTGATAGGGATGCTGATAACTTATCACATATGGTTTTTCAGGTAAATGTAATTTTATTTTTTAACTGTTTTATGGGCTTAGGCAAAATACATGTTATGGTTTTTCTATCGCTGCTGATAGAGGTCTAAAAGTTTGATACTTTTATTAGAAATAAGGAACGATTTTATGCTAGAAATGAATGCAAAGTAATTTCAATAAATTACACAATAAATGGGTAACTAAATAGATTCATACATAATGCAGCTCGCAAACAAAAACGCGTATATTGTCGTTAGGCTCTTAAACTTAGAGGGCGTAAGGACAAGTTGCTTTTCATTTTTGACATGAAGCAAATTGTAAAAACAAAAATGTTAGTAAAAAGAAGAAGTACCTATACCAGTTACAACAAAACAGTACCTAATTAAAATGTTAGAAACGTGAACTAAAAATACTGCAAAATCAACAGCAAAAAATCACAATTTCTTGTCACCTTATTAGCTTGCAAGTATAAGCAATCGTATTAATAATGATTCATCATAACCTCTTACAATATTCTTAGTTGTAAATCTAATTACAGCTTCCTATACCTTAGGCGATACTCATATCAGAAGTCTCTGCCGGAAGGTAATAATTGACAGGTATTTGGATGATAATTGATGAGTTTGCAGCTACATGGTGTCAAGTGAAAGTGATTCTAACTAAACGGCGCGGCGAATGCTTGATATCACACCGCACCGTAGTGCATCATACAATGTAGTTATTTTAAGGAATTTGGTTTGATAACTTTATGATTAGCAAAAGAGTTGGCTAATAAAATAAAATAATTCTTTATTCCACAAACTTCAAAACAAAATCATAAAATACAAATAAATATTATAGAACATGCCATAATAATAATTAAAAAAAAAAATAGTTCATGTTATAATATACTCTTGTAGATCATATTCTTTGTGACAGTCTCCTCTTTGGCTTAGGACTTGGGCAATTAGTATGATAAAAATACAAAGTTTCATATTTTGAATAAAAATGCTGCGTAGGCGATTTCGCTGTCTTAAGCGTGATCAGGTCGCATGCGCACGTGGTCAATTTCGCAAAATATAAGGGCATAATAATATGATTCCAATCAATCTAAATTTACATGATATTTTTAAAATGTATAAAAATTTACCTTTTTCTACTTACTCATATCATTGATCAATATAAATTATAAAAAACTGTGAATCATAAATTTTTGCGACCATAAAAACAATGTTAATTAACATTATATTATAAATGTATTCACAGCTCGTCTGTCAAGTGAAAGCTACAAAGAAAAGGCGGACCATACCAGTTATTGTGAGAGTGTCAGATATCAATGATAACGCGCCGGTCTTTCAAGGAGTCCCATATGAAACTAGCGTATCTGAGGTGAGAATTGCAGTATTTATTTTTAAAGAAAATAATGAAATAAAATGAAAATCTGTATTGAGGGGAGAGGCCTTCACAGGGACGTTCTTTTGTCATTATTAAATAAGCAATTAATAAAATCAGCTTATACCTATCCTTTCTTCCTTGTCAATTTTTTCCTTATTCTCAGAGTGAGGTCTACGGGTCACAAAATTTGGCAGATTAGTGGAGAAAGAGTCTATGCTACAACCCGCGCCGACGACGAGTACGTGATTTGACTTGCGCACCTGAGTACGTGATTAGACGATTTCCACTAAAATGGTATAGAAGTCGTCTACTGCGCAAGTCAAATCACTTATCAATCACAATCATCTCTCGTGGCGCGGATTGTGTATCGTACTGACATCCCATTTGTAATAACAAAATCCTATTGGTTATTTACAAAATAAGCAATGTATCCAAAACTCGAGAACACTTACTTGGACATCTTTGGGATGATTTATTTCTCTTCACTTGACTAGTTACCTCGTTTGTCCAATTCTGATTAGAAAAAAGATATTGGAATTTGTCGTATTTGTTACTGTTTCCCTAAAACAAATTTCTTAGTCCTACCATACGTACCTTAAATCTAAAAACATGTAGTTTTTAATTACTTTTAATCATACTTCTTGTTAGTATTAGTATAATACTTAATTTAAAAAATTATCTTTCAGCTTGTACCAATAGGTACAACGATATTCAATGACGTACGAGCAGTGGATATCGATGCAGGCGTAAATGGACTCGCGGAGTATTTCATAATACCGGGGGATAATAATACTCTGGAGTCAAGTAACGCAGTGGATGGATACAGTTATTTCTCCATTCCTGTGCCTCATCAGGGGCAGGTCACAGTCAATAGAAGTCTGGATTATGAACGCACTCAGAAGTATCTAGTCACTATCGTTGCTTCTGTGAGTATAATCTTTTTTTACCTCTTAAAATCACCAAAAATTAAGATGTTGACGTACCTGTAGTAAATGTCAAACTCATTGGTGGTTGGTGGCCAGTTCTTGCCACTGGCAAAGAAACTTAGCACTTGCTCTTTTAAAATGGTACTAATAATTCAAAACGTAAAGTATGTAATGTTATAAAATTGACACCCCAAACTAATATGGAAAATAATTCACTTTCTTTACTTCCACAATTTGGATTCGGAGCATTGTTACATTATCTCTTCTATCAGTTATCACATCTACGCTAACACTATTGCTAATTAACATAATTTTGTTATAATTTCCAGGATCGCGCACGTGATACCAAACGACGGTTGTCTAGTACAACGACTTTGACAGTGAACGTTCAAGACGACGATGATCAAGATCCATCGTTCATCTACAAAGGTTGCACTCTACACGAAGGAGCTTGCTTCAATCCTGAATACTCTAGTTATGTAAGTTGCTTTTAATATAATTTTAACCGTTTAAAATGGGTTTTTATCCTTACTAATATTATTAATGAGAAAGTGAGTTTGTTTGTTTGTTATTCATTCACGGCTTGACTAAGCAGCTGATCATTATTAAATTTGCATGCATATTGTTAGGGGTACAGAGCCCAACGCAGGCTACTTTTTATCCCGTGAAAGTATGTCGTTGCAATGGGAAAATAATTTATCTACTATAGCTGTATCGGCCAACAGATGGCGCCACAAATCGCGCTATGGGTTGTTTTGTTGTCAAACGAGATCTTTGTCATAAAATTAACGCGAGCGAAGCCGCAGGGAAAGGCTAGTTTCATATATTGCATTGTCAGTAGGTCTAGAATTCTAGAAGGATAAGTATTTGACGGGGAGTTGAAATTTTTCATTCAACAATATAAAAAATAATAATTAAGAATGATTAGTTAAATCGTAACAACTACAAAAACAATCATAAATTGAAAGCCATCCTTTATGACGTAATAATTTTTAAGAAGGGATTCTGGAATTTGGTATAAGAATGGCAATAACAACTTTTAAATTTATAGGTCAATTCCGGCGTACTGGCCGGCCTTCTAACCATCGAACCAGAGAAGATACAAGCAGTAGACATGGACACCCTTGATGCTCGGATCCGTTACAGCATAGATAGCGGAGAACCTGATTCCTGGAGTCAATACTTCTCAATAGATCATAACACTGGCGCTGTTAGGCAACTCACACCTGTTGACACTACCCTCGCCAAGAAGTTCCAACTTGTTATTAAGGTGAGATAACATAGTTTTAACACTACTTACATCCTGGCTGCAATAAAATTCTTGACATGACATTCGGTGTAATTAAACTAAATTTCGTGCTGAATAGCACTGTTACATTTATATCATAAGTACAGTCAACCTATGAAAGAGATGATCAGAGTAGAGACCAAAAATTTTGATCTTTATGAAGCTTGTAATTTTTTACATAGTACAATATGAATACTAATTGATAAATACAAAATCGCATAAGGCCCAACTCACCGCTTCACTTCCTTGAACCTTCTTTAAAGAAATTACAACAAAGAATGTTTGAAAAAAAACACTTCTTCATCTAATATATTTGATTTCTTTCAATTAAAGGCGGAAGAAGTAACAGAAGCCAAGAGGTTTACAACAGCAAAACTCACAATAACAGTACGTCCAGTGGACGCCAGTCCTCCAGTTGTCGAAGCTTCATCAGATGAGGGTGAAGTCGAGGAGAACTCTCCTAAAGGCACCAAAGTGTACGATCGGGATGGACATCCGATTATGTTGAGAGTCACGGATCCGGATTTGGTAAGTCAAATTGAGATACTTTATACTAAAAGAATTAAAGTAAAAAATTGACGGTAATTAGATTAGTTCCAAATCGCCATAATTGCCAACGACAGAAGTTGATGGAGACTTTATCCATTCTTGAATGGAATCCCACCAAGGCCACAACCTTCAGACACGAAGAACCGACCAGAGAGATTAGATTGGTTAGTAAGTAATATATTTATGTATGTTGAATCTCTTTTTTTTAACTAATGTTCTCCCAGACCTGACGGTTTGGGAGAACATTAGGTGTAGGAGGGTCTTTTAATAGCATCACTATTCGACAATAGTGATGCTATTATAAATGATAATCGTATAAAATCTCTGTAACTGCACACAGTACACAATAGAACTAGAAACTACAGACAAATATTATATTTTTAGTAAAGTTTTTTTATAATTATTTTCAAGTTTATTTTTTCATTTCCAGGGTCCAAATGATCCAATACCGCAATACACATTCGAATTAACGACAAGCTACTTTGATATCGACAAAGATGGTTACCTAGTCGTCAGCAACGACAAACTTGACCGTGATCCACCGAACCCTGGGAAATTCAGATTTCAAGTAAGTTGTTTTATTTACTTTCACCCTAGGGCTTAATTAAAATCTGTTTTGTCACTGTTATTCTTAATTGAATTAATTTAAGTGCAAAAGTGAGTGAGAGGCCCGCTGGGCTATGTTTGCTGTATCTATGTTTCTTGACACCAGATAATTTGAATACTACATACATACTACATAAACTAGAAATTGTATGACGACACTGACTACAATGTTTTTCAGATATATATGGGTACATTTGGGATTTGAAGGGAATTTACAGGGATTTAAAAATAAATGTATCAAATTTGAATTTACTACTTTTTTGTAGTCGCTTATTCTTCACTCTTTTTCTATTTCTTCGTGTACTTCGCGGTTTTTGTTTCGATTATAACATGCGTGATATGGAATAACTTAAACGTCACCGTACCCATGCTATCTGGAAAACACTATAGAAAGCGTTTCGTCTCATTTGGCGAAATTCACAATTATGGTCTGAACTGAAAACACCTCAAAATCGCAAACAATCCAAATAGCAGTTGGTCCATATTAATAGTTTTTTTTTTACTGATTCCACAAAATTCGTTAACGACGTCTACCGCTGTTATATAAACTACTATTAAATTACAAATTCGGTCACAGATCAAGAAGTTTAATGTATAACTCTAAATATTTCAGGTTGTAGCGCGTGAGGCAAGTGGTGGAGCAGCATCAGCGCCTCTGTCTTTGGCAGTAGCACTGTTAGACCAGAACGACAACGCGCCGGTCATACCTAAGACACTGCCAATCATTGTACCGGCTAGTTTAGAGCCTACTGCTGTTCATAAGGTTTGTTTCGCTTTCGTTAATCACGATAGACCTTAATTATATTAGAGTAAGCACACAATAAATTGGAAAATAAATATCATTTCATTTCTTTATTTTTTAATGGCCGGCAATATCTTTGGATCCAATTACGGGTACATTTCCGACAAAAAATGGGATAAATTGTTATTTAGTAATTGTTTTTGTATGTATTATAAAAACAGTACCTATCACGCTAGCTGATTTTACATAATGCCTTTAGTAGTGGGGTGAATGTGACATAAACATTTTTTTAATTTATTATAGCAACACCAGGTAAATCAGGCAAAGCAATCATTTTGTGGTGTTCATGCCATGTTGATTGTTCTTCATTAAATTTTACATGGAAGTATTAAAAAAAAGAATTAGTATTAATATACGATATTTATGGTTATCTTTGATATTTGCAGGTGGAAGCAGTCGATATCGATGAGGGTGAGAACGCACGTATCACGTATAGCATTTACCACGTTTCTAATAACGGTGGAAACAAGTTCACTATTGATCCTAACACCGGAGTAATATGTAAGTTGCACTTTTACACTTCTTTTCTTTCTAGTGTTATACCATTGTTATCCGTATTAAGATATCGCGAAAATATTGTATTTTGTAACGGCTAGTCTTACCGTCAGTTTCTGAATGTGTTAGACTTTCACTACCCATATAACCTATCTTTCGTAGGTCACAAGTCATTCGTAATAAAATTTCTTAGAACTTATTACTTGTATAGTATAGGGACAAATCACACAGATTGAGCTAGCCCCAAAGTAAGTCCGAAACTTGTGTTATGGGATACTAACTCAACGATACTATATTTTACAAATACATATATAGATAAACATCCAAGACCCGAGGCCAATCAGAAAAAGTTCGTTTTTCACCATGACCCGACCGGGATTCGAACCCGGGACCTCATGGGTGGCGGATGGCCATTATTTAAATGGGTTTTGGAAATTATAATGGTTTAATATATTTGTTATATTTATGTGGAACTTTTTGTATTATTTTATTAACTGTGAAGAATTAAATTGTTGCTTACAATAGTAGAAAAATAAATGAAATTCCTTTTATAGTTCCAATGAGAGAGTATGTCACAAAACGAAAAGGTATTACCGCACATTATCACAATATAAAGTGTACACAGATTTTTGATACTAAAATACTTTAATCTTTATTTTTTTCACTTATTATAGTTTGACCGAAACATCTGTATCGCGCTTATTAGATATTCGTTACAAACTGCATTTTATTTAAATAATAACTTAATGAAAAATAACCGATATTTTTTTTTACCAAAACGAATTTAAACATTTGCTAGCTTAAAAAACGGGTAATTTTATGCGATATCTCGCAAATAACAAAATCATGTTACGTTCTCAACAACAGAAGAGAAAATATATTTTTTTTCGTTATGAGACCATCAAAATGAGCAACTTTGAATATTTTTTTCTCGGAAACTGTTTAAGATAGACTATGGGTTACTTTTATCAATTTGCTAAGAATGGCTTGTTTATTAAAGTTAGCTGATTAACAAAAAATGTCCGCTTCCAAGGGATTCTAAAAGACTGTGCGCCTCTTCTTTTGCTCTTTCTTTATATAGTATAGGAAGGACAGTTTCGGTTAAACTTTAAGCATGTTTTTTATAGCACGAGTGAAAAACACAGATGTTATTACTTTTGTGATGATTTATCCACTCGCACTGATTTGACGTATTTTAAGACATTACTAAAACAATGCATAATGCAAATAAATAAATCTTGAAATATACAAATTTTCCTTATCTCTTCTCTCCCTATTCACTTCCTTGTAGCAGGTAACGCATTGACAGTGCCTCTGGTATTACTGATGCTTATAGACAACTAGCGAAACCCTCGCTACTTTTTTAGCATGCATTTATACACAGCAGCGCATCTACTTTATTAAGCGACATTGACAATCAGACTTGACGTTCACTTTTCGGGATAAAAAGTACCCTATGTGTTAATCCAAGGCATCAGCTACCTACATACCAAATATCATAAAATTGGTCTAGCCATTTGAGCGTGCAGAAGCAACAAACATATCACAAACTTTCACTTTTATAATATTTTTTTTTGTGCGGCTTAAGTGGCACTGCGACCAGGACTGGTCTATTGTGATCGCCACATGATTTGTTAGAGCTCACCGCTAAACCCTGCAGCTGTGATGAGCCGAAGGATTTGCTTAGGGGGGAACTCCTTTAACTCATCTGGGCTTATTAAGTGTTTCCCTAGATTTATAATATTAGTGGGATAATAGTCAAATTAGTCAACTACAAAAAATTTGGTGGTTCTAGATATAAATAGTCTCATCTCAAATGGCTACTTTTGACCGTGAAGAAGTAACTAACATACTTCGCCTTTATAGTATTAGGATAAAAGCTAATTATTTTATTATTTTCATACATACAGCAAGCACAAGTCGCCTACAAGCAGGTGAACAATACAGTTTGACTATTCGAGCCACTGATGCCAAAGGACTCAGTTCTCAAGGGATTGTGGAGTTGTCAGTTGCACCGGGACCGAACACCAGGCCACCGCAGTTCTCGTCGCCAGAATACTATGCACCGGTATCAGAAGGAGCTTCCATCAATTCTACAGTCACTACTGTTACTGTAAGTACTATTTTGGTGGTTAGTATAGGCAAATACTATAGAAACTCAACTCGGTAGAGTTTCTATAGTATTTGGTATGGGTAATGCGTCTCAAATGTCGATCCACTCGAAGACCACTTGCTTAACCTATCGATTTGTCTATTGACAACATACGAGATCAGTATTGTATTCCACTTAATTCCGGTGAAGTGTAAAAATTTAAATACTGGTCGTCGTCAATCACTTGTTCAGGTTCATTGATCATTTAGTTTGACAAGTGTGCTAATTGAGACGAAAAATTAAATTTTACTAATTACTTACTTAAAGCCATCGAATCTAGACTGTTGTAACGTGTGATACTTTAATGACTGCTTACATTATTAATCTTTATTTTAACACTTTTACAAATCATCACTTAACATTACACTCGGCAGCCATAGAGGAAGAAGAGGGACAAAGAAACGGGGTTCTGACATTAAAGTGTCACTTGTGACCAAAGACTATAAAATACGTTTCGATACGCAACAAAAACCATTGGCTTGCCTTATCGATTTGTCATCTATTGACAACATACGGGATCAGTATCGTATTCCTCTCAATCCCGGAGAAGTTTAAAAATTAAAATACTGGTCGTCAATCACTTGTGTATGCATTGATCAATTAGTTTGACAAGTGTCCTAAGTGAGACGAAAAATCTAATATTTTACTAATTACTCACTTAATGCCATCGACTCTCGCTCCCAACGAAATAAAACCATTTCTTCGATTAAAGAAACAAACAAAGACCAAGTAATATTATTTGAATTTCAGGCTAAAGATCCAGAAAACGAACTAGTGACGTACTCAATTGTATCAGGGAATGATTTGCGTCAATTCGCCATAGGTTCAAACACTGGTATCATCACTGTCATTAGACGACTTGACAGAGAAGTGCTTACGAGATATCAATTGGTGAGTAGATTATTTAGAAGCTATGTCTGTGAATTAATAAGGCATCCTGTAAAAAAGAAAAAATATTTGCAGCATATTATTATATAATATACCCCATGTAAAGGGTGAAGAAGCTATGTCAATAATGTACAACATGTATTGGGCATGACTTGTACAGTCAGCGGCATGAATATATTGTCATTTTAGTACCTTGTCACTATAACGTTGACATTCACTTAAAAGTCTTCAGTAGTTAGAATAAAATACAAAAGTGACAAGGTACAGCTGACTGCACCTGAGTGCACGTTGAGCTTTACACTAGCAGTACAATTTTGGCTCTTATGATATAGAACTTAAGAAGGGTACAAAGTCTGATATGTAAAGGTTGACGTGCTCTTGTCTGTACTAAAATTACAGTCGGTATATTTATGCTGCTGTCAACTGCTAACTGATATAATCATGTGATATAAAAATATTCTTTTGTAGAGAAACCTTTGACAATTTACTTCTGTATGCAATAAAAAAATAATATAAAACAGACCCGAAATAAATAAATTTGATTACTATGTTTTATTCTAGATGGTGAAAGCTGAAGATCCAGGCAGATTATCCAGTATTGCGACGGTTAACATCAAAGTTACCGATATCAACGACAATAACCCGAAATTCGACGAAGACTCATATTTGTTCCACGTTAAAGAAGGTAGGTATTTCAAATGAAGATTTTGGGCCGGTTTTACTATGTTCTCCCAGCCTCCCAACCGATTTATCCAAGCTCTCTCATATATGATATTTTTCTAACATACATAAACCAACACTTGGCAAATTATTTGACTGATAGCACAGTGCTGATAGTCTATCTGAGACTTATCACGTGTAACTGGTTGGTATCATAAATTAGGTGAAAAAAAAACAAGACAAAATTATGACTACTTTTAGCCATGTAGTTTTATAACATGATGCAAAAAGTTCAGTAATCTGGCGAAACCCGCGTAACTTTCTTTGCGTGTATCTCGCTTTCCCGTGGGAATTTTAGAATAGATTATACATAACCTTTCTCTTCAATCACTCTATCTAATAAAAAAGCCGTATACATATGGACAGACACACAGACAGACATTTTTTCATCTATGTAAAGATTGTTATATTAACATACCTTAATTTAAAGTAATTTGTTGTAATTTGTTTCAGGTGCCAAAGCAGAATTTGTTGGTTATGTTCACGCCACAGATAGCGACGAGGGTGTAAACGCTGTGGTATCCTACAGCATACCTACTCATCTACCATTCAGTATAGACAATGGAACTGGCATGATTGTTACTAATACGGAACTGGACTATGAAAGTACTAAGGTATGTTATATTTTTATAAATTACATTTCCCGAGAACACGTGTTTTATAGTCACTTGAGACATATACACTGGGCGTCAAAAATAAGTAGTACAGTTTTAAAATTGCAATTACTCTTAAACTATAGAAGTTAGAGTTTTGAAATAAAAGTCATTTTATAGCAAATTTAACAAATTTTCTAAAAATAATATTTTATTTAGCATTAGTAAAGTTTTACACTGAAAATTAAGAAAAAACTAAAAAGCTAACCATTTTGAAGTAACTATCAAGAACTTAATTTTTACGTTTTGGGCCTTGTTCCCACTTTAGTAACTTGTGTTGCCACCTCGGGCTCTGATGACAGCTTGGAGCCGGTTTGGCATGCTGAACACTAAGTTTCGGAGGCGGTGTTGGGGAATATTCACCCATTCTTCTATCAGGACCTGTTTTAGAGCTCTGAGGGTGGCGGGGGGTGGTCTGAGTCTTCTGACTAGCCTCCCAAGCTCATCCCAGGCGTGTTCAATCGGGTTAAGATCTGGGCTTCTTGATGGCCAAGCCATCAAGCTGATGCCAACCTCCTGAATGTACTCTTGTACGAGATGAGCGGTGTGTGGCCGGGCGTTATCATGCATTAGTATCGCTCCATCACCCATATTTGCTAAATATGGCCCTGCATACTCGATAAGGATCTCTAATGCATATCTTTCACCAGTCAGAGTGCCATTTTCTATGACCACTAGCTCTGTGCGACCCTCTGAATATATGCCAGCCCATACGTGTACAGAGCCCCCGCCGTATTGAATTCTTTCCGAGATGCAACCTTGAATGTATCGCTCACCAGGTCGCCTGTATACTCTCCGCGTTCCATCGGAAGTGAATAAAGAAAACCGAGTTTCATCTGTGAACAAAACTCTTGTCCATTCTTCTTCGCCCCATTGTACGTGTTGACGGGCGTAGCGTAGTCTTGCTACTCGATGCCCTGTCTCAAGTTTGGGGCCATTTGCTGGCCTGTACGACTTCAGGTTGGCTTCAGCAAGGTCTTCTCCTCACTGTACTCTCACTAACGTAGTCTCTTCGGGTCTGAAGAAGCTGTTGCTGGACCTTAACTGCATTAAGGTGACGATTTCTTAACACAGTAGAGACAATTAAGCGGTCTCTCGGGTACTAGTGCACCTGGGTCTGCCATTACTTGGTCTCCTTAGATGGTTTCCAGTCTCTTAGTACCTTCGCTTTACTTGCTGGATCGTTCTTAGAGTTACACCCACCGTTCTTGCAGTATGACGCATACTGATGCCTACTTCGAGAAAAGTTATGATTCTTGCACATTCTTCTGGTGAAAGAGGCATGATTAGTGAAGTTTACTCGCTGAAGACACATTTGCTTTTGAATTGCAATTGATTTATCAGCAATAAAGAAAACAATAAAAAACAAAAGTACAAGCCAACAGTTTAATAAAGAGTGTTTTTGTTTATTAAGTTTTTTTTCAGTCAATCTTTAAAAAATGATATTTTGCATGACGTTTTTATTAAATGAAATGAAATTGTCTTTTAACTTTTTTTTATTTCAAAGGTCTAGCTTCTGTAGTTTAGGAGATATTGCAATTTTAAAACTGTACTACTTACTTTTGACGCCCAGTGTAGTTAAAGTTTTTGGTTATTTAGGAAACCTATTATTAGCCATAATTTTGTTAAAAATGTGTTTGTAAAATTATGTTGTAACGCTGTTGGTTTTAAATAGATAAATAAAGACTGGACGTGGTTGACTGGTCCCATGCTCGAGTGGCTATGGTTACTTTAACCCTGGGAGGGTTATGAGTTCGAATCATAATGATTTCTATAGAAAGTCACTCTATATGTTTTCTATAGACAATGGCGAAAGAAAACCAGGCACGATCTATTGTCTTCTTTTAAACATTTTTTTAAATGTATAAATAAATCGACAAGCGATAGCCATGAATAGATTACTAGTGAAACCTGCGCAAATTCGTTTGCGTGTGTTTATTTATGCACAGCAGCGCCATCTATATCAGACTTTGACCAAATCCTACGGGAATCGCGTACTTTTCGGGATAAAAAGTACCCTATGTGTTAATCCAACATATCAGCTAGCTACATACATACCAAATATCATAAAAATTTGCCAAGCCGTTTGAAATTGAAGAAGTAACAAACATACACATAACTTTCGCCTTTATAATATTAGTAGGAAGTAGGATTATAAAGATA
This sequence comes from Endotricha flammealis, assembly GCA_905163395.2. NCBI lineage: Eukaryota > Metazoa > Arthropoda > Insecta > Lepidoptera > Pyralidae > Endotricha > Endotricha flammealis. Next base: position 11,632,932 of record LR990860.1, read on the forward strand.
AAAAACCGGGCAAGTACGTGTCGGGCCACGCACAATGTAGGGTTCCGTATTTGCTGTGCTTTGCTTGCCTTCAGTTGAGTCCAATATCAAATTCCATTACATTTGTAAGTTTTCATCAAAGAAAATTTTTATTAGTTCGTCGGCTATTACTCGGTAACTAGTAGAGCCTACTTAATCGTTATAGTTTCCATTGAAGGTTCAGCATATGGATTACTACCATGATTTTTTTCAAATTTCTAAACATAATACTTTCGGAGATAGAGGGGGAGGGGGACCACCGTGCAAAACGAAAATTGACACGATAAATGTAAATAATTCCGAAACAGATCATTGTTCCGAACAAAGATCTTCCCACACCCTCAATGTTTTGAAGAGACCTATCTAACAATACTCCACAAGATGGGGTGGGCGCGTTTTCACTTTACATGTAGGGGAGGCAACCAAAAAAAAAACATTTTCACTTTACATGTAGGGGAGGCAACCCAAAAAAATTTTTTTTTTCAAAATTTTCTTCCAGCACTTTGTTAACATTGTTAAACAGCATTAAGCGTGTAGGCGCTAGACTGCGGACAGACAAACAGACAGACAAACGGACATGGCAAAACTAAAAGGGTTCCTTGTAGTTTACTACGGAACCCTAAAAAGAGAAAGTTGTCGATAGTACTATACTACAAATAATTGTAAGTTTTAAGTGCCCAATAAACATATTTTCTTACTTTCTTTCGATGAAATCTTGCACTGTTTATTTAATCCTGTATTCCCTTTTCCAGGATTACGCTTTCGTAGTAACAGCGACAGATGGAGCAATAGATAAACGTCTGGGTACAGCTTCAGTCACCGTACAGGTACAAGACATACCTGACGAGGCACCAGTCTTCCAACAGTCTTTATACAGTGTACATGTACCGGAAAATGTTGCTAATTATCCAGTCGTTAAGGTTACTGTAAGTATACAAAAAATTCACACACTACTTGCACACTTGCGTCATTGTTCAGAAAATCTGGGAAGGCCGATACTAGACCGTCCAGCGAAACATTTAAATTTTTTGAACACTGAGCAGTACTTAAATAATTTGAGTCTTGTGAATAAAAAATGTAAAACGCAAAAAATTGAGCAGACTGGGAACTTTTTTTAATACTTTGACAACCAAAATAAATCATTTACAAATGAATGCATTTTGCTTTATACTTTTAGTCCGTCGAATGTGTACATTTAGTTGTAAGCATTCTACAGAGTGTCCACGGACAAAGATTTTTTGTGTTATATTACAAAGGCATAAAATGTTTTTTCAGGCTATAGATCCGGATACATTGCCAGAAATCACTTACACGATAATGTTAGGTGATACAAATTTATTCTCAATTGATCGTAAAAGTGGGATGATCAGAACACTAAAGGCGTTAGACAGAGAATTGACAGCAAGACACGAACTCATTGTGGGTACAGAAGAGAATAATGGAGATGGACCAGGTGTTACTACCACTGTGGAAGTTCTTGTTGATGTAAGTCCTGGCAACATTATAAAAAGTTCTGATGAAAAGTTATTTATTTTAATAAATTAATGAGCAGATTTATTTCTAATCTACTTCTTTAGTGAACACGCTGAAATTGTGTCTAAGTTGGGGATTTTTGTACGTTGTATCTGAAAGAGATGAAAATGATTTGTCACGCTTACTAGCAATGATTTTATAGAACTTTAGTAATCTAACTTATGTATGGGACGTGTGGAGGGAAAAAGGGGAGTTTTTTGCCCAGCAGTGGGACATACGTGGATATTTAAAAAAAACTTATGTATTATCAGAGATTTATCTGTTATGAAATTTTCAGATTTACGTCATAAACCCATTGTTCTAATTACTGCCGAAGACAAAAAAAAATTGAGTCATTAACTAGAAGTACCGTCTGAACTTGTTTTTAATCTCAAAGAAATTAAATTGATTAGGATTACAATATGACTCTCCTCCATAGCAATAGTATTTGTTATTTATTAATATATTTTTGAAATTTTCAGGATAAAAATGATAACGAGCCAATATTCACATCAATTCTTCGTCCAGTCACAATCGAGGATTCTTCCTCAATAGGAAGTCTTGTTCAAACAGTGACTGCTTTAGATGCTGACGCTACTCCACCCAATAATAGGGTTCGGTACAAGCTTGTGGGCAGAGGAAAAGCATCTAAATATTTCCATGTTGAACCCGATACAGGTGCATTGAGAGTTAGAGATGATCTGAGAAAGGAAACTGATAGTGAATATACCGTAAGTATAGAAAAAAAAAATATCCAATCTGAGGAGCGTCCTAGAATAGCTCGCGTTAAAGTTATTAATTTGTATGTATATAAACAGTCGCCGAATTAACTTTTTTCTTTATCGGTCAGTTACGTATTTTAATTGCACATAGTCTCAAGCTATCTTTTCTTCTTATTCTTCCTTAATTAATGGCGTTTCTGTCGTGTCTTAACGACACATAGACAATTTCGCCAATGTCGAGTAATTTTTTTTAATTTTTTTTTATAAATAAATTGGGACAATCCATACAGATTGAGCTAGCCCCCAAAGTAAGTTCGAAACTTGTGTTATGGGATACTAACTCAACGATATTATAACAAATAAATAAATACATCCAAGACCCGAGGCCAATCAGAAAAAGTTCGTTTTTCATCATGACCCGACCGGGGATCGAAACCGGGACCTCCTGGATGGCGGTCTAACGTGGTAACCACGCCACGGAGGTCGTCAAAAATGAACACTTTTTAACCAAAAAGTACACTTTATAAAGGCAATGATGTACAGTGAGGATCCGAGGTCGCCATCTTGACGACCTTCGTTGACAAGGCGGCTATCTCCAATCAAGCTATCTCTTTTATTCTTCTTTATTTTGACAGTGACCGCTATAATGTAATGTGTTATTAACTTTATAAATCCGTTTCAGAAACTATCTGAAAGTTCCTTAATCAATAACGCATAATTAGAAGTTGTTATCCAGATTAAAGAAATGAAAACCTCTTTTAAAGATAGGTAGAATATAACATCTGAAATATTTTTACAGGTGGATGTCCAAGCGTACGACCAAGGCGAACCGGTAATGTCCACAGTCTCAAGTCTGACCGTTTACGTCAGTCATTCAGCCACTGTTCCACCAGACGTGAGTATTCGAAAATATTACTTAAAAATTATATTGACCGCTAGACCTCACAAAAATGTCAACTGATATTCCGTTATCCACTTAAACTAGTAGTATTATATCGCGACATCTATCTAATATCTAATAATATAAAGCTGAAAAGATTGTTTGTTTGTTTGAATGCGCTAATCTCAGGAACTACTGGTTCGAATTGAAAAAATATTTTCGTGTTGGATAGTCCAGTTGAGGACGGCTTTAAGCTATATAACATTACGCTGCGACCAATAGGAACGAAGCATCACTGAAAAATGTTTCAAAAACGGGAAAATTATTCATATCGCCATAGTGTTTTCGACAACCACGCGAACGAAGTCGCGGGCATAGCTAGTTATGCATATTTTTTTTCTTGTAGTCATGGTTGTCCATGGGCAGCGGTCATTGCTTACCATCAGGTGACCCGCTAACTCGGAATGTCCTTATCTGTCATAAAAAAAATCGGTTTCATACATTTAGTAAGGTTAGAATTAGTCATAGTAACGTGTGCGCAGCAACACACGTTACATAATGTTCTAAAACCAATCTAAATATACGAAACGTCTTGTGTCACGATATACCTTAACTGGTATAACTTTTAGCGTAATGTATACATCATGGTAGTAAACGGTACAGAATACAACATCGCAACGACGCATGAATTATCTGATATAATATCGCCTTTACGCAACACAAAAACACCCTCAAATACATTTTTAGTAATCATCATCAACATATTGAAATTGTAACACTGTTGCTGTGCCAAATAAATAAATAAATATCCCGTTTCTGCCCACTACTGAGCAATTGGCCTCTCTTTTTGTACAGTATTTTTAAGCATTTTGTTTTCAATTTACAGGCTGGTCTTGGTTTTGCGGACACGGTATACACTGAACACGTAGCGGAAAATTCTCAAAATGGCACACTAATAAGGACATTACCTGTCTTAAACAAGAAACAACATTCCATGGACACTCCGTTGAAGTGTATTCTTACAAAATCTTCACAAAAAGGTATGTAGTGATGATTGTGGAAGTATCAACATTTAAAATTAATTATAAACCGGGAATTAACACAATCATATGTATATTGATTGGCATTCAACATTTTTATAGATATTTGTTTACAAATGTATTTTTTTGAAAAAAAAAAAGAAATGGCGAAAGAAAACCAGTTACGGCCTTTTTTATCAATCTGAGGTCGCTGTTGTTGATCCTGGCCATACGGAAGACACATCGGTGGGAATGTGTGGGAAACAACATTTAGCAAAACTAGGGCTAAATTAAGACCTTATTTTAATTATTAATCAAACAATTATTTTACAGGAGTATTCTACGTAATTCTAACAACAGAAAGAGACTGTGCCATATACCTCAACACAAGTTCCTTGGACTATGAAACGCTGTCGGAATATTCTTTAGAGGTTCAATTGGAATCTATACAGGGTTTAATAAACCCTAATAATAGTAAAGCGACAATAAAAGTGCATGTGACAGATGCTAATGATAATAAACCCATATTTATGTTCCCTGAACAATCTACCATAGTGAGTGCCACAGGGAAATATTATGCTATAGTTACCAAAGATATGTTATTGGGAACAAGTGTCTTGCAAGTGAAGGTAAGTTATAATTTCATAATGTTCTGTTTGTATTTTTGTAATTGTTTTTTGTATAAATGGCAATTTTTTTGATTACAAATATCATAAAAATAATTTTAATAGAGAGTAATAGAATCACATTCTAAATTTAACGACACATTAACGACCAGTTTCTGAAACACATTTCAATTCTAAAGCCACATTAAAGTCTCTAGCTAAGCATATCTTTTTTTTATTTTTAAGTTTGACAGTGACAGTTATATTTAATTCGTAATTAACTTTACAAATGCGTTACAGAAACTGGATTTAAATCTCATGTAATTTTTAAATTAAGGAAAAAAATCATTTGCGAATTTGTTGTCATGTTGAAATGTTTCATCATATCATATCAACCCATAATCATCTCACTGCTGGGATACGGGTCTCCCTTCAATCGAAGGTGATTAGAGCGTACTCTGCCACGCTGCTCCAATGTGGATTGGCAGAGGCCGGTGTTTTCAAGCCGCCCGAAGGCCACCGACTTGGCTTAACGACTGTCATTCATCGACAACAGCCGGGACCAACGGCTTAACGTGCCCTCCGAAGCACGGAGAAGCTCGAGATTACGAAACCCATCCAAACGCTGGCTAGGGTCGACGTCGCTTAACTTGCGTGTTCATATTAGAGTGCGACACACAGCGACGCCATCGAGCTCCTCGTTGAAATGTTTATGCAACTTGTATTTTGCAATTCATTCTTTTTTGTCAATGGGAATTTAAAAGAAACTTAAATATACCTAATCATTATTCATTAATTCCTAGAGCAACTGTTTTAATCCTAATTATCATCACGACACGCAAAATTTTAAAGTAATTTATCACCACAAATGATTGAAATCTTATTTATATCTGTTTTGACAGGCTAAAGACAATGATAGCGGCAACTACGGCAAACTGGAATACCAGAAGAATTCCTGGACCAAAGCAGCAGAAGAGTACTTTAGTCTGGACCCTGATACTGGCGTCGTGAGCAACATCAAAACATTCGAGAATGTTCCACAGAATGTTCTCCCCTTTAAGTTCAGTGTCACCGCCAGGGATAACCCTTATTCCCCACAAGATTATAATATTGCGAGGGTAGCTGTCGTAGTAAGTAAAAATATATACAAAACCTTCTATATTTATGTTTTTTATTTATAGTTGTTAGGCAACTAGCCATTCATATTTTTGAAATTGATTTTTTGAAAGAAAAATTTCACCTCCTCCCCCCAGGTGGGATTCGAACCCACGACCCCTCGATATCCGGCCGAGTGGTTCTATAGTTTAATTCTATACAGTCTTACTGAATTCTATTGCCGGAAGAAATTGATTATTAATATTAGATTGGTGATTTGATTTATTCTAAACTATCAATATGATGTCTAAAACAAGGTATTTGAGTCGTCAAACTTTTCTGTTGTACAAATATAACAGATTGCATTCCGCGGATCAATTCTTTAAAAAAAACTATGCAGTTTATAAATGGTTTACTAGACAAATCATACTATTGCGTAGACTCTAGCAATACTATTGTAATTTTTACTTTGGTTTTTGTTTAATAGAAAAATATTTTTTTATTTATTAAGTTTATCCCGTGAAAACTGCTCTAAATATATATTTCATGGCCTACATTATATTAAAAAAATATATTTTTTCAGATAAATCTGCTGCAAAAAGACAATCAACTTGTTGTACAAGTGTCAGATTTGAGTCCAGATGTAATGCGTCGCCGTTACCGCAGTTTGCTAACAGCAATAGAAGAAAAGACTGGATTAATAGCGGGTGTTGAGAAATTAACCGCTAAAAGATATTTAGGTGTGAATAAAACTATTGAGATAGACTCCAGGGGAACCGATGTGTGGTTATACCTCCTCGATCCGAATACTGGAAGTATATTGACGAGGGAATCGGCTGCTGTTAAAAAGTAAGTTTTTATTTCCATTTTTGTGTATAACAATCCGCGCCATGAGAGATGAGCCCTGATGTATCACGTAACTTGATTTGCGCAGTAGATGATTTTCATTCCATTTTACTAAAAATCAAATCGGCAATCTATCAAATCTCATCTCTCGTGGCGTGGATTGTAACAGTTTCTCACTTTTGATTCCCATAAAAAAGTAATTTACATTTATTAAGATGTTTTTTTTAACTTGTTTGCTCGAGTAAAATCTCTCAATGCACCTACAAAAAAAACGTAAAGCCTTAAGCCAAATCAATAATCCTCCACAATATTTAGGCTATTTTTTGTTACATAATATTTACTTGAGAATGCATTAGCAATATTTTTTAGCGTGTTATAAATAAAATAATTTTGTTTTATAGGGCAATAGAGAGTGGAGTACATAAAGCAGTTGCAGCCAGTCTCCAATCGCAAGTTAGCGAAGTACAACCTCCTTTGGTTGAAGCAGAACAGCCAACGAGACCGCATATGGCAGTTGCGCCTTTAGGCACAGCTCTACCAGCGGCTTTGATCGCTTTAGCTGCACTTGTATTAGTCGCTGCAACCACTGCGACTGTTTATATTTGCGCTTCATGGAACAGGTAAAGAATATTATTAATTTTGTATGCTTACGTAATGGACAACGCAGACGACTGGCTATCCGTGAAAGAAATTTTTGTCTATGAAAATAGAACCTATGTAATTATATGCAGTAATGCACATGCCGTGCAAAAAGTCTGGCGCAAAAAAAAAGTGTAAATAAATAGAACGTTTGGTTCATATGCGCTACTTTTTACTTGTTGTCGTGCGTGACTTCTCCGCAAATAGGCATCTGATGTGAACATGCGTTAGCCTAGACGTACTTTTGTCCGTCTTCACCAACGCCTAGCGGTAGAAATATCCTTATGTCATTAAATGTCATACAAATTGTTCCTGGACCCCTACTATGACCGCTTAAAACAAAACAAGAACGGCTGAGTAAGAGAGAGAGCGCAATACATGGAGTAAGGCGACGTCTACACAATCTCTTATGGATAGTTATAAAAGATCGTGGGACGGCCCCAGTTAGGTTATTAGGTGAAAACGGGCATTATTTTGCCATCTGCACATATAAATGTGCGTTATGTGCATTACATACAGTTTGTGCAAAATCCGTGACGGACTTTTTGTAGACCTTTTGATATTAATAATGAGAGAGTTTAAGAAAAGAGTGTGAGGAAATGGAGAAACTTATATTTTGTGAAAATGTACAGACGTTAGCGAAAAAAGAGTGAAGTTGAATGACATTATAAAAAACATAAAGAAAAAGGAAATATAACTATTTACAAAGAGTTCGGTTTGCCACAGATAACAATCACAGTATTCAGTGTGATACAATATTGCCCTCTTTATAGGTACAAGAAACATAAAGAGCAAGCTATGCAACAGTACGGTACACTTAGTATGAGCATGCCGCCGCCGCGACCACCATCGGGGTACGAGTCGAGTGAAGATGAACCAGCGCCGAGATACGAGACACAGGTATTTAAATATAACTAATTTAATTTATTAACAAATAAGAAAAATCAATAGGATTTTATTATCAACTATTCCATGGTAAAATGAACATGGTATAGGAACCTATAATAACACAAATAATGTATTACTGTATGACGAGAGAAAGTCTCTGTAAAGAACTACTCTATAAATAAAAGTTTTGAATATTCTGTTTATATAAAGTTGTTTTAGTCTGCTCTTGTTTATGACCTATGACAATAAAAAAATGTTTTAGTTAAAAAAGATTTAAAGCCAGGTTTTCCAACCGCTTTACTTTGTATGAAAAATTTAAGCGAGCGTGAATAAAATTGTTAAAGCGAACATAGTTATTATTTTGTTTATATGATGATGATTGAGGGCGTGATTGACTATTACTACAACTAATGCTGAATTACCTAATGAATGATTGACTATTACTATAACTGCTCTCTACTCTCTGTGTCTACAGGCGTGAACCTAATTTATTTTGTTTTAATAGGTACTCAACATGGCGGTCGACGATGCCGACTTGCAGCTAGATTTCAGTCCAAATAATCACGCATTCAACATTCACAGCGTCCAATATCTGTCCAAAGATAATGGTAAGATTTCTAAAAACAATGTTTTTGTCTGTCTTATGGCTCACATCGAGTATGTAGGTATGCTGATCCTGAATGCTCGATGGTTGCTAAGATTGAGACCCAGCGCCATCTAGTCTCAAACTGAGTAAACCTGTTTACTGTGATGTGCAATGCAATGAAAGTTTTTCTCAGTTTCGATACTAGATGGCGTTATATCACTTAAACTTTTAATTTGTACAATTTTAATTTATATCAAAGGTGAAAGGAGCCCAACGCTCTCAGAAACCGCAACAACCGCCCGTGCATCGAGCGTCAATGAAAATGGTGGAACACTAAACAACAGTCACTTCGACACTATGGGAAACAGCTCATCCATTGCTCGCAATACTCAGACTTTAAACCGAAGAGTGCCAAACAACCACGCGTTGAACAACGCATTAGGAACCTTACCAAGAGTTAATAATAATAATGTCGGTGGCGGAATACTAGCCACGACGTTAGGTAGGAAGATCAATGGTGGTAATAATCATAAGAAAAAATCTTCACAGCCTATCATGGCGTATGATGAGATACCCGGATTACAAAGGTTAGTTAGATTAATATGTTCCATATCAGTTTTGCATATTTGTGATAAGTTAGAGTATGCACGATGATAATTTTCATGTTTTATCTGTGAGATAGGAATTTATCACGAACTTGTGAATCCTTTTTTTTAAAACTACTATTCACATTTGCAAACGGATGTCGTTTTGAATTTGGACAATTTATTAACTATTTTAAATTCCGAAAATCAGTAGTTCGAAACTCTTTACTTCGACAAAACATATTTTTGAATTTAAGTCCAGAAATATAGTCATTATGTTCCGTCCGAATAATTAATTGTAGAAATTCAGAATGACATCCTTTGCAAATACACTTTTTTGGAGTGGTAGAGCAATTATTATGAAATGGGCTAGCTCGACCGGGGAAGTCTCACAGAATATCGACGTAAAGCAGCAATGTGTTTCGTTCGGTAGTGAGAGATCCGGAAGCCCAACTCTTTCCCTATCCCCTCTTTCCCCCTCCTTCTCTCCCTTCCCTTCCTCCTTCCTTTCCTCCAACCTCCTTGGTGGACAACGCATTGGTAGTGCCCCTGGTCTTACTGATGTCTATAGGCGGCGGTGACCGCTTTCCATCAGGTGGCCTGCTTGCTTGTTTGTCTACAGTATGTCATTAAAAAAAAAAATTGCACACAATGTCGATACAATGTGAAGTTGCAATTTCGTTGCGTTTGCGTTTCACCGTCTGTTATGCGCCTTATTCTATCTGAGAAAATAATTCCGTTCTCCGCACTTCTCCGCATCGTTCAAGTCCAACATTAACAGCTCTCGTAGTTTTGCATGAAATAACAATAAAATATTTTATTACCCACATTATAAAATCTGACTAATTTGCTTACCCTTCTCAAACACACATTAAAACTACGCGTTTAATTTAAAACGTGCCTGGAAACATAACATTATTATGGTAACATATTTTATTATAGACTGTCGTCCAAACTTCGTTTTTTGTACCAATAGTATTCCAGGGATACTCTAAGTTGCCGTATACGCTCTTGATTGATTTACTTTAAATGTCGTCTACTGCCGAGCGAAACAGGAAGCCCAATCCTTCCTAAAAAGGCATTTGATTCTGTAGCTGCCGGTAAATTATTTGTAATTTAGCTAACTTTTTAATAATGATACCAGAAACAGTTCTAAGAAATATTTATTCAAAAGTAATATATTGAAGAAAGACCCGTATCCCTGCAGTGGGATGATTATGGGTTGATATGATGATGATGATGAAAACATTTCATATTTAGTTTAGTTAGAGGATTAAGAGGGAAAAAGAATTAAGATATATTTAATATTTCAATAAAAATGTCTAAATTACTATACTGTTTTTATTTCGGCTCGGCATAAGATAATATTTGTTAGTTGATACCTAACTGAAACACTTTTTGACATGAAAAGGAAAATACTTAAAAATATACACGATTGGTAGGAAAAAGAGATTTGGTCGACGGCCTATAACCACAGGATGTTAACCTAAACGGGTTGATTATACAAACGAGGATAATATATACTATGCATACTATTTAATTAGTGCATACTATATAGTTCTATTGTATCTTAGTACAAATGTTTGAACGAGACCCCTGTGAGTTAGGTATTGTTTGCTGTACCGTTACTTATGGAATGCTCCGCTATTTAGCATATAGCTTTTGGAAAAATGAGATATGCATAGCAAAAATTGGGACATTAGTTTATTACCCTCTCCCTCTCTCTCTTTCTCACACACACAGCCGCACACCGTTTTATTAACACAAAAGGTTTGCGAAAATCCGATAAATATAATAAAAATTACGGATATTTTTTATTGAAAAATCAGAGGAAGTTCGGCCAATATTGGACCTTCTTGATCTTCTGTTCGTTTCTGCCAATTTCTGTGGGAGGCATCTAGCTGATTATGTTTGCTATATTCTCGCGATATCTCCTTTATTTCTCCAGTTGTATATTTTAAACTATCGCGTTTTGAACGCATTATAATACTTTTTGAACGCGCACATAAACTTACTTGTTTTTACACACGACGTTTCGATCTCCCACAAAAGTGCCTAGAAAATAAAACAACAGTACCAACTGTTACACACAATAAAATGAAAAGCAACTTAGTCATTACACATCATATATACGTTATCTATCACATATATTTCTAAATTTCGAATGAATTGTCGAAGGGTTTCGAACTTTAGACTCTGTCGGAATAATCAGGCGCAACACAACTAGCGTGTTGCGCGTTCAAGCCCCGTTAATAAAGTGTTAAAATTTTCTTAAACTCCTATTTTTTGCAGGGCATTGGACAACGACAACGTAACGTTTGGTAAGAGGAATATTACCGGATATTACGACCAATCACCTGTGGAAACCACGACTGAATTATAGAAGATTCTGTTGAGAATAAAGAGGGAAATAATTTATTTTAAAGATGTGTATAGTGACTAACGTAAACAGAACTTATTTGCGGTTGTTATTCACAGTGAACTATCTTTTTGAACATTTTTATCATGAGAAATTATACATTAATATTATAAAACATTTCGTCCTGAGCTAGTTTTGTACTGTAAAATTACCTGTGTGGAAATTTTTAGTCTATCTATACAGAACTCGCAGAATTCCTAATGTCGCGTTTACATTGTTACCGAATGCGTCTGCAGCATTCGACCAAATTGACCCTTTGACATTCGGCTATGACCGAATACGACCGAAATTGCTTCTACTACTAGATCAGTCACCAACTAGTCAGAATTTATTATTCAGTTGGTGATCTAAATTGAGTGCAGCCGGAAACGACCAAATCTAGTAGAATACTTTATATTTCAGACAAACAGGGTCAAAAATATAAAAAATAATTAAAGTGCCTTATATCAATATTAAAACTAATCTCATTAAATACGTCGTACGTTCAATGATCCCTGTTTTATAATATTAGTGTATTTATTGCGTTATAAAGTATGTATAATAATCGTGAGCTCAATTTCGTAGTTTTAAAAAGTGATGATACGTCCCGTCCGTTTAATATTTCTAATGTTTTAGCATAATATATTGTGTTCAACGAATGTTAATATTTTAGATACCTATGAATATTTTCGCATGTTTGACTGAAATTGCGAATAAGTAGTGTAATTATGAAATAACGAATTTTTAGATTTGTACGTAACTGTACTACTTAGCGACGGCTAGTCTTGTATTGAATTGTGCATAATAATTTAATATATTTTTTTGTAAATAATAGAGGCATTACCTGTTAATGTATATGTTAAGGTACCTGATGTAAAAACAGTGTACTAAATTAAATTCTTTGTATAAATAATTTCTTAGGCGTTGTCCTGATACAACGCGAATACGCGATTATTGTAAGTTCGAATTCTTAATAAAGTAACATGAATTTTTAGAGTCCGATAGCGTCGTTGCACGAGTCAAAACTGAACGCGCAAGTAAATCAACGGAGACCCCTGGGTTTAAAAATTTCGAGATCTTTGCTTCCAATTCTGTGACCGTCAGGCGGTCTAACGCCATCTAACCTGTAGTTAACACGAATGAGACGCGTCATAAAGTTATTGTTATACTAGTCGCCAACACGGTTGGCTCGCGATGACGTAAAACGAAGTTCGAAACTCATACTTAATTACTCAATGCATAACGACAATCGATTTTCAATTGTTTTATAAACTGATCTCAAATTGTATCGCTTATTTTAACGCATATTCGCACGTGCAAAATTCCGTGGGAACTTAAAATAATAGTATTCATCTTGTATAAGGACGACGCCTTACTTATTCTAATTCCATGAAATATCGTCCTATCGATATCTTCAGGCGACTCATACTAAATACAATCAAAATACATTCTGTATAATCTATTGTTCTTTGATAAAGGGAATTTATAAATCTCAATTGAATCTTTTTTTTTCATTTTATACGAATTTTGTGCCAGTTACTGTTAACGAGTATTTAAGCATACAGTTATATATTTAATTTAATGTAAAAAATATATAAGAATGCTCATCTTTATATATCTGGTTCCAATAAATAATGTGCCAAATAATTTTCGATGAAATAAAAAATAAAAAATAGCTATTTTCTTCTACCATTACTGTATTTATTTGTACTTATATTGGCTAAGAAAATGTTACCTATAATTTGTTTCTGTGTATAATAATGATTTTGTAAATTTAATATTTTTTATGTCATTGTGAAAATTTTAAACATTGTATATTTTTGTCTAGAATTGTTAATATTTTTGTGGAATAAATTAATTTTTATTTTAAATATTATTTTTTTACCGTACCTACCGCTTTCTAACAGCAGATAAAAAAAATATTCTTAATCATGTTTCAGTCGAATTCTACAGACTGTCACACATATTGAAAGAGAAAAGAAAAAAAAAAGCAATTTTTACGAAAAATATATATCACAAAAAAAAAAATTTTGACAAGTACCATAGTACTACTAGTAATATAAGTAAAAGCAGTATTGTAAATTACTATATAAATAAAAAACTGAAGCATTATTTTAATTAAAGACAAGAAAAACCTCAGTCTTAAAAATAAAATCATACGACAAAAAATCCAGCACTTTAATATCGGAAAAAAGGCCCTAAGGACTAAAGTTTTTAACGTCAACAACCCTTATATACCCTTAAAGGTCTAAAATATTTTGAGCTTCTCTCTGAACAATCTCGTTTGGCGTGCATTTTTAAATTTAATATCTCTTTGTACCGCACTCCCCTGGCAATGTTACGTCGTACAAAATTACACGAGCATCTGAAAATATACATTTTATGTGTAGATTGTACAGGCGCGCCGCAGGGAATCCAGCATCTGTCTGATTACTAGAAATAGTCTGTTATATTATCTTTATTGAAAGATAAATAAAAAAATGCTGTTTTTTTACGTCAGAGCTAGTGAGTCACCTGATGGGAAGCAGTCACTGCTGCCCATGGACTACAAAGATTTTGGATGCGTTGCCCACCTATGAAGGAAGGAAAGGAGGGACGGGGAAGGAAAGTGATAAAGGGAAGCAGGAATTTGGCAAAATACCGCTATTTCACGTCGATATTCTCTGAGAGGGTGGTATTGCCCCGGTTGCCAACGCATTTACGAGCCACCAACATCGACAAAAGTATACTCAAGCTGTCCGGTACTGAGATTTTGCGGCATTGCGATGGTGCACATGCACACCGGTGGTGTGGGTGGTGACCCTTCAGTCAGTTTCGAGCGAGGGACAGAAGCAGTGGTGTCCAATTGACAAAAAACTGTTAAAAAAAAAGACAAAAAACGATCTGTTAAATAAAAATTGTCAATTGGATACCACTGCTTCTGTCGAACGCTCTCAACTGAATGAAGGGTGGTGGTGTGCACCATCGCAATGCCGCAAAATCTCAATTCATAGTAGTGGCTAGGCTCTATCACTCTAAGTTCTAGTAGGTGTTTGACGTTTCTTCTGGGGACTCTATTAAGTGGTGAAACCGGCATCAAAGTAAAATGCAGTACGATGAAAATTATCACATGTTTTCCTCTACTAATAATTTTGTCCTACTACATATACTACATGTTATATATGTGTACTTATAAATTCTCCAAGTCTGTGCAAGTCAAAGTCAAAACTTTTTATAAGGCTTTTTAAAAGCTCCTTGGAACTGACAAGAAACTTAGCACTTGCGTTGCGTGCGCTTTTATGGATGCGATTTTTAATCTTAATATTAGGTCTCATGATATCTCTTTTTATCTCACTTTAACAGTGACTTCAATAATGACTATCTCAAACTTTAAAATGTTTTTGTTCAACTTACCCTAATTCTATTAAAACCTATGCAAATTAATCCATTTTAATGTTACGCCGGGAAGTGCTGGCCATTATCAAATCATGCTCACTTAATCAGATATGATGACGTCATTAACCCATCAAGCATGTTAGGATTTATCTCATCACAAATTCCCAGCCGTACATATTTGATGCTTGGCCGCACGAAAGGCCGGGTCATTTCTAAAAGGATCAACATTCAACACTAAAAGCACTTTATCGTTCGAGACGTTTCAAATTTGAGGTTACGACCACTAAGTTCCGACCCTTAAAACCATTTTAAATAATTAACCGCGCAGCTCTAATAAAATGTATGTCTTGAGACAACACCTGCATCTAAAAGCGTCTTTATGGCGCATTTCCTCGTAAATAAGTACCTGCCTTTGCGAAGTTGTTTTAGGACAACGAAACAGCTGTTATGTAATCCTTTTAGGGGTGACTATTTAATATAACATGTGTCCTTAATACATTGACGCACACCACGGGGGCAATAAAACACACTGAAACATTAGGTATAGGGAATTTTAGATATTTGATTAATTATCAACCGTTTTAATAAATTTCTCTCCCCATAACTGCTTTTAGAAGCTAAATATACAAAAACCAAACAAGATATAAATTGTTAAAACGTTGGCGTTTTAACAATTTATATCTTGTTTCGCGTATCCGCGTCTAAAGTAGCGTCTCTGCTCTTTATTTGCTACTTTGTCACATTTGTATGTACTTTTTTTTTTGTCCTTGAAAATGACAGCGACAAGACAGAACAGGCGTGAACTTCTTGAGGTTGAGATGATGATGATGATCTACGATTCTATAAATGGGTTTATTTTCGTGATAATTACCTATCGAGTTTCAAAATATCTTCAAGTGTTTTTTTTTAATAGGTTCTAATTTTAACAATCACAAAAATAGTTTCTTTGCTGTTTTATAGTAGGCATTAATGGAAACAGACTATGTCCTTTCTCTATCAATAGAATATTAATTAATATGGATACAGATATGCACTCGTAATTAATAGAGTTTTTATGTCCTACCTTGATAAATTTCTCAAGTATTGACGCATTTCTAATCGTCATATATTGTTTTAGTATTTCATAAAAGTTATAAAACAGTTGTACAATTAAACATAAAAACAACATAATTATAATAGTGTACAGCCTGTGCAAACAAGAACATTTTATATCTGAAAAGGTCACATGCCGTGTTTGAATTACCCTGTTAAGTCTCTGATTTTTCAAAATGATGTTGAAGACTATATTCTTGTGTTTTAACGATGTGGTTGTGTATTTTTTATTATCTGTTGAGTGCGGTGATTGTTTTTGGACTGTCTGAAAATTGTTCTGGTAAAGCTAATTTTTTGAACCACTTCCATTACTTACAACGATTAATTTTAATCTATATCTATACTAATATTATAAAGAGGTAAAGTTTGTGTATTTGTTAAATTGTAAGGGGTAATCTCGGGATCTACTGAACCGATTTTAAAAATTCTTTCACCAATAGAAAGCCACACTATTGCTGAGTGTCATAGGCTATATAAAAAACCAAAAAATAAAAAGGCTTTTACATTATGCCCAACGAAGTGGGCACGGGTCAGCTAGTTAGGTATAAAAGTGAAATTTAGGATATTCAGTTTTCGAGAAATTGATCAACTTCAAATATATAATTGTCTCTATTTGGCTTTTGATTTTTGGATCAGTGTGTCATTTTTCGTGTCAGTGTAAATGCTAGAAAATTCTGGTGTTTAATAATTGAAATATAGTTGCTCTCGATTGTATTCCAACCAGAATTTTTAATGTAACGTATGTTCGCTGAGATTACGCTCAAATTAGGGTTTATGATTCTTGATCAAAATTTGCCGCTAAATGTTACTGTTTAAGAGCGTATTTACTGATTATGAAAAGCGTTAAACGTACATACTATTAAGTGAAGATTGCCACTAAGTTATCGCGTTTTATATTTTTGAATAATTTCATTCATCTATGTATGTGTGATGATGATGATGATGATGACAAAAACGATTTTATGAAATACAAAAAATAATTCCAGATGACAATCTACCAATATGTGGATTCAATGAAGTGGCAACGTTGGATAAAATTGTCTGTCCTCCACAGACATGTGAAAGCAAATACAAATTTTACGAGTGTACAGATAGTAGGCCAGTGCCTGGCTGCGACTGTCTCGATGGTTATTTGAGAAATGCTTCTGGCGTTTGCATCTCATTTGAAGAATGCCCACCTTGTGAGTAATCTATAATTTGGACATAAAAATCAAAGTCTTGACGCTGATCATCACCCAGCCCAAACCCTTGGACCGAAAAGAGCAAAATATTTGTGTCAAATACCAAATATCATTTAATCTTGTGAGTTCACATTATCCCGCGTCAATTCTCGGTTTGATCGGTTGGCGTTGATCATCTGGCTAAAGAACGTGGATGTAGTCCACATAGAGTACTCATCTGTTTATTGTTCTTATGCCATGCCGCGAGCAGTGCTATATTATTTTAGGACTTTTCTTAACAATTTTTGTTTAAATTATGACAATCAAAGTAGTAGATAGATATTTATAGATTCTTTATTGCTTCAAGATTGAACCAAGCTTAACTTGGCATCAGGCTGTGTTCATTTATATCACTGAGCAAAGGTCTCACCGCAAACAACAAAAAAACTAATACATTTTCAGCTCCCGTACTCCCTGTATGTGGTCCAAACGAAAGAGCAACCACCGATATGACGATATGCCCACCACAAACTTGCGACAGTGTTAACAAGTTCTATTCCTGCGAGCTGAGACCCCCGGAACCGGGGTGTGATTGCATTGATGATTATTTGAGAAACGCCAGTGGTGTATGTATACCGAGGGAAGAATGTCCTCCTGGTAAGGAACTTGACTGTACCACTTCTAGGGTATAAATTATTGAAATCTAATCCATCAAAGATATTCCTAAGATACAGACAACGTGGTACTGGCACACTCAATAGTGCGCACTACGTTAAAACCTGAAATACCAAATAAAATTATTATTTATATTAGGTACTAATTTTATCATTAGGTATTTTAGGTTTTGGATAAAAACAGGAAACACTATTAATTATGAAGGAAACCTTCGTAGGTACGTAGGTATATTAATAATTATTCTAAAAATAATATTATTTATAATAATAATAACGATGTAATTTGATGTAGATGATGATAACACATAACTTTCCTTTAGAAGCTCTAGAAAAATAAGTTAACGAAACACTTATGAATAACTTTAAAGGATAAACGTATGATTGTTATTTTTTATAGTAGTTACGGTTCAACTAACCATTAACCAATCATCTGGGGCGACAGGTGAAATTTTTCTTTCAATAAGATTGTCAAAACTTGGAAGTGTATTTTAAAACCTTCGTCTCGGTTGTAGTTGTGACTCCAATATGTGGTGAGAATGAGGAAGCAACTGATCGAGTATTGGTCTGCCCCCCTCAGACTTGTGAGAGTCTCCACAAATTGTATCATTCCTGCTTGCCGAGCCTCCCACGGCCAGGTTGCAACTGTATCGGTGGCTACGTTAGAAACTCTAGCGGTGTTTGTATACCAAGTGAAAATTGTCCTCGTAAGTATTTTGATGTGCAAACATTAGATGTAAAGAAGGGGAAGGAAATAATTGGAGAGCTCAAAGTAAAATAAATTTTAATAAAGAATAGTGATATAGAGCGATCGATAAAATGAACAAAGGATAGGTATCGAATTATAACAAAACTATAAAAAACATGAATCTATCATGATATGATGGCTAGTTCGTAACAATTATATGTGGACGAATAATCCAATTTCATTGCATTCTAACTACAAGACATCGTTCCAATCCAATAGTCATTCCATTCTATCGCATAGTCATTCTAATTCTAATTGAGAACAAGATATGTACTGCCGAACTTAGAAGAACATGTATTCCAAAAAATACAGTTACTTTAAAAACAAATCATTTTAGAACTCTTCGTTGCATAGTTATTGAATTAATTTCCAGACATTAACATAACTTGCGGGATAAATGAAATAAAAAAGGAATTGGCAAGGGCATGCCCACCAAAAACACGTGAACGTTAGTCAATTTCAGTGCGAATTTTTGAAAAAAGAAAAGAAATTAAATTAAATTTTCTTTTATTAACAGCTCTTGTTTATAACATAACTTGTGGGCCAAATGAAATAAAAAAGGAAGTAGCAAGAGAATGTCCACCACAAACATGTGAAAGTCTATACGGCAATAACTTCTGCGAGCCAGGGTTACCACGACCAGGTTGTGACTGCATAGAAGGATACTTGAGAGACAATGCAGGAGTTTGTGTTAAAACTGAAGATTGTCCATTACGTATGTACGCAAGAACTTATTATTCTTAGTGTTAATCAATTAATTAAAGGATTTACCGAAGATATGAGACAAGGATAGAATTAAAGAAAATATTCAGAAAGTCACTCGTGCTCTCTTTACTATACTAGGAGAACTACTATGTCGTAATTTTTTATGGATGCTAAACTTATAGCATGCAATTACAAAAATACATTTATCATTTGATAAAAAATGATAATTTAAAAAGTCTAACTAGTTCATGATTACTATCAAATAGTTTATTTTCAATTTCAGCTTCTTTTTATGAGGATAATGATAGTGATGTCGAGGAAGATCTCTATGAGGACACGGAAACAATTGACGAGTCATCAAATAGCCAGAACAACACTGATTCAACCAGCCAAAATGGATCAACTTGTACATCTGCAGATTTTTTTGAAGAATACTATTCAGACACTGAATCAAGTAGTGAATTATCGTGTGTGAATAATAGCGAGTCAATTGATAATGTCAGTTCCGATGATTCTGATTTCGTCGATGACTACTACGCCGACATAGTGCCATTAAATTATCAGAATAATACGGAATCATTTACTCGAATTACATGGGCTGATGACGATGATATTTTTTTCAATAAACAATTTTCAAGTTCGTCTTTTAGTTAAAAAACTTATTCCTGTAACTAGTCGGTAATTCGACAAGACAACATCTATTTAAAAGAAGGTTAAAATTTGTATTTTTGCAACAAATAAACTTAAAAACCACAGAACCAATTAAGATATTTAGTATGATGATAATTTAAAACCTTTTGGATTTGATTTTTAAAGGGGTGAAAAGTGAGGTGGTCAGTATGGGATATTTTTTATTCTTGGTTTGTATTTAATGAAGCTGAAATGTTCTAGAGATAGAGAGAGAAAAGGATTGCTCTTATGATAGGGAGAAAAGTGATAAGAAAAAGTTGGACATTCGTAACTCTCAATTATTTGAATTTGATGTCAAACTTGCTGCTTCACGCTGTTATGCTATAAGAACTTTCCCTGTTGAAATAGCCCATTTCCTAAATGCATTATAAAAAGGGGTTATGTCGTATGTATAAATATATTTTGTTTATTACACCTTAAGCATTGTTAACCATTGTTTTCAAATATGTAACGGTTTGTATTATTAGCTACTTAATTAGATTTATCTAACTTATTCGAGCCGTTGAACAAAATTCGTCTCATTACACTGATATCGTATCTTAAGGAAAATTTGACAAAAATAACAATACAATGCAACCTTTAATTAATTTATTCAAAGCTATCGAAATTTTACAAATTAAGGTTCAGTACAAAATTCTTATAATTTTCAACAGGCTTGAAGAATTTTTAAATTTCATCCAGTAGTTCTTGACATTAGCTTTCAGCCAAAAAATAAATTAGTAACGTGATATCATAGGCCGGTTTCACAATGCCATCTGCGAAATTAAAAGATTTATTTTTTAAAAGAATTAGGTTAACTGAAACTAATCATAACAACATAACAACGTGAAACTGGCTCTAAATATCATTCAAAAGGGTTTCTATAATGCTTGCGGTTTCACCCGCAAAATAAAGTTGCTTTCTATTGGAGAAATAATTTTTAAAATCGGTTCAGTAGATTCAGAGATTACTTGTTGTTACAAAAATACAAACTCACAAATTACCTTTATAATATTAGTATAGATAGCCACAGTGAGAATTTGATTGCGGATCTCTACATTAGAAGTATATTAGGCGGGTACAAAATCAGAAAAAGCACAAAATTCTAACGTATCCTTTGCAAAATGGACGCCAGAGTTATTTGTGTTTTATTTGCTGTAGTATTTATTTCTGGTAAGTTTTCAAAACTTTGCATTAATTTTTGAGTTTGAAAGGTTTTTGTGTTTGAAAAGCATAATAAATTCACTAGCCCAGAACATCTTTAGTGACAAGCCCACCACACATTCCCATCGCTGCGCTGTGTCTCCTGTGAAGCTAAAAAACCATGTCGACTTCAGATTTACTTTGCATGATTATTGACACATTTTTTTTTGTTTTTTTACAGCAGTGACCGGCGACGACTCAAAGGTAAATAAAAATATTACATTTCATTACGACACAATTACGAGTGCGGAAAGCCTGTCATTGCAAAGAGTTCCGACAATTGACAGTCGGAACAAGTTGCAATGTCGGTTCCGCACGTGTACTGAAGAACTATTTTTAATACAGTCACGAAAAAATTAAGCAATTTAATTACTCATTTTGTGCAACAAACAACTAAACTCGCAATGAATTTTTTTGGAAAATGGCGCCAACCGTAAAAGAATTTAAGCAGATATTTGTTTTGTTTTATCACCCATTCTGGGTAGGCAAAGGGAACTATGCCCATACAGCCACCTTCAGCAGATTTTTTTTATTGATATGAAATGAAAATGAAATTTAATGAGATGAAATGAAATGAAACCTAACCTAACTCATTGAATTAAGTCATTAAATCTGATATTGAAAAAAAATAGTAGCTTCTTTTTAGAAATATTTGCATGAATCATAAAAACTTCTATGATTTTTTTTTAGTAAAAACTTCGTGGTTGAGTTTTTCTTTTTAATAGACCTTATTTTGACAGTTGGGAAAGAGAACGCACGAGTACGGAAAAGGCAAAGAAAAAGCACGAGTGTGTAATAGCCCACATCCCGAACGCTATACGTCCCAGCAATACGCCAATTTTTGAGCAACTGTATTATAAAATATATTTTCACTTCTCATGCTCAGAAAATGCTTATTTGCGCAGGATATAGGCTGCACAAAATCGAATTTTGTGCACAAGGGCAAAAACGTATCTACTCATAAATGTATCTATATTAAGGCAAAGGAAATAAGCCATACAGCCAAACACAACAAAAAGTTCAGAGATAGAATTTGTTATTTTATAATATTTACTTTAATTTATTTGCCTTATGTGTTTTTTAAGTCATAAAAGATATTAAAATTTAAATTAAAGTACGGTAGGTTATTCAATTAATTTAAGAAAATTACTTTATTACAAAATTAATTTAATAGTAGGCTGTATAGGTCTGCAGCCCAAGCCTAATTTCAATGTCGTAAGATTTAAAAAAATAAGCGGTGGGAAATGGGAAACAGTGATTGTTTTTCGTGCGTTTATTTATTTATTTCCTCGCAATCGACGTGAAAAGCAGAGTTTATAACTCGTCCACAAAACCATTTCTATCCTCGACATTACTATCAGCCCTCGCCTTCGGTTCGGGCTGCTAAAAGTCTCGGATAGAAATGATTCGTTTTGTGCACTTGTTGTAAAATCTACTATTGAACATTTTAAAAGTTTGGAAAGAAGAAAATGCTGCCTCACCCTTTATAATAATATGACAGAAATTTATAAAAACCTTTTCTAAAAATCAGCGCCGTATGACTTTCCCACCTCTCTATCATTACGTTCTTCTTGCGTCGATTCCCATGCTGGGGGTCGCAACCCATCAGGGTATCAGCTTGTCGCGTACGATGTACCGTCATCTGTTTCTACTTTTTGAAGCGTGTAGCGTGTACTACTATTTCATACTGTTTTACAAGTCGTTTTGTGATGTCACCAGCTTAATATACTAAGGAAAATTAAGAAGTTTGTATTTATTTATAGTGTTGAAGTACTTATATTGTTTTACAGTCACTTTAGAGCAGGCCCATCAGGCGAAACGGTAAATTAAAAACTTGATAAAGCATACTTTCTTTTCTTTTCTTTCTTTTCCAGTGGTTTAGTAACGTCTATGAGTTCATGTTTTTTCCTAGGGATGATAATATTTGTTATTTTTCAGGATGACGGTCCTGCAGGTTCTCCAGGCCCTCCAGGCCCTCCAGGCCCTCCAGGCCCTCCAGGCATTCCCGGCCCTCCAGGCTTTCCAGGCCCAAAGGTACATTAAAAACCCTAATGCATTAATTTTATCATCGTATATCGGTAAATCAATATATGAGTTTATAATATTAGTTTGAAAATCTTTTTGTAAGAAAAATATCAGCTGGGTACCCCAGGTGGAATTAGTACCCACGTTCTCTCGATATCCGGCCGATTTTTTTTTTAACTAATCGTTACCTTAAACCGTAAAAACTTTAAAAAAGGCAATCATATTGCTGAATAATTATCATCATCATCATCTCGGTCAAGAAGCCCACAGATGGACAAATGCCTCCCCAAACGCGTCCAGTCCAGTATGATTGGCGTTTACTTAACATGAAATAAAATGAATATATATATATATACTAGCTGTTACCCGCGGCTCCGCCCGCGTGGTCAAGGGAAAATGTCTATAATTTTTCCCGTGGGAATGAGATGTTTTTCCGGGATAAAAAGTAGCCTATGTCACTCTCCAGACCTTAAACTATCCACAATAAAAAAATCATCTCAATCAAAACAAACAAACACACTTTCACATTTATAATATTAGTATGGATATGGATATTTTAAACTGGTTACTTGTAATTATTAATCGAAATTGACATGCGTATACAAATCGTCGGTAAAGTTCTTGTTTGCTATTATAGAAACGCTTTGATTTTTTGCTATTTAAAAATATATAGGTAATATATATAAATATATTATAATTTTTGTAAAAATAATAATTACATTATTATCTTTTTCAGGGTGAAGCTGGATATCCTGGAATTCCTGGCAAGATGGTAAACATCTGAGCAGTCTTCTCACTTGACTGGATGTAGATGCTTAGTTTAGGCCGCCATCTATAAGATTGGACTTATTTAACAATCTTACATATAGTTCATATCTTACAGATAGCATGTCTATCAGATAAATTGTCAGTTTTTCCGTAATTTCCTCAATTTGTCTGATATAAATTAATAACCATTATTTTCCAGGGCGAACCAGGATTGCAAGGCATGAAGGTAATATATAAGTACCTTATTTATTTACTTTGTGTGCAATAACAGAATATTAACGCGTAGCAGCAATTCGTTTCGTTTGTTGAGAGTGAGAACCAAATCCTTTCTTTTCTCTCTTACCACACCGCTTCCAGATTGCTGTTGTATGTCATAAAATCAGAAAGTGCTTTTGAAGGCATACTCTGATAAAATGATTTTATTTCGTGATCTCTATTTTATATCCCAATTTGGATGTATGTATGCATATTTTTTTAATATTGATAAATTTTTTTTTTGGGCCCATCGTGCGCAGACCGCCGTTCTAAAATCAAATTAACTTGCAAATGTTCTTCAAATCAATACTTACAACATAATATTAATCTTTTTTTTTCTAGGGTGACCCCGGTTTCGAAGGTTTACCGGGAAGAGACGGAATGCCAGGAAGATATGTAAATATTATTTTTTCTTATGTGTTAGGTTGGCAAACGAGCATGCGGGGCACCTGATGTTAAGTTTTATATAGTACTTTGTAGAAATATAGGATATTTCAGAAAAATTAAGGATTGTTGCCTATTTGACAGATCGCTAATTCTTTTTCAAGTTTTATAATACTCGGGCATAAGAATGTATTTTGAAATTCTCACGAGAAAGCACATAAACGAAATTGCATTGATTTCGCTAATGTTGTATATATTGACAATATTTCAGGGTCTCCCCGGAAGAGATGGTGTCTGTGGATGCAAGGATTAACAAGTACGAACGAAGCATCACGATATCCTGGACAACTGCTAAGCAATCTCCATCAATATTCGAACTTAAAATTATAACATAAATTCCCAAGAAAGAGTTCATATTTTTTTATCATCTACAGAAGTTGAGAATCGAAGAAGTATAAATAATCTGTAAAAAGATTTTGTTATTCTGACATCTAATTTTATGTACAAAACGTCTCCGCTTTGGTGATGTTTCTTAGTATTATGGATCACTATCCAGGCCACTTATTATACCTATTAACGGTACTCTAGTCTTTATGATATTAGCTTTGTTTGTGATTAATTTGTGACGCAAATGTGCAAACAATGTTTTAACTCAATTAATTAATTATTCTTGTTTGATATATATACCTATTATTATTTTAACAAAATATTGTTAATTTGATTTACAGTTTCAAAATGTTTCTTTATCTGTACTCATTGTAATTTGTCTTTGAATCCCCTCCCCATATTGCAAAATTGCTTATTAAATATTTTTAAAATAATATTTTATTTTAATGGTGTGGGTGGAAGCGTCTGTATCTAAACTCCCTACCTTATACCATAAGATAAGATTTCTATATACAGAATGATGAGTAGACAGTCAGAATACTGAACTAAACCGTACGCTTAGGCGTTGATGAATCGGGCAGAAGCTTATTATTTCCTTTTCCTTAAGGGGTTTTTAGGATGTATCTTATGACCTCTGATCTCCAACTATCTTCAGACCAATATATAATTTGGTGTAACGGTTTTAACGTAAAGCGTAAAAACAGTTATATGAAGACAGTTGTTACGCATTTATAATGGTATAGACAATAATGGGATTTATCAGTTCTGTGGTAAACCGGATTAAATTTAGTTAAATGTGTCATTTGAGGAAACTTATTTTTTATTACATTTTGTAAGTATAAGTTGTGATCATAACGCATCTAGGAAACAGCTGCAATGGGCAATAATGTGACTTGTCTATTTTTTATTATAATATTATGGATATGGTTAAGTGGTAAGTTTTTATATTTAAAAGATTTTTTCAACTGTATTTTTTGATAATTATGATGGATAGAAAGAATATGTTTTATTTGCAAAACACGACTTTACACAATACAATAGACGGAGAAATTACTACTAGCGCCCCGCCCCGGCTTCGTATGAGTTTTAGTAAGCATCCCTAACTCTTTTGAAAATATAATATAGCTTATGCTATCCGGGGTTAGGGTTATTCAGCGTCTGACACCACGAAGGATTGAATTGGTCGCGTTTCATGCGTCGACGCACAAACAGCGACGAAATTAATGAAAAATTTTGTTTACCAAAAACTGCAGACGCACGAACAGCGACCAATTCGAAGGATGAATGAAGGATGAATTTGAACCATGGTGTCAATCGCAGAAGGACTCTTTTTGAATTGACTGATTGACACCATGGTGTCAATTGAGTAACATATAATATAATGGGACGTGGTCGATTGACACCATGGTGGCAATAGAGTAACATATTAATATAATGGGACGTGGTCGATTGACACCATGGTGTCAATCACGGCAGGCGTTTTTTGACTTGCTCGATTGGAACCAAGTACATTTTATTGCAACTAAACCTTCCCAGCTGTGAAAGATATTTTTAAATCGGTCCTGTAGTTTCGGAGCCTGTTCAATGCTAACAAAATATTTCCTCTTTATAATATTACAGCTGTATAAATTCTTTGCTCGAGTTTATGAAAGCTTAGCAGGGACATGTGAAACCGTTCATAATTTAGGTTTTTATTTCAGGAATCTACGCCGAGTGCAATAAACCCGAGGTAAAATATATTTTTATAATCACTTTGATCCAGAAACTACTTCAATTTGTTTATTCAGAGACTTATGCCCGTTGTAACCAACGCCTCCTAGCGTAGGCTTAACCTAACTGGAAGAAAAGAGGTGATCCAAAAGAAACCCAGGCTCCGGCACAAAATAATTGTATTCCAGATTTTAGAGGATATTTCTAAATTCTATTCTAAACTATCACTACCTATCGCTCTATCGGGTGGCTAACACTTTTTATTGCTCGTAAAGGTTTGTAGGCGTTCATATTAAAATCTTCGGGGCTACTATGAAAGTGTCCATCCGAAACAACGAAACACTGTCAGAAAAAACATTACCTACTATGTAGTTAGAATAAGGTTCAAAACGTCAGTTCGGAACGTATATTCGGAAGTTCCTTTCATTGTTACCTCGCTTATTGTGGTGTTTTTTTAAAAAGGTAATTGTATCACCTGCTCTGTATGAGTTAGGAGGCGACCTACGTTGGAAGGCGTTGGTGAAAACGGGTCTTGTACATCTTTATAGTTAAATAATCAACAATAATTAATTCTAATTATATAAAATACATTCTTGGGTATTTTCATTACTGTTTAAACTACCACTATTTTGGAAACAAAGCAAAATTACCACCGGATATTTGTGCCACATAAAAGAAATGGATAAGAAATATTTGTATTGAAGAAGCTAAATTTTTTTTTGTTTGCTTCTAGACTGTGGAGGTGGAAAATAAGTTGTGTACTTTGAAGCTAACTAGTAAGTAACTGCCAAGCCTTATTTTTGTCTATGAATGCTTCTCTACGACAAGTCGGTCCTAAAACAACTGATTATTTTAGCATCCACCCAACTAATAGACAACTGAATTTTTTAAGATTGTGCTTGGGTACTAGAGTGATAAATATACATAAATAACTTTCTTTGTAAATAAATACTTATTATACATACATAGAAAACATTCAGACCAAAACACACATTATTTTAATTATTTTAATGTTTTTTTCGGTTTAACTACCATTCTTATTTAAAAAAAAAACAGAATTCGAGAACCTTAGAATAAATAGCCATTACTAGCCACTCGACAGGCCGGGCTTGTTTTAATAATTTATTAATTAATAGACTTGTTATTAAATATTAATAAAAAATTTTTTTTTCTTTTCTAGGTGTATGCAGTTTTAAAGATGTAAGTACAATGAATATTATGCGCCAATACAACATTGACAAGGGTGTAGACAAATTAAATCAATAAAAGCTGCCACACAAAATACTATAGTCCAATGTTCCCGGAACGCTGAGACCACAAATGGAGGCGCATCGCGAGGGCTGCGTTATCCAAAGACATCATGTAACCACGACCACTCTCACAAGAGTGAACAACTGAGGAGGAGACAAACCTATTATAGGGCAATTTATTATCTTACTGAAATAATCACTTTGGCCGGGCATACAAAATAAACTATTTTTAGTAAACAACTTGTTATTAAACAAAACATCGAGACCTAGACAAACAGACATGTTCATTCATACAAATGTGTCCCTTGCGTGATTCAAACCTGGCGACCCTAGAGATAAAGTACCCATTGCTAGTCACTCGTCCACGGCCTGTCAAATGTGATCAATTCAGTAAAATTTAATACATTGTCTATGAAATAAGTAGTTATTTTCCTTACTATGTTTTATGTGTTTATTGCAGTTTCAAAAATTTTCAGGGAATGAAAGGCATACAGGCAGAGAAAGGCTCGCAGGGACCTCAGGGACCTAGGGGACATCCAGTGAGAATTATTTTTTTATTTTATTATTTAAACTTTAATATTATAGCAACACACTTTGCAATGTAACTTGCATTACTATTAAGTACTACTATAAATTAATAAATTGTTCGAATTACCTAAATCAAAATTTGAAAGTAGTAAACTGACACAGTTTTTTTGTCCGAGTCACCCCCTAGATCGGATAAACGTCGACACAATCAACATTAATGTATGCATTGTGCCCAGTGTGCCCAACATCTGTGACGATTGTGTGCACACGATAGCGACACTGCCAGTACATCTGCAATATTTTTGACAGGCCCGGTGGTCGAGTGGCTAGAGATGGTCACTTTATCCCAAGGGCCGCGGGTTTGAATCCTGCGCAAGGCAAACATTTGTGTGCATGAACATGTCTGTTTGCCTTGGTCTGGATGTTTTCTATGTATAATAAGTATTTATTTACTAATAGCAATCTAGCTAACCCATAATACAAGCTTAGTTGCTTAGTTTGGGATTAGATGGCGGCGTTGAGTGATTAGTCAAAAAAAAGTGTCGCGTCATTAGACACACGTTCACACAGTTGATGTAGGTGGGGTTTGTTTACGTGTTTGTGGATGAACAGTAGGCCTTTCCGCCGCCACCGTCAGTTCGGACACTCACTGCCCTTGTTCAATTCAAGCCTCTAGCGAAAAGTGACTAGTGTAGTCAAATGAGCGCTGTATTGGCGATTCACACTCAACGAAACCCTGAACTTCTCCCACATTTCTTCCAGTGAAGTCGAACGGAGACGAAAGGTATAATTCGTTTGCATTCGCCGTGGTCACGATTACTCTGAATAAGAAGAAGAAGTAATTGATGAATTGTGGAGAAGTTGAGTTCATACGAAGTGGGTTCAGTCGATTGCCCTTCACTCTCCCTTAAGGCGACGTCATCATAAATGTATACTTCAATGATTTCTTAAATTTTAAGTTTAATATCTTATTTACTTAACTGCCATTAATTTTTAGGGTATGTCGGGGCCCATTGGATCTCCAGGCCAGAAGGTAAATATTTAATTATATGTGAATCAAATAAGTGTAGTTATTATTGTAATAATGAAAGATTAACTAGGTAACTTTGAAGGGTGTCAGATCAAAAACTAAGCTTTGCGGTAAAGGGAAAAGGTGAACCGTCAGGGGTCTTTTCAGCCCATTCAGCTCTTCATCATGACTTCAATGGGAATTTCTACTCAAATATTTTCTTTTTTACCGGTGTGCAGTTAGCGGCCAAACTTAGCAGCCGCCAATAACCCGACCAAATTGAGAAGTAATTTTTTTCTTTTAAACAAATTTACTCAGAAAACCGCTAAATCAGTTACGGACGCCTAGTTTGATACAGCTAGAGTACGAGAGATCATTTAATGTTTATCACTTATTTTTCATTCATTTATGTATGTGTGATGATGATGATGATGACAAAAACGATTTTATGAAATACAAAAAATAATTCCAGATGACAATCTACCAATATGTGGATTGAATGAAGTGGCAACGTTGGATAAAATTGTCTGTCCTCCACAGACATGTGAAAGCAAATACAAATTTTACGAGTGTACAGATAGTAGGCCAGTGCCTGGCTGCGACTGTCTCGATGGTTATTTGAGAAATGCTTCTGGCGTTTGCATCCCATTTGAAGAATGCCCACCTTGTGAGTAATCTATAATTTGGACATAAAAATCAAAGTCTTGACGCTGATCATCACCCAGCCCAAACCCTTGGACCGAAAAAGCAAAATATTTGTTGTGTCAAATACCAAATATCATTTAATCTTGTGAGTTCACATTACCCAGCGTTAATTCTAGGTTTGATCGGCTGGCGTTGATCATCTGGCTAAAGAACGTGGATGTAGTCCACATAGAGTACTCATCTGTTTATTGTTCTCATGCCATGCCGAGAGCAGTGCTATATTATTTTAGGACTTAACAATTTTTATTAAAATTATGACAATCAAAGTAGTTGAGTATATTAGTTGAGTTATAGGTAGATAGATATGTAGATTCTTTATTGCTTCAAGATTGAGCCAAGCTTAACTTGGCATCAGGCTGTGTTCATTTATGTCACTGAGCAAAGGTCTCACCGCAAACAACCAAAAAACTAATACATTTTCAGCTCCCGTACTCCCTGAATGTGGTCCAAACGAAATAGCAACCACCGATATGACGATATGCCCGCCACAAACTTGCGACAGTGTTAACAAGTTCCATTCCTGCGAGCTGAGACCCCCGGAACCGGGGTGTGATTGCATTAATGATTATTTGAGAAACGCCAGTGGTGTATGTATACCGAGGGAAGAATGTCCTCCTGGTAAGGAACTTGACTGTACCACTTCTAGGGTATAAATTATTGAAAACTAATCCATCAAAGATATTCCTAAGATACAGACTACGTGGTACTGGCACACTCAATAGTGCGCACTACGTTAAAACCTGAAATACCAAATAAAATTATTATTTATATTAGGTATTTTAGGTTTTGGATAAAAACAGGAAACACTATTAATTATGAAGGAAACCTTCGTAGATACGTAGGTATATTAATAATTAATAAATATTCTAAAAATAATATTATTTATAATAATTATAACGATGTAATTTGATGTAGATGATGATAACACATAACTTTCCTTTAGAAGCTCTAGAAAAATAAGTTAACGAAACACTTTTGAATAACTTTAAAGGATAAACGTATGATTGTTATTTTTTATAGTAGTTACGGTTCAACTAACCATTAACCAATCATCTGGGGCGACAGGTGAAATTTTTCTTTCAATAAGATTTTCAAAACTTGGAAGTGTATTTTAAAACCTTCGTCTCGTTTGTAGTTGTGACTCCAATATGTGGTGAGAATGAGGAAGCAACTGATCGAGTATTGGTCTGCCCCCCTCAGACTTGTGAGAGTCTCCACAAATTGTATCATTCCTGCTTGCCGAGCCTCCCACGGCCAGGTTGCAACTGTATCGATGGCTACGTTAGAAACTCTAGCGGTGTTTGTATACCAAGTGAAAATTGTCCTCGTAAGTATTTTGATGTGCAAACATTAGATGTAAAGAAGGGGAAGGAGATAATTGGAGAGCTCAAAGTAAAATAAATTTTAATAAAGAATAGTGATATAGAGCGATCGATAAAATGAACAAAGGAAAGGTATCGAATTATAACAAAACTATAAAAAACATGAATCTATCATGATATGATGGCTAGTTCGTAACAGTTATATGTGGACGAATAATCCAATTTCATTGCATTCTTACTACAAGACATCGTTCCAATCCAATAGTCATTCCATTCTATCGCATTCTAATTCTAATTGAGAACAAGATATGTACTGCCGAACTTAGAAGAACATGTATTCCAAAAAATACAGTTACTTTAAAAACAAATCATTTTAGAACTCTTCGTTGCATAGTTAATAAATTAATTTCCAGACAATAACATAACTTGTGGGCTAAATGAAATAAAAAAGGAATTGGCAAGGGCATACCCACCAAAAACACGTGAACGTTAGTCAATTTTAGTGCGAATTATTGAGAAAAGAAAAGAAATTAAATTAAATTTTCTTTTATTAACAGCTCTTGTATATAACATAACTTGTGGGCCAAATGAAATAAAAAAGAAAGTAGCAAGAGAATGTCCACCACAAACATGTGAAAGTCTATACGGCAATAACTTCTGCGAGCCAGGGTTACCACGACCAGGTTGTGACTGCATAGAAGGATACTTGAGAGACAATGCAGGAGTTTGTGTTAAAACTGAAGATTGTCCATTACGTATGTACGCAAGAACTTATTCTTCTTAGTGTTAATCAATTAATTAAAGGATTTACCGAAGATATGAGACAAGGATAGAATTAAAGAAAATATTCAGAAAGCCACTCGTGCTCTCTTTACTATACTAGGAGAACTACTATGTCGTAATTTTTTATAGATGCTAAACTTATAGCATGCAATTACAAAAATACATTTATCATTTGATAAAAAATGATAACTTAAAAAGTCTAACTAGTTCATGATTACTATCAAATAGTTTATTTTCAATTTCAGCTTCTTTTTATGAGGATAATGATAGTGATGTCGAGGAAGATCTCTATGAGGACACGGAAACAATTGACGAGTCATCAAATAGCCAGAACAACACTGATTCAACCAGCCAAAATGGATCAACTTGTACATCTGCAGATTTTTTTGAAGAATACTATTCAGACACTGAATCAAGTAGTGAATTATCGTGTGTGAATAATAGCGAGTCAATCTATAATGTCAGTTCCGATGATTCTGATTTCGTCGATGACTACTACGCCGACATAGTGCCATTAAATTATCAGAATAATACGGAATCATTTACTCGAATTACATGGGCTGATGACGATGATATTTTTTTCAATAAACAATTTTCAAGTTCGTCTTTTAGTTAAAAAACTTATTCCTGTAACTAGTCGGTAATTCGACATGACAACATCTATTTAAAAGAAGGTTAAAATTTGTATTTTTGCAACAAATAAACTTAAAAACCACAGAACCAATTAAGATATTTAGTATGATGATAATTCAAAACCTTTTGGATTTGATTTTTAAAGGGGTGAAAAGTGAGGTGGTCAGTATGGGATATTTTTTATTCTTGGTTTGTATTTAATGAAGCTGAAATGTTCTAGAGATAGAGAGAGAAAAGGATTGCTCTTATGATAGGGAGAAAAGTGATAAGAAAAAGTTGGACATTCGTAACTCTAAATTATTTGAATTTGATGTCAAACTTGCTGCTTCACGCTGTTATGCTATAAGAACTTTCCCTGTTGAAATAGCCCATTTCCTAAATGCATTATAAAAAGGGGTTATGTCATATGTATAAATATATTTTGTTTATTACACCACATAAACATTGTTAACCATTGTTTTCAAATATGTAACGGTTTGTATTATTAGCTACTTAATTAGATTTATCTAACTTATTCGAGCCGTTGAACAAAATTCGTCTCATTACACTGATATCATATCTTAAGGAAAATTTGACAAAAATAACAATACAATGCAACCTTTAATTAATTTATTCAAAGCTATCGAAATTTTACAAATTAAGGTTCAGTACAAAATTCTTATAATTTTCAACAGGCTTGAAGAATTTTTAAATTTCACCCAGTAGTTCTTGACATTAGCTTTCAGCCAAAAAATAAATTAGTAACGTGATATCATAGGCCGGTTTCACAATGCCATCTGCGAAATAAATTAAAAGATTTATTTTTTAAAAGAATTAGGTTAACTGAAACTAATCATAACAACATAACAACGTGAAACTGGCTCTAAATATCATTCAAAAGGGTTTCTATAATGCGGGTGAAACCGCAAAATAAAGTTGCT
This sequence comes from Endotricha flammealis, assembly GCA_905163395.2. Lineage (NCBI taxonomy): Eukaryota > Metazoa > Arthropoda > Insecta > Lepidoptera > Pyralidae > Endotricha > Endotricha flammealis. Next base: position 11,667,026 of record LR990860.1, read on the forward strand.
TTCTATTGGAGAAATAATTTTTAAAATCGGTTCAGTAGATTCAGAGATTACTTGTTACAACAATACAAACTCAAAAATTACCTTTATAATATTAGTATAGATAGCCACAGTGAGAATTTGATTGCGGATCTCTACATTAGAAGTATATTAGGCGGGTACAAAATCAGAAAAAGCACAAAATTCTAACGTATCCTTTGCAAAATGGACGCCAGAGTTATTTGTGTTTTATTTGCTGTAGTATTTATTTCTGGTAAGTTTTCAAAACTTTGCATTAATTTTTGAGTTTGAAAGGTTTTTGTGTTTGAAAAGCATAATAAATTCACTAGCCCAGAACATCTTTAGTGACAAGCCCACCACACATTCCCATCGCTGCGCTGTGTCTCCTGTGAAGCTAAAAAACCATGTCGACTTCAGATTTACTTTGCATGATTATTGACACATTTTTTTTTGTTTTTTTACAGCAGTGACCGGCGACGACTCAAAGGTAAATAAAAATATTACATTTCATTACGACACAATTACGAGTGTGGAAAGCCTGTCATTGCAAAGAGTTCCGACAAATGTCTACCCGAGCCGAGGCGCAGCCGAAGGTGAGGGTTGACAGTCGGAACAAGTTGCAATGTCGGTTCCGCACGTGTACTGAAGAACTATTTTTAATACAGTTACGAAAAAATTAAGCAATTTAATTACTCATTTTGTGCAACAAACAACTAAACTCGCAATGAATTTTTTTGGAAAATGGCGCCAACCGTAAAAGAATTTAAGCAGATATTTTTTTTGTTTTTATCACCCATTCTGGGTAGGCAAAGGGAACTATGCCCATACAGCCACCTTCAGCAGATTTTTTTTATTGATATGAAATGAAAATGAAATTTAATGAGATGAAATGAAATGAAACCTAACCTAACTCATTGAATCAAGTCATTAAATCTGATATTGAAAAAAATTAGTAGCTTCTTTTTAGAAATATTTGCATGAATCATAAAAACTTCTATGAATTTTTTTTAGTAAAAACTTCGTGATTGAGTTTTTCTTTTTAATAGACCTTATTTTGACAGTTGGGAAAGAGAACGCACGAGTGCGGAAAAGGCAAAGAAAAAGCACGAGTGTGTAATAGCACACATCCCGAACGCTATACGTCCCAGCAATACGCCAATTTTTGAGCAACTGTATTAAAAAATATATTTTCACTTCTCATGCTCAGAAAATGCTTATTTGCGCAGGATATAGGCTGCACAAAATCGAATTTTGTGCACAAGGGCAAAAACATATCCACTCATATATGTAAGGCAAAGGAAATAAGCCATACAGCCAAACACAACAAAAAGTTCAGAGATAGAATTTGTTATTTTATAATTTTAATTTATTTGCCTTATGTGTTTTTTAAGTCATAAAAGATATTAAAATTTAAATTAAAGTACGGTAGGTTATTTAATTAATATGAAAATTATTTTATTACAAAATTAATTTAATAGTAGGCTGTATAGGTCTGCAGCCCAAGTCTAATTTCAATGTCGTAAGATTAAAAAAAAAACGGCGGGAATGGGGAAACAGGTCTTGTTTTTCGTGCGTTTATTTATTTATTTCCTCGCAATCGAAGTGAAAAGCAGAGTTTATAACTCGTCCACAAAAACAATTCCATCCTCGACATTACTATCAGCCCTCGCCTTCGGCTCGGGCTGCTAAAAGTCTCGGATAGAAATGATTCGTTTTGTGCACTTGTTGTAAAATCTACTATTGAACATTTTAAAAGTTTGGAAAAAAGAAAATGCTGCCTCACCCTTTATAATAATATGACAGAAATTTATAAAAACCTTTTCTAAAAATCAGCGCCGTATGACTTTCCCACCTCTCTATCATTACGTTCTTCTTGCGTCGATTCCCATGCTGGGGGTCGCAACCCATCAGGGTATCAGCTTGTCGCGTACGATGTACCGTCATCTGTTTCTGCTTTTTGAAGCGTGTAGCGTGTACTATTTCATACTGTTTTACAAGTCGTTTTGTGATGTCACCAGCTTAATATACTAAGGAAAATTAAGAAGTTTGTATTTATTTATAGTGTTGAAGTACTTATATTGTTTTACAGTCACTTTAGAGCAGGCCCATCAGGCGAAACGGTAAATTAAAAACTTGATAAAGCATACTTTCTTTTCTTTTCTTTCTTTTCCAGTGGTTTAGTAACGTCTATGAGTTCATGTTTTTTCCTAGGGATGATAATATTTGTTATTTTTCAGGATGACGGTCCTGCAGGTTCTCCAGGCCCTCCAGGCCCTCCAGGCCCTCCAGGCCCTTCAGGCATTCCCGGCCCTCCAGGCTTTCCAGGCCCAAAGGTACATTAAAAACCCTAATGCATTAATTTTATCATCGTATATCGGTAAATCAATATATGAGTTTATAATATTAGTTTGAAAATCTTTTTGTAAGAAAAATATCAGCTGGGTACCCCAGGTGGAATTAGTTTTTTTTTAACTAATCGTTACCTTATACCGTAAAAACTTTAAAAAAGGCAATCATATTGCTGAATAATTATCATCATCATCATCTCGGTCAAGAAGCCCACAGATGGACAAATGCCTCCCCAAACGCGTCCAGTCCAGTATGATTGGCGTTTACTTAACATGAAATAAAATGAATATATATTTTTATTTTTTATTTTTTATACCACACAGGTGGCAAACAAGCATACGGTCGGCCTGATGGTAAGCCGTCACCGTAGCCTATAGACGTAAGCAACCGGGGGTATCACTCACGCGTTGCCAACCCTCCCAACCCCCCCAAGTGGAGCTCTGGAGACCTTACTCACCGTAGGAACACAACATGGCCGAGACCAATGCTATTTGGCTACGATCTTCTGTAAGGTGGAGGTCCTTCCCCAGACGGGCTGAAAATATATACTAGCTGTTACCCGCGGCTCCGCCCGCGTGGTCAAGGGAAAATGTCTATAATTTTTCCCGTGGGAATGAGATGTTTTTCCGGGATAAAAAGTAGCCTATGTCACTCTTCAGAACTTAAACTATTCACAATAAAAAAATCATCATCACAAATCAGGACAAACAAACACACTTTCACATTTATAATATTAGTATGGATATGGATATTTTAAACTGGTTACTTGTAATTATTAATCGAAATTGACATGCGTATACAAATCGTCGGTAAAGTTCTTGTTTGCTATTATAGAAACGCTTTGATTTTTTGCTATTTAAAAATATATACGTAATATATATAAATCTATATATATAAAATGCTTTGTCCTGACTGACTGACTGACTGACTGACTGACTGACTGAGAATCAACGCACAGCCTAAACCGCTCATCGTAAAAATCTGAAACTTGGCAGGTGGATCTATTATATGATGTAGGCGTCCGATAAGAAAGGATTTTTCGAAATTCGAACTCTAAGGGGGTGAAAAAGGGGGGTAAAGTTACTATGGGACAACTTGATTCCTTGGTCCAATCTACTTCAAATTTTGCATAAAAATTGTTTAAGAGAATTGATGGAAGACGTGATTCTTATTTTATTGAAATTCTTCAAAAATATGTATTTTGTGGGTAATTTTCTTCGATTTGATATCAATACTCATACTCCTTAGTGCTTTTGGTTCAATTACATTTCATTTTGACACATCCGTGAAGTGAAGTGTGTCATCTGTCATGTAATATTTTTATAAATTGTGAATATTCAAACAAAATGATTTCATAATGTCGTCGTACTATTTATTCTGTTTGTGATCTCGGAAAACAGCTAAAATTCTAACTATGTATAAAGCGGACTGAATCATATTCATTGATACTAAACAGTAAGTAATGAAATATTAAATTTATAATATTTGACAGGGTTCAAGTTAAATTGGTCAATGGTTAAATGGCATATTGATTTTGTCTCTTTCTCACTTATAGGAAATCTCATTACGTCGACTCGCTCTAATATTTCGTAGTGTTGTTGTAGGGATGGTTGTAGGCTGAGGTTGTAGCCGTTGTAGGTATTGAAATACCCATATACTTTTACATTTTTTTACGGAAGTTGTTGGAAAACAAGCTCAGGAAAATGGATCATTTGATATTAGGTGATTACCGTCGACTATGGAGCACATAGATTCTAGGGTCCCTGACCCGTTGCCGACCTATAACAGGAAAAGACAGGATATATAGCGAGAAAAAGTATAAGGAGTTAGGTTTTTTTTATACCACAAAGGTGGCAAACAAGAATTTTGGATATTTCACTCTCCGAACGAAACGCATTGCTGCTTCACATCAATATTCTGTATAAGGGTGGTACTTCACCGGTCGGGCTAGCCTATTTCATAAACGCCCACTCCAAAGATTGTAATGAGAAGTATTTAAATAGAAAAATAATCATGTATACATATGAAAATGTTTTGTCTTGACCGTAGAGACCTGAAATTTGGGTGTGTGATGTAGGCAACCGATAAGAAAGAATTGTTTGAAATTCCCACGGGAAAGCGGGATAAACGCAAACGAAGTTGCGCGGGTTTCTCTAGTATATTATAATTTTTGTAAAAATAATAATTACATTATTATCTTTTTCAGGGTGAAGCTGGATATCCTGGAATTCCTGGCAAGATGGTAAACATCTGAGCAGTCTTCTCACTTGACTGGATGTAGATGCTTAGTTTAGGCCGCTTATAAGATTGGACTTATTTAACAATCTTACATATAGTTCATATCTTACAGATAGCATGTCTATCAGATAAATTGTCAGTTTTTCCGTAATTTCCTCAATTTGTCTGATATAAATTAATAACCATTATTTTCCAGGGCGAACCAGGATACCCTGGATTGCCAGGCATGAAGGTAATATATAAGTACCTTATTTATTTACTTTGTGTGCAATAACAGAATATTAACGCGTAGCAGCAATTCGTTTCGTTTGGTGAGAGTGAGAACCAAATCCTTTCTTTTCTCTCTTACCATACCGCTTCCAGATTGCTGTTGTATGTCATAAAATCAGAAAGTGCTTTTGAAGGCATACTCTGATAAAATGATTTTATTTCGTGATCTCTATTTTATATCCCAATTTGGATGTATGTGTGCATATTTTTTTTATATTGATAAATTTTTTTTTTGGGCCCATCGTGCGCATACCGCCGTTCTAAAATCAAATTAACTTGCAAATGTTCTTCAAATCAATACTTACAACAAAATAATAATCATTTTTTTTCTAGGGTGACAACGGTTTCGAAGGTTTACCGGGAAGAGACGGAATGCCAGGAGGATATGTAAATATTATTTTTTCTTATGTGTTAGGTTGGCAAACGAGCATGCGGGGCACCTGATGTTAAGTTTTATATAGTACTTTGTAGAAATATGGGATATTTCAGAAAAATTAAGGATTGTTGCCTATTTGACAGATCGCTAATTCTTTTTCAAGTTTTATAATACTCGGGCATAAGAATATATTTTGAAATTCTCACGAGAAAGCACATAAACGAAATTGCATTGATTTCGCTAATGTTGTATATATTGACAATATTTCAGGGTCTCCCCGGAAGAGATGGTGTCTGTGGATGCAAGGATTAACAAGTACGAACGAAGCATCACCCAGCCGGTATTCAACTGATATCCTGGACAACTGCTAAGCAATCTCCATCAATATTCGAACTTAAAATTATAACATAAATTCCCAAGAAAGAGTTCATATTTTTTTATCATCTACAGAAGTTGAGAATCGAAGAAGTATAAATAATCTGTAAAAAGATTTTGTTATTCTGACATCTAATTTTATGTACAAAACGTCTCCGCTTTGGTGATGTTTCTTAGTATTATGGATCACTATCCAGGCCATTTATTATACCTATGAACGGCACTCTAGTCTTTATGATATTAGCTTTGTTTGTGATTAATTTGTGACGCAAAGAACAATGTTTTAACTCAATTAATTAATTATTCTTGTTTGATATATATACCTACCTATTATTATTTTAACAAAATATTGTTAATTTGGTTAATAGTTTCAAAATGTTTCTTTATCTGTACTTATTGTAATTTGTCTTTGAATTGGGGATATTGTAAAATTGCTTATTAAATATTTTTAAAATAATATTTTATTTTAATGGTGTGGGTGGAAGCGTCTGTATCTAAACTCCCAACCTTATACCATAAGATAAGATTTGGATCTACAGAATGATGAGTAGACAGTCAGAATACTGAACTAAACCGTACGCTTAGGCGTTGATGAATCGGGCAGAAGCTTATTATTTCCTTTTCCTTAAGGGGTTTTTAGGATGTATCTTATGACCTCTGATCTCCAACTATCTTCAGACCAATATATAATTTGGTGTAACGGTTTTAACGTAAAGCGTAAAAACAGTTATATGAAGACAGTTGTTACGCATTTATAATGGTATAGACAATAATGGGATTTATCAGTTCTGTGGTAAACCGGATTAAATTTAGTTAAATGTGTCATTTGAGGAAACTTATTTTTTATTACATTTTGTAAGTATAAGTTGTGATCATAACGCATCTAGGAAACAGCTGCAATGGGCAATAATGTGACTTGTCTATTTTTTATTATAATATTATGGATATGGTTAAGTGGTAAGTTTTTATATTTAAAAGATTTTTTCAACTGTATTTTTTGATAATTATGATGGATAGAAAGAATATGTTTTATTTGCAAAACACGACTTTACACAATACAATAGACGGAGAAATTACTACTAGCGCCCCGCCCCGGCTTCGTATGAGTTTTAGTAAGCATCCCTAACTCTTTTGAAAATATAATATAGCTTATGCTATCCGGGGTTAGGGTTATTCAGCGTCTGACACCACGAAGGATTGAATTGGTCGCGTTTCATGCGTCGACGCACAAACAGCGACGAAATTAATGAAAAATTTTGTTTACCAAAAACTGCAGACGCACGAACAGCGACCAATTCGAAGGATGAATGAAGGATGAATTTGAACCATGGTGTCAATCGCAGAAGGACTCTTTTTGAATTGACTGATTGACACCATGGTGTCAATTGAGTAACATATAATATAATGGGACGTGGTCGATTGACACCATGGTGGCAATAGAGTAACATATTAATATAATGGGACGTGGTCGATTGACACCATGGTGTCAATCACGGCAGGCGTTTTTTGACTTGCTCGATTGGAACCAAGTACTAGTATATTTATTGCAACCAAACCTTCCCAGCTGTGAAAGATATTTTTAAATCGGTCCTGTAGTTTCGGAGCCTGTTCAATGCTAACAAAATATTTCCTCTTTAAAATGTTACAGCTGTATAAATTATTTGCTCGAGTTTATGAAAGCTTAGCAGGGACATGTGAAACCGTTCATAATTTAGGTTTTTATTTCAGGAATCTACGCCGAGTGCAATAAACCCGAGGTAAAATATATTTTTATAATGACTTTGATCCAGATTCGCAATGTTTGAAAGTATACTACTTCAATTTGTTTATTCAGAGACTTATGCCCGTTGTAACCAACGCCTCCTAGCGTAGGCTTAACCTAACTGGAAGAAAAGAGGTGATCCAATAGAAACCCAGGCTCCGGCACAAAATAATTGTATTCCAGATTTTAAAGGATATTTATAAATTCTATTCTAAACTATCACTACCTATCTCTCTATCGGGTGGCTAACACTTTTTATTGCTCGTAAAGGTTTGTAGGCGTTCATATTAAAATCTTCGGGGCTACTATGAAAGTGTCCATCCGATACAACGAAACACGTAGTACTGTCAAAAAAAACATTACCTACTAGTTAGAATAAGGTTCAAAACGTCAGTTCGGAACGTATATTCGGAAGTTCCTTTCATTGTTACCTCGCTTATTGTGGTGTTTTTTTAAAAAGGTAATTGTATCACCTGCTCTGTATGAGTTAGGAGGCGACCTACGTTGGAAGGCGTTGGTGAAAACGGGTCTTGTACGTCTTTATAGTTAAATAATTAACAGTAATTAATTCTAATTATATAAAATACATTCTTGGGTATTCATTACTGTATAAACTACCACTATTTTGGAAACAAAGCAAAATTACCACCATATTTGTATTGAAGAAGCTAAAATTTTTTTTGTTTGCTTCTAGACTGTGGAGGTGGAAAATACGTTGTGTACTTTGAAGCTAACTAGTAAGTAACTGCCAAGTTGTGTATTACAGACCGATAGCGCTGGGCTAAAATGAGGTCATAAGTTTCAAAAACTCTAAAGTTGTTGATTTCTCGCCTGTGGACACGGACGTACCTAAGAACCTTATTATTGCGTTTTGTGTCAGATCTGTCACTTGCATTTTCCGCAATTCGATGGTTTGTAGTTGATTTTACTTATTTAAATCAAAACTGACAAAATTAATTTAAAGTTTAAAATAATTATGGTATCATATCTAGGATAGCCTGCGGAGTGTACAAACCCAGTTTGTGTCATCTTCGGCCAGAGCAAAACTGAAATAGGGTCAATATGTAATAACAGTACAAAAAAAAATTACAATTGGTTGTATAACTATTTCCTATCTCAGATCACTTACTTAAGGCCAATAAATAAATTTGTGCCAAATTAAGACATGCAATGTTAATATTTTCAATTATTTTCCTATTTAAAGCTAGTAACGCTGCAAAAAAATATTACAGTCATTAGAGTTCACATATTTAATATCATAAATGCATGAAAAATCTACATTGTAAATTTGTGTCAATTTCATGCACGTTATAAATGAATAAAACACCAAAACAATAATTTCGGTCGAAACGGGCGTACGCGCGCAGGCGGCGATGGGCGGGGGTATACGCTACGCACGCACACAAGTTCGTTCGGTACCTACGATGATATCATGATGATGAACAAATCGCACCCTCATTCAATTCGAAAAGGACGTAACCCGAAAAAGTAGATTTTTCAGTAAAAGCTTTATTTTTAATCGTAGAAGAATGATTTTAACATCAAAAAAAGGAGAAAAAATATTGCATTGGTGGTTGTTTTCAAGTCAGTTCAATAGTTTATGGTTTTTTAGAAATAAGAAAATTAAAATATTACACTAGTTATCAAAATGGACTTTAAATATAAAAAACTAAGTTTTCGAGTTTGAGCCAAATTTATTTACAAAATAATGTATATTACAAAAAGTATGTTTTATAGTACCAAACAATTTTGCGAGAATAACTAAACTTACTCCATTTTTCCCTGTGTCAAATTTGTTATTTAGCCCCATAACAGTTACTTACTCCTTTTTTCAATTTAAATATTTGTCAAAAGCACTTATGTAATAAGTAATGATATTGATGTTTTCCATTATATAGGTAATTAAAAATGTGACATCCATATCTCTCATTAATACCAAGGAATTAGTTAAATGTCAAAAGTAAATAAGGAGCAACGAAATGTTCACATGAGCTATTTGTTTTTAAACAATAATAATTATTGTCTGTATGGTTACAAATATACTATATAATAATAACAATACTGAAAAAACAATGTACTTTTGGTAAATATTAACTTTATCTACCTACAGTTTTCTTATATTCATTCAAATCTAGAAAAAACTAATCAAAATAGGTACAAACTTGGTTTGATTCACAAAAATAACATAATTATATATTTTTTGTCTTATTTACAAAACTTATTATTTTTTTTATTAATAAAAAAACAAAACACTTAATGTAAAACAATCATAGAGTACGACAATAACGTACTATTAATAAAAAAACGTGTTCAAATACAAACTTTAATAAATAAAAAGACAAAAAAAATACGTTTGTCTTTTTATATTAAAATACTTTTTTTTAATTAATAAATAAATCGTGTTCATGTACCACTTTTAATTTATTGAAATATTTTATATTAAATTCAATTAAAAATCTATTGTTATCGTTAAACCTATTGGCAGTTTTAAAATAAACATTTATTAATATTATTTAATTTATAATGAAATGTAATTAATCTTCTACAGAAGAATCAAATAAGCATGGTATCGACAAATGAACCTTCAAAGGAGGTAAAATGTTTGGTAATGCATAGGAATAGCATTCGTATCACATAGACTAAATTAAATCTTTTAATAAGGCATTAATAGGTAATAATAAATTGATGATAAGCATATAGGGAGTTCATCTCAATCAATACCCAACCAGGAAACCACTATAATCCTTGGTGACTGGAACACAAAGTTGGGTAAAAATAGTAAGACCGACGATCACTCAAAATCTGTTGTAGGAAGGTATGGTCTCGGCATTAGAAATTAACATAGAGGAAGACTTCTTGACTTTTGCATTGGAAGAAAATTAAGCATTATAAACACCTGCTTCTCATACCATGCAAAACGCCTCTACACATGTAGAGTCCCCGGCAATATTTCCCCAAACCAAATTGACTAAATTATAATAAACACACGGTGAAAAAAATGTTTCCCGGTGCTGGGCGCGGCTCAGATTACAACCTACTTGTGGCCACTTTCACTGCTCGTCTTAAGGCTCCCAAAAGGAAAACACCACCTAAGCCCAGGCCTTGGAGCCCCCGGAACAGTCGATCTTTCAGAGCACGTTGGAAGAAACAATAAAAGAATGCCCACCGCCTGACGGCACAGTCAGTACATTGGCCCTTAAACTTCACACGAGAGACCTCTTTAAGAAAGTTCGCCCGCTCTCCAAAAACTTCCTGGGTGATTGAAGATGCTCGCGGTAACCCAATACATGACCTTGAACCCATAGCCGAAAGATGGTGTAGCTACTGCGAAGACCTTTATATAGAACCTGCTATCAACAATGATACGCCTTTGAATTGGAATCTTCCGAATCAGCAACCAAACCACCCATACTACGTTCTGAAATCAAAGCGGCAATAAACAAATTAAAAAAGAGGAAAGCACAAGATCACATTACGTCAGAAATACTGAAGGCTTTAGGCGACGCGTTCAACGACTTATTGCACGAAATCTGCACCTACACTTGGCGACATGGCGAGTATGGCGACTGGCCCAAAAACTGGTCAGGCCGACCAGAAAATGCGACAACTATTGCACTCTTGCTCTGATCTCTCATGGCAGCAAAATCTTCCTTGCGCCACATACTGAGCAACCTTACGTTTTTTGGATTGGCAAATGCAGCGAGAACAAACCGGATTTGTGAAAGAAAAGGGTACATGCGAACAAATCCTGAACCTCCAACAACTTATTGACGACCTCCGTGGCGTAATGGTTACCACGCCAGACGGCCACCCAGGAAGTCCCGGGTTCGAATCCCGGTCGGGTCATGATGAAAAACGAAGTTTTTCTGATTGGCCTCGGGTCTTGTGTTTAGCTATAAATATATTTGTTATGAAATATAATATCGTTGAGTTAGTATCCCATAACACAAGTTTCAAACTTACTTTGGGGCTAGCTCAATCTGTGTGAATTGTCCCTATATATATTTATTTATTATTATTGAAAAAGCATATAAGTTCAACACGCCTAACATTATGTGTTTTGTCGACTACAGTAAGGCCTTCGACTGCGTCAACTGGAAACTTTTGTCGAGAATTCTAACGAAGCTTAGCGTACGGCCGCATCTAACTGCGCTGCTGCAGAAACTATACTGCAACAAACAGGGAATCATATGAGTCTATAAACTGACGTCACAACCCTTCAGTTTTGACTATTAAGAGAGTAAGGCAGGTACTGTCTCCCATTTTGTTCAACGTTTATCGTGAATACATTGATAAGGCGTACCTGCAAAAACTGGGAAGGTAGTCACGATTGGTGGCGAGAAGATAACGAACTTACTACGTTACGCCGACGATACCACACTGTTAGCTGCCAACGAAAGCGAGATGATCACCTTACTGAACAGAATGGAACAGCCCGGAACAGGTCAGTGAAGAACTTGGCTTTTCCATAAACAGCAAAAACTAAGATCATGGTGGTACACCGCACACAGAAGCCAGAGGTCACTGGCGCGCTTAACCAGAAAATAGTTCACAGTTTCACTTACCTGGGCTAAGAATGTTATGTCACAGCTACAAAGAGTTTGAGTAGAAAGAAACATCTCCATAAATACAAAACGCTAGTTGGTGACCACTCCGGTGTTCTCAATTTTCATATATGGTGCCGAGACCTGGACCCCAAGGAAAGCGGATGGAGGAGACTACTGTAAATCCCATGGACGGATCATTGCATCATTACTCAAAGAGCTCAATATATCTACAAGGCTTTCTACCATCTGGCTCCGTAGAGTTCTTGAATTCTTCGGCCACATCGCCAGGAAACGTAAAGACGTCCTCAAACGACTTTATTTTCACTAGCAAAGGGACGATAGAAGACCTAGGGGGGCCCGAATGCGTTGGTCTGGCCAAATCCGCACCGCTCTCGACTTTTATGGAGCTATTCACGCCGCCGAAGATAGGATCAGGTGGCGGAACATCATCAGAGAAAAGCTGCTTTCTAGACGTGTTCACCCTTACGTTGCCTCCGTTGGCTCCCCGTGCTCAGTATTCAGTGTTGTGAATCGGTGCAACAAATTATTCTTAGAGGAAAAAAGCGGTAATCGATATTTAAAATATTTTTTTATGAATATAGTGTTTATAAAGACTAGCATTATAAATGACAAATCGGAATAAGATCATAATATTTATTACAAACTGTTTATTTTGTATAGGTACCTATTAAATTTTAACGAAAAGCATCATAATCTTCAGTATGTCCTATTGGTCAATTTATTCTTTGCGTTTTATCACAAATTCCTTTTTCTCGAAAATCACACATTCAGTTTTTTTTAAACAAAGTTTCGTGCATATAATTATTCATTTAACAAGAAAAATATGAAAAAAAATGTATTTTCAAATATGGTAAAATCGGGATTTCGACGTAATACCACTTATGTCTTTATTACCCTGGGGGTGCGAAATATGTGCCTCTCCTACTTAGAGAGATAAAAATAATCACCGTTTCCTGTTGGAACAACTACGCACAACTAATTTGCGAATTTGGTTTGCCCCTCCCGCGCGTCCGCTTTCTTCGCCGCGCTCGCCCTTCGCGCGAAGTTTGGTTATTTTTTAATGAAATAATAAGATTTCGTGCATAAAAACAGCACAAATTATGAATAGTGTTTTGTTACACTACAATAATCGTATAGACGTAACTTTAGTAACTTGCATTTTCTTTTGTGGCTTTTACAGAGTGTTGTAATAAAAAATTAAATAATCAATAAATATCGTGGATGAATTCGGCACAAAATATTTTGAATAACAGATATCAGTAATTTGAAACGCTTAACATTTATTTAACTTATTATAATATTTTTTAGAGCTAGTTGGCTGACGTGTTAGGTACTGATTAAATATCAGGATTTTCGTGGACAGAGATAGCACAAATTGCTTATGTATATTAGTTAGTACTTCGTTATTATCATGAAAGTAAATTTTTTATCATCTTTTCGTCCAAAACGGATCGAAAAGACAAATACCTAAATTTCTACCTATGCAAGTACCTAGGATGACACAACTAATGTATTAGGTTGGGTAAATGGCCCGAAAACTATATGCGAAATTCAAGCAACTTTAATGTTTTTGAAACATCAGAACCTAGCGCTACAGGTCTATTATTTTTGTCTATGAATGCTTCTCTACGACAAGTAGGTCTTAAAACAGCTGATTATTTTAGCATCCACCCAACTAATAGACATAACTGAATTTTTAGACGAACCACACAATGACAAGCTAAGATTGTGCTATGGGTACTAGAGTGATAAATATACATAAATAACTTTCTTTGTAAATAAATACTTTTTATACATACATAGAAAACATTCAGACCAAAACACACATTATTTTTTATTATTTTAATGTTTTATTCGGTTTGACCACCATTCTTATTTTAAAAATATTTTAAAAACACCAAAATAAATGTTTATGTACACGAAATTCTATGCGTTGCGCAGAGTTCGAGAACCTTAGAATAAATAGCCATTACTAGCCACTCGACAAGCCGGGCCTGTTAAAATAATTTATTAATTAATAGACTTGTTATTAAATATTAATAAATTAATTCGTTTTTTTTTCTTTTCCAGGTGTATGCAGTTTTAAAGATGTAAGTACAATGAATATTATGCGCCAATACAACATTGACAAGGATGTAGACAAATTAAATCGATAAAAGCTGCCACACAGAATACTATAGTCCAATGTTCCCGGAACGAACTGAAGACCTCAACAAATGGAGGCGCATCGCGAGGGCTGCGTTATCCAAAGACATCATCATGTAACCACGACCACTGTCACAAGAGTGAACGACTGAGGAGGAGACAAACCTACTAAAGGGCAATTTAATAAATCTTACTGAAATAATCACTTTGGCCGGGCATACAAAATAATTTTTGACATTGGAAATGTCTTTTCGTTCGCTTCAGTATAGGCTTCGATTTCACGAAAAAGTGCGATCTCCTTATATCTCGGAGAGTTTTCAAGATATGATATTCATAAAAAGCTTAAAAGACGCGTATTCACGAGAGCTGTAAGGTGCAAAAAGAATTATTTGAGAAAGTCAAAAACGAAAAAAGTTATGGCCGAAAATGTGAAAATAAATATCATTTCTTTCCAAATTTTTGATTTTGGCGCTCGATATTTTGGAAACGAAGAATGATATCAAAAATTTGAGAAAAATTCGTCTGGACAATTTAGTCAGCTATAATTTGAGCCTAAAACAAAGATGATCGGGTTAAGGGTTGGCCCTGTAGCTTAACCTTTTTGAACAAAGTCAAAAACGTTATAGTTTTATTTTGTAACCTTTTCCTTATCCCGACTCGCTCATCATCATCATCATATCAACTCATAATCATCCCATTGCTGGGATACGGGTCTCCCTTCAGTCGAAGGCGATTAGAGCGTACTCTGCCACGCTGCTCCAATGATGGATTGGCAGAGGCCGGTGTTTTCAAACCGCCCTAAGGCCACCGACTTGGCCTAACGACTGTCATCCATCGATAACAGCCGGGACCGATGGCTTAACCCTTTATAGGGCATAAGCATCTAGGGTAGATAAAAAAACTGTGTTTTTAGATTGTTTTTTTTTTATGTTTTTCAAAAAATAAAAATAAAAACACGGTGGTAAATATATTCCCTCTGCCCGTGTGGCTTGAGGTTCTGAGGTCTGCTGAGTACCAGATATATTGGGTAAAATTTCAAATCTTGCTGCCCGCCTAGAACGATCGCGTTGGGATGGGACGACGGAGGACGGAGGGCTAGATGACAAATCAACAGATGAACTGCTAGGTTCGACTTTCAAGAGGTATTATGCTGCTAGGTGGATCAGGTGTCGGTGCCATAGGCCCGTCATTAGGCTCGTCATAGTTTTTTAGGATCGTTCAATACAGTATCAAAACCATCATCAGATACATCGGGAAGACAAAATATGTCTTCCAATTCGTTGACTATTTGTAAATCTATATACATATAATAAAACAGTAGACCCCGATATATCTGAACATATTTTGCAAAAATGGAGAGGGAACAGTTAGAGAAAGGTAACAAAACCAAAAAAAAATTTTTTTTTGACTGTCTGTTTGTCTGTCTGTTTGAACGCGCACATCTTCTAAATTACTGAATGGATTTTATGCTTAATGTTTTAACTTAAGGAAGATAGAGCTCGGCTTGGAGCAGAATATAGGTTTTGTCGCATTTAAATCGGATGTCAGGAAAATAAGTTATGGTCATTTAAAGGTCTCTACCCTGTCTATGTAAGAAAAAAATATTTCTCGCGCTTACAAACTTGAGACTTGGTACACCATAACTACCGACAACAGACTAAACCGGACCGGACCGAACCGGACCGAACCGAACCGAACCGAACCAGACCGAACCGAATCGAACCGGATATCAGGAATAGAAGTTACCCTCATTTAAATTTTCAACAGCCTAAAAATTTTAAAATTGTCACTTACTGCAGAGTCGGAATCGCCCGATATCTCATAACGACCATTTTTAAATTCTAATTCTAGAAAGTTTTTTTTTTACTTGAGTTAACCATTCAAAATTTTGTTCCTCTCAAATTCACTAGATGGCACTGTTAGATTCTGAATCGCACTATGAAAGTTTTTTAGTATAACTGAGCTGACGATTTCAATTTTAATATAATTTTAATTTTTCATACTGATTTTACATTAGGTAATTTGATTAGGTACGATAAAATTAAATAAAACACAGCGGCGAGCAAATAGACAATGAGCAATAAAGAACACTGACGTCTCGGGGAAAAACTATAGCAGTAGTAATAGGAGACTGTTAAATCCGTCTGATACTATTATAGTCATAAGCCCCATTCCACTCGGGCGAAGCCGCGGGCACAGCTAGTCGTTAAGTATTCTCTACTCCTACTCATTTGCCAGATAGTCTGTAATAAGCAAAAAAGGAAATAGGCTTAACGTGGTCCGAGAGTCTCTTCGCGAGTTTTTCAAAAGCACTAATATTCTCACGGTGGCATCACAGTGCATTCTTGACAGCATCATGTTTGTTCGTAAAAATATTCATGATTATAACCAGGTGTGGATATTCATAATTTCAATACGCGTCACAGAAATAAATTAGCTGTTCCTAAATTCAGGCTTAGAAAAGCGGGCAAGTTATTTATGATTCAAAGTTTGCATTATGTATAATAAAATTCCAGAATATATAAAAAAAAATTGCCCAATAATCGATTAAAATAAAATGTCAAAAATTCTTAACCTGTAAAGCGTACTATACTATCAACGAGTATCTAAATGAAAGGTCTCCCTGGCCCCCTTGCGAAGGTGAAATGCTAAAACTTGTCGTGAAAAGCCAGTCAATGTTCAATAAATTACATAAATAAAAAATTGTGTTCAATATTGTAATATGTACACGCGTCGTAGTGTCATCCAAATGGGGCTGTTTTTTATATTATTTACATTTTAATATAATTTAGATTAAATAATTGGTGACAAGGATGTTAATGTGTACGGGCACGTCATACTCGCAAATTGTCGAAACTGGCGGTGGCGTTGTGGGTCAGGTTACTATTGTTCCCTTCAATATTGTTCATAATATTGTTGATGGTGAGCCCAGTAATGGGGCCTGGCAGGCTGACTCTCACGTCAACTCGAAAATACACGAGAACGGTTGCTGCCTTGCGAGCCTGGTCTGCTCCTATCTTTAAGACCGATTTAGCATTTTATATTTTAGATTTAATTTTATGTTAAGACAAATTAATGGCACTATTTATTGACGTAATGTTGCATGTTTAAATTTTATGGTAAAAAAAACACGATATTTTTAAAATGCCAAAAAAGGCCGTAACAGGTTTTCTTTCGCCATTTCTTTTACAAGTGGTCATTTTGCTTTTGTTTCCGAAATAGTAGTAGTATATAGAGTAGATTAATCCCACCAAAAACATTTTCATGTAAAATGTTGCCAAGACGAGACCATAATGACTCGCATAGTCAAAAAGTTATCAGATCTTATGTAGAGCCAAGCTTCTAACTCTACACGCCCTACCTCTACAAGGCCTAACTTCACAAACTCTACACTTTCAAGTGACGAAATCGGGGGTTTTAAGACATTAATAAAATCTAAAGTTTAATAGCTACGACATTCAAACTTTATGTTTAATGCTTGTACTGTTTTCATTATATCTTGAAATTTTTAACTATTTAGCATCATCCAAAACAAAGTTATGAGGTTCAAAAAAACGACGAAACGTTTCGAGAAAAGGTAGGTAGTGCCCTAGCGTTTCGCTTGGCTCGTCTCGTGCGAGATTTATAAAAATCATTTATTACAACTGTATACTCTGACAAGAGAACGTGTTTGTGAAAGCTTATTCTCTAAATAAAAGTTTTGAATTTGAATTTGGTCACCCCACGGGCAAAGGGAATATTTTTACACCACAAAAAAAGCGTGTAAGAAAAGCCTCGTAATGAAAAATTAAACTTATTCCAAATGCAATATACATTAGACATTACGTTTAATAACAACTTATCTTTCGAAAGTCGCAAAATTGAAGATGCATAAAGATCATGACGGAGAAGCTCAAGATAACAAAACCTATCCAAACGCTGGCTAGGGTCGATGTCGCTTAACTTGCGTGTTCATATTAGAGTGCGACACACCACACAGCGACGCCATCGAGCTCCTCGTCGCTCAGCGACAATATTTTTTCGAATTCCGTAGATTCATTTCCAATGTGCACGATAGTCGTGTGAAGCACGAAATCTGTGAATTTTTTTTGTAAACAACTACTTATTAAACAAAACATTGAGACCGAGACAGACATGTTCATTCACACAAATGTGTCCCTTGCGCGGGATTAAAACCTGGCGACCCTAGAGATAAAGTACCCATTGCTAGTCACTCGTCCACGGCCTGTCAAATGAGATCAATTCAGTAAAATTTTATACATTGACTATGAAATAAGTAGTTTTGTCCTTACTATGTTTTATGTGTTTATTGCAGTTTGAAAAATTTTCAGGGAATGAAAGGCATACAAGCAGAGAAAGGCTCGGAGGGACCTCAGGGACCTCGGGGACCTCTGGGACCTCAGGGACCTAGGGGATATCCAGTGAGAATTAATTTTTTATTTTATTATTTAAACTTTTATATTATAGCAACACACTTTGCAATGTAACTTGCATTACTAATAAGTACAAACATATATATAAATTAACTAGAGAAACCCGCGCAACTTCGTTTGCGTTTTTCCCGCTTTCCCGTGGGAATTTGGAATTGTGGAGAAGTTGAGTTCATACGAAGTGGGTTCAGTCGATTGCCCTTCACTCTCCCTTAAGGCGACGTCATCATAAATGTATACTTCAATGATTTCTTAAATTTTAAGTTTAATATCTTATTTACTTAACTGCCATTAATTTTTAGGGTATTGCGGGGCGTGATGGATTCCCAGGCCAGAAGGTAAATATTTAATTATATTATATGTGAAATCAAATAAGTGTACCTAGTTATTATTGTAATAATCGCGAAAAAAAACAGCTCTGAATAAGAAGAAGAAGTAATTGATGAATTGTGGAGAAGTTGAGTTCATACGAAGTGGGTTCAGTCGATTGCCCTTCACTCTCCCTTAAGGCGACGTCATCATAAATGTATGCTTCAATGGTTTCTTAAATTTTAAGTTTAATATCTTATTTACTTAACTGCCATTAATTTTTAGGGTGAGCGTGGGCTTGAAGGAATCATAGGTCTGCAGGTAATTATTTAATTATAATAATATCTCAAATCAAATAAGTGTACCTAGTTATTATTGTAATAATGAAAAATTATTTAACTGTGAAGGGTGTCAGATCAAAAACCAAGCTTTCCGGTAAAGGGAAAAGGTGAGCCGTGTGGAGTCTATTTAGCCCACTCAGCTCTTCATCATGATGACTTCAATGGAAATTTCTACTCAAATATTTTCTTTTTTTCATTTGTATTGTAGACAAACGAGCTTACGGCTCACTCTATCTTTTAAAAAAAAGCCAGACTTTAAACTCTATACATACGGGTAGCATTATTACGTATTGATTGTTACTATTTCTGTCCAGAGATTGTACTTAATTATAAATTTTAACTACTAAGGTGGCAAACAAGCATACGGCCCGCCTGATGGTAAACATCACCGTAGCCTATAGACGCTTGCAATATCGGGGGTATCACTCACGCGTTGCCAACCCTCCCAACCAGAGCTCCACTTGGGGAAGTGGAGCTCTGGATACCTTATTCACCGTAGGAACAGGAACACAACATGGCCGAGACCAATGCTATTTGGCTACGATTTGAGCGGATTATCAGTGCCCTACAATATTTTATTTTCATACCATATAATTAAATTTTATTAATAGTTTTTTAATTATTTATACAGTTTTCTTGTAGAGTTTATCGAATAGGTCCTTTTTTTTTTTTTACTAAAACTTTCAAAAACAAGTTTAGATCTCAAGCGCCATCTCGGTTATACGAAATGGAAAATAAAAGAGATAGTATTTGTTATGAGAGAGAATAGACCCACAATTTACAGGTATTGTTTTTTTAACAATAATTATTATTTCTTATAATTATATTTAATATTATTTCAGGGTCCTCCCGGAAAAGATGGTGTTTGTACATGTCCTTTGTAATGTATATTATATTTTCATTATTTAATCATAAGAACATTTATAATTGGTACATACCAAAATGTAATCAAATGTATGTACCTACTTATATGTATAAAGGACTCATCATAATTGTAAAACATCTCCATCCCTTGGCTATGAATCTCTCAATCGAAAGCATATCATTGCGCTGATGGATCTGGATGAAGATGAACAGTTTTCTAGCCTTGTAAGTTTGATAAGAGAGTTAATTCAATTGTAAAAGTATGTGTACATCACAGGCTTGAAATTCAATACATATTAAATTATACGTAGTTATTGAGTTTTATTTCATGAAATAAGACAAGCCCTGTTGTCTCTCCTGTAGGTATAGCCAGGATCAACAACGGCGACTTCAGATTTGGCAATAGGCAATGAAGCTTATTGACGTCTCGGAGGAGACACTACAGCTGTCTTGAATCTCACAATTTAATCAGAGAAAATAGATCGATCGGCGCAGTACCACGCTCTCGCAGAATATCGGCGTGAAGTATTAATACGTTTCGTTCGATGAAATAGATTGCTGGAATCGCTATACTTTATCTCTATCTCTCTATTTCAACCATCTAGGAATTTGCACCGATCACCTTTGGAGATTGGTCTGTTATTAATTCCGTTAATAAATTTATCTATATTGTCTCTAACAGTCAGTTTCTGAAAAGGACATTAGCTTTTTAAAAAGACATATAACCCTAATCTATAATTAAACTTTTGCAAAAATCATAAAGTCGCCTTCAGTTCCTGGAATACCATTGGGACAAGCCCACTCCACTCCTGTGTAGCCAGGAACAAAAATTAATGGAATGTCAAACTTGATATTTTGATATAAGTAATATAAAATGTATCCAATTCATTTCGCCGATTGTTGGTTGAGTTACGAAAACTTTCATATCTTGAAAATGTTATATAGTAACTAGCGTTTTTGCCCGCGACTTCGTCCGCGTGAAGTTCCGGACCCGTTCCCGTGGTAACCACATTGAATTTCGGGAAAAGCTATGCCTATGTCACTCCCTGATAATGTAGCTTTCTACTGGTGAAAGAATTTTTGAAATCGGTCCAGTAGTTTCGGAGTCTATTCAATTCAAACAAACAATCAAATCTTACCTCTTTATAATATTAGTACAGATAAAATCTTTGGAAGTAGTTTCTTATAGTGTCGAAGTTAAAATCTTCTTAAACATTGAAGAGAAAACTGTAAAGTGAAAATAAATCCCGGATTTTCGGGAAAATGTAAAGGCTCAGAGAGATCAATTCAATACAATTTTCCTGCTGTGGGCTAAATGTAATGGAATATAAAGTATTATGGAATATTGGACAAAGAAAATATTCATATTAGCTCTATATTGGGTAACATCGACCCGTATTTAGATAATAAAATATATGAATTTTTGAAGAGAAGAACTTCTAGACGCCATGGGCAAATAATCCCACTAATATATGTTAATTCTTCACGTTTAAATGGCTGGGCTGGGCTGAGAAATATTTATGACATTTGTTATGTAGGTAGCTGATACCTTAGATTATCAGATAGGCTACTTTTTATGACGAAAAGCACGCGATTCCCGTAGGATTTGGCCAAAAGTCTGATTGTCAATGGCGTTTTAAAATGTAGGTGGCGCTACTGTGCATAAAATTAAATGCGGGTAACACCGCGGGCAGCAGCTAGTATTACATATACAGCTTGTTTTTGAAACGCATTTAAAGTAAACGCATTAAATCTCAAGCTAAATCTTTTATTCTTCTTTAGTTTGACAGTGACAGCTATAATGTAATGTGTCATTAACTTTAAAAATACGTTTCAGAAACTGGCTGATAGACTACGCCAAACCAATAAGTACGTGTTTTTACTAAAAGTAGCTGACTTTTGACAAACCATATCATGATTTTTCCTGTTCTGTCTGTCATATCCTATGATATTATTAGAATTTATACCTAGTTATGGTGTCATAATGATTTAATATAGTTATTGTGTCATTTGAGGAAACTAAAGGTATGGTCTAAATATAAATTTCAGATCATAACCGATCCTGTAACCCGATACAATGGACATGTGTGTGATTTGTGTATTTTTTTGTCTACTATTTATGTATGGTATGTACTTTTTGTTCATGTTATACATACAGCGGCTTTTAAAGGTCAGGTGTGGAAAGACTACCACCGGTGCAAATGTGTCCAGGGCATGACTGTCACTCTTTGATAAGTCAGGAAGGACAGCTGCCTGTTTTATTTTAATATGTCGGTAATAAAGAAGAAACGGTATAGTTCTCAATTTAAAACAGATGTTGCTACTGCCACAAATATCGCCACCCCACCACAATCAATACAAAATTATTGTCATTAGTTTGAAAATAATTCGAGAGATTTCGTTTTGGATAATAATAAAATTTTAAAACATAACCTTGTATAAACTATTGGCCTTTATTATATGAGCGTGCTTGTTTTAACCTGTACGTACATACGTAGTTTTCGAGAAAAAAAATATATTTTCCAATGAAAATTATGATGCCGTCGAATGATGAAAAATGATCTTTTTATTTTGAATTCCAAATTTTTTTACCAATGAAATTGTACAATAAAAAATGCAATTTTTTATTTTTTCAGGCCACACCGACGAAATACCCGGGGTAACGTATTTTAAATAAACTAGTTGTGCATTGATCAACAACAGTAGGTCCAACAGGGAACGGTGATAGGTCCAATAGGAAACGGTGATAATTACCCTTTTTAAGTAGGTCCAACAGGAAACGGTGATAATTACCCTTTTTATTATCGTCAGAAAAATGCTTTGCAGCAGCCCCACCGCCCGGGGAATATGTGGTGGGGACTGTGGGACTGTGGGCCGAACTAAGCCTGGCCGGCTCCACCTCTTGTTTTATAACGAGGTTGTCTCCTCGACTGCTCCAACCCCAGCACCTACGGATGCAAGGGGGAGCGGCTTTAACAGGGTAGACCGCGTGGAGGTCTCAACTCCCCACCCCATACGGTGATAATTACCTATACTATCACATGGCAAAGATCATCCAAAAATTGTAACAATATTTTCGAGTCTGACGAAAGGGATATTTTATATTTTAATAAGTTGCTAATCATATTTTATACTATTGCATATTTTTGTTTGCTTGTAGACTATGGTGGTAGACAATAGGATATGCTCTTTGAAGATAAATGGTAAGTAAATATAACATTACTAGGTTTTTCGAGCGGCTTCGCTCGCGGTTAATTTTATGACAGAGATCTCGTTTGACAACAAAACCCACGGCGCGACTTGTGGCGCCATCTGTTGGCCGATACAGCGCCCTCTACAGTTGAAAACATATTTTCCCATTGGAATGACATTCTTTCACGGGATAAAAAGTAGCCTATGTTGGGCTCTGTACCCCTGACTATATATACACATTTTCATAATGATCGGATGATTAGTAAGGCCGTGAAGGAATAACAAACAAACAAACTCACTTTCTCATTTATAATATTAGTTAGGATTGTTGTGTTTTTACTGTAAATAATATTTATGAGGTTTCTCTACATCTTCTCTGTGATAGTCGGTCTTAAAACATCTGGGGGGTTACCACGATGTGTTATAACAATTTATAAACTATCGATTAATGAGATGTCGCCTTACATCATGTAGTTCGTTATTTCGTTTACTCACTGGTCTTTGGACTGCTATAAGACGTTATGGTAAGGGGGCTGTGGCCTTATTCACGTAACAAGAACCGATTCTAGTTCGATTCAACGACACTCGCTGTCCCGTTCAATTTCCATTTTGTATGAGTGAGACAGCGAGTGTCGTTGAATCGAACTAGAATAGGTTCTTGTTACGTGAATAAGGCCACTGAGCATTTTATGAATATTTTGATCATAATACGTATCGACGATCATAGCACGAAGAAGCTAAAGATAACGAAACCCATCCAAACACTGGACAGGGTCGACATTGCTTAACTTGTGTATTCGTTTAGAGTGCAACACACAGCGACGCCATCGAGCTCCTCGCTTTACGTATTTTTCAATAATAAAAACAGATTAAATATTGCATATTTTTTGTTTTCAGATGCATGCAGTATTAAAGAGGTAATATTTACAATTTTATTAAACAGGGTTATTTGTAATTCGACGTATATCCGTAATATGCGTATTGGGAGGCTCAAAAGCAACAAAATGAACCATCCTAATGTATAGGCGAAATCTAGTGATTTTCGACTTTCGAGATATTTGGGTTCTTAGGGTTTTTGAAAATTAACCCAGAATTTCACATTTAATTTAAAATTATAAAATTAAATCTACTTATCCTATGGCCTCCGTGAAACTTTCATATCATACCTGAAACTTTAGCTAATCTAGAAACATCATTACAGTATGCAAAATTACATTAAAATTAAAAATATGAGCCATTGAATTGAAAGAAAAACTCTTATCTAAATTTTATATTTTAACGACCAGTGAACGAAAAAGACTAACAATGTCGTCTAGTTTAAACAAACTATGGAGCGAATCATACATATAGTTAAAAAATACATTTCAGGGTTCAGTTGGAGCAACCGGAGATCCGGGGAAGAAAGGTGACGTTGTAAGTACTTTTTTTTTTTTTTTTTCAATCTGAGGTTATTGTACAATCGGAATATAACGAATTATATTGAATTTGTAAATTTGCACCCGTTGCAATGGATTTATAGGTTTTTAATTGAAAATAATTAGAACAATAAATTATTAAAAAAAAAAATTTAACATATCACTCTTGAGGAGCTCAATGACGTCGCTGTGTGTCGCATCCTATAACGATCACGCAAGTTGAAAAACGTCGATCCCAGCCAGTGTTTGGATGGGTTACATTATATCGAGCTTCTCCGTGCTTCGGAGGGCATATTAAGTCATCGGTCGGCTGTAGTTAGAGCTCGTAGTAATCTATTAAAATTTTGATGCAATGAAAAAATTGTATACCTATTCCAAAAATCAAGTCCTTTATTATTTTACCGTTTCAAAACTTTTTTTAGGGTGCGACCGGCCCGATAGGACCGAAGGGTGACATGGTGAGTATTTTTTCCTTTTTAATTTAATATGTTAAACACTAAGCAACACACGGGAGGAAACCAGACTATTTTACTATGTTGTCAGTTGTCACACGTTTTGAAAATATTTATTGGATAAATAAATAAAATACGGTTTCAAAATATTTGTTTCTCAAAAGATTATAACTAATCACTTACAGAGAAACATAACATTTTATAGAGATGAGCGTTCAATAAAATTATTTAAATTGTTAATTATAATGTGGATAAAATAGTTTATTTACATTTACAATTACTTATATACAGGGTTATTTTTGTAATTTGACGTATATACGGAATATACGTATTGGGGGGCTCAAAAGCAACAAAATGAACCACCCTTATGTATGGGCGAAGTCTAGTGGTTATTTAGGATTTTAGGGTTTTTTGAAATTAACCCAGAATCCATATTTAATTAAAAATAAAAAAATAAATCTACTTATCCTATGGCCTTCATGAAACTTTCATATCATACCTGAAACTTTAGCTAATCTAGAAACATCATTACAGTATGCAAAATTACATCAAAATTAAAAATACGAGCTATTGAATTGAAAGAAAAACTCATGTCAAAATTTTATATTTTAATGACCAGTGAACGAAAAAGACTAACAATGTCGTCTAGTCTAAACTCTAAACAAACTATGGAGCGAATCAAACAAATAGTTAAAAAATACATTTCAGGGTCCAGTTGGAGTAACCGGAGACCCGGGGAAGAAAGGTGACGTTGTAAGTACTTTTAGTTTTTTTTTTCAAGCTGAGGTTATTGTACAATCGGAATATAACCAAGTTAAAATCGTCTTGAATTTGTAATTTTGCACCCGTTGCAAAGGATTTATAGGTTTTTATTGAAAAAAATTAGAATCATAAATTATTTTTTTAAAATAATTTTTTAACCATACATCACTCTTGAGGAGCTCGATGACGTCGCTGTGTGTCGCATCCTATAACGATCACGCAAGTTGAAAAACGTCGATCCCAGCCAGTGTTTGGATGGGTTTCATTAAATCGAGCTTCCGTGCTTCGGAGGGCATATTAAGTCATCGATCGGCTGTTGTTAGAGCTCGTAGTAATCTATTAAAATTTTGATGCAATGAAAAAACTGTAAACACTAAGCAACACACTGGAGGAAACCAGACTATTTTACTATGTTGTCAGTTGTCTTGTCACACGTTTTGAAAATATTTATTGGATAATTAAATAAAATACGGTTTCAAAATATTTGTTTCTCAAAAGATTATAACTAATCACTTACAGAGAAACATAACAATTATTTAAATACATGTTATAGAGGTGAGCGTACAATTATTAAAATTATTTATTATAATGTGGATAAAATAGTTATTAGATTAGGAAAAGAGGAAGGGATGAAGACAACTTATATTATAGAAAAATATGAATCGATGGCAAGAAGATGAAAAAGTGAAGTGAAGTGACAGTAAAATAGAATATAAAAACCACAAAGAAAAAGGAAACATAATAACTATTTACAAAGAGGTTTTTAAAAAGAGTTCGGTTTGCCACACCTCTTAGGCAAAAACGGTATTATGTGGTGGGGTAGTAAAGGGTGATTCCTGAAAATGGGATTATTCAGTTGATTCCACTGGCTAGTTTTTATTTTCAAAATATAATGAAACCTGATACTACACGTAAAAATAGGCTAAACCTGAAGTATAAATTTCGAATAGGCACTCATTTTGAACCTATAAATTCCAAGATATTAGACATTAAAAAAATCATGACCAGGGGAATCAATTAATAGTTACAGGGGAATCAAAAATCAACAACTCTGTACTTTTTTTAAGAAATTGTAAGTTTTTACATATCAAAAATTACAAAATTAATTCTCAGTTATACATATCTAAATAAAATTAACAAATGTGAACATGTATTCTTCAATTTTCAGATATTATTATCTACTTTTGTAAACAATCGTCTGACATAGGTACATAAATATCTAATAATCTATTGGTGTCGTAATCACATTCGTGTTCCTTGAGAGCACCCCATTTGTACAACATTATTGTCATATTCCTGCAATAAAAAAGGGAATATTAGGAAAATTGCGAAATTTTAGAAATGTTTTACAAAAATAAAATTTAAAAAAATGTTACTTAATCCAGCTTAAGAACAACAAGGCGCCAGGCGAGGACGGAATCACAGCAGAGCTTCTGATAACGGGTGGTACACCGGTGCTTAAAGTCCTGCAGAAGCTCTTTAATTCCGTGTTGGTCGAGGGCAAAACGCTTGAGACGTGGAACAGAAGCGTGGTGGTTCTGTTCTTTAAAAATTCACAGATTTCGTGCTTCACACAACTATCGTGCACATTGGAAATGAATCTACGGAATTCGAAAAAATATTGTCGCTGAGCGACGAGGAGCTCGATGGCGTCGGAGGAGCTCCATGACGTTGCTGTGTGGTGTGTCGCACTCTAATATGAACACGCAAGTTAAGCAACATCGACCCTAGTCAGCGTTTGGATAGGTTTTGTTATCTTGAGCTTCTCCGTGCTGCTTTCGGATTGTGGATTTCATATTATTTTTTATTATCTAGGAGTTAAGAACGGACGTCATAATATTTTTTTTATCTGTGACAGTTTCAAGTTTAAAAACAACTGAATTTCGACACCTGCTGTTAAATCTTTATGCATCTTCAAATTTTGCGACTTTCGAAAGATAAGTTGTTATTAAACTTAATGTCTAATGTATATTGCATTTGGAATAAGTTTAATTTTTCATTACGAGGCTTTTCTTACACGCTTTTTTTGTGGTGTAAAAATATTCCCTTTGCCCGTGGGGTGACCAAATTCAAATTCAAAACTTTATTTAGAGAATAAGCTTTCACAAACACGTTCTCTTGTCAGAGTATACAGTTGTAATAAATGATTTTTATAAATCTCGTACGAGACGAGCCAAGCGGAGCTCTAGGGCACTACCTACCTTTTCTCGAAACGTTTCGTCGTTTTTTTGAACCTCCTAACTTTGTTTTGGATGATGCTAAATAGTTAAAAATTTCAAGATATAATGACACCAGTACAATCATTAAACATAAAGTTTGAATGTCGTAGCTATTATACTTTAGATTTTATTAATGTCTTAAAACCCCCGATTTCGTCACTTGAAAGTGTAGAGTTTGTGAAGTTAGGCCTTGTAGAGGTAGGGCGTGTAGACTTAGAAGCTTGGCTCTACATGAGATCTGATAACTTTTTGACAATGCGAGTCATTATGGTCTCGTCTTGGCAACATTTTACATGAAAATGTTTTTGGTGGGATTAGTCTACTCTATATACTACTACTATTTCGGAAACAAAAGCAAAATGACCACTTGTAAAAGAAATGGCGAAAGAAAACCTGTTACGACCTTTTTTGGCATTTTTAAAATATCGTGTTTTTTTTCCATAAAATTTAAAACTAGGTAGGTACATGCAACATTACGTCAATAAATAGTGCCATTAATTTGTCTTAACTTAAAATTAAATCTAAAATGCAAAATCGGTGTTAAAGATAGGAGCAGACCAGGCCGGCAAGGCAGAACCGTTCTCGTGTATTTTCGAGTTGACGTGAGAGTCAGCCTGCCAGGGGCTGGCAGGCTCATTACTGGGCTCACCATCAACAATATTATGAACAATATTGAAGGGAACAACAGTAACCCGACCCACAACGCCACCGCCAGTTTGGACAATTTGCGAGTATGACGTGCCCGTACACATTAACATCCTTGTCACCAATTATTTAATCTAAATTATATTAAAATGTAAATAATATAAAAAACAGCCCCATTTGGATGACACTACGACGCGTGTACATATTACAATATTGAACACAATTTTTTATTTATGTAATTTATTGAACATTGACTGGCTTTTCACGACAAGGGGGCCAGGGAGACCTTTCATTTAGATACTCGTTGATAGTATAGTACGCTTTACTGGTTAAGAATTTTTTGACATTTAATTTAAATCGATTATTGGGCAACTTTTTTTAAATATTCTGGAATTTTATTATACATAATGCAAACTTTGAATCATAAATAACTTGCCCGCTTTCCTAAGCCTGAATTTAGGAACAGCTAATTTATTTCTGTTACGCGTATTGAAATTATGAATATCCACACCTGGTTATAGTGATGACTGTTTTTACGAACAAACATGATGCTGTCAAGAATGCACTGTGATGCCACCGTGAGAATATTAGTGCTTTTGAAAAACTCGCGAAGAGACTCTCGGACCACGTTAAGCCTATTTCCTTTTTTGCTTATTACAGACTATCTGGCAAATGAGTAGGAGTAGAGAATACTTAACGACTAGCTGTGCCCGCGGCTTCGCCCGAGTGGAATTGGGCTTATGACTATAATAGTATAGACGGATTTAACAGTCTCCTATAACTACTGCTATAGTTTTACCCCGAGACGTCAGTGTTCTTTATTGCTCATTGTCTATTTGCTCGCCGCTGTGTTTTATTTAATTTTATCGTACCTAATCAAAATACCTAATGTAAAATCAGTATGAAAAATTAAAATTATATTAAAATTGAAATCGTCATCTCAGTTTTACTAAAAAACTTTCATAGTGCGATTCAGAATCTAACAGTGCCATCTAGTGAATTGGAGAGGAACAAAATTTTAAATGGTTAACTCAAGTAAAAAAAAACTTTCTAGAATTAGAATTTAAAAATGGTCGTTATGAGATATCGGGCGATTCCGACTCTGCAGTGAGTGACAATTTAAAAATTCTTAGGCTGTTGAAAATTTAAAGGAAACTTCTATTTCCTGACATCCGGTTCGATTCGGTTCGGTCCGGTTCGGTTCGGTTCGGTCCGGTTCGGTCCGGTCCGGTTTAGTCTGTTGTCCGTAGTTATGGTGTACTAAGTCTCAAGTTTGTAAGTGCGAGAAATATTTATTTTCTTACATAGGGTAGAGACCTTTAAATGACCATAACTTATTTTCCTGACATCCGATTTAAATGCGACAAAACCTATATTCTGCTCCAAGCCGAGCTCTATCTTCCTTAAGTTAAAACAGCATTAAAATCCATTCAGTAATTTAGAAGATGTGCGCGTTCAAACAGACAGACAAAAAAAAAATTTTTTTAGGTTTTGTTACCTTTCTCTAACTGTTCCCTCTCCATTTTTGCTAAATATGTTCAGACATATCGGGGTCTACTGTTTTATTATATGTATATAGATTTACAAATAGTCAACGAATTGGAAGACATATTTTGTCTTCCCGATGTATCTGATGATGGTTTTGATACTGTATTGAACGATCCTAAAAAACTATGACGAGCCTAATGACGGGCCTATGGCACCGACACCTGATCCACCTAGCAGCATAATACCTCTCGAAAGTCGATCCTAGCAGTTCATCTGTTGATTTTTCATCTAGCCCTCCGTCCTCCGTCGTCCCATCCCAACGCGATCGTTCTAGGCGGGCAGCAAGATTTGAAATTTTACCCAATATATCTGGTACTCAGCAGACCTCAGAACCTCAAGCCACACGGGCAGAGGGAATATTTTTACCACCGTGTTTACATTACATAAAACATAAAAAAAAACAATCTAAAAACATAGTTTTTTTATCTAGCCTAGATGCTTATGTCCTATAAAGGGTTAAGCCATCGGTCCCGGCTGTTATCGATGGATGACAGTCGTTAGGCCAAGTCGGTGATCTTAGGGCGGTTTGAAAACACCGGCCTCTGCCAATCCATCATTGGAGCAGCGTGGCAGAGTACAATCTAATCGCCTTCGACTGAAGGGAGACCCGTATCCCAGCAATGGGATGATTATGAGTTGATATGATGATGATGATGAGCGACGATAAAGTCGGGATAAGGAAAAGGTTACAAAATAAAACTATAACGTTTTTGACTTTGTTCAAAAAGGTTAAGCTACAGGGCCAACCCTTAACCCGATCATCTTTGTTTTAGGCTTAAATTATAGCTGACTAAATTGTCCAGACGAGTTTTTCCCAAATTTTTGATATCATTCTTCGTTTCCAAAATATCGAGCGCCAAAATAAAAAATTCGGAAAGAAATGATATTTATTTTCACATTTTCGGCCATAACTTTTTCGTTTTTGACTTTCTCAAATAATTCTTTTTGCACCTTACAGCTCTCGTGAATACGCGTCTTTTGAGCCTTTTATGAATATCATATCTTCACAACTCTCCGAGATATAAGGGGATCGCACTTTTTCGTGAAATCGAAGCCTATACTGAAGCGAACGAAAAGACATTTCCAATGTCAAAAGGGCGATAAAACCATCTTAAAGAATTATACCAAATCCATACGCTGCGGCAGATTGTACAGAAGACCGAAGAGTACAATCTGTTATTATGCTTAGCGTTTGTGGACTATGAGAAAGCATTCGATTCGATCGAGACATGGGCCGTGCTACAGTCTCTCCAGCGATGCCGCATAGACTGCAGGTATATCGAACCTTTGACGTACTTATACAAAAACGCCATCATGTCAGTCCAAGTACAGGAACAGAATACGAAAGCAATCTCATTACACAGAGGCGTGAGACAGGGAGATGTCATATCTCTGAAACTGTTCACGACCGCGCTGGAAGATGCCTTCAACTTTTGGACGAGAAAGGATGCGGCATCAACGTCAACGGCGAGTATATCACTCACCTTCGATTTGCCGATGACATCGTGGTCGCTGGAGGACCATGCTCGAAGGCCTCAATTGAGTTTCCCAACAGGTGGGTCAAAAAATGATCATGGTCAAGACGAAAATCATGTCGAATGTCCATGTCGCACCCGCCCCGGTCTCAGTTGGGAGCTCGATCCTCGAAGTTGTTGACGAGTACGTATACCTTGGACAAACCATCCAATTAGGTAGGTCCATCTTCGAGAAAGAGGTCAATCGACGAATCCGACTTGGCTGGGCAGCTTGCGGGAAATTACGGCATATCTTCTCGTCCAAAATTCCTCAGTGCTTGAAACGAAGAACCTTCGAGCAATGTGTGTTGCCAGTGATGACCTATGGATCGTAAACGTGGTCGCTCACTATGAGCCTCATAAGAAGGCTATGGGTCACTCAGCGAGCCATGGAAAGAGCTATGCTCGGGGAGATCGAATCAGAAATGAGGAGATCCGTAGCAGAACCAAAATAACTGACATAGCCAAACACTGAAGTGACAGTGGGTAGATCACATAGCGCGCAGAACCGAAGGCCGATGGGGCAAAAGGGTTCTGGAATGGCGACCACGTACCGGCAAGCGTAGCGTAAGACACCCTACAAGATGGTCAGACGACCTAAGGAAAGTCGCAGGAAGCCGCTGGATGCAGGCCGCTGCCAGCAGGTCGCACTGGAGACGTTTGGGGAGGCCTAGTTGACTTCTTGTGGCTGAGATGATGATGATGAAATAATTTTTCAGTCAAAAACTATATCACATTTTGATTTCACTGACCTTAGAAACAGAGTAATCAATGTCAGGGAATCAAAAAATGTAGCAAAATTATCGATTGTCGCTAAATGACTGTATCTAGTACAATGACCTTTACACCCTAGGTAGTCATTAGAGTGGCGATAGTGCATAATTTTTTTTAGTCGTCTAATAAAATTAATTGATGGTAAAATTGAGGTCAAAGTAATCAACGATGTACCAAACCAAACCCAGTGGAATCAGATACTTACCTTTATATTTCTGGAATGCAGCAAGCAGCCGCGCATCTCTTCCCTCGACACTCAAAACATGACTGACGGTGGTCGGTAGTACAGCCTAGCTACACTAACCGGCTAAGTCCGATGGACTCGCTGACCAACGACGGGTGTGGTCCTCCAGCATTTCGGGGGTTGTGCGGCGGGTTGACACCTCGCCCACGTAAAACCTATGTTGCTGGTGAAGCGTATCCCATTAGCGCTTCACCAGCCTGCACAACATCGTCATGAAAAAAAAAAAAAAAAAAAACATGACTGACGGTTAACCCTCGGGGGGTACACATTGCTTCCAAATTGTGTCACTAAGGACGTACGTACATTTTAGTGATGTACCAGTGGAATCACTGCTAAGGCCCGGACAACATTTAAAAAATTCATATAATTAAATGTACTATAAATACGTGGTTCATCTATTTTATTTATTAATTCTTATCAATTTGGGATCTAATATAAAATATTGAAATATCTATGAACTGAATGGAAAACATGATATGGATGATATTGTGTACAAATTTGGAGTACGGACACGCCAGTGGAATCAATTTTTAACACTTCAGATATTTTTTTTACTCACTTTGTTTTATATTTTTCTTAATTATCGTAGTGACTCAGTTAGATTACAGTTTAAATTTTAATAAAAAAAATACTTCATACGCTTATTTCAATTATACGTACACTTTTTACTTCCGGACAACGAAAATCCAGGTTTTCAAGATCACCCTAAAATAGGTTGTCGTCATTTCCTAATTTCTTGTAATTCGATTTGCTACAATAGTTTATTTTGCAAGTATTTTTATTGGAAATAGTTTTGCACGTGAACATTTTCAAATCCTACTAGCACTTCAATGGTTTTTCTTTCACCAGTGAGCAAGTGATAATTAATTAGAGTACATAAAAGCAAGAACACAGTTTGCTTTTGATAAAGTCCTAACTAGGTATTTTATTTTTAATTTCAGGGTCCTCCTGGGACTCCAGGCCTTCCAGGTGTATGCATGCAACAATGCGTAGTTTATGAACCCGAAGGTAAAAGTAATTTTTTTATCTTTTGTAATAATTTTCATACATTAATTTAATCAGAAGAAAAAATAAAGTATTAAAAGTTCTATTATTTATAAATATTGTTTTTTTTTGTTACAGTTTCTAAACCTGAAGACGAATCAGGTGGTGCAACTATTAACTTGGGAGACGAAAGATCTCCATCACCTAAGTTATGCAACTTCGGCTATGGTAAAGGTAAATATGAGGGAGTATTTTAATTAGCTTTTTATCGCAAAATTTTAATAATACCTCCAATAGTGCCGCGGACGTTGCAGAATTAAGTGCTTAGCCTTTAATTCTGTACAAGCACTTAATTCTGCAACCTCCTATTTCAGACCTCAACTATTTTCATTTTCATTTCTTTCATTTCTTCCATCTGTGACAGAGAAAAACCCAGTGAGTATGCGGTATGCGGCTCACACCAAGTTTCGCTCTGGTCGCAGAACTTGATACTAAAATACCTTAAGGCCCTCACGCATTTAACTGAGTGTTATGACAGATATAATGTGTATTTATGACTGAATAATTATATCGATTTAGATATTAGATGTTTAATTACGAGAATAGATGCGGTACGCGGAACCCATGTGGTATGTACCTTTACCCATAGCAGCGGCAGCGAATACCGCTCAGGTTTGAATAGGCCTTAATTGTGTGTAAAAGAGAAAGAAGATAAACAGGATGTACAGTCTGGCAAAATGAGGGCGCTTCTTTCACACCTATTGGTCACAACATATTTTGCACGCAAACGATTTTGAAACTTTTGTTATTTAGAATTGAGATCGCCAATTTACAGCTAACTAGTGTTGCCATAAAAAATTTATAGGTTCCATCTTGCACCACGTCAAACTCTTTTTTGCCAAGCTATAATAGGTGATTCTAACATCTTCAATATTTGTATTACAGAAGATACGAGATTCACAGAGGACTTTTGGGTGATGCCAACGAACAAATTTGCAGTCTCGTGTAACAATGCTACAAATATGACATGCCTCAAATTGGACGGATTTGATTCAGAATTATTGAATAATAACTCTATACAATATGGGAACAGGTCAAGTTCGTTTTGGCTTAGTGAACTTGAGTATAAATTAACAGATTTATACAAGGTAATTTCATTGAGTCTCTTTCCTTTGTGTCATCGGAGCTTTTTTTTCTACATATGGCAGACAAACAAGCAAGTGGGTCACTTGATGGAAAATGGTCACCGCCATGAACATTAGCAAAAATTATATCATGAAGTATTTTTTTTTACAAAATAATTTATAATTTTTATGGAGTAATAAACGCCAATAAATTAATAAACTCCACTACTGACTAATTAATTAATTAACTCAGAGCGCCACTTGAGGGGTTGGGAGGGTTGGCAACGCGTGAGTACACCCCCGGTATTGCAAGCGTCTATAGGCAACGGTGACGGCTTACCATCAGGCCGGCCGTATGCTTGTTTGCCACCTTTGTAGTATAAAAAAAAATCCAACATAACATGAGTGAACACTTTTTTCTATTTAAATTTTAGATTTCAATGGATCAATTGCTCTGGTTAAACAGTGAGTCGACTAG
Organism: Endotricha flammealis; assembly: GCA_905163395.2. Lineage (NCBI taxonomy): Eukaryota > Metazoa > Arthropoda > Insecta > Lepidoptera > Pyralidae > Endotricha > Endotricha flammealis. Next base: position 11,702,401 of record LR990860.1, read on the forward strand.
CGTTGTTCAAAAAATAAGATATCATTGCAAGAATTCTTATGTGATCCCTGATAATATGAAGGATGCGTTACATCTGTTATCGTGGAATGACAATATAATTGGGCCACAGCCAACGGATAGCTCTCCTATGTCTTATGGTCTGTTAGAAGACCACGAATGTAAGGTGCGTATACAAATTATTGGCACGCCCATGGGCGCGGGTCGGTGAGCGGTAAGAACAAAATGTACTAAACTGTTGAATGACGCCACGGGCCGCCGCTCTTGGCGGCAGAACGAGTGAATTTAGAAAGGTTCGCTGGTGCTGAGTGGGATCTTATAATGTACGTTTAGATTAGTGTGTACAGTGTAGTGCCATACAGACCTACTATGAACACTTAACATGATATTGGCACTACATGACACCACCACAACATTTTTTTGTATTTGACCGTGGATCAATTGGTTAAGGGCCGGATGTTTGATCAGAAGTATACTAATGGTTAAAATTTGTTGAAAAAACTAACTATTTGGTAAAAATTGCTACGAATTTTAACCATTAGTCTACTTAACTACTGATCAAACAAACGGCCCTAAGTAAGAGGTTGGTCTGTAAATTACATTTATTTTTCAGCCAGGAGCAGATGACGCGTGGCATCACACTGATATAGTTCTAATAGGTAAAAATAAACGTTTACCTATAATTGACTTTCATATTAGACATGTCGATGACGATCTCAGTGATCAAAGATTTTACTTAGAATTACGTGAACTATGTTTTGGTTGGTGATAATAAAAAATATATAAAATGAAACAATTTCACTATTTTATTTCGCAAATCATGTTTTCATTGGGTTCTTTTGTTGTAGATTCGTCACAAAGTAAATTCATTACGGAATAATATACTATTTATGAAAATATACTTTTAATATTATGGAGTGTGCAATAATGACAAATTTACTTTGTGACGAAAGTATTACGAACGACCCTTTTCAACTGTATTTTAGTTTAGTTAGTATTAGTATAATTAATTTTTTCGGTTGGCATTTTTTAACAATATTTTAATTATTTTTATAATCATTTATTTATTTCAACTCAAAAGCCTCAATAATCGTTCTATCAAGCCGGGTATATTAGTTGTCGTATGGCTACTTTAGCTTACTGAAAACTGTGCTGATAGCGTTTGTGGGAGGTTATGTCCGTCCAGCAATGATAAGGACTTCTTGTGGGTGAAATGATAATGAAGGTTACTCTGTAACGGATTCCATCGTATTTCCTAGACGCATAGACTTTGTTTAGACCGAGAATAAAGAAGATGGCACGTAATAGAGTCACGAAAGGAACATAAATCAAAACTTGAAATGTTAGCAAAGATTAAACTATTTATGCGACGTACGTACAGACGTACTATTCACTAATAGGTATAATACATTATGGCACAAGTATCTATCAAGTGTTAGCAACACATGTTTCACAAACGTGTTGCGAATTGTAAGTAAAGGAGAAATGTGTATGTACACAACATCATAGTTTCGTAAGATATAGTTGAGAATAAGCACCTGTTACCACAATTAAGGCTTCAAAATCTTTTGCATAAGTACTTCTTCTAATAGATAAGGAATCATTTCATTCAGCCCAGGGGTTCGATTCCCACTCGGGGCAAACATCTAAGTAATGGCATTTGTGTTTGTATCGAGTCTGGGTGTTTTCTATGTACTTTAAGTATATATTGATACCCACAACAGAAGCAGGTACTTCGAGACCAGGTAACCCTGTCTGAATTGAGTTATAAAAAATATACCTAGATTTTAAAATGGATTATCGCTCCTTGTCTATTTTTAAGTCATTGTTACACTAAAACATAAGAATTTTTTTTAAATGTAATCAGTGTAAATAATTGCTGGTAAAAAAAAATCATACAATTCCGTTTTTAAATGATATTCTGTGAAAGGTAAGTGATAAACACTGAAGTCAATCACAGCGAATCCAAACATCTATTGTGGGTTGACGTTATCTGACTGCGCCAGGCGGATCCGAGCTGAATAAAACCTTACTGCTACAGACTATTCCAATAATACCAATTTGACAAAGGATTTTTCGTTTCATTGAGAAATGAGTTCCAGGTGGTATTGTTGTTTATGTTTACATCATTTCTGTTTAAAGTAGCTAACACTGTATATATTTTAATATCGTTAGAAGTATATTATCATAATGTGTTTCCTACAGTAATATAAATAAATAATAAATAAATAAATAAATATATAGGGACAATTCATACAGATTGAACTAGCCCCAAAGTAAGTTCGAAACTAGTGTTATGGGATACTTACTCAACGATATTATATTTTATAACAAATACATATATAGATAAACATCCAAGACCCGAGGCCAATCAGAAAAAGTTCGTTTTTCATCATGACCCGACCGGGGATCGAACCCGGGTCCTCCTGGGTGGCGGTCTGGCGTGGTAACTATTACGCCACGAAGGTCGTCAAAATAAATAGATGGTTGCTTCTTTTGACAATTCACGTTTACTACGACACGCACGGCACAGACAGATAGTGCGTTTGTATCATTATTAGGGGTTTTCCGCAATCAGGCATCAAGCGTGCCCATTTTGCGTGTGAGGGTGGGTAGTGGCCAGAGCTCACTCCAGCGATCACAAATCTTCATCTTCGCAGGAATCCCGACATCGATATCTCATGTCACATTGTTGAAGGTCTCTCGGAGACTGTCCGGGACGCACACTGTCGCTTCACACCAATATTTAGTAAGGTCCAAATCAACCTTGTCCATTTTATCAATGTTCAAACCCCTCCAAAAGTTTAGAGAAAAAAACATAGTTTACTCTACGTTACATAGCAACGAAAAATGTTGTACGATACGCACGTGCTGTGATTCCGGTCACGTAACGTACAGTTTATATCACGCTACCTAATGTTTCCCCAACGGTGTTTACATCACATTACAATACTTGCCAATGTAGTTGAAAGTTATTTTGTCGTGTTTAATCAATTTCTGTGTATATAATCATGATCATTTATTCTGATATCAGTCATGGCTCACATGGGAATCATTGCTTGACTGTAATGTATGCAAGCGGTTGAAAAGTGACCAGGCTGCCTTTTTTTTAATACCACAAAGTTGGCAAACAAGCATACGGCCGGCCTGATGGTAAGCCGTCACCGTAGCCTATAGACGCTTGCAATACTCCCAATACCCTCCCAACCCCCCAAGTGGAGCTCTGGAAACCTTCCTCACAGTAGCCTACTACACAACATGGCCTAGACCAATGTTATTTGGTTACGATCTTCTGTAAATCTACCTGATAATAATGAAAAAATTGTCGCTTGCAAATCTCATCTAATCTCTATTGAAATAATAGTTACACGTTGTTTTTTTAGCCTTGTAATTTTTTGTAAAACACTTTTTATCTATATACTAGGTATATCATCATTAGGTACATAGTATAAAATGAAGTAGCTTCCGCTGTCTGTCCATATGTATGCTTAGATTTTCAAAACTACGAAATGGATTTTAATGCGGTCTTTTTTAAATAGATAGAGTATTTCAAGAAGAAGGTTAATATGTATAGTACATTCCGAAATTGCCATAGGAAAGCGGGATACACGCTAACGAAGTTGCGCGGGTTTCGCTAGTTCTTAAGTAAAATCAAGCCATACTACACTAATTTCAAAATATTTGACAAGTTACAAGATGTCTCATATCATTTTAAATTGGAATAATAAATCCTCTTAGTGCGATTGATCGAACTATGCGATCGAACTATGTTGCCGGAAGGAATATTTTAATTGTATTATATGTACTCCACATTTGTTTATTAAAAAGGACAAGTTTGAAAAAACGGAGTATTGATAGGTATGTGTACAAAAAGTGGGCTACAATCATATAGATCACATTTCAGTTTCCATATCAATACCGCTTACCTTCCCGGGTATATACGGATGGGAACAGGTGCAGTCAATGTACTAAATTTCAATAAAGTGTGAATACTTATGTCTACGTGTCGAATATGAAAGTTGCAGTTGGAATACCGATACAGAACTAATATAACGTGGGTCTGAAAAACGATGTAGTCATATAAATATCTAGATTATTGTAAATTAGACACTGTGTGTCGCACTCTAAAACGAACACGCAGGATAAGCAACTTCGACCCTAATCAGTGTTTGGATAGGTTTCGTTATCTCGAGCTTCCCCCGTGCTTCGGTTGTCGAGGGATGACAGTCATCAAGGCAAGTCGGTCGGTCTTAAGGCGGCTTGGAATCACTGACCTCTACCAATCAGGATTGGAGCAGCGTGGCAGAGTACACTCTAATAAACAAATATATAGGGACAAATCAACGATACCATATTTTATAACAAATACATATACTTATAGATAAACATCCAAGAGTCCAAGACCCGAGGCCAATCAGAAAAGTTCGTTTTTCATCATGACCCGACCGGGATTCGAACCCGGGTCGTCCTGGGTGGCGGGCAGGCATGGTAACCGTTGCGCCACGGAGGTCGTCTCCCATCTAGGTCTAATCCCCATCGATTAAAGGGAGACCCGTAACCCTGCGTGGAAAGATTATGGTTGATATGAGAAACCAGCAGATTTACCCGTGCAGTTTCTTTTTTGCCCTGCGTACATGCCGCAGCAGCTTTTATGTGTTTCGCACTTAAAGTGTTAAAAGAGGAAGGAAAAAGCGACAAAATACTCCGCAAATTGGCGACCTGTAATAATGTTTTGGAGTAAACCGATGAATACATTGCCACCATAACATTTTCCAACACTCAAATGGTAATTACTTTGAGTGACTCGTTTCTCCAAACATTTGGAGGACCCTACAATATTTTTGTAAACGACAAAATGTCACTTCCTTGGAGAGTAAAATTTAATTTGCGTAATGGCGGTAGACTTTAACTGAACGAATTTTTCTATTTGCGTAACTTAAGCTATGTTGCTTTTATTTAAATTCTGTTCGCTAATCCTCCTCAGTCGCTCACTCTTGTCAAAGTGGTCCTGGTTTCATGATGGTGCCTTTGGACAGCCCTCGCGATGCAGCTCCGCTCGTTGCGGTCTTCAGCGTTTCAGGAACACTGGACACTGGACTATTCTGGTATTGTGTGGTATTGTTTAAATCCTTACTATCCTTATCCTTACTTCCTTACTAATATTATAAATGAGAAAGTGAGTTTGTTTGTTTGTTATTCCTTCACGGCTTGACTAAGCAGCCGATCATTATGAAAATTTGCATACATATTGTTAGGGGTACAGAGCCCAACATAGGCTACTTTTTATCCCGTGAAAGTATCATCGTTCCAATGGGAAAATAATTTTTCTACTGTAGAGGGCCCTGTATCGGCCAACAGATGGCGCCACAAGTCGCGCTATGGGTTGTTTTGTTGTCAAACGAGATCTATACAGTCATAAAATTAACGCGAGTGAAGCCGCGGGGAAAAGCTAGTAGTTTTATAAAATACAGTGGCCCACCACGGATTCACACGAAAAGTGTAAGGAAATAACGATCCCTAATTTTTTTAAAAGTATTATACTGGCTAGTCTATGTCACCCGGGTATAGAGTAGCTTCTGTGGTGTAGCTTTCTGACGGTAAAAGATTTTTTCAAATCTGTCCAGTAGTTTCGGAGCAATTCAAACAATCAAATCTTTCCTCTTTATAATATTAATGTAGACTAACTTCCAGGACCGAGTTCGCGTGGGTTGAAATATTATTTACCTTAAATACATGCATAATAGCTAATGTCTTTCCTATTTTAAATTATAAAACACCTTTTTAAACACACACAAATAAAATTATATTTGTTTAGAAATTTAAAGATAGATCCGTCAGATTCATGCCTAAGCAAGGAAAAGTTCGAGTTTTTTATATCCAACCAGTTAATGGCAGGATCCGCCGTTGTTTAACTTGCGTGTTCGTTTAATATTTATCGATGCCAAACGGAGACCAGTTTACTGGACAAAAAATAAATTTAAAAATATATTTTTTATTAAAAGTACTTCGGAACCCCGTAATTTATTTCACTCAGTAAAAAGTTTCAGCTGTTATTTGCGGGTTATGAAAACATGATGAATTAACCGACTTTGCGGCAGGTGTTTTGAAAAAACCCGAAATATTTGGTTAACTTTATTACGTAAAGCACGGCCAAATTTATTATTTCCCATCGTAAAGAGAGTTAACTGAGAAATGTTATCTTTTTATTTATTCGTAATATTTTTTGTTAAAAATTTTAAAATCTTATTCAGATTTTTTAATTGCAAGTCACGCATTTGTACCCAAGCAACCCTGCTTGGGTACAAATTCTACCCTTTTGCGGGTCTTAAACTATCTACAAAATTTTATCTAAATGGGTTCAAGTGAGAAAAGGAAACAATTCAAAGTTCAAATTCACATATAAAATAAATTATTACGGATATGCATACATTAAACTTAATTCATTGTTATCATCCATGTTAAAAATGTAGGAGTTTTATGTTCAAAAAGTAAGGAGATCGTTGTATTTTTCAATTTGTCAATTATGTACGTTCATTTCCACACATAGGTATTTTTTTAATTTTTTTTTTATTCGACATGTATTTTATACCTTTTGTGGAGTGTTTAGAAAACTTTAATAGTACCTACTTACGGACAGGTATACTTTTTTAATTTTTTGACTCTACCAGCCTGTCAATAACGACTACCTAATTAATGGTCTCGGTCATGCTGCGTTCCTACGGTGAGTAAGGTCTCCAGAGCTCCACTTTCTACAGGGTCGGCAACGCACAAGTGATGCCCCCGGTATTGCAAGCGTCTATAGGCTACGGTGACTGCTTACCATCAGGCGAGCCGTATGCTTGTTTGCCACCTTAGTGGTATAAAAAAATCTCTTACAATGGTCCCACTCATTTGAAGTCGCGTGCGTCATCCATTCTATCAACAGTCACTACCACTCTATATTCTTCATTGTTCACTATACAGCTAAATAAGAACAAAAGAGTCATAACGCACGTTCATCTGTTTTCATTAACCGTTGTTCCGCGAGATTAATCGCATATGAAGGCTTTGTTCAGAAAGTAATTATTCAATTAATTTCACCGGCAGACGAACCATTAGCTCGATGATAACAAAAGGTTTTTAAACTCACATTGTAAAATTGTTTAACATCTATATTAGGACCTCTTTTGATATACCTAGCATACATTTTTCTAGACAACACCGTCATGTGTTAACGGTAGCGTACTGCCGATTTCACCACTAATTGCTAATAAACTCCCATACATGCTATTTGCCAATTAAAAACGTCAAATCCATAATAGAACCGTCGCTAAATTGGACGAAATAAGTCCGCAATTTTTTTATGCCGTCCAATTTTATTGTTTTACCAGCTTTGGGTGCAAAATTAAACTATTAAAGAAGTACGACGGTACCTTCACATCGATGTATTCATCATCATTTCAATCCCAGCATCCACTTGACGTAGGTGCAGTCTGGCAGGATCCTCATCTCTCGGTACAAAGCATAACAAATTACATAATTCATCCCCATAATAGCCGTCCCTTTGGGCCATAGAGTAATGATTTCATAGACGTGATATAAATTAGTAAGTTTTGGGATGACGCCAGCGGCGTTTTCCGTGAAATCATGTCTTAAAAAATCGATTGAGGATCGATTCAGAAAAAAATCGAAGGACTAGAATCTATTTCTATTCTGTTTCGATCCACCGGAATCCCGTGTCTACAACAAAAACTTCATATTTTTAAATATTCTTTTATTTTAGTTTAGGTGTTTTTGAACGAGTGCAGATTTTTTCGTAGGCCTCAATAAGTTTAATTAGATAACTAATTGTTTTGATTTGTTTACTATGGTGTAATATAGCTTGGTAAAAATCAGCAGTGCACAACTGTTCTAGCCATCTCTGAAAACTTCTGCGCTTTCATGAGTTAGACTGCACAGCACAGTTATGAATGTTCGGCAATTATTAGTTACAAACAGTACAACATTACTATGACTAATATTGATATTAACAATAATAGTAATGTACTAACAATAAGGTGGCGAATATTGACGAATTTAAAGTCTAAACGATAAATGATCTACGATTTGTGCCCTAAGAAAAATTGCAACAATTTCTCACAGACCGCGTTGGCTGCCCTTATTATTCATATTTTCTTGTAATAAATGATTAAAGCGTTCTTGGAAATGATTTCATTATCCGACTTTCTATTGTTGAACTTAGAAGTGTTAGAACTTGGGGAAATTACAACGAGGTCGACGGTTGAGCTCACTTTCGCTTGTGTACTTGTAACGGTCTCGTACACATTCATAACTGATATTCTACACCATCATTTGAAAATAGACTTAAATTAAAGAGAGGAAGGGCACAGCGGATAATCCGCTCAAATCGGAGTAGACCGTCTGGGGAAGGAGCTCCACCTTACAGAAGATCGTAGCTAAATAGCATTGGTCTCGGCCATTTTGTGTTCCTACGGTGAGTAAGGTCTCCAGACCTCCACTTGGGGGGGTTGGCAACGCGTGAGTGATAGCCCCCCGGTATTGCAAGCGTCTATAGGCTACGGTGACGGCTTACCATCAAGCCGACCGTATCCTTGTTTGCCACCTTTGTGGTATAAAATAAAAGTAACACACTGGAATTCTACTTGCAAAATAAAATGATTAATATATTTAACTGCACACAGGTACTATGTACCTGGTACCTTTCAAGTGAATCTATTCAACCGTTTTTGCATGAAAGTCACACATCCATCCATACAAACTATTATCGAATTACCACACAATTTTTATCAACACCAATGTCATAAATGTATAACTTAGTTAACACAATATCACATACTTGTGATAAAGCGGTAACTAGTTTTGACGCTCGCTAATTACATCGTGTTCGTTGTTCGTACGTTGATCGAGTTTTCTATCATATCTCAAGAGATTAATTCGTTACGGTATAATGTGAGGTAATTTAATGATATAGAAGGGAAAGTGGCCAGAGGACGCGGAAACCAGAGGGTCGTATTTAATGGAAGGCATTCGAGAAGGCGGCATATCCAGGTATATAATTATTATTTTATTTTTTATTATGTTCTTCTTCTTTTGATGTGCTTCTGGCAATTTTTTTTATACCACTAAGGTGGCAAACTTACGGCCCGCCTGATGGTAAGCAGTCACCGTAGCCTATGAACGCTTGCAATACCGCATCTGACAATTAGTGTCAACTGCAGGTAGCTGGTGTCAGTGTTTTCGAGTCACCAACCATATCGCCAACAATCTGAAACGACAGCTTAACGTGCCCTCAGAAGCACGGAGGAGCTCGACATTTTTAAACCCATCCAAGTATTGACTAGGGTTGTTTAACATGCGTGATCGTTCCACTTTATTATTATGTTGATTTTTCTTGTACTTTCCGAAATTGACGTAGCTAAAATGTGGATTAGCTGGTGTCAGGACTGCTGTGAATGCCGGCCAACATTCTTGCATGCAAGGAAGGTGCATTTGCATGACAAACTCACACGACATCAAATAAACAGTAGTTTTCCTTACCAATAACATGGTACATAATGTAATTTTAGTAAAATTATAAAGTTGCTCTAAAAATAATGAGGGACTCCTTTTTTCAACGTCTTTAGAGAAATTATTGATATTTAAATTGTTAAATTGACAATAAAATAAATGCAATAGATAATAGGCTTGTTGCCGTAAAAAAATTAATTAGACCGTCTTTTAGATTATTTAAAAATAAGGGACACTCATTTTTTCATTTGTAAATTAGACAAAAAATGACAAAGATATAGCCCATTAAAGTGACGTGTGACGTCACGCCGTGTGGCATTTAGCACGGGGTGACGTCAAAGGCTCCCACTGCTAAATTTTTATGCCTTGTATCTTTGTAATTTTTTGTTTAATCGAAAAAAGATAAAATACGTGTTCAATATTTTTTTATAATCTAAAATATGGACTAAATATAATGTAATAATTTTACCACCACGGGCCACGGGTACTGTGATACATCCGCGACCCCGCCAGGACCGTCCGACCAAAGTTAAACTGGCCGGACCCGCTCTCCCCGGAACGCCCCGTCAGCAGCACACCGCATCCAGGTGCACTGCCGACACCGAGGACCATTGCCCCCTCAAGACGACGGGCCTTCCCACGCTCGCCGTCTCGGCTGGGCAAGGGTCCCCTCCATCTCTGCGGTCGCAACAATGGAGCGCACGACAGAACCCTTTCACTTTCCCAAGCGGGATATGCAGTAATTTCTTCAAAAAAAAAGGCTGTCTATTATTAAAAAGCGACTATCCTCTTGATTTTCCCACATTAATTCAGCTCTTTGTACCATTAAAGGTTATCGAATACCTTATTGGAAACTAAAGTGCCCATCGACCTTCAAATATTAATAATTCATAGTGTTGATAGCAAAGCGAAATCCCTAGAGACGGAACTGTATCCGTATCACTTAACCTCCATTACATTATAGAAAAGAGCCTTATTTTGAAATTTATGAGGAAGAAAAAATTCACATAACGATAGGTGCTCGTAAGGTTACTAACATTTTCAATGCAATAGAGTTTAATAGAAATACTAATTCATGCATTATTTTAAAAAAAAATTACTCCGACCGGTGTAACTCAAACCTACGTCCTCCCGAAAATCGGTTGATTGCTCTTTAAACCGAGTTACCAAGATAGTTTGTTGAAGGTTGTGGTAATTTTTTAATTTCTCTAAACTGTAGTAGTCTTATTGGCCCACAGCTGTGGGTAAATAAAGTAAATTAATAAATTGTATGCAATTCACACACCACATGATCCCAAGTTAAGCAAGTCTCGAACCTGCTGAAGTTATTTGTACCAGACAAATGATGCTTTTAAGACGGCTTTGGTAAATAAAATAAAAGTTTCAGAAACAATATCATATAAATATAAATCATTGATTGCTTTAACCTTTAACAAGATTAAGGAGCTTGCGGTAAAATTGAGTTGAGTCTCTACGTTGCCATTAGAAGAGCACCATCAGGACAACATGTCGCTACCTGTCCGGCGTGATATATCGCGGCCCTCGCCTAATTGCTTGTCTTTTCGCACAGTACACCCTCAAATTTCAGATAATTTATGAGTCTACGTTATTAAAAATGACGGAATAATAAATTTTGATGACAAAACATAAAATCTTTACTGAGTAATATCCTATCTTTAGACTTTATCGCTACTCGTTACAAAAAAACCCTACGGATTTGGATGAAATTAATGGATTAAACGTAAATTAACGTTGGGAGGTTTAAACCGAAAATACAGGTGTTACCGTGGGATATACAGCCAGCCAGTTTATGAAGCCACAGCCAGTTTATGAAACACATTTTAATTTTATTTCCACATTAAGTCTCAAACTAGCTCTTTTTTCTTTTAGTTTGGCAGTAACAGCCATAATAAAATGTGACATTAACTTTAAAAATCGTTTTGAGAAATTCAACGATAGGCTAACGTTAAAAAGTTGTAGGGTTTTATCGAGTGGTAGAGCAATTATTATGAAATGGCCTAGCTCGACGGGGGAAGTACCACCCTCTCACAGAATATCGACGTGAGGCAGCAATGCGTTTCGTTCAGTGAGTGAGAGATCCGGAAGCCCAACTCCTTCCCTATCCCCTCTTTCCCTTCCCTTCCTCCTTCCTTTTCTTCAACCTCCTTGGTGGACAACGCATTGGTAGCGCCCCTGGTGTTACTGATGTCCATAGGCGGTGGTGACCGCTTTCCATCAGGTGGCCCGCTTGATTGTTTGTCTACTGTTTGACATAAAAAAAGTAGGGAAAACTACATAAATAAATATGAGCGAAAAAGGCAATCGAGTTTTAAGTCAGTTTACTATCTGTTACTCAATCACAAACAAACAAAAGTGGCTTTTAGCTCACCAACAGGATTGCTACCTCATCAATAAAAAAAAGAAAAAGAAACCCTAACACATACATTTTTTAATCTGGTAAAAAGACATGATCATCAAGTGATGGCAAAGTCGCAGACCAAAGTAAATTGAAAATATTGGCCACGGTTTTCATTAGTAAGGATGTCGAGTTTGCATTACTCTGTGAAAAATTTGTATTCTCAAGTCACGAACCTGTTTTTATCTGTATTCGATAGAAAAGTTTACATTGCGGACATCGATGACTGGCGGATTCGATATCTCCTGGGATATCGAATAAATTATATACATTTTTATCTTAAAGTAGAACGGTAAACAGAATGTTATTCATCTATACTCTATACTAATATTATAAAGAGGTAAAGTTTGTGTATTTGTTAAATTGTAAGGGGTAATCTCGGGATCTACTGAACCGATTTTAAAAATTCTTTCACCAATAGAAAGCCACATTATTGCTGAGTGTCATAGGTTATATAAAAAACCAAAAAATAAAAAGGCTTTTACATTATGCCCAACGAAGTGGGCACGGGTCAGCTAGTTTTTAATATAACTGAAAGCTAAGCCGTATTTCAATAATCTTTTTTATAATATATTCGAAGTATGTAAGTATGTAGATGAATCCTAACAATGTATTTAAATAGTTACGATGTTTTTGAAATAAATAGGTATTTTTGTTTGTAACGAATAAACTTAAAAACTACTGGACCCTCTTGAAAACTTCTTTCGCCGTTGGGAAGCTACACTATTCGCGGGTGTCATAGGCTATATTATATATTTTTTAAATAGAGATCCTTGCATAAACCCTTGCGAAGCTGGGACGGGACTCTAGTAAGTTATATACATTTATATACCTTCCGGGGTTACATTTACCTTAAGAAGGGGGGACAAAAGCTTGGAGAAGCTAATCGTTGTTGGTAACACTGAAGGCATGAGACCACGTGGCAGATCACCAGCACGATGGGCTGACCAACTTAGACTCGACCAGCCATTGTACAGTGTGGTGCAGATTGCCACAGACCGGAGTCGATGGAGGGAGAGAGTCCGCTCCGTGATGACAGCCTCTAACCACGATCATCAGACATGATCGATACCACACACACACAGAGAGAGAGAGATACCTTACAGATGCGGATAAATAATTTGATCTTTTATAATTTAATCTGATTTTTTCAAGTATACAACATTCAACATGTTTAGAGTTTCCTACATATGGAATTGAATCGCTCTGCGCATGGTCGTTAGCGCACAGTTTAATGACACAAATGTGCGGACATAATGACCTTCGACGCTTTGGTAGTTTGGAATGTCCACTGAACAGTTTCATTGTAAAACTGAAAGAATAAAATTAAAAGAGTTCATAAATGCTTTGTTGAAGTTTCGTTCTACTTTTTCATTTAGCTTCTGAAACGTATTCTTACTAAATAAGAAAAAGGTGATAGCTTATTGAAATTAAGATGCGTTTCAGAAACTGTCTCTATACCAGCCAGCCACTATCACTATTCGCTTTTTAGTCGATAGGGCCCGTAATAATCGAAACCGCGGGATCATTTGACTAATTGAAAATTTTATTCTTTGCTTTTGTCGATTGGGCCCACAAAGAAAATTAATTATTTTTAATTACAAAAAAACAACAACTTGTAATTGACAGAATTGTAGAACAATTAGGAAACCGCGGACAACAGCCAGTAAATAATACTCGTATCTACGTTCCCTAATAATTAACTCTGAAACATCGAGTAATACGTACAGTACGTTACTCGACGCTTTGAAATAATATTTGCTATTTAAAATGACTTTTGATTTGATGGATATTTGTATGTCATTACCCGACATAAATTTCAATCTAAATGGAGTATGCTTTTAATCACTTATAAGCGAACGCCCGGGGTTTCGTTGAGGCAACTATATTTCTCGTTTCCATAGGAATTTCGTAAATAGAAGCCGTTTTGAGAATAAAAATAATTCCTATTCAACGTATAAACTTTCATCTGTATTTACGAATATTTTATACTAAAAACATTGCAAAATAATACAATCCTAATTCATATTAAAAACATTCGAATAAAATTCTAGAAGAATTCCAAATCCACTCTATTATGTAGACAAAAATAAGTTTTAAACCATTTGCTTTTGCAAGTCGTCTAGACGTAGAACCATAGACGAAATGAGATGAGTTCTACATGACTTTCGTTTGCAAAAAAAATGATATTTACTCTATTTTTGTAATTATATTTACGAGTAGCATTAAATCGTTGCGTATCTTATCCTACTTGTTTGTCACTTCATTAAAAAAAAATCTTTAAAATCAACATCAAATGCAATGAAACCTGCAAAATATTTCGCTAAGTAACTTCCTTGTTGCGGCTTCGAAACTGTCAAGGGTCGAAGGAAGACCTTTAAGTAGCTTAAATGTAAAGACGCTCGCTATTTATAAAATTCTATAGGGCTGTAAAGGTGGTGATCGATTTGAATCATTCATGTGTTTCAATAGAAATTGGGACCGCGGTCCGGGTTGCCTCCGTCATAGTCATTAGGGTAGAATTTAAAACCGCGGTACTGGTCCCATAACCCGCACAACCCTTGAAAACTGATAAATTAACATAGCCAGTTTCCCCTATCCCGAATAGCTTATTCGTCAAATAAACAGACATTGTAGTATTTAAAAGGCGATTAGATTAGATGTCAAGCAGGAGACGAATATCATCGTTCGGTTTAACGTTACGATTCGCGAAAATTATCTTAAACAAATAAATTGGCACCTTAAGAGAAGATAAAATTAATCGGAGACCCTTGTTTATAGGAGCGGAAAAGTGTCCGAAAAGTTTATTGATATTTCCTTCGATGACTTTGCAAGTTAGACAAATTGCGCGAAAATTGCTTTGTTTTCCTAAAACTTTTTTAGATTTCTGTGTAACTCTTTCAAATCTCTCCAATCCCTTGGTGTATTTTTCCCATTGTAGAAATGAATAAAAAATAGATGGGATATTTTCAAACGAATTTAATCCAATGACTTATTGATTGCAAAATGTATATTTTAATACCTCTGTTTGATATTCTCAAAACATCATATTAGCACAATTTTGTTATAATAGCATAATATCAAAATAACGTTAATCGCAAAATATAGGATTAAGTCTAGCCTACTTTGGGGCTAGATACTATGTTAATTTTGTACTTATTTATTATTTATTATAATGCCTTTGAAAGTTATAAATTTCGTCAATTGCTTACCGAAAAATCGATATCTCTATCTGGGTTTGCACCTGAGAATGTCTAGTGTAAATTAGCCAAACACGAAAACGATAGAAGATGTTGTGCCAGCGACGGTGAATGTAAGAAGCAACGACAGGAACAAATTGCAGAAGCACACAAAGCCATTTTAATCCGAGAACTATAGACTACACGAAAAAAGTTAACAATATAAATAGATTACACGAGAAAAAGTCAACCTTTTCTTTTCTTCATAAAAGTAGTCTTTTTAAAAAGCAAATATAAAGGTAACTTTCTATATTAGTATTTTTTTTGGTTTTGTTATAATGTAAATATTTTAAGAGATAAATTATTCTACCGGAATCTGCCAGTCAAGTCAACCAGTGCAGTGCAAAATACATTACTGATATTCATCACAATGATTTGGCTTGGTCAGTATCAGTATTTTATATTTCCATATGGTTCTAATTTATTTATTTCGGCTGTCACATTAGCTACTTTAATATCTATTCATCTATACATAAATAATAAAACAGTAGACCCCGATATGTCTGTACTTTGAACATATTTGGCAAAAATGGAGAGGGAACAGTTAGAGAAAGGTAATAAAAGAGAAAAAAATTGTCTGTCTGTTTGAACGCGCACATCTTCTAAGTTACTGAACGGATTTTAATGATGTTTATAGATATGCAGAATATAGGCTTTGTTTCATTTAAATCGCATGACAGGAAAAGGAGTTATCCTTATTTGAATATTTCACGCGGACGAAGTCGCGCGTTACAGCTCGTTAGAAATAAAATTATTTTGTATTTATATGACAAATATTAATCCTACTAATATTATAAAGGCGAAAGTTTGTGTGTACGTTTGTTACTTCTTCACGGTCATATGGCTACACCAATTTTCATGATATTTGGTATGTAGGTAGCTGATACCTTGGATTAACACATAGGGGTTTTATCCCGATAAGTACGCGATTCCCGTAGAATTTGATCAAAACACTGGTAAAAATGGACCGTTATGATATAGGTGTCACCATTATCTATGCATACAATTAAAAACGTATGGTAAAAAAATACTAGCCCTGGCGCAGTTAAAACGACTTAAAGGAATAAAAAAATGTTACCAACACAACATATAAGGATAAAGATGGGGTTTTATAGAATTCCCACGGAAAAAGGAGTGCTAGAACTAGTGTATTATCGCAGGCGCTCAACCTAGAAAGCTGGAATTTTGTATAAGGGTTTCCCTTTATGATGTTGACAAAGATAAAGACGGCAATTTATAGAATTCCCACAGGAAAGGGAGTATCCACGCGGACGAAGCCGCGGATACAGCTAGTTTGTTATGCAAATACAAAATAATCTTATTTTTAATTCAAAATAAATATTACAAATTGCTATCACAATAATACTTTGAAAGTCATGAGAAAATAGTATAACTGGGTGGATAGCTAAGCTAATGAGCAGAAAAAGTGACACTGTATGAAATATAAAAAATAATATTATTTCGTATCTAGTGTAATAATAGTTTTCATAAACGATTACATTTTATATGACAACGATAAACAGAAACACGGTTTTAGAGACAAAACCCCTCTAACAGAAATGGCTGCTTTTACTAGTAACGAACTCGCGTTTCCGTTTCCGTAACACTTCCGCAGATTTTTGGCTTCCCCTTTTACAGTTCCAGCAAATAATTCGAACGTGGTTTTTGTAAATGTGACTAAAATAACCACAGTCTATGGAGATTGGAATATTTATTAGATAGCTTTTTGTATTAGAGGAGAGAATAAGGTAAGATTTGTCTCCGAAATGGTGGTAGATTATAAAGTATATTTATTACACAAATCATTTTTTTTTTATACCACAAAGGTGGCAAACAAGCATACGGTCGGCCTGATGGTAAACCGTCACCGTAGCCTATAGACGCTTGCAATACCGAGGGTATCATTCGCGCGTTGCCAACCCTCCCAACCCAAGTGGAGCTCTGGAGACCTTACTCACAGTAGGAACACAACATGGCCGAAACCAATGCTATTTGGCTACGATCTTCTATAAGGTTGACTTAAAAAAGAGATCAGAGATCGGTTCTATTCTCGTAACAAAAATCGTTCAATTCTCGTGTCAATCTCAAACACTACATAATCCTGTTCAATTATTATTTTGTATAGGTATTGAACACTGAATTTTCTTTTTGTGTAATATAACACTAAGAACGGATTGTTGATTTCTATGGAAACGGAAATAACTAGGGACAAGGCGGGTAACACCATGTGTGTTAATAGTAAATATCGGATGTTACTCAAGATAATTGATCGTATTGGGTTCGCGAGAATATAGTAATGTTGACATAGTAGCACCATCTTACTTATATTGAACTATATTTCAAGTTTCGACAGTCAAAAGCCATTTGTATGAATTATTGGTATGCCGCAGGCGTTATGAATGACCCCATAGATCTACGTGCGTGTTTGAACATCCGTCATAATTGAAAAGGACTTCTCAATTCTTGAGACTATGCAAACTATTAAGGTGATAGTAGGTAAGCGGCGTGATCAGTGTTTGGCGTGACCAAGTAGTATTTTGTTCACGTACTTTCTTTTCTTTGGCGAGATAACATTTGTTCCTGAACAGCAGACTCTGGTCAACACATTTAGACGGCTGGTTCGCACGCGTCATCGAAATTTTTGTCTGATAATATGTTAACTAAGATTCCAAGATTTTCTTAGTGTTTGTTTAACCGCCTTTCCTTTTAAAGTATAATTTAATTTATGGATAGTCCCTAAGTGATTGATTTCAGTTTCAACGTAGATAGTGGTTTCGAGGACACTGTTCATTACACGTTAAATGATTAATGACACCACATAATACTAATTAATTTATTAGTCCCGATGTGGGATGTATCGTAACCACCACTTGCGGCGTTGCGGCTCACTATATCACTTGGTAAATGGCTATATCTACTCGGCTGTTTCGTGTATAATTGTTATACAAGGTGAAGTTTGTATTAAGGTTGTGGCACATTATTATGAGACCGCAACTTCACGGCTACATTACTGCGATCTAGTTGAGCATTTTAGGCTACGACTAGCCAGCAAGCTTGTACCGCACCGTCCGCACCGCGCCATTTGTGAAGTACAAGCTCGCTGTATGCGCGCCCTGCAGGCATATCTTACGTACCCGGTCCCTTTTTGATTAAATGGAGATCAGCCAAGGTTTAACTAAAACTTCTTTTATCACTTTCGCACTTAATTTATTTGTCCACAAGAATGACAGTGACAAAGCAGGTTTTAGATAATTTATGAACAATAAGACAGAGAGAATAAGTAACTCTACCTATTTAAAGTTGATTGAAATTGACATTATATCCGGCCGGGTACATTTCACCATTTACTAATAAAGTCCCGAATAGGTTATTTGTCAAATCAGATGCATCAAAACTATACGAGAACTGTCAAAAATCTTTGAGTGTATTTGACGAACAAGCTGTTCGAGAGTGGTAAAACCGATCCTTTAGGTATTTATGTATAAAGTGTTTTAGGGTACCGTAGTAAACTACAAGGAACCCTTATAGTTTCGCCATGTCCGTCTGTCCGTCTTTCCGCGGTACTAGCGCCTAGACGCTTGCTAGAAAGCTGTAATTTGATATGTATTACGCATATTGACAATAAACATCGAGGGTGTGGAATAATCATTTTTCGATACAATGATCCGTTTCGGAATTATTTACATTTATGTCAATTTTCGTTTTTTGAAAAAAATCAAGCTAGTAGTTCATATGCTGAACCTTCAATGAAAACTATAACGGTTAAGTAGGCTCTACTAGTTACCGAGTAATAGCCGACGAACTTATAAAATAAAATTTCTTTGATGAAAACTTACAAATATCATAGAATTTATTGTACTCATCTGCAAGCAAGCAATGCGTAGCAAATACGGAACCCTTTGTGCGTGGCCTGACACGTACTTGCCCGGTTTTTATATCTAAAAGTGATAATATTTAATTATTAAAAACAATAACATAAGGAAATCGCGATCTCCGAACACACTCGGGATTAAACCTCGCAGAAATCTTAAACCAGCTTAATACTCTCATAAAATATATCGGAAACCTTCGATTTTCCGTATTTTTGTATACGAGGTCATAATCTCTGTCCACGTACGTATTACGGCGCAACGTTATACATTATTCTGTAAGTATCATCCACGGGGGAATAGTAAAGTTGAGTGCGACAGTAGCGTCGCCACTGGGCCGTGTTGAATAATTTAGCTCAGCCGGCTGTTCGCGAAATATTGTAAGGCCTGTATTATACGCGGAATAATACGTAGACTTTTCTTCCCAGGGAGATATAAAAACTATGTATTGTACCACACAAATGGCAGTCGAGAATGTAATCTCAATCTCGACATATCTATTTGTCACTGGAAATCCTTACTAATATATATTTATATTTTTTTACTATTCCTTGAAAAAATTGGCACACAGGTAGTTAGATGATAATGATGATGATAAAGATGGCAATAATCTTTTTTTTTTACTTTAGACAATGCTTTACATATACGCCTACCGACCTGAGAATAGTCGATAAGGTGATTATCTGGATCGGGATTTCGCGGGTACTAAAGGCATCAGCTAGTTTTTATTATAATTCTATAGTTCTTTTATAGAACATACTGTGATATGAACTGCGAAGAATTGAAAGAACTTCCCTCCACGTGAAAAAAAGCATTTGGTATGATGATGGATAAAAATGCAGTTGTCTTAGTGACTCATCTCATTCTACACTTTACCAGTAAGCAGATGTAAAGGTAGACGCAGACCTTAATCTGTGAGTGATAATATACTCTCATTATGTATGAACATGCTGCCTTTGCAATGCAGATATATCAGCCTCTTTATGCAACCACGTTTAAGCTTCTATGAATTTTGTTTTCGGGTTGAACCGTTTACGTGCATGTTAGAATGGATAAAAGATTAGGGTGGCACGCTCTCAAAACATTACTATACAAATTCGGATATTTCCCAACTAAAGTGTATTTCGTGCACGTGTTTTGGATACTCCGCAGATTGTATCTAAATATTAATGCAAAATGATATTGCATATTCTAAGGCATCTTTATGAAATCCCACTAATATTAAAAAGGTAAAAGTTTGTGAGTATGTTCGTAACTTCTTCACGCTCAAATGGCTGATACCTTGGATTTACACATACACACGAAAAGTACGAGATTCCCGTAAGATTTGGTCAGAAGTCTAGTAGTCAATGGCGCTATAAAAGTGGCGCAGCATAAAGCTGTGCTGCAGCATGCAACGCGATAGTGATACCCCCGGTATTGCACGTCTATAGGCTACGGTGATGCTTACCATCAGGCGGGCCGTAGGTATGCCAGTTTGCCACCTTAGTGGTATTAAAAAAAAAAGTCCGGGTTGTTCACGGAGTGGCCCCACAAAGAACTGGCACAAGGGGGTCAGTTGAGTAAGTCTCTTTTTGAATTGGCCGACTGAACCAAAGGGGCCCCGAAAATAACAATTTTCGGGACGTGGCCGACTAACCCCATGGTGCTACTTACGTTCGGTCTTTTGTGACTAAGTCAAAAAATACTTATCGTAGTTGGCACGTTGGGGTCAGTCAGCCACGCGCGACTAGCCCAATTGGGTCAAGTCAGCCAATTCAAAAAGAGACTTCCTCAACTGACCCCCTTGGACGAGTTCTTTGTGGGGCCACTCAAAGAACAACCCAAAAAGGCCACTGGGAAAAAAATTGGGAAAGAAATCCAGTTCATCTTTTTGTCATTCGTTAATTTATTTTATCTATCTATCTATCGAAATTCTGTAAACAGAAGACACAGGGGTAGAGGGTGTGAATGTGTGATCGGAATATTCAATCGATTTATAAGCATAACAGTTGATTTCATAATAAATAATTTATCATTTTAGATTATCTAGGTTATACTTAACAGCTATATATCTTTGAATCAACAGAGCATCATATATTGCATTGAGATGGAAATGCCGCATGCATCGCGATGCATCGGATGATAGGGCTACCACAACACGATCCATTAATGCTCCGGCCATTTTGTAGGATCCCGAGATTTTCTAAAACGATACGAGAATTTTTATGTAACACTAGTGAAACGCCCGCCATAGCGCCATCTATATCAGACTTTTGATGAAATGCTACGGGTATCGCGTACTCTTCCAGATACAAAGTACCCTATGTGTTAATCCAAGGTATTAGCTGCTTACATACCAAATATCATAAATATTGGCCCAGCCATTTGAACATGAAGAAGTAACAAACATACACAGAACTTTCGCCTTTATAATGTTAGGAGGATTTATATTATTATACAAATGTATCTTATGTACCTTTTGTATATTAAACAAATGCTTATAAAACTACATGTAGAAGTTAGTACATTAGAAGGACATCATGTCTTTGGGAGTCTCGTGCAAGAAATTACAAGTGCCGTCGATCAGGGTGTCTGTAAAGAATGGAAATAAAGAAGAGAAGTGGAAACAAAAGAGCTCAAAATAAAATTTAATAAAATAAAGATTTCAGAAGAAAAATCAAGAAATCGAAGGAAAGTACAATGAAGAAAAAAAGACAAGCAAAGACAATAATGACAGTTATCAAAAATATAAAAAAAAAACATAAAAATAATAATATCAAATAACTTTACTTTGAGCCTGATAGCTAGTTAGTAACAGTGAGTGACTATATTGTTTTGTATTTCTCAAAAATAGTATAAAAAATTGTGGTCATTCCGGAATCCAGTTGAGACAGCCCTGACTGCCTGCGAAGCCGTCAATTACGTTATACCTTTCGATATTTCAGTGTGCGTTAAAATTCTTTGGAGACTGGCTTCACTGGTTCCAGATAAGGTTTGGTTAAAATATCTGTCAGATAAATTCATAATTGTTGTATGCGTCCATTACAACCCTATGTTACAGATATAATACTCTATATTGACGACCTCCTTGGCGTAATGGTTACCACGCCAGACCGCCACCCAGGAGGTCCCGGGTTCGAATCCCGGTCGGGTCATCATGAAAAACGAACTTTTTCTGATTGGCCTCGTCTTGGATGTTTATCTATATGTATTTGTTAAAAAAATTGTATCGTTGATCGTCGTTAGTATCCCATAACACAAGTTTCGAACTTACTTTGGGGCTAGCTCAGTCTGTGTGATTTGTCCCTATTAAAAAAAAAAAGAAAAAATACTTACAGTATAACAGTGAACTTTTTGTAGATGATGAATAAATATTATACAGGTTACTGAAATAGAGCTCATTTCTCTTATAAATTACCCCACCCCCTAGGGAAATGTATTGTTGCGCAAATCGAGAAATGACGTATTTTGTCCTATTCCATAGTACGTACTCTCCAAAATTGTCAATTCTTATTTTTTCCATTTTACTCGGTTGACATACGAGAACAGGTGCCAGTATATAGATATAGATAAATTAGATTACATAGGTAAAGTAGACAGTATTTCAAGCTAACCGGTTTTTGTTTATTTGTTCCTTGTTGGCACGTGATCACATCACATTTTCACTGTTATTTTGTCATTTTCAATTAATTCTGCCTTTAGCCCATCTGATAAATTTTTAATGATTTTTTATTATTTTGTTTGATAAAATAGGCTTAACTTGACTTATTAGAATCGCAAGGCCTTATACCTTATATTAAATACGTGACACTTGTAAATAACTTTTTTTCACAAAAAGTCACGTTCTAAAATGTCTATTTTCGTTAGCGGCTTTTTAAATAGAAGTCGTACAATAGGATCGGGTACAATTCCATCTTTTCACTCTCATTCAATTTTGTATAATCCCGGACCCACGGCAAGTCAATCAACTGTCAAGGTTTCTTTCATCGCCTGTTTTTATTTCCACTTTCCACGTGCCTCACCTACATTTTTGTATTTTTGACACTGAATTTTGAAGGCGAAAATTGTCAAATGATATTGAACTTTACGTACACTTCTTAAAGGTTATTATCACAGAAATGCGTACAAAAAATACACAAGATGGAAACCTATTATTATTTTTTACATATGAGACAATATCGTCGTGGTTTGTCACTCAGCTGTTGTATTTTCATTGGAAAAAACTAAAAGACTTTTTTACTTGAAAACATTTATGTGCTTACATTTGACTACAGTGTTAATGCTTGTAACATAGGGAATCTATTGAATTTCATTAGAATTAGCGATCATTAAATCAGTAGCTAGTATCACCTAGTATTTAATAAAATAAATAAACTTTTCCTCAAATCACCTGTTCACTGGTAAAGATGTGAGTAAAATTTTGTTAGGATGAATGAAGATTTATCCATCGGATGGTTACCTTCAATGAAGGGACTAGGCGTTTAATTTAGTCGGCTAAATCATCCAGTAGGCTGACTGCCACACACCTACTGTCCAATCATAAGCACATAATATAATTGCATCGTAGTAAATTGTTTCAAGATAAATGACGTTTACAGACGCTTCTCAAATTACTCTAATTTATTTATGACTTTTGGATAGTAAAATTTTATTATTCAGTACATTTTCTGCAACTCGGCCTTGTCTGGAGTCTCGACTTAAAATTCCCGGTACTCGAGACAGCTAAATTGCTAATAGTCTCGAGACATCGAAACATGAGATGTCCCGGGACCCAAATCCTAATTTTCATATACTAGAAAATGGATGTTGTATAAAAGTTGTATAGTTAAAATTGTTTACCAATTTCGAACTCTAAATAGAGAATGCTATGAGCAGCGAAAGCCCAAATAACGAAGCAAAATATTAACTGACTAATCCCTGGATCAAACCCTAATCAAGTTCTACTAAATTCGAATTTCCGGAATTAATGTCTAAAATCACATCTAGCTCAGCGGTGAAGAAAAATAGTGAGGAAACTAACTTTATGATCTAGAGATAAGTTTAATTTCACTAAATTTGAGGTATAATGGTACTCAACAAAAAAAAGGTTGCCTTAAAAAGATTGCTTTTTAGCAATAAGGTCGCATTGTTGCAAACACTAGTTAGTAATATTGTGTTTTATGTGCTTTTTCCTGACTGTTTAATGCAATGCAACTAAAGAGTATTCTATCTAAAAAAAATCAGCAGCGGGCCCTGTATTGTGGAGTGGTAGAGCATTTATGAAATGCTAAGCCTAGCGCCTGGAAGTATCGTCTCACAAAATATTAGCGTGTAACAGCTTCTTTCCTTCCTGCTTTTTCTTATCCCGTCTGTTCCAATATGAGTAGGTCATTGTTGTTGTGTTCGTTTGTTTGTTTCCCTGCAATATTTTCCAAAGAAGAATCCCATTTAAAAGAATTAGGAATTGAAATAACACTACGAGGAAGAATTCAAATTCAAATTCAAATTCAAAACTTTTATTCAGAGAATAGGTTTTCACAAACACGTTCTCTTGTCAGAGTATACAGTAATAAATGATTTGTATAAATTAATCTACTCTATAAACTACTACCATTTCGGAAACAAAAGCAAAATGACCACTGGTAAAAAGAAATGGCGAAAGAAAACCAGTTACGGCCTTTTTTGTCATTTAAAAATATATCGTACTTTTCTTTTTTCTTTTCTTTTTCAACATATAATTTAAAACTAGGTACATACATACAACATTACGTACGCGGAATGTCAATAAATAGTGCCATTAATTTGTCTCAACATAAAATTAAATCTAAAATCTAAAATGCTAAATCGGTGTTAAAGATAGGAGCAGACCGCCCGCAAGGCAGCAACCGTTCTCGTGTATTTTCGAGTTGACGTGAGAGTCGGCCTTCCAGCCTCCATTACTGGGCTCACCATCACGATATTATGAACAATATTGTAGGGAACAACAGTAACCCGACCCCCAACGCCACCACCAGTTTGGACAATTTGCGAGCATGACATGCACGTACACATTAACATCCTTGTCATATATTAATTATATTAAAATGTAAATAATAAGAAAAACAGCACCACTTAGATGACACTACGACGTACATGTTACAATATTGAACACAAATTTTATTCATGTAGTTTATTGAACATTGACTGGCTATTCACGACAAGTTTTAGCATTTCACCTTCACAAGAGGGCCAGGGATTCCTTTCATTTAGATACTCGTTGATAGTATAGTACGCTTTGCTGGTTAAGATTTTTTTACATTTAATTTAAATCTATTATTGGGCAAGTTTTTAATATATTCTGGAATTTTATTATACATATGCAAACTTTGGATCATAAATGACTTGCCCGCTTTCCTAAGCCTGAATTTAGGAACAGCTAATTTATTTCTATTACGCGTATTAAAATTATGAATATCGGACACCTGGTTATAGTCATTAATGTTTTTACGAACAAACATAATGCTGTCAAGAATGCACTGTGATGCCACCGTGAGAATATTAGTGCTTTTGAAGAACTCGCGAAGTGATTCACGGTAACCTAATTTATAAATAAAACGCACTACACGCTTTTGCAGCACGAAACGAGATAAGAGAGAACACGAGAAGAGTAATTAAGCATGTTAAAATTAATAAATAAGAGAGATAATACAATAACTGAAATAGTAAATAGGATTTTAAATGCCTAAAGCATTACCACAGAGTATTTATAATATCAAGCTATACTAAGCAAAAGAATTTTAATACAACTCGTGTCAGGGCTAGCTCCAGAGCCGTTCGCATGTAAAGTTTAATTTCCTGTAGCTCCTTTGAGCACTCGCCTTTGTCTTTGTTGCTTATTGAGTTAAACGCTGTTTGTTGCATTCATGTATAAAGGGTTTATGTATTGTTCATACATGTGGATTCTATAATATTAAATTTTATTTAAATTTTTGTCCAATGGCCGTCTAGACGAATTACTCAATGTCTTTGTCCCAACCTTAAGCCAAGTTTGCAATATTGGATAGCTGGTGAATTTACATAAATACTTTTTTTTGTAAGTAAGTAATATATAGAAAACAATAAACCTTGAAATTTTTCATACAGGTAGTTAACAGGACTGGACTAAGACCAAGTTCACATGACAAGCGCTCAACTACATATATTTTATTACGCGCGCTTTATTAAAACGCGCGTTAGCATGTGTACGGCCTGAATAAAATGTATGTTGTAAACACGCGTTATCAAAACGCGCATTGAGCGCTTGTCAGCTGAACTTCCTCTAAGACTTAGCAACAATAGAATTTAAAATTTAATCGATATCCTCGTTTTAAATGCATTTCTGCTATGTATTATACTTACTATATCAATAACTTAGTTATCAAGAAATTCTAGTAAACTATGAACTTCGTATTTGTGTACTCTGCTAACTTAAGCCATAATAGTGTAACTATAGCGTCGTGGAAGCTGGCCCCTCAAAGTTTTCTAGAGCATCAATTTTGTAGTTGTTTCATTCTTTATTAAAGAAGACAATGCGTACAGTATCTGGTAGTTTATAGAGTAGCTTATTTATTTAATACAGAATAATAATACATATATAATTGACTTCCATGGACTTCATTGTAAGTGACGTGTCTAAGTGCCCCCGAGTTCCTACATAATAAAGTATATTTTGATTTTTGATTTTGACATTAAAGTTGACATTATAAATAATGTGTAGGGTAACGATTTTCGTTTTGTGTTTTATGAAATGAAATCGTTTATTTTAGAAATAAGACTTTCACAGACTTTCTTTTCATTTACAACTTGTATAAAAAGAAAATTAACTACGAATACGAATTTAAACCTGACATGTGGCTTCATTCGTGATGTTATCTCTATGAAAATGAGAAAGGAAATAAGAGGTATTTCCAAGCATTTCTCTTTATCTATCCTGAAATATTCATAAATAAAATACCTTTTTTTTACATTAATATAAAAGTCATTAGTATCGTATTTAAGCCAGAATTTGTTTTATTAGTTTTCAATTAAATATTGTACGAGTATAATAAGTTATACGGTGGGCAATATAATTAATCGGATGTGATTTCATTTAATTAATCACATAGTTAGGGCATTACATGTACGTATGTCTGTCTGTACACAATGATGAATAAAATTTTGAATTAAGACGTGCTATTTAAATTTGCCATCATTGTACCTGTTTTTGTCGTAAGTCGGTAAACAACAGAGGGTCCTCAGTATCTGCCGCGTATTATTTTTGTGGAATCCCAACTCATATTATTAGAAGCGAAATTATTTAGACTCCGCATTCTCCCCTTGTTTTTGTCCAACTTCATTCAACATCGTCTGTTTTGGAATATTGATGAGGGTATTATTGTGATAAAAAAGTAATAGTTAATGATATAATGGTTAATAAAATCCTATTTGATAAAAATCATCATACTAATGTTATGTTATAAATGAGAAAGTGAGTTTGTTTGTTTGTTATTCCTTCACGGCTTGACTTATCAGCCGATCATTATGAAAATTTGTATTTGCAGTTAGAAATATTACAGGACAATCTTACATACACACTATACACTGTCAATACACTGCGCCAATGCGTTAAGGCGGCCTTATTGCTAATATTTATAGATTTTTTATTGCGCACAGCCCGGGAACGGTAACAACGGGATTTCACTGGTAAAACCGAGTGCATTAGCTGGTTAGAAATATAAACAAAATGTAATTACCCTCAAATGGCTGGGCCAATATTTATGATATTCGGTATATAGGTAGCTGATACCATGGATTAACACATAGGGTACTTTTATCCCGAAAACTATGGAATTCCCGTACGTTTCGATCAAAAGTCAGATATAGATGGCGCTGCCGTGCATAAATAAATACACTAACAGTTTCTAATAAAAAGATATGCTACTCAAATATAAAACTGGTAGATAGATAGATAGATAGAATATACTTTATTTGCAATTCACAATAGTTAGGACACAGTATACATAAACACAACATACACACTATTGAAATCGCAACAAGGCGGCCTTATTGCTAAAAAGCAATCTTTTCAAGGCAACCTTAGGGTAACGAATTATTTTATGGACTGGGCTAGTAAGTTAAGTACTCATGAATAGGAATAATAATATAAAATATGACATAAAAACTACGAATAACGAATATCATAATAACAATAAATATACATATATGCGTACACATATATTTAAGGGGCTCCATATAGCCGATGACCTTGAAGATTTGACCTCTAAGTAACGTTACTTCACCCCTTCACCCCGCTTTAATATTACGTAAAATGCCAAAAACTTGACATCTATTGAGCCTTTTGTAGTACTAAGTTTTATTAAAAACCTTGCCTTTTTCACCACTAGAGGGCTGGCAATGACGCGCGGCGCGGTAATATTAACGACATCTAGTTGAGAAACCAATTATTAAAATATTTGAACACTTTCCATAGACCTCTAGAACTAAACAATATCAGTTGACACTTTTAAAATGATACCTATATGAATTATGATAGAACTAAATATATATTATTAAAAACAAATCTTAACATTGCAAATGAAATTTTGCAGGCGATGTATGTTATGTCGTATTTGGTTGGTTACACAAAATTATTTAAAAAATCCAGTTTTTTTGCTCTAGTTGTACCATACTATCTCAGGAACTATAAGCCCTATCAAAATATGGATTAGACAGAAAAATTGGGTATTTTTCTCTGATTCACATTCAATGAAAAAGGTCA
This sequence comes from Endotricha flammealis, assembly GCA_905163395.2. NCBI lineage: Eukaryota > Metazoa > Arthropoda > Insecta > Lepidoptera > Pyralidae > Endotricha > Endotricha flammealis. Next base: position 11,731,165 of record LR990860.1, read on the forward strand.
TTTTGCTACAACTCGTGTTGTACCAGTTTTCACACATTTTTTTTAAATATTGATCGGCTGGATTTTACTATCGATACAGTACCAAAATAGTCATTTTCAACAAAAAAAAAACTGTACGTCTGCGTGTTAAACCGTATCACGCAAAAACCACTGAATTTAAAGAATGAATTTTGATGAAATTTTACACGGAGATCTCGAGTCACCATTTAGAGTTGTGCTTTTTATCCCAGAAATGCGTAAAACTAGAAAAACCAAACTCCACGCAGGCGAAGCCGCAGGCACCCACTAGTATGGTATGAAAGGCACTATTAGTCAAATAAATGACGTAATTTATATCATAATTTTATTTGCGACATACAATACATAGTTAAATTTCGCCACATCTCTTATTGTTTACTATGGCTTTGTGGTAAATAATGTCTAGTGTCCAAGTTCAATCCTTAGTTGGTGCTCATGTTTTTTATTTGATTTTTACACTTCTTTTTAGCAATATAATTTTATGTTTTACTTTTTACCTACCTAACAATAAGTTACGTACGAGCAGTAAAAAAATATTATAATAAAAATGTCCTCAAAATTTTAAATTGGTATCTGATATTGTCTATTTTTATACACATTAGTAAATAATATTTTTCGTTTTATCTCTTTTTTTTCTCGTCTAAAAAGAGATAAAAAGAAAAATATAATTTTAATGTGGATAAAAATACTTCGACAATTTCAGATTCCTATTTAAAAAATTTAATGCATTTTATTACATATTTTTATTATAGTTTTTTACTGCTTGCAATTGTAGGTAGGTAAAAAGTAAAACATAAAATTATATTGTAAAAAAAAGTTTAAAAATCAAAAAGCATGAACACCAACCTAAGGATCGAACCAGGAGACACTGGACTAAAACTAGCGATTTGTTGAATCTACCAAAACACCATGTAACCAATAGGAACAGTGTCGAAATTTAAGTATTGTACAATCATTATCGTGGATAAAAATAATATACGTCATAATATATAATTCAACGTATTTGGTTTGACGACCTCCGTGGCGTAATGGTTACCACGCCAGACCGCCACCCAGGAGGTCCCGGGTTCGAATCCCGGTCGGGTCATGATGAAAAACGAACTTTTTCTGATTGGCCTCGGGTCTTTGGATGTTTATCTAAATAATGTATTTGTTATAAAACATAATATCGTTGAGTTAGTATCCCATAACACAAGTTTCGAACTTACTTTGGGGCTAGCTCAATCTGTATGAATCTGTATGACGAAAATATCCAAATATAAAAAATATCAACTAAAAAAATACAATAAATGCATGAAAGTTATTTATCTTTATAAAATAAATATTTTATTTTATTTTATAAAAGATAAATGTATTTTTTTTTGTTGATATTTTTTATATTTGGATATTTTCGAAAACACAATAAATATTTTCGAAACAAAAAAAAATACAATAAATGCATGAAAGTTATTTATCTTTTAAAAAATAAAATAAAATATTTATTTTATAAAGAAAAATAACTTTCATGCATTTATTGTATTTTTTTAGTTGATATTTTTTATATTTGGATATTTTCGTCATAATAATAAAAAATCGAGAGCATGCATGGTGCAGCGAAAATTTGGCACACGTCCATCCATCCGAAAGCGTGGGAGCGCACTGATTACCTTGTGTCCAGTCACCCGCTATCCAGAAATCACGTAATTGACGGAAAATTGCTTGTGACTTGGTAGAAATACACTCAAATTCAAAAACCAAACAACAAATAAGTAGATAATATTATTGCCTATAAATTAATGTAAATTTTACACGAATCGATGCATAAATACCCAAGTTGAATCGCATTCTTTCTTTGATTACTAGGTTCCTTAAATATTTTATTACTCCATAAATATTCAGTAATTTCAAATTTCGAACAACAAAAATGTAGTACAATGATTATAGTACAACATATATTTTTTTGGTGGTTATTCGTTATGGTAGCTAGGAGTAGAGACCACTTGAAAAACAGCTAAGTTTTAGCGAAATTTGTTGGTACAGCCTTAATAGTATAATATATAGGTATATATAATACATAAATATGATATACATAAATATACATAATCATATACGAATATGAGAAACATAGGTACTAGGTATATAAAGTCAAAGAGCCAGGAAATGACATTTCACTTGCCTTTTGAATATGTCAATGGATTTCGCTTTCCTAATGGTGACTGGTAAACTATTCCAAAGTCTGATAGCCTGAATGGTGAAAGATTGATCTAAGAATTTGGAAGAATGAATAGGCATGAGAAGAGTGAGATTATCAGAAGAGCGGAGAGATAGGCCATGGGCAGAAGAGGAAAAATTAAAGCATTCTTTTAGATAGGAGGGGGTTCAAGGATTAAAGAGTATAGAGTAGAGAAGGGAGAGAATGTGCGTATCTCTACGCTGACGAATGGGAAGCCATTTTAATTGTGCACGGTAATCGGAGACATGGTCAAATTTACGTAGACCGTATATAAATCTGATGCAAAATTTTTGTAGGCGATCGAGCTTATTAATCAGAACAACGTTAAGGTCAGAGTACGAAGTATCTGCATAATCTAGGATAGGAAGAAGGAGGGATTGTGCAAGAGCAACTTTGGTGGCAGTGGGTAAGAAATTTTTAAGTCGGCGAAGACACCCAGAAGCAGCAAACATCTTCCTGCTTACCTCAGCCACCTGATCTTTCCAAGAGAGTGTGGAATCCAATATTATGCCGAGGTTTTTAACCTTGTCACTGTAAGGGATGCAGATTCCATCAAACATCACCGGAGGTAAACGAGATTTGTCCAGTCCCGAAATATACGCTTGGCTACCTATTATAATGGATTGCGACTTGGCAGGGTTAACTTTTAAGCCAAAACGTTTACCAAAAGAAGAAATTCGGTTATAACGTTGGTTTCTGCAACAGCTAAGGCAATATTGGTTAAATATGCCTGGCAATAAATTTGCAAATCATCTGCATAAAGGTGGTAGGAGGAAGAAAGTGAATTAGTGATAGGAGAAATGAAAATAGCAAATAGAAGAGGAGACAGCACACCACCCTGCGGCACGCCGGCAGTCGTATCACACCAAGTAGACTTTCGGTGATCAATTTTGACACGTTGCCGACGCCCGTACAGGTAATTACGAAACCAATCACAAACTGTAGGAGATATATTAAGAGAAGAGAGAACTGCTAACATAATATCAAAATCAACAGCATTAAAAGCATTGCTGAAGTCAAGTAAAGTTAATAAAGTGAGCTGTTGATTTTCCATGCCACGACTAATGTCGTCAGTAATCTTAACTAGAGCAGTAGTCGTGTGTCTGGTCATAACCAGGACGGAAACCGGATTGGAAAGGGTTATGAATGTTATTGGAATTCAGGAAATTATTGTTGCCAGTGTACTAACCGTTCCAAAACTTTGGATAGGAATGGAAGTATGGAGATGGGACGGTAGTCACTGAAAACGGAAGGATGGGATTTTTTGGGTAACGGGATGATGTGCGCCTCTTTCCACCACTCGGGAAAGGATCCAGTGGAAATAGAAAAGTTGAGGATTTTAGTCAGAATGGGAACAAGGAGATCAATTAAAGGAATAATCATATTACGACTAATACAATCACCTCCAACGGCATTAGACGTGATGGACATGACTTCTCTTAACATCACAGTCAGTGAATGATTTGAAAGTAAATGGTGAGTAATTGGGAGATGGTGTTGAAGAAAGTTGGTCTAAAGTGTCTAATTTGACTTTTTTGTCAAGAAATGAGCAAGAAGAGAAATGACTATTTAATGAGTCAAGATCAATATCTGAAGAACAGGAATTTCGCGATTTACCAACTCCCATTGATCTAAGAAATTTCCAAACTTTTGCTTGGTCTTCATTGTCTACAGATTGGTGAATGTGGCGTCGCTGTGCGTCCCTACACACCTTATTGCAGAGATTCCTTGCCTTGTGATATTTGTCCCGCTTGTTGATGTTTGATGGGTCCGCTTTATGGCGAGCTTTCGCCCGATTCTTTTTTTCCCGAAGTAACTTAATGTCGTCAGTTAGCCAAGGAGCAGGAAGATGCTTGATTTTCACCGGACGAATGGGAGCATGTGTATCTTACAGCTGTATTAAAATAGAATTGAACAACGATATTTTCTCGTCAATGGTATCCACAAGGTCAATACACGACCAATCTATTTCCCCAGCATCACGACGAAGTGAATCAATATTAATTCCACCAAAGTTGCGTTGCATCAAAATTTTGGGTTTAAATTTAGGAGGACGGATTTTATAGGAAAGGTATACTAGGTCATGATAGGAAAAGGCATCTGCGGTGAATTGTCCATGCTTTGCAACATGATCGAGGGAGCTGACCATAATAAGGTCAAGAAGAGAGGGGGCACAATTAGGAAAATAATGCGTAGCATTTAGCGGGAGTATATTTAAATTTGTAGAACTAACAAGAGTTCGGAGACGGCACGCACGGGAATCATCTTTTAAAAGACAAGTATTGAAGTCGCCCATGATAATGGAGTGATTATAAGACACAGTAAGGTCTTCAAGAAGTGTTTCAAAGTCGGAAAAATAATTAATAGACTTATTCGGGCTATAATAAACACCGAGAAGGGTTTTAGTACCGGAGAGAAGTATTTCTAAGAAGAGATACTCAGGCGTATCTGGGGGTGGTGGCTGCGGAGATTTACTAATAATAGTGAAGGCAATATGACTACGAAGGTAGATAGCAACACCACCGTGGGAGGAAGTTGTTCGATCGTTGCGAATAAGCTGGAATCCTGGAAGCGAGTAGGTAGTGGACGGCAGGGATGGATGCAGGAAGGATTCGGAAACCAGGATGGCATGAATATTACTACAGTTACCAAACGTCAGCAACAAGTCTACGTAGTGCGCAGGAATACTCTGGGCATTTATATGCACAACATTAAAATTTTTTGGGAAATTAGCGAAAGTAGAGAGAAGAGAATCAGAGAGAGTAGGCGTATCAAGACTATGGAAGCTATCCTCACTTAAAGACAAGTAATCACCTCCAGACTCACTGTCATCTAAACCTGACATAATACAAATTAATTATAATACAAAACAAAAAATAATAATATGATATATAAAATACAAATACAGGGAGGAAAAAAACGACGAACACAGCCGAAAGTTTGATGATATGTACCTTACATACATGCGTTTTGTGCAAGTTTAATTTAAAAATAGTTTATTGAAAAAAAAGGCACTGACCTGCTCATTTTCTACGTGTAGATATCCCTAATACTACAACAACAGTGCATACGGCAAAAATACCTACACGGACAGAAACTACTACGCTACGGACAGTCCGTAGGCCACGACACACACATACCTGCCTACCTATTCATTGAAATTCTTATTATCACTTAAAAAATCAAAGTTTTTACATTAAAAACCGAAGTACGTACCGGAACGTACCTACTACACACAATGCTCGATGTGTACGAGCGCCTCTTATGCCACACAACACTCAAAACCACTAAAGAACTCGTAAAACACTAAACACCATTTAAAACGCCTAATGCATTTAACAAATAACAAATAATACTAGAAATTTTCATAATTTAGTTTTAGTATTGTACCTATTGACAGAAGTTTATTTATTTGTGACTATGGTAACCGTGACAATTACTATGCATAGCAGGTGCACGTCGAGCTTTATACAATTTTGGCTCTTATGTCATAGAACTTAAGAACGGTACAAAGTCCAATATGTAAAGGTCGACCTGCTCTTGCCTGTACATAAGGAACAGCTGATTTAGGGATGAAAACACACAGTTATTCAAGGAATGTTTGTTAGTCAATTACTCCGAAACTATTACACTTAGAGAAAAAATCTTTCACCAGCATAAAGTAGATGTATAAACCTTTTATGATATTTCGGGAGTGTCGGTCGCTCTCAGGGCACCCTGTATATATACTATATAGAACGATAACTGCTATCACCAAATCACATAAAACGTTACCTGCCAGCAGCATCTACTTTGCAACAAAAGACTAACAAAAACAAATATGTTCCCAACAAGCATTATTCAAAATAATATTAACACAACCCGATTGAAAAAAATAACTTATTAATAATATACACTTAAATATCGTACACTTACTAAACGATTGAATTAAATTATAATATGAATTAAATAAAAAAAATTGTGTAAACGAAAACAACAGAAGATAATTATAAAACGATTATGGTTGCCAACAAAAAAAAGAAGAAGAAGATTGACTTTTGCAGAGGATGACAGTTAGTTTTGTTGACACTTGACATTTGGCATTAGAAGAAACAAAATTGAATTGAATGTTTTACAATTTACAAATTTTAATTTTATAAGAAGTGATTTGTACGACAAACCTACCTTCAAGCTAGTAAACAAAAGTAGCATAAACGCGGGTGTGCGTGAACTATACTAACGCTATTACAAAAGTTACTGTGCTGCGGGAACACTATCCTTACATATTATAAAACAAAGTCCTCCCGCGCGTCTGTCTGTCTGTCTGTCTGTCTGTTCGCGATAAACTCAAAAACTACCCAACGGATTTTCTTGCCGTTTTCACCAACGGATAGCCTGGTTCATGAGGAAGGTTTATGTATAAAATTTATCAGGATTTTATGTAAATTGGCTGAAATATAAAGATTATTGTTGGGAGTGTCGGAAAAAATCATCCCACTTGGGAGCTGTCGACGAAAACGCTGGCTAAACCCTTTGAGATATAACAAAACAAAAATTATAGGATATTCCTCTTATTTAGGTCTCCAAAAAAGTCCGCGATAGCATATATCTAACGTTTACGGATAACTTACTATAAAATAAAAAGCGATTTCCGAGTAATAATGCGGAAATAGCGCCATCTAGCGTAGAATAGAAAGAACTTGCATTAATTATGGCAAGCGCGTAAATTTTTTGCTATAACTTCTAAAGTATCTATTTAAATTATATGGTGTAAAGATTATAATAATGTACATGAAATGCTTAAGGTAATTAACGTAGTTAACTGGATAAGGATTAATACTGTATACGTGAAAATCGGTTTCCAATTTCCGCTTTATTACTCGGAAATCGCTTTTTATTTTATATGTAGTAAGTTATCCGTAAACGATAAATATATTATGCTATCGCGGACTTTTTTGGAGACCTAAATAAGCCATATAATTTAAATAGATACTTTAGAAGTTATAGCAAAAAATTTACGCGCTTGCCGAAATTAATTCAAGTGCTTTCTATTCTACGCTAGATGGCGCTATTCAAAAGTTACATAGCGCCGCTATGGTTACGTTTTCATCAAATTATAAATATCGTGCGAAATTTAAAGCACTTTAAATCTATTACGCTAGGTGGCGCTGTTTAAAAATCTATACTAATATATAAAGCTGAAGAATTTGTTTGTTTGTTGAACTACTGGTTCGAATTGTAAAATTCTTTTTGTGTTGGATAGTCCATTTATCGAGGAAGGCTTCTGGCTATATAACATTACGCTGCGACCAATAGAAGCGAAGCATCAGTGAAAAATGTTGCAAAAACGGGGAAAATTATTAGGGCTTCCGTTGCGTGCGCTGCATAAACGGTTCAAGTTACCCAAAAAATATGTATGGCGCTCAACCTAGAAAGCTGGAATTTTGTATAGAGGTTCTTTTGACAAGAATAAAGATGGGGTTTTATAGAATTCCCACGGAAAAGGGAGTAATAGGACTGTAAGTGTATTATCGCAGGCGCTCAACCTAGAAAGCTGGAAATTTTGTATAGAGGTTCCCTTTATGATGTTGACAAGGATAAAGATGGGGTTTTATAGAATTCCCACGGGAAAGGGAGTAATTGGACTATAAGTGTATTATCGCAGGCGCTCAACCTAGAAAGCTGGAATTTTGTATAGAGGTTCCCTTTATGATGTTGACAAGGATAAAGACGGCAATTTATAGATTCCCACGGGAAAGAGAGTAATAAGACTGTAAGTGTATTAACGCAGGCGCTCAACCTAGAAAGTTGGAATTTTGTATAGAGGTTCCCTTTATGATGTTGACAAGGATAAAGATGGGGTTTTATAGAATTCCCACGGGAAAGGGAGTAATTGGACTATAAGTGTATTATCGCAGGCGCTCAACCTAGAAAGCTGGAATTTTGTATAGAGGTTTCCTTTATGATGTTGACAAGGATAAAGACGGCAATTTATAGAATTCCCACGGGAAAGGCAGTATCCACGTGGGCGAAGCCGCGGGTACAGCTAGTAAAAAATAAAAATAAAATACAATCACATTTCACAAACACAACTATAACATTAGAGTACACAACGAACAAACAAAGCGCTACTTTTTAGCGGGTGCCGGGGCAACGCGCCGGCTGCGGCCCGCAGGCTGCGAGGGCGCAGGCTGCGAGACCGCAGGCTGCGCAGCAGTCTTCGTCGGCGGTTTCTCTGCACCCACTCCAGAGCTGCCCGCTGCACTGGGGCCAGCCAGGGCGTCCAGTTGGACAGCGGACGATATACGCTGCCGTTTGCCTTCCGCGTCGACGCAATATATGTCCCCATCCCGTGTCCAACAGCGAGACACACCAAGCTTGGCACGCGCAGCCATGAACAGCCGATGCCGTCGTGCAGTTAAGAACTCAGAGACAGTCTTACCAGTAGTCTTCAGCTTTTTCTTACCGAACCACACTTTATCCCGAATGGTCGCTTCTCGGAATTTAACAAGCAGAGGCCGAGGCTTCTCACCACCAGTACGGCCCATGCGCTGACATCTGCTTATATCCGCCACAGCAATTCCGGATTCGGGTGTACAGTCCGCTAACACTGACACAGCTGCAGCAGCGGAAACCTCATCCTTCTGTTCCGGCACACCATGAAGGAGCAGTATCTTCCGACGGCTCCGCATCTCCATCCTATCAACATCCTGGACCAGGAGAGACATCACTGTATGCAGGCTGCTGAAGATTAAAGCCGTGTCAGCTTTAAAAGATTTAAAGTCTGCGTATAGGGCGTCCAGAGTCCGAGTGTTCCCGGGGGAGACTCGTGCAGCTGCCAGCTCAGCATCAAATCTTGACATGCGAGCGTTCAAGTCTTCCGCGACATCCTCAATCCTCTGAACAGCAGCATCCATTGTATGTGTTGTATCCAGATAAAGTGACTTGCAGATTATGTGTAACTAAAGTGAGTTGCACTAAAGATGTGATGTGAAATCAGGAAATTTTTACAGGAAATGCTAGCTGGTAGGCAACTTTAATTTATATTGTCATGTAATGTAAAAATTATTACTAATATTAATTTATTACAATAAATACCCAATGGGATGCGCTGGAAGCACAAGGTGTACAAACAAAATACATACGAATCCTTAAAAACATCTATACAAAGAGTACTGCACAAGTAAAACTAGAAAAAACAGGCGAAGAATTCCCTATTACTAGAGGTGTACGCCAAGGAGACCCTATTTCACCTAAACTGTTTTCAGCCGTCCTGGAAATGATATTCAGGAACCTGGAATGGACAAATAAGGGGTTGAATATCAATGGCGAAAACTTAAACCATTTACGCTTCGCAGACGACCTAATTTTATTTTCTCACAGCCCAAAAACATTAGAAATAATGCTACAGCAACTAGCGGACGAAAGTGATAAAGCAGGTCTGTCAATGAACTTAACAAAAACAAAAATAATGTCAAACTCCTTACAAACAGAAATAAAAGTTAACAAAGAACCGATAGAATACGTACGTGAATATTTATACTTAGGACAGCTAATATCTACCGAAGAATGCATGCAAAAAGAAATAGATAGAAGAATAGCTAATACTTGGAAAAGATTTTGGTCACTTAGCGAAGTCATGAAGAATACGGAAATGCCTATGAAAGAAAAAAGAAAAGTATATAATATGTGCATTCTACCATGCTTACTATACGGTTGTCAAACATGGGCGTTAACAGAAAAACAAGCAAATAAAATAAAAATTTGTCAAAACGGAATAGAGAGAAGCACAATAGGAGTTAAGAGAAAGGATCGAGTAAAATTAAAATTAATAAAAAGTAAAACAAATTTTAGGAATGCATATACAACTTACAAACAACTTAAGTGGAGATGGACGGGACACATGATCAGAGAAAGAAAGGAGAAATGGACAAGATTAACAACAGAATGGTACCCACGTGATAACAAAAGGAACAGAGGTAGACAGACTAAGAGATGGGAGGATGACATCCGTAAAATAGCAGGTCCATTGTGGACTCGCATCGCAAAAAACAAGAAAGAATGGAAATCTTTAGAGGAGGCCTATGTCGGAAGACAAGCTGTAGGTACTTGATTAACGACCGTTTGCCGATTTATGTAAAATATTTTGTTTTTAAGTTATAATATTGTAGTTTTAAGGCATACATTACCTGTAATACTGTAACAAACAGCAATAAAGGCTATTTTATTTTATTTTTTATTTTTATAAGAACCAATAACACGTGTTGTCGTTGTGCCTACCCGAAAAAAACCGGTAGTAGAATCTTCTAACGTATTTGCTCATCTATTTACACAGCTTTCGTCTCTTTCACATTTCATTAGGTTTATCCGGTCTTTTTCCTCTACATTTTATTAATGAAGAAGATTACGCCACTTTCACCATCCATGCAAATACTTAATTTCGTACCACAGATCAACTGGATGTATTGATCACTAGATATGACTTTGCAGAGTGTACCCTGTGTACCTAGTCACAGTGTGTTCGTATCCATTCCATTTCAGGGCTAATCAATAACAAGTGCATTTATAAATTTCAGGATTCCTTCATCTATGATAGTATTCTTAAATTTAAGTATTGCGCGCGATCAATTTGACGCCAGGTATTTTTGACATTGGAAATGTCTTTTCGTTCGCTTCAGTATAGGCTTCGATTTCACGAAAAAGTGCGATCCCCTTATATCTCGGAGAGTTGTGAAGATATGATATTCATAAAAGGCTCAAAAGACGCGTATTCACGAGAGCTGTAAGGTGCAAAAAGAATTATTTGAGAAAGTCAAAAACGAAAAAAGTTATGGCCGAAAATGTGAAAATAAATATCATTTCTTTCCGAATTTTTGATTTTGGCGCTCGATATTTTGGAAACGAAGAATGATATCAAAAATTTGAGAAAAACTCGTCTGGACAATTTAGTCAGCTATAATTTGAGCCTAAAACAAAGATGATCGGGTTAAGGGTTGGCCCTGTAGCTTAACCTTTTTGAACAAAGTCAAAAACTTATAGTTTTTTTTTGTAACCTTTTCCTTATCCCGACTTTATCGTCGCTCATCATCATCAATTTCAATTTCAATTTTAATTACAATTTATTTATTCATCACAACAATAATACATTGCATTCGAATATACCTTAAAACTAGTTTTAAAATTATTGATTCTATTATAATAATTGCAAAATTAAATTTCTCATGTTTAAAATAACATGTCATAAACTACCTAACTAAAAATCATCAACATCATAACAGCACCTATCCAGCAACAACGTTCTTAGGTCATTCTTAAATTTGGATAACTTACTCTCAGACTTAAGTTCAATCGGCAATTTATTGAATAAGCCCACGGTCTGATGACGCGCACAATGTGTCACAATATGTAGGGCAGGTGCTATAATTCTTTTAAGGTCCTTTCGCCTAGTGCTTTCGCGTAGTAACATTTCCTCATCAGTCTCATAAATAGGTCTATCTTTAATGAAGTCCGTTAAAAGCACAAATATATATAAAGAGGGTACAGTTAAAATTTTAAGTTTTCTAAAATGTTCTACACATGACTCCCGTGGCGATATTCGAACCATGGTGCGTATGGCTCTTTTTTGCGCTACAAATGCCTTATTTATATTGTAGTCATAACTTCCACCCCAATACTTTATACTATATCGAAGTCTAGATTCTACTAATGCGTAGTACACCGATTTTAGCTGGTCCATAGTGAGTTCGTCTCGCAGAGTCCTTAGTGCGCAACAAGCACTGCTCATCATCATATCAACTCATAATCATCCCATTGCTGGGATACGGGTCTCCCTTCAGTCGAAGGCGATTAGAGTGTACTCTGCCACGCTGCTCCAATGATGGATTGGCAGAGGCCGGTGTTTTCAAACCCTAAGGCCACCGACTTGGCTTAACGACTGTCATCCATCGATAACAGCCGGGACCGATGGCTTAACCCTTTATAGGACATAAGCATCTAGGGTAGATAAAAAAACTATGTTTTTAGATTGTTTTTTTTAATGTTTTATGTAATGTAAACACGGTGGTAAAAATATTCCCTCTGCCCGTGTGGCTTGAGGTTCTGAGGTCTGCTGAGTACCAGATATATTGGGTAAAATTTCAAATCTTGCGACGGAGGACGGAGGCCTAGATGAAAAATCAACAGATGAACTGCTAGGTTCGACTTTCGAGAGGTATTATGCTGCTAGGTGGATCAGGTGTCGGTGCCATAGGCCCGTCATTAGGCTCGTCATAGTTTTTTAGGATCGTTCAATACAGTACGTATTGTACGAACCTCGTCTTCAACAGATTCAAAACCATCATCAGATACATCGGGAAGACAAAATATGTCTTCCAATTCGTTGACTATTTGTAAATCTATATACATATAATAAAACAGTAAACCCTGATGTCTGAACATAATTTGGCAAAAATGGAGAGGGAACAGTTAGAGGAAAGTAATAAAAGCAAGAAATTGTTATTTTTATTTTTTTGTCTGTCTCTCTGTTTGAACGCGTATATCTTCTAAATTACTGAATGGATTTTAATGCTGTTTTCACAGGAAGATAGAGTTCCGCTTGGAGCAGAATATAGGCTTTGTCGCATTTAAATAGGATATCAGGAAAATAAGTTATGGTCATTTAAAGGTCTCTACCCTGTCTATGTAAGAAAAAAAATATTTCACGCACTTACAAACTTGAGACTTGGTACACCATAACTACCGACAACAGACTAGACCGGACCGGACCGAACCGGACCGGACCGAACCGAACCGAACCGGACCGAACCGAATCGAACCGGACCGGATGTCAGGAATAGAAGTTACTTCATTTAAATTTTCAACTGCCTAATAATTTTTAAATTGTCACTCACTGCTGAGTCGGAATCGCCCGATATCTCATAACGACCATTTTTAAATTCAGTAGCTTTGTTCCTCTAAAATTCACTAGATGGCACTGTTAGATTCTGAATCGCGCTATGAAAGTTTTTTAGTATAACTGAGCTGACCATTTCAATTTAAATATAATATGTAGTTTTAAATTTTATGGTAAAAAAAAACACGATATATTTATAAATGCTAAAAAAGGCCGTAACAGGTTTTCTTTTGCCATTTCTTTTACCAGTGGTCATTTTGCTTTTGTTTCCGAAATAGTAGTAGTATATAGAGTAGATTAATCCCACCAAAAACATTTTCATGTAAAATGTTGCCAAGACGAGACCATAATGACTCGCATTGTCAAAAAGTTATCAGATCTCATGTAGAGACAAGCTTCTAACTCTACACTCCCTACCTCTACAAGGCCTAACTTCACAAACTCTACACCTTCAAGTGACGAAATCGGGGGTTTTAGGACATTAATAAAATCTAAAGTATAATAGCTACGACATTCAAAGGTAATGTTTAATGATTGTACTGATGTTATTATATCTTGAAATTTTTAACTATTTATCATCATCCAAAACAAAGTTATGAGAGTCCAAAAAAACGACGAAACGTTTCGAGAAAAGGTAGGTAGTGCCCTTGCGCTCCGCTTGGTTCGTCTCGTGCGAGATTTATACAAATCATTTATTACAACTGTATACTCTGACAAGAGAACGTGTTTGTGAAAGCTTATTCTCTAAATAAAAGTTTTGAATTTGAATTTGGTCACCCCACGGGCAAAGGGAATATTTTTACCACCACAAAAAAAGCGTGTAAGAAAAGCCTCGTAAATACATAATGAAAAATTAAACTTATTCCAAATGCAATATACATTAGACATTAAGTTTAATAACAACTTATCTTTCGAAAGTCGCAAAATTTGAAAATGCATAAAGATTTAACAGCAGGTGTCGAAATTCAGTTGTTTTTAACCTCCGACGCAAAAGGAGGGGTGTTATAAGTTTGACGTGTGTATCTGTGTATTTGTGTATCTGTGTATTTGTGTATTTGTGTACTTGTGTATTTGTGTATCTGTCTGTGGCATCGTAGCAACCAAACGGATGGTCCGATTTTGATGCAGTTTTGTTTTTGTTTGAAAGGTGACCGGTGCGGGAGTATTCTTAGCTATGATTCATGAAAATCTGTTCAGCCGTTTGAAGATCACCAGCTCTTTTCTATTTGATGAAGGGAAATGAGCAACTTCCACTAGTTAGATCGATTTGAAATTTGGTATACTGTTACTGTCATGATATTGCAAGAATATGGTAAACTTGATCTGATACTGCAGCATCATCCGGAACCTGCAGCATACTCAACTCCTCGTTAAATTACAGCAGGTGTATCTTGTTTGGGCTCATTGGAATGGTCTCATTGAATAGTTCATATATAGGTATAATTCACTAGCTGGGCTCGCGGCTTCGCTCGTCATACTTAATGTTTATTGCTATCGCGCTGTATTTTTATCCCCGACCAAAAAAGAGGGGTGTTATAAATTTTGCATGTGTATCTGTGTACTTTGGTGCTAGATGGTGACCAGGGTCTGATAATGGAGCTGGAAGGTGGCCATAGGAACTTGGTAATTAAACGACATAACCCCATCTAGTTTAGGCTCGTTTGATCCGTCTTGACGAGTACTTTGGTGCCAGATGGTAACCAGGGTCTCATGATGGAGCTGGAAGGTGGCCATGGGAACTTAGTAACTACACAACATAACCCCATCTAGTTTGGGCTCGTTTGATTCGTATTGACGAGTTCTTTTGTGAAGGATGGTAACCAGGGTTTGATGATGAAGCTAGATGACTATCTATGATATTCCGCTATTGCTGGGTTAGGTAGGCTTGTGACCATCAAAAACCGAGTGAGCGAAGCGAGCGAGGCTCGATCTACTTTTGGTCACACACCTTTGTTAAAACAGTTATGGAGCTGATCTGATGATGGAGCTGGAAGATAGTCATGGGTACTAAGTAATTAAACGACATAACCCCATCGCGTTTGGGCTCGTTTGATCCGTTTTGTCTCATACATATTTCGCAATACCCTAATACCGTATTTCGCAATAACTCGCATAGATATTTCGCAATACCTCTCATACATATTTCGTAATACCATTCATACATATTTCACAATACCTCTCATACATAATTCGCAATACCCTCATACATATTCCGCAATAACTCTCATACATATTTCGCAATACACTCATTCATATTTCGCAATACCTCTTATACATATCTAAAATACAAATGAAACGGATAGACATTAGAATAAAATAGGAACAAAACTATAAAAAACGTCAAATAACTTAAATTATAAATTTTAAAAACCCCCGATTCGAAACCTCTAAAAAGTAAATAAATAATAATTATGTACCCCCCCCCCCCCCCCCTATTCGACCTTTTAATGTTAGGTTAATCGCGGGTAGCAACAGTACTACCCCCGCCACGAGCCTATATAAGAGCGAGGAGAACCGTTTGCCGGACATTTGCCTGCTGTCATCCGAACGGTGCACATCGCTCTCGGCGCGTTGTCGGTATCGTTTGCATTTATTATTTGTTAAGGTCATTTGTACTTGTTATATTTCCGTTAATTAAATAGTCGTATTTTCGTTAATTTGATAAAACCAGTGTTTAGTAAATTATAGATGTAAGATTGGCGTTTTTGTAATAAATTCGATTATTAAATTGTTAATTTTAGGTTTGTTTAAAAATTGTTTTTTTTTAAATAAAATTCTACTTCTGATTCTAATATCAGAAGTGGGATAAATCAAGCACCTGAGCCCACTTTCTGTAACAAAGCTCCAATCTTACAAACTAGAATTACTCTGGTGATTAAGCGCTGGTATGTCGGATCGACAACGAGTTTCGTGTAGCCAAACGCGCCGAGACGAGTGCAATTATAGGTTACGTGTTCGGAACGACTCGCGTAGGTCGAGGAGTAGGTCACGTTCACGTAGTCGCTCACGCAGACGGGGCGATTCGCGTCGGGCGCATAGTAGATCGCGTAGTCGCTCACGCAGACGGGATTATCAGCGTCGGACGCATAGTAGGTCTCGTGGAAGGTCTCGCCGACGGGACAGAACGTGCACGCCCTCCGTGTCGCGAGAATATCGAGATAATGATTCGTTGATGCAAACAACATTAAATTCTATCTTGGCACGCCTAAATACATTAGAAAATAATCGTTCTAGTAATATGGCGAATAATATTAATGGTGAGAACATTAGCGAGTCACGTTCGATATCCTCGCGAGCGATTATTAACAGCGACGCAATAGACACTCACCATGAGGTGATCTTAGCTCGCCCATGTAACGACCCTCGTGAACTTAATTTAAACAATGACCCTCGAGTAACTGACGCTGCTAGTGTGGACACTTCAGAGCGAAATGATTCCTCGATACAGCCTGCCCATAAAGCCGAGGTATCGGAGTCCACTCGTATGTTGGCAGAGGCAATTAAGTCACTGAATTCTTCACACTCGCAGAATTATTTCGTCTCCAATTTTGACCCTGCTTTACACGACATTGAGGTGTGGTGCAATGAGGTTGAGAGAGCTAAAATTTCAAATAATTGGCAGGATTCGGAATGTTTGTCGCGCGTGTCACATTGTCTCAAGGGCGACGCTCGTACTTGGCTTAGCGAATGGATAACTAATGACCGCACCTGGTCTAGCTTTAAACGCGAGTTTAAACCGTTGTGTCCGAAAAAGTTAGATTATGCCAATATCCTTTACGGGGCAATGAGTACCTCTTCGGATAAGTTTATCTCTTATGCCGAGTATGCGCGTCGCACCTTATTAAGGTTACGAATTGTTAAGGGCCTTAGTGAAGAATTAATGGTGTTGATTATCATTCGGGGTATAACAGACCCGCAAGTACGTGCAGCCGCGGCAAATGCCGGTTTAACGACGGAAAATCTTATATCTTTCCTTTCCATTTACACCAAACCTACTCGTGTCAGACCTGATTTAAGACCAAACCATAATGTACAGAAAAAACCGTTTCACTCAAATAACTCCGGTAGTTTCAAATGTTTTAACTGCGGGCAGACTGGGCATAAAAGTGCACAGTGTCCAAAAAAATCTAAATCCGATTTATACACAAAAACTAATTCCGAAATGCCACATAGTTCAAATAAAAATGTTCAGTGCGGTTTTTGTAAGAAGTTAGGTCATGGTGAGGACACTTGCTTTGCCAAAGAGAAGTCACAACATGTGTAACATGCTCGTATATGTAGATGACGTGCTAATTATGAGTAATTCTGTTGAGGAAGGAATTAAGTTGCTACGGCAAGTACTACAAACTCCTACTGAGTTCGGATTTTCTATAAACTTGCGCAAATGTACTTTCCTTGCTACCGAAGTAGAATATTTAGGCCGTCTAATTAGTGAAGGACAGGTAAAGCCGAGCCCACGAAAAGTGTAGGCATTGGTTAATGCCCCGGTCCCAAGTAACGTAAAACAGGTTAGACAATTTTTGGGTTTAGCCGGATACTTCAGAAAGTATGTTCCAAATTATGCTACTGAGACTTGTCTGCTATTTTCATGCTAACAAAGAAGGACGTAAAATTCACTTGGGGACCGGAGCAGGAACTAGTGCGTCAGATTATCATTTCACGATTAACTAGTAGGCCCGTTTTATCCATCTTTGACCCCTCGTTACCTACGGAACTGCATACCGACGCCAGTAGCAAAGGCTATGGTGCGGTCTTAATGCAGATATCCGCTGATAATCAGAAACGCGTAGTAGCATATTTTAGCAAGACCACACAAGGCGCCGAAAGCAGGTACCACTCTCATGAGCTGGAAACTCTGGCGGTCGTGAGAGCGTTGCAGCACTTTCGTCATTATTTAATGGGCCTACATTTCAAAATCATCACAGACTGCAACGCCCTCAAGTCCACGGAAAAGAAAAAGGACCTGCTTCCACGCGTGGCTCGTTGGTGGGTCTATTTACAAGACTTTTCCTTCGACATTGTATATCGAAAAGGTGTCATGATGTCCCATGCTGATTACCTTAGTAGGAACCCTCCTGTTCAAGTTCTCCAAATTACTAGGCCACGTAACTGGGCACAAATAGCCCAGCACGCTGATAGTGAAACACAAAGTCTCACGCAACAACTTCGAGACGGCCAGTTGGACTCTCGGCGATATAGCCAGATTAATGATGTCCTTTACTACCGTTATGATCGTGTTGGCGAGGAGCCGAGGCAGCTCTGTTTTATTAGATGTAACAAACCTCCATGGTGATTGTTTTATAACTATTATATAAATGTCTAAATCTAATGTCACTTGCCAATAAATTGTTTTAACATGAACATGGTTATTTAGTATTTTTTGATTCAATTCAGATATAACCACTTTCCTAACAAAGGTTATGGGCCCAGGCATTCAGGTATGTCGAATATACGAATTGAATTGTTAACTAAGGACAACTATGAAACTTGGCGAGTCCAAGCACAGGCACTTTTAATTAAGAATGATGCCTGGGGCTTCGTTGACGGAAGTGAGCGAAAACCAGCGGAGCCGGCTGAGGCTTTGATATGGGAAGCGAAAGATGCGAAAGCTAAGGCTGATTTGATCCTCGCGATCAGTCCAAGCGAGTTACGGCACGTAAGAGGCACGGTAACATCCAGAGATTGCTGGCTTAAATTGCAATCGATATTTGCATCGACGGGTCCTGCCAAGAAGGCAACCCTTTTGAAACAATTAATCCTACATAGGATGAATGAGGACGATGATATGTCCGAACATTTAAAAAAATTCTTCAACGCAAGAGATGTGTTATCCGATATGGGCGTGAATATCCATGAGGATCTTACAGCTATTATACTGTTATATAGTTTACCAGCCAGCTATGAGAATTTCAGATGCGCGATGGAGACGAGGGACTCTTTACCCGATCCTGAGGCCCTAAAAATCAAAATAATGGAAGAAGACGCCTCAAGACGTCATCAGACCAAAGAGTTGGATAGAGTAATGTTTGTTAAGAACAAAAAAGTCATTAGGACTCAGAAAAATCCAATGAATTTAGAACAAAAGTTTAAATATAAATGTTATAGATGTCATAAAGTTGGACACAAGGCTTCTGAATGTCCAAAAAGGCAAGAATCGAAATTTATTAATGAGTCTTGTTCTAAAAAGGAAGAATATAATGCATCTATTTTATCAGTTTCAGATCCTAATTGTAACGGAGTGTTTGGTCCGGAGCATGGAGATTGGCTCATCGATAGTGGGTGTACTTCGCATCTTTGTAAGTCTAAAGATAGATTCGAGTCTTTAACACGTTCGAGTAGTAAGCTCAATCTAGCCACTAATGCGAGTACAAAGGTAAAAGGTAAAGGAACGGTAAGATTATCTGCATATGGTGAACAGAATTTAGATGTTCCACTGAAGTTGCAAGATGCTTTGTATGTTCCAAATTTACGATGTAATTTGATTTCCGTCTCAAAAATGACAAGTAGAGGTCATACTGTCATCTTTGAGAAAGATGTAGTTTATGTAACCGATCCTGAAGGAAATATCAAAATGACGGGAGATCGTAAGAATAACCTTTATTACGTAAGGGAGAGCCATGATTCTGCTTCTGTGATTTCAAATAATAAGAACGTAAATTTGTTAACCTGGCATGAACGTTTAGGACATCTTAACGCGAAAGATTTATTGAAATTATTAAATCGTGTAGGTGTGAAGTTTGATACGTCAAACATTAATGAAATCTACGATTGTAAGATTTGTGCCCGTGGGAAAATGAGTTCTGTTCCTTTTAAGAAATCAAGTGGACCATGTGACGAAAGACTCAAAATAGTATATTCTGATGTTGTAGGGCCAATGCAAAAAGAGGCTATAGGTGGCGCGAAGTATTTTGTCACGTTTATTGACGATAGTACGAGGTGGTGTGAGGTATATTTACTGAATAAAAAAAGTGATGTTTTTGAATCTTTTAAAGAATACAAAAGTCACGTTGAGAATCTTACAGGTAAAAGTATAAAATATCTTCAGAGTGATAATGGTGGCGAATACTGTAATAAGCAGTTTGAGCAGTATTTGAAACAAGAAGGTATAGTGAGGCGATTGACCATACCACATACTCCCCAACAAAATGGTGTGGCAGAGCGCATGAATCGAACATTAATAGAGATGGCGAGATGCATGCTGCTCTCATCCGATCTGTCAACAGGTTTTTGGGGAGATGCTGTATTGGCAGCATGTCACGTTAGAAATCGCTGTCCCACAAGTAGTTTAGAAGGTTTGACTCCGTATGAAAAATGGTACGATACTCCGGTCAAGGTAGAGTATCTTCAGGGGTTCGGTTCAAAAGTTCAAATTCTGGACAAAAACCAAAATAAAGACAAATTTGCACCCAGGAGTGTGGCAGGAGTCTTTATTGGTTACCCTAAAAACCAGAAAGGTTACAAAGTCTGGATACCTTCAACAAAAAAGACTATAATGGCTAGAGATGTAAAGTTCTATACATCAAAGGAACAAGAAAAGGCAAATATTTTAGATAACAAGAAAAGTATTTTGGATGATCCTTTTCAAGTACATGATGAACGTAGTGTCGATAAAGAGACACCAAAGTACGTAGAGATAGATCTTTTACCAATTCCTTCGACAATTTGTGAAACACCCATGGTGTCCACTGATCTTCCAGTTTTGACAGAAAGTGAACCTACACAACATATCCAGGAAACGGTACTGAGAAGAGCAGCGGGTAGACCGAGAATCCAAAGAGGTCCAGTTGGACGACCGAAGAAAATTTATAGAATGGTAGAGACGAATGTCGAGGAATCTCAGCGCGAAAGGGACAATGATGATACTGATATAAATGTAGGAACTCAAGATATTTTTGAAGATGCCGAGAACACCTTAAGACTGCACGATGATATAGAGAATGTACATCAAGATGGATTTGTAGGTACTGCACAAATTACATTAAAGGATGCTTTAAACTGTCCTGAGAAAGATTTGTGGGAAGAGGCTATGTTGTCTGAAATAAGAAGTCTTCTACAGAAGGAAACTTGGGAGATTACTAAGAAACCGAAAGATCGACAAGCCGTAGGATGCCGTTATGTTCTAACTACAAAATTAAACATAGATAAGACTGAGACGAAGAAAGCACGACTCGTAGCCAAAGGTTACAGTCAACGATACGGCATTGATTACTTAAATACTTTTTCACCTGTGGTCCGTTTGGACACTATAAGATTGTTAACAGCTCTCGCCGTGGAATTAGATATGGAGATTCATCAATTAGACATAAATACAGCTTATTTGAATGGTTATCTAGATGAAGAAATTTATATGGAAATTCCAGAACTATTGACTAAGTTTTTATGCAAAATAGTAAAGCGGGAAAGTAACCAGATGATAAAAGAAAAAGCTTTGAAAATGCTGAGTGACTTAAAAGCAGGTGGAGACGTATGTCGATTAAAGAGATCATTATATGGTTTGAAACAAGCCGGAAGACAATGGAATATAAGATTAGATGAGAAGTTGAAGAGGATGAATTTCAAACAATCTTTGAAAGAACCATGTCTTTATTATAAAGATGTTGATGGAGCAAACCTTTTTGTAACGATATATGTGGATGATATTTTAATAGCGTCACAGAAAAAAGGTTACATTGAATCTTTAAAACACGAACTGGCCAAAGAGTTCGATTTGAAAGATTATGGTTTGGCAAGTTATATTCTTGGCATTGACATTGTCAGAAATAAAAACACAATTAAATTAATTCAAAAGAAGTATATTTGTGATTTGCTGAATAAATATAACATGGATGATGCCAAAGAAATCGGTACTCCGATGGAGGTAGGTTGTAAGTTTAACAGTACGGGGATTCCGTTAGAGAAGGAATATCCTTATAGGGAATTGATCGGAAGTTTGATTTACCTTTCAGCGGGAACGAGACCCGATATTACACATACAGTGGCAAAGCTTGCAGCGTTTACTGATAAGGCCACAAAAGAACACTGGGTTGCAGCTAAACGTTTACTACGTTATCTAAAGAAGACCATTGACTATGGGTTGATATATAAGAAAACAGGTAATAGTTTAATTGGTTATTCTGACGCTGATTGGGGTAATTGCCCTATAGATAGAAAGTCTTACTCTGGATACGTATTCTTGTTAGGCGGAGCCGCCATCTCTTGGAAATCACAGAAACAGAGTTGTGTTGCTACCTCAACTTGCGAAGCCGAATATGTTAGTTTGACTTTGTCAATAAAAGAAGCTATTTATTTAAATAGCCTCTTAAAGGAAATTGGGATAAATGAGTTTTCTAAAGTGCGAATATATGCAGATAATCAAGGGGCAATCAGTCTGTCCAATGACCCAGTATTCCATGCACGGTCCAAACATTTTGATATTAAGTATCATTTTATCAGGTGTGTATTAAAGGACAATAATAATATTAATTTAGAGTATGTATCTACTGAGAACATGCTGGCTGATATACTAACCAAGTCGTTAGGTAAAGTTAAACATTTTTATTGTGCCTTACGTTTAGGACTTTGTAAAACGTAGAAACTGGAGGTTTATATAATGTATAAATCAAGGGAGGGTATTAGATGTAACAAACCTCCATGGTGATTGTTTTATAACTATTATATAAATGTCTAAATCTAATGTCACTTGCCAATAAATTGTTTTAACATGAACATGGTTATTTAGTATTTTTTGATTCAATTCAGATATAACCACTTTCCTAACATGTTTTATACCTAAGGGTTACAGACTGAGCTTGCTGAGGATTTTCCACAACGAGCACGATCATATTGGTATCGAGAAGACGGTAGACTTGATCCTTAGACATTTTTGGTTTCCCGGACTTCATCAGTTTGTGACTAAATATATCAATCACTGTTTAGTATGTATCTCGAACAAACGTGTACCAAGGGCACCACTCCAGCCCATATGCTCTTGGGAGAAGCCCGACACTCCTTTTCACACTTTACACATAGACGTGTTGGGTCCCTTACCGGAGTCCGAGGGGTATAGATTTGTACTGGTAATGGTGTGCTCATATACAAAATACTGTACCTGTACTGTAAATACCTATTATACCCGATTTACAGACAGGACGTTAGCGAATTAAAACGTGCGTTTACGAATGCTATTTCGCTTTTCGGAGTTCCTAAACTCATAATAACCGATCGCGGACGAATGTTCGAATCTACCGATTTTACTAAATTTTTTATCCGACATTAGTTGTGATATCCACTACATTACGCCCGAAATGCATCACTCTAATGGGCAAGTAGAAAGGTATGTACGAACTGTTTTAAATATGATTCGTATTGAGACTAATCACAAGGGTGCCTCTTGGTCCGAACAGACCTGGAGACTTCAACTCGTTCTCAACATGACTCTTCACTTGTCACTTGTTCGTGACATTACTCTCGATCGTTCACAAAACCAGGAAGCGTGGCGAGAGTTGTGTAGAGCCAGAGCTAACGAGTTACTGAACAAAAACCAATCACAGCAGGATACTCGTGTGAATCGTCAACGACGTGCGCCTCGTACGTTCGCTGTGGACGACTTGTTATTTGTAATAAAATATTCTCAGTCAACAGGAAAGCTCGACTCCGGCATGCGTGGGCCTTATCGCGTTGTGAGAAGCCTGCCCAGCGACCGCTACGAGCTGAAGTTACTGTGGCTCATATGGCAAGACGACGCAGGCGGCAGCCCAGTATATGGTGCCCTGGCGTGGTGAGTGGTGCCCCGAGACGGGCGCTGCTTTCTTCGAATGTGAGTTGAGCCGATTAACGTAGTGCTGAATTGCGTTGATTTAACTTATCATAAAGGGTGGCCCATATGATCTGCAATCACGATAGGCACACTGTATTTACACATAATTTACATATTACACACAAACAGACACGTACTTTTATACTTATACTCCCTACACTTATCGTCCCTGTTCGCTTATCCTTGAAACAGCTGATGTGATAAGTTAAATCATACACATTGCACTGCGTGTATTTTACACAGTGTTGTGTATTTGGTGTGAGAAACGACCAGAACTTGGCGCTTCTGTGTTATGTGTGGCTCTCCAGCAGGGAGATTGCCAGTGTGAAGACGTTAATGATTTCGTCTTGTTGTGTAGACCAATAGACGCGTGACCATAGTGTTGCCTCCGTCTGTGTCTGGGGTGCCTGGCACCAGTTTGTGACAGCAACAGGGGACGCCCTTTGTCTGTCTGGTGAGTTCACAGATGCGGCTCCGGCCAAGGTCAAGTCCTCGCATAGTCCGGAGTACGCAGAAGCCTTCGAATTGGTTTGTTAAAATGAGAGCTCTCAGTGTTATTGTTTTATAACTTCTTTATAACTTTTACACGTTTGGCTTGATCGATCAGTTTTTAATGAAATGTTTTTTTAGTTGGTGAACCTGAGGATTCTGTTTCGAACCTCGCAACCACAGAGCGTGACGCGGACGAGCCTGTCGCGCCCGTAGCAGGCCCGTCTTCAGAACCACGTGAGGAGTTAGTGTTACTCCGCCACAGGTCGAGCACCCCGCTGACGCTTCAAGAGGTCGTCGAGGACGCCTCCACGTCAGGAGAGGCCGTGTTAGGTTAATCGCGGGTAGCAACAGTACTACCCCCGCCACGAGCCTATATAAGAGCGAGGAGAACCGTTTGCCGGACACCATTCGTGCTCGCGACGCCGTCCGAGTCACACGTCCGGTGCCCGGTGCCTCCCGCGTGCTACGTACGCCCCCCGCCGCCGCGCTACGCTACCGCCGCTCCGACACACGTGTCTCCTTGCCTTTTTTAAGACAAGGAGGCATTATCGTGATTTTTAGAGTTTCATCGGTTTTTCGCGCGTTTTTTTGCCGATTAAAACCACAGTTTCGTGGTCTGGCTGTGTGATACCTCACGGTGCCAACTTTGCACAGCCAGGAGTGCGACCCGGGCACTCGCCGATCCCCTTCAGGGTGAAGCAGTTACCCGGACGGGGCTAGAACCACCGGCCTAGGGGGCTCCCCTGACCGACACTAGCTATCGCCCCCTCCCGCCCACCCCTTCCTCCTTCCTATCCTTAGGGAACGGCTTGGGCGCCTAGGGCTCCGGCCCGAAGCTACCCTCCGAACCTTAAGCAGTTAGGGACCCTCTGACACATTAAGATTGGTCAGAGGCATACAAGCTTAGGGCACACCCTAGAAGCACCCCCCTCGCCTCACCCGGCGCGGGGGACTAGGACTACACACCTCGGGTTCTCCCCCCGAGCGCTCCCAAATTAGGCACGACTGCCGCAAGGTTTCTTCGCAGCTCTTCCTTGCGGAACGTGACGCGACGAACTGCGATAATTTCGTTTTAGCTGTAGGTTCCCTTACTAGGCCGGTCGCCATGGCGACCGACCCGAAAAATCGCGCCCTCGAAGAGGTCTTGTCGCCCCTAGTCAACTTTGCTAGGGAAAATCCGGACCTCGTGCCCGCAATTGGCCTTCACCTGAAGGCAATTTTCTTTCCCACGGCCCCTCAGGCCGCAGCCCCATCGGCCCCTCAGGCCGCAGCCTCATCGGCCCCTCAGGCCGCAGCTCCCTCGGCCCCTCTGGCCACCTCCCGCCCGGCCCCTCAGGCCACCAAGCCCTCCGCCCCCGCGACTTCCATCGCCGCGCCCTCCGCCACCGTTGCGCCCGCCGTCGCGTCCCACGTTGCCGCGCCCCCCGCCACCGTGCACCCCGCCGTAGCGACTTCCACCGCCGCGCCCTCCGCCACCGCACCCTCCTCCTCGATCTCCGATGACGAGATGGAGGTCATCTCCGAATCTTCGGATTCGAGTTCCGCCCCCTCGTCCGACTCGGACGATTTCATTGTGGCCTCAGGCCGCAAGCGCACAAGGCGCAACAAGGGCGCTGCCAACAAGGCCGCCAAATTAGCCGCCGAATCAAATCCGGCCGCCCCTCTCTCCGACTCGCCCGCTTCGCCCCCCGCGGCTGAACAGGGTGCCGAGGGAGCTTCTCTCCCCACCCCTCCCAAGCGCTCCCAGCGCCCACCGGCGGTCGTTATCACGAACCGCCATAGGTGGATGGCCATCAAGGCCCGATGTGATGCAAATGGCATCTTTTTCATAGCGGAAACCCGCACTGAGGGTATCCGCCTAAAAACGGAGTCCATCACGGACTACCGTAACCTCACCCGCCTTCTCGACGCCATGTCGATCACATTCCACACGTGGAGTCTAGAGGAGGACCGGCGCCTTCGCGCAGTCATCCGCGGAATCCCGAAAGAACTCGAGTGCAATGACGTACTCGAGGACCTTCGCGCCCAAAAACTGCCCATCCTCGAAGTGCACCGCATGCACCGTGGGCCTTCCGCCCCCTTCAACATGGTCCTGGCTATTCTAGACAGGACCAATCTCAAAGAGGCCAAAGCCATTTTTAACGTTAAAAAGGTCTGTGGCTTGTCCGGGGTCGTCGTCGAGACCCCTCACCATAAAAGCACTGTGGGTCAATGCCACAGATGCCAATTGTACGGGCACTCCGCCCGAAATTGTCACAACACACCCAGGTGTGTCAAATGCCTCGGGGCCCACTCAACACCGGAGTGTCCACGCCCCAAAGACCGCGCGCTATGCTTGGAACCTCCGAGCTGCGTAAATTGCGGGGAGGTGGGGCACCCGGCTAATTACAGAGGGTGCTCAAAAGCGCCCAAAGGAAAGAGCCGGAGGCCTACTCCCTCCTCATCCAGAGTCCTCGCTCCTCCTCCTCCTCCTCCTCAGTCCCAAAGGCCGCCCCGGCAACAGCTAAGGCACCGGTGCCACCACTCAATCTGTCGCCCTCGTGGCGCTACAAGACCAACAAGGTCCCACCCCCACAGGCCAGCCCCTCAGGCACGCCTGCACCCGCGGCGGTGGAAGTCGCAACACCTCCACCACCCCCAGTAAAGGCATCGCTGCCACCTTCCAACGGGACCGAAGGGCTCTACAAGCTCGCAGCCGTCCTAGATATAGATAGGGTTCTTGCCATGGCCGCGTTGGTCAATGAACACGCGAATAGTCCCAACGCTCTCCTAATGGCCGTCTGTCAATTCACAGACGTGTTCGTTGCCCTTAAAAATTTCAACAAATAATTATGGACTTACACCATACGAGTAGAGTCAAACCGACCTCCCTTAAAATCGGCTACTTCAACGCAAATGGGCTTCGCACCCAGAGGTCTGAGGTAGCCGACTTCCTCTACACCCATCAGTTGGACGTCCTCCTTATCCAGGAGACGTTCCTTAAACCATCAATTCGCGATCCCAAAATCGCGAATTATAAAATCATACGTAATGATCGCACAGTCTCTGCCCTCGGTGGCACTCTCATCTACTACAAAGCGACATTACACTGCACGCCTGTGGATACACCCAATCTCGTGCACATTGAGGCCTCTGTCTGTAGATTAGGAATGACAGGTCACCAATCCATATTTTTAGTGTCAGCTTATCTAGCTCCCACTAACTCCAACTCCTCAAACCCCAGATCACTACTCGATAGTGACATACAAAACCTTCTAGATCTTGGCCCGTCTGTTATCATAGCGGGTGATCTAAACGCCAAGCACCCTGCCTGGTGTAGCCTAACCACAAACCAACGTGGTAGACAGCTCGAGCGACTCTCAGAGAGTCTCAATTTCGACATTGTAGCACCCATGTCCCCTACTCATTACCCGGACAATGTTGATCATCGTCCGGACGTCCTAGACGTAGCCCTCCTAAAGAACATCAATCTTAGATTGAGTTCAATAGAAGTGCACTCCGAACTCACCTCAGACCATAGGCCTGTCATCATTTCTCTCTCTCCCAGAGTGAGTATTCCCAATGTGGCAGCCACAGATCCCACTATGATCAAGACCGACTGGGTCAGGTTAGGCGAAAGCCTCAAATCCATTTCGTCCCCCTTGTTAGATCCAATTCCAGACGAAATTGTCTCAATTCCCGATGCAGTAGGTGCTATTGACTCGTTAACAGCGCACGTGCAGAAAGTCGTTAGCGACTGCTCGCGGCGTGTCCCAGTGAACGCTCATCGTCGCTGGACACTTCCGCCGGATGCGCGCGCTCTGTTAACAGAGAAAAACCGAGCCCAAAGGGCCTACTTCTCCACTCCCACTGAGCCTAACCGCGTCCGCATGCGCGCTGCTCAATCAGCGGTTAAGCGTCGTATCAGACAGCTTAGAAACGACCAGTGGGACGAGACTCTCTCCAATTTGGTCCCATCTCACCAAGCCTTCTGGAAACTTGCCAGAGCCCTTAAGGCAGATACAGTGGCTGCCACCCCTCCGTTAGTTCAGTCAGATCCCTCCCTCCCCCTCGCCTTCGAGGACGAGGAAAAAGCTGAATGCTTAGCATCCAGTCTTGAGGCACAATGTGCACCTAGCACACTCCCCGTTGATCCAGATCACCTACTCGAGGTCGATACTGTGGTAGCAAATAGACTCGCGAGCCCACTTACAGATGCCGACCCTCCGTTAGAGCCGGTAACCCCTGATGAGGTAGAGTCCCTTATCAAAGACCTACATAATAGGAAGGCCCCGGGGCCTGACGGGATTTCTAACAGAGTCATCAAGCTCTTTCCCGCCCACCTTATACTACTCCTGACTGCTATCTTTAACGCAGCCCTCAAAAATAGCATTTTCCCCCAAACTTGGAAGGAAGCCACCGTCATCGGCATTCCAAAACCCGGCAAGCCCAAGGATCAGCCCTCGAGCTATCGCCCTATCAGTCTTATTAGTTCAATAGGAAAAATCTATGAGCGCATAGTTCTCGCACGTCTCAAAGATTTTTCCCTTGCCAACAATCTCTTGCCTAATGCGCAGTTTGGTTTTAGAGCCAAACACTCTTGTGTCCAACAAGTGCATCGCATAGTCGAACACGTGTTGGACCGGAGAGCGAACAGATCCCGCCCGCATAAAACGGGCGCTCTCTTCTTTGACGTGGCAAAGGCGTTCGACAAAGTTTGGCACAACGGGCTTATTTATAAGCTCTACAAACTCAATACGCCAAATCGTCTTGTGCTCATCATTCAAGACTACTTGTCGAACCGCTCTTTCCGCTATAGGGTGGATGGGGCACTATCCCCCCCTCACACCATTAGAGCCGGAGTACCACAAGGGTCCGTGCTCTCGCCTCTCCTTTACACGCTTTACACAAGCGACTTCCCCGAATTCAGACCCAGTCCACTAGCGACCCATACCGCTCTCTTCGCGGATGATACTGCCATCTACTGTTCAGCCCGTAGTATTCCTCCAATTATAGACTCACTCCAAACTGCCGCCAATACTCTTGGCGACTGGTTTAGGAAATGGCGCATCGAAGTCAATCCTCAAAAAAGCGCCGCTATCCTCTTCGCTAGAGGTAGCACCCCAAATCCCTCCTCCAGAGTCGAAATGTTCGGACAACCGATCCCTTGGGAAAGGAAAGTCCGCTACCTAGGCGTCACACTCGATAGGGGACTCACCTTCCGCGATCATATTAAGATTGTCCGCAACCGCGCCGCTTTCGCGCTAGGCCGACTATATTATCTGCTCAATGGGCGTAGTAAACTCTCTCTTAGAAATAAGGTGAGAATTTACACAACGTGCATTAGGCCGATAATGACTTACGCGAGTCCAGTTTTCGCCCACGCCGCGCCCTCTCATATCCACAGGCTGCAAACCATCCAGAATAGGTTTTTGCGCAAAGCCATCGGTGGGCTTTGGTTCATTCGGAACAAAAACCTCCACATTGACTTAGGTGTGCCGACCATCTCGCACCACCTAAAGCAATGCTCAATCAGATTTTTCGACTCTCTCGACCATCACCCCAATCCATTGGTGAAAGCCGCAGGGGATTATCCCGCTCCGGCTGACACCATTAGGTCCAAACGTCGTCCGCGGCACGTCCTCAACGACCCGGACGACGCCATTACAGTCGCCATCGAGGCGTACAAACAATTAGATTCCGCGACACAAAGTAGACACACACGTCCGTCATATCGGCCCCGCCGGCGGGGCCGCGCGTCGCGTCACCCTGTAGGGACTCGGTTTTCGCGGTACCGGCACGTGCCCGGCCGCTTCTCTCCAATCCGTTCGCCTTCCCCCAGTGTCGCCATAGGCCGAGGTTCGAGCCCCCCTCTGGGGCGCCCCTAGGCAGACGCTGTAAATCTTAGGCGGTGAGAGCCCTACGCTCCCGCAACAGTCCGGTGTCTCAGTAAAGGGTGTCAGTACACCCAAACTGATTAGTCCATTAAAAAAAAAAAAAAAAAAAATTGCCGGACATTTGCCTGCTGTCATCCGAACGGTGCACATCGCTCTCGGCGCGTTGTCGGTATCGTTTGCATTTATTATTTGTTAAGGTCATTTGTACTTGTTATATTTCCGTTAATTAAATAGTCGTATTTTCGTTAATTTGATAAAACCAGTGTTTAGTAAATTATAGATGTAAGATTGGCGTTTTTGTAATAAATTCGATTATTAAATTGTTAATTTTAGGTTTGTTTAAAAATTGTTTTTTTTTAAATAAAATTCTACTTCTGATTCTAATAATATAATATTTATATTAGTTAATAGTAGTTAGTCATAATACTTCCAAATCGTCATCAAGTCGGGGGACCGCTAAGTTATTAAACTTGTAACTGTCACAAATAAAAAAAATATTATGACGTCCGTTCTTAACTCCTAGATAAAAAATGTTAATATGAAATCCACAATTTGTTGCTATAGGAATATTTTCGATCACTAGTTTCGTTTTAAAAAAAAACAAAAAAATATGGTGGGAAATATATTCCCGCTGCCTTATAAAGAAAGGGTCGTGCCCACGGGTCGTGCCCTCCGAAGCACGGAGAAGCTTAAGATAACAAAACCCATCCAAACGCTGGCTAGGGTCGATGTCGCTTAACTTGCGTGTTCATATTAGAGTGCGACAGACCACACAGCGACGCCATCGAGCTCCTCGTCGCTCAGCGAATTATATTTTTTCGAATTCCGTAGATTCATTTCCAATGTGCACGATAGTCGTGTGAAGCACGAAATCTGTGAATTTTTTGCATTATTTTCAAGTACAGTCAAGAGCAGGTCGACCTTTACATATTGGACTTTGTACCGTTATACCGTTCTTAAGTTCTATGTCATAAGAGCCAAAATTGTACTGCAAGCGTAAAGCTCGATGTGCACCTGACTGTACAATTTAATTAACATTTTTTCTGTATTTAGGTGCAATATATATACGTATAGTAGTAAAAAAATAATGATTATGATGTTCTTATCTTTTTTTATCTAAAAGTAGCTGAACGCCATTATTTTACTGCTATAAAAGGAACTATCCATATCTAGTAGTTTGCTATCAATGGTTTTCTATATTGCGTCTATAGCGTCCCTTCCATGTTACTTCGTCTACGTCGCGTTCACAGCTCATTACGTATGGGTATAAAAGTGTCTTAAATCAATATTAGCACTATATAAAACTGTTAGTAGGAATGAAAAATACGAAAGGAAATTACCTATGTTTTACAGAAATCTTTTTTCAAATCAAAATATTTTTATTCAAATAGGCATATTACAAGCACTTTGGAATCGTCATTTTTTTTTCCCTACCACCAGTTCAGACGGCAGATTTGTGCTAAGAAGAACCGGCTAGAAATTGAATTGTTGTAACAATGGCCTCTATGCAAACAAAGAGTGCCTGTGCTCTAAATAACATTATTAAAACATCTTTAATTTAGTTAGAACTAAAAGCTGAATATAGTGTACTTTTGCCCTCTGTTCCGACCTTCATTACAAACTTTTCCGAGCAGTTAGTCCCTGGCGGGGCATATGAAAAAGTTTAGTATGCGGGTTGGTTCAGGATTGTTTAGCGGTATAGTGGATTTTATAAACGGACTGAGTTTAGCTAGGTACCGTTATTATTCCTCGAGTTATCATTAAAGTTAAGATGGCGAAGTTAACACTTGACTTAGAAGTTTTTTTAATAAAAGAAAGAAACGAGGCGATTGTGCTATGTGCGAAAAATTGTTCGAAAATGCTATTACTTACAAGCTTTTTCCAATAGTCTTTTTAGAATATTTTCTTTTTGTTGAACTGGTGGAAAATAGATAATAAATAAATAAATATATAGGGACAATTCATACAGATTGAGCTAGCCCCAAAGTAAGTTCGAAACTTGTGTTATGGGATACTAACTCAACGATATTATATTTTATAACAAATACATATATACATATAGTTAAACATCCAAGACCCGTGTCCAATCAGAAAAAAGATCGTTTTTCATCATGACCCGACCGGGGATCGAACCCGGGACCTCCTTAGTGGCGGTCTGGCGTGGTAACCATTACGCCACGGAGGTCGTCAAATATAGATGTTCAAATACAGAAAACAAGACACGGCAATTCGTACATAATAATATTATAAGGTTTGATTTTTCTACCATTCAGTCGTTACCGTAAGGTTGCCTTTCAACAATAAGACGGCCTTGTTGCATGTACACTTATTCTGTAACTTATACTGTTTACTGTATCACTTGTTTGTGTATAGCAATAAAGCATATTCTCTCTCTCTCTCTCTCAATCAGATAGGTTTGTATTGAAGGCGAACACTGCATTGGTTGGAGGTGTGTGTGTATTCAAAAGTAGATAAACAAACAGATGAAAACGATGATAGATGGCGTCATACTGCGACTTTACTGAGGTTTTTAGAAATGAAATGAATCGCCACCACTGTAAATCTTTCTTGTAGCTTAGTTCGAAAAGTACTCGCCCGGTTTTAGATATAGAGTCTTGGGTTCGAATTTGGTTCGAACACTTTGATTGAACCCAAGACACCAAAATTCTTAAACCGGACGAAAGGACGGAGGGGTGAATTTGTCAAACCAATGAAAGACGTGAACTGGGTCGTAATTATGATTAAATATTGCGTGATGGGATTTAGTCGCATTTTTATTTATCAATAATATTAATGTTCTACTACACTTCCGGACACATGAATCGAGCCACCCTACATTTTTATGTGTAATGACATAGAACATAAAAATATTCTTAAGTTAATCAAAAAGTTTTTATGCAGTTTTGATGCTGGTATATTCATAATGATTTTGAAGTGCTGTTGTTCCAATTTTGAATTTATCAAATGGAAAAACGAAACAAAATCCAAATTAGTGCATTCTTTTGAAAAGAAAAGTTGATCTAAATTAACATAATTTTTTTATTTAACTCCATAATTTTGAATTCACTGTAATTGTTTTGAAATTAAGACATCGTAAAATTGTTGTTTTTTTAATTTGAGCCATTTAAACGTTAAAACTATGGATACACCGCCTCTTCTAGCCGCACAAGCTGTGTCGCTTCTACAGTCGGGTCGAAGTCAGCGCGATGTAGCATTACAGCTTGCTTTAAGCCGTTCTGCTGTGCAAAGGGTATACCATCGATACCTCGACACTGGTGGATACGTGCGCCGTCCCGAAAGACCGCGATTTCGGGTAACTTCAGAAAGACAGGATCGATTTATCGCGACAACCAGTTTACGAAATCGTCACCTCACCTCTGTACAGATCCAAGAACAGCTTCGAGACTTTCATGGAGTGACTGTTTCCGCGCGAACAATTAGACGAAGACTTAAAGAACGTGGTCTGAGCCCACATAAGCCAGCCAACGGGCCGAAACTGACAAGAGCTCACCGAATGGCGCGCTTACAGTTTGCACGCGAACATTTGCATTGGACTCAACGCCAATGGAGCAAGGTACTCTTTACTGATGAGACTAAGATTATGCTTTATGGTAATGATGGAAGGAGGAAGGTCTACCGAAGGCGGGGAGAGCGCTTTGTTCAGTGTTGTATTGAAGAGAGAGTGAGTTATGGCGGGAGCTCGTGGATAGTCTGGGGACGAATATCTGCCGATGGTAAAACTGGGCTAGAGGTTGTGACAGGACCACGTCTACCAACACTAAATGCCCGTCGATACATTAACCATTGCCTAGAGACTCATGTGATGCCATATGCTGGATTTGTAGGCCAAGGCTTCATCTTTATGCATGATAATGCAAGAGCGCACACTGCAGGAATCGTCAGGGCATACCTTCATGATGTTGGAATCACGACAATGGAATGGCCAGCAAGGAGCCCTGATATGAATCCCATCGAACGTCTATGGGACGAATTGAAGAGGCGTGTTCGAGCTCACCAACCAGCACCACAAACTTTGGAAGAGCTGAGAGTTGCCATCGAGGAGGAATGGGAGAACATTCCACAACACTTCATAATGACGTTGATTAACTCCATGCCAAATCGCATGACTGCAATCATGAACGCTCTCGGAGGCAATACAAGTTACTGAATAATTTTTTTTTCCAATAATTCCTTTTTTTTTTCAAAAATTCAACCCGAGTCTTGTCTTTGAGAAAGGTTATACAGGACAAGTTTCACTTAAAATTGTAATTTTATCAAGTTATTGAAATTTAAATTTGGAATTAAGTATACCTTATTAATGTAAAGTGCTACCAGCTTCCAAATTGCATAAAAACTTTTTCGTTGATCATATACTTTTGTTAAGTTACCAGCAATCAAAGTTGAAACTGCTGGGTGGCTCGATTCAAGTGTCCGGAAGTGTATAATGTTCTATGTGTGTAATTACAAAATTTCATAACGATGCGGTGCTAATGCTAATATTATTAGCATACAAATCTTATAGTTTTTAGTTCTCTACTCTGGTCACCTCTTTCATTGTTTGACTGTACCTATAGTTTTTTTAAATAAAAGTTGGCAAACAGGCATACGGCCCGCCTGATGGTAAGCATCACCGTAGCCTATACGCTTGCAATACCGGGGGTATCACTCACGCGTTGCCAACAACCATCCCAATCCCTCCAAGTGGAACTCTGGAGACCTTACTCACCGTAGGAACACAACATGGCCGAGACCAATGCAATTTGGTTACGATCTTCTGTAAGGTGGAGGTCTTACCCCAGACGGGCTACTCCGATTTGAGAGGATTATCCGCTGTGCTCTACCTCTCTTATTATAGTCAAATAAGAAAGAGAACATTTACGACACAATAACTATTCCTTTCGGTTATAATTTTCCGTAACATTATTTCCTCGGATTTCCGTACATTTTGAGTCACATTCCATCGCCATATGAATTTCCATGAGAATATTGTTTCATCATCTACATAATGTATACAAAATACTTGTTCCAACTCAATTTATGACATACAATTTGCTTCAGCCCTCTCTCGGTGTAATTAGATGATATCAGTCTAAATAGGTAGAGCCCAATTAGACCGACATCCAAACCTCGGATTTAGTATCTACTTTTTGGTTGACTATTAGCACAGAATAGATAATAGTACTACGTACTATTAGTCATATTCCAACTTGATTCTTCTTGCCGAACAAAACACAAAGCCAAATGCCATCAGAATCTGCGTATAAAATTTATTCTGACAGATTTTT
This sequence comes from Endotricha flammealis, assembly GCA_905163395.2. NCBI lineage: Eukaryota > Metazoa > Arthropoda > Insecta > Lepidoptera > Pyralidae > Endotricha > Endotricha flammealis. The sequence goes on from LR990860.1 coordinate 11,766,713, forward strand.
TTAGATATAGCATAAATTAAATATGTCTGAGGCCTCTTGTAGACACATAGTCTTTTGCTTACAGACAAGTACGGCGACGGCCGCCGCCACCGCCGGTCTAGGAGCGGTGCTTGTCTACAAGCTTCCAAAGTGATTGGGTCTACAGAGATTTTTTTTTACCTGTGGACCCACCAGTGGGGTATAGCGGTGGGACCACGGTTAAAAGGGGATTCATACAATACTGACGATCGTGCGGCGTCACTGCGAAAAAACCGTGTACAATAGGTCTTTAACCGTCTCAGGCACTGTTTGATCAGCAAGAGATAATATTTAGATGCAGCTATCAAATGTTAGTACTATAGTCTTCCAAAAATGTATGCTCGATACAAAAATCGAGGTTTGGACGACGGTCTAAATAACCGCAGATAACATTGCTGACCTATTCACAGAAGCAGGCAATTCTATCAATTTACATGCGTTCGATAAAGAATTTAGCCATACTAAGATAAAAGCCAAGTTTGTTTGTTTCAAGTTTCTTCAACGGAATAAATAAGTATAAGACTTTAATTGACGACTTCCGTGGCGTAATGGTTACCACGCCAGACCGCCACCCTGGAGGTCCTGAGTTCGATCTCCGGTCGGGTCAATAGGATAACACAAGTTTTGGGGCTAGCTCAATCTGTATGAATTGTCCCTATATATTTATTTATTTATTAAATTTAATTATAAAGGCTTTCAACGATGGTATTATTTAGACAAATAGTCTTTAATCTGAGAGATAACTTGATAATCACAACTAGGATTAGTAAGAACAATTGCATGCAATGTAACTGACTTTTCAAAGGTGATAATCTCGTCATTAAATATTAGATTTTCTTCAATTTAGTCTTAAGTAGTTCAAGTTAGATCAATTTTACTAATCCAAATTGCGATTACTACAAGTTTTGCAATCTTCGAGTTGTTAGCGTTAATCGCAATAGTGTCTAACTCTGTCTAACTTAAGATTATCTTGAAATTTTATATGGATTTTAACAAAGACTTATAAATACAAGTGAGTTTTAAATTATTTTTAATGAAAATATCTCGTAGTTCATCGGAATAAGTTTTGTTGCAAAAGGACACAGAAACAAGGGACATGAAATATGATAGTCTGAATAAGAATGATGTAGAGTAGATTGGGTCTTAAAAAGAGTCGAAATGACAAAATATTAATACCTAAGTTGACGAATAGTAGCACATGAATAAAATGAAAGAAACCTCCAAGAACCGATCGAACGTTAAAAGGAAGAGAAAAACGAAGACAAACTAATTTAATACAATGCGCTATTTTTAAGTTACTACAATATTTACAGAATTTGTATACTTAATGAATGTCTTTAGACAATCTTATTTTGCAAGAAAAACCAAGAGGTTTCACTTATATTCATTCGCTCCCAGCATTTTACTTCCTTATTATCCTTGACGTTAAATGATTATAAGATAGAGTGTTGGCGGGTTGTTCGATTGCTTATATTTTTTTGTGTTAAAGAAAGAAGGGTTAAAATGGTTTATCGATTTGGAAAAGTCATCTAATTATAAGCTAGGTATGTTGAAATAACAATAGTTTTTTGAATTACTTATAATATTTTTATTCTCAGAACTTTCTTTTGTTAAAATTTTGTTTTTTATTTTATTTTCCATGGCTGTGCCTAGTAAAAAGATAACTTTTATACTTTAATAATACAAACTGCTCTATCAATAACTAGCTGCTGCTCGCGGTGTTACCCGCGTTTCATTTTATGCACAACAGCGCCATCTATTTCAGACTTTTGACCAAATCCTACAATAATCACTTTTCGGGATAAAAAGAACCTTATGTGTCCAAGGTATCAGCTACCTACATACTAAATATCATACAAATTAGCCCAGCCAATTAAGCGTGAAGAAGTAACAAACATACACACAAACTTTTGCCTTTATAATTTTAATAGGATAAAATTAATGAAATAAAATAAATATTGTTCATTTTGTGCCAATAAGGCTTTTAATCTACCAATATCTGAAGTTAATTTTGAAATTTTCGTTGAAATATTTAAGCACTAATGCGGTATTTTGAAATTATAATGAGGTCAAAGCAGGTAAACATCCGTACATGCTCCGTTATACCACTACGTGACGCTCTGACTAATTAAGCTAATATTTGGCAATACCACCACGAAGTATACCGCATTATTGCTTGACTAATACAGCATAATCCAAACCATTTAAGTTAAAGAAATGAATTTGATTATTCCAGACCGAAAATAATACGATATGAAGAAGAAAAGAGACCCTGTTTCATGATGTTTTTATATCTTCTTTAGTAGCACACTAGTAGCCTCTGTAATGAAGTCTCAAATCACACTTACCACAAAACACTGAAACTATAAACGAATAATATATTTCCTTTTATTACCTATATGTTTAAATTGAATGAATGCAGACCGCCAGCCAGTCATACAGAAAGCGTTTGGGGGAGATGATGATATTGTTAAAATTTAATTATTGAACCACGAAGTATAGACGCTTAAAAGAATGTATATCATTCCATAAAATAATGTATTATGAGTAACTATGGAATACAATGCAGTTTAAATTGTTCACGTCGAAAAATATCTAGAAACTTGCATAAACAATTTGCAAACTTTCGAAGAACCGCCACCAAGTATTTTGTTAAGACAAACAATGTGTTTCGACGACAAAATAATAAAGGGACTGAGCCTGAGCCAGTCTACGCTCTGGGGAACAACAAAATTTCGTCTTAGCGAATGTCGCAACAACAGGAGATTGATTGATATTCTTATGAGCTACGCGGAAAAGTAAAACGCGATTATTTTTATAAGAGACCGTGCGATGGCATCGTGAAACCGTTTTGTGGTATAATTTCAAATATACAATGAAGCTAAAGAGAAACTGGCCTCACGCACGTTACGTTGCTACGCAGTATGACAAACTGCATGCATGCATAAGTTCCATACGTGGGACCAGTTTGTCTCTAACTTAAGTCTGTTTGCAGATGTATCATCAGTAAAAACGAGTATATTTCTTACCATATAATGGCATTTACCAAATTCGTCGTTGTCAGACAGTAAGTTTTTCGAAATGGCCAGAAAAATAAACTGTAGAATATTTTGTTAAAACACTTGGACCTAGAACGCCGAAATTTTATACAGTCCCCTTTAAGATGCATATGAGACATAAGATGAACACCTTAACTTTCCACAAGCTTACCTATGAAAAATACACTGAGGCTCTCTAGGGGATGTTTTTAGGTTAAGGTGATGAAAGCCCTGTGACTACGGTCACTTTTCATTCAAATTTTCTCTTTTATTACTGCCTGCGGTTATATAGTGTCTTTTTAATTTGGGAGTGCTTGTTTATGCTTTTGTCATAGGAAGTCTATCAAAGAAAGTATAAAGTAGAAAAAAATTGGAAACCCGTCTGCAGTACAATCAGTCGCTAATGGACACATTGTTGGTTCTTAAGGTTGTGGTAGCAAGATTTAAATTCGACAGAGTAGATACGCTAAACACATTACTTTTAGCCGATCCGATCAGCAATTTAACAATTCTATATTGTTTGTGTAACTTCTAAAAGAGTTCAAATAGAAGGCTGGCCTGCCCTTAGGTACTCTTGAAGATAATTCCGCACGATCGCCATTGGATTGCTAATTTTAGGTACTCTTTACAGCCAAACTAGCGCTAATTAGATACTAAACTAAATGAAATCGGATTGTATGCTAACCAAATAGTTAGTAAAGTATAAAATTTCAATGGTACGAATTAGGATTTGCTGTTACTTTGCATTTGAAATTATACAGAATTGACATTAAAATCGCGATTGCTACATAGCAAGGTCTACATAGACCTAGCAGCTCGGGCTCTTCGTGCTGCTGACCGTTCTTGAGCATGATAGTCCCACTTTGAAAGAAATCTTTTTTTCTTACATTAAAAGAATACCAGTAACAAAATAATACACCCCTACCATTCTTTATTATACAATGTTTCATAGTGTAATGTCAGCACTTCCATAATAGATTCAATTCACATTTAACTATTTGCATAGAACATTTCAATCTCAATGCCTAATTATCACAAACAACACTGTATTTCAAATTATTTATCGAAACGTATATATTATTACGTATTACTATTTATTATTCTGTGATATTATCAACGTAATATTCTAATCTAAGTTAATATTCATATGCATACATGAAAATTTAGTCTTGTAAAGCCTCATAACAAACTTTGCCAAATATTACTTGAATTAGTAACTTAAATAAGCTGTTTTACGTCTAAACTGTAAAATTTTCGTAATAAATACCCACTTAAAATGTTCATTATTATGCTCTATTGTATTTTAGGGATATAATGTATCTATAGGGTTTCCTTAAACTTGAAATTATTACGCCAAAATACTAAGGTCGGTACAAAATAAACCTAGAACCTATTAACGATACGACGATTCCTTGGGTTCCACGTATCCCTTTGAAAAATCCCTCTAACTATTGAAATTGCGAATTTATGGATAGATATTTGTAACTATGTAGTTACAAATATCTATCCATAAATTCGCAATTCACATACACATACAAAATCTGTCATACTGTTTTGCGTGAAACATGTGTTTCACGCAAAAACAGTATGACAGATTTTGTTGAAATTTAGTGCACATGCAGTTTGTGACTCCGATTAACAAATACGATAATTTTTATCGTGGATATCAGTGTTACAATGGGATTTCCGCTAAATTGCCGTTTCAGATAGTAATAACAATTAAATAGCCTTTATGATGACTGTATCAGTTTAGTCGCTAACTTTGGTATAATCTATTGAAAAATAATCTTTACTTTATCAGAAAACTGTGCCAGTAGTCCTTAAATTTAAATATATAGGGATAAATCTCACAGATTGAGCTAGCCCCAAATTAAGTTCGAAACTTTTGTTATGGATACTAACTCAACGATACTATATTTTATAACAAATACATATATAGATAAACATCCAAGACCCGAGGCCAATCAGAAAAAGTTCGTTTTTAGGGTTCCGTAGTAAACTACAAGAAACCCTTATAGTTTCGCCATGTCCGTCTGTCTGTCCGCGGTCTAGCGCCTAGACGCTTGATGCTAGAAAGCTGTAATTTGGTAGGTATACATACACATATTAACAATGTTAACAAAGTGCTGGAAGAAAATTTTATTTTTATTTTTATTGGGGTGCCTCCCCTGCATGTAAAGTAGAAATGATTTTTTTTTCGCGCCTACCCATATTGTGGGTATCGTTAGATAGGCCTCTTTAAAATATTGAGGGTGTGGGAAGATTATTTTTCGATACAATGATCCGTTTCGGAATTATTTACATTTATCGTGTCAATTTTCGTTTTTCACGGTGGTTGCCCCACTATATCCGAAAGTCTTGTGTTTAGAAATTTGAAAAAAATCATGGTAGTAGTCCATATGCTGAACCTTCAATGAAAACTATAACGGTTCAGTAGGCTCTACTACCGAGTAATATCCGACGAACCTATAAAATAAAATTTCTTTGATGAAAACTTACAAATGTGATGGAATATTTGTCACTTTGTTAACATTGTTAATATGTGTATGTATACCTACCAAATTACAGCTTTCTAGCATCAAGCGTCTAGGCGCTAGACCGCGGACAGACAGACGGACATGGCGAAACTATAAGGGTTTCTTGTAGTTTACTACGGAACCCTAAAAACGAACTTTTTCTGATTGGCCTCGGGTCTTGGATGTTTATCTATATATGTATTTGTTATAAAATATAGTATCGTTGAGTTAGTATCCATAACAAAAGTTTCGAACTTACTATGGGGCTAGTTCATTCTGTGTGATTTGTCCCTATATATTTATTTATTTTATTTATTTAAATTTAAGGACTAGTGGCACAGTTTTCTGATAAAGTATCAGTTATTTGTCTGATTAATTTTTATTTGATGTTGGACTCAACTGAAGGCAAGCAAAGCACAGCAAATACGGAACCCTACATTATGCGTGACCCGACACGTACTTGCCCGGTTTTTTTTCATCATGATCAAATGATGTTTTTTTTAAATCATCATGATATTTTTATGATGGTTTAAAAAATGAAATATAAATTTAATTACGAAGTGTAAAATAATAAGTGCAAATACTTTTTATCCATTTTTAGATTTTCTTAAATAAAATTTTAATATTTTCCCCGTATAAGATTATTCTCAATGCCACTCCACAAAATTGTAATAGACAGGTAGGTACTCACTTATAATCTTTTCGTACTTAGGATCTCGTTTTTAAATCTGTGCTCATTTAACTAATTTTGTTTTTATTTTTGCTTATTTCATTTTACGTAAGGACTCGCTTCTTGAAATAAATGTCTTGTATATTTTCTTTGAATTGGTATAAAAAGTATCAAGATATTATGATAAGTTACTAGCTTTTCCCCGCGGCTTCGCTCGCGTTAATTTTATGACATAGATGTCATTTGACAACAAAACCAGAAGACAAGACTTGTGGCGCCATCTGTTGGCCGATACAGCGCCCTCTATAGTAGAAAAAATTTGCCATTGGAATGACATACTTTTACGGGATGGTAGCCTATGTTGGGCTCTGTACCCATTACAATATGTATGCAAATTTTCATAATGATCGGCTGCTTAGTCAAGCCGTGAAGGAATAACAAACAAACAAACAAACTCACTTTCTCATTTATAATATTAGTAAGGATAAGACAATCCTTACGGCACGGCTTGTAAGGCCTATGTCTTACAAGTCGTGGTTTTAGTATAATTTTGTATCCTTCTTGACAGACGAATGCACCAGATTTCGCATTAATTGCATCTAAAATCTAAATAACCACTTTTGTGGTATAAAGTAAAGCAATTAGGAAATGCAAAAAAGTATAATGCTATTAAACACAAAAGAACTTATTTTGAAATCCATTAAATTTCGATTCACAAAATGCGAAAGAGTGCAAACGTGCCAAATTGAGATTTTTCGACGATAACTTGTGATTATTGAAAATTGGGTGTCAAGAACTGTTTGAGAGATGACCCTTACCTTCGTATACCAAAGGAGAAATGAAAGCACATTCCTGCACTTATTGAAATTTAATAATAATTCAATATTGTTTAATCATTTCTATTTTTATTAAAAGCTTTTATTTAACTTGACCTGTATGTATGTATGTATGAATGTATGTAAGGGTGGAATCTTGGAACGAAAATTTGAACCACTTCCCGAAGACCGATTGAGCTGAAATTTTGCTCAAAACTGTAGATCAGATGACAATACAATATTATGATAACAAAATTACGATTCAGCCGTTTGTGTTCCGTTTTTCGTACAAAACAGTTCCGACCAAAAACCTATAGAGTACTTCCGGTTGTCCTAGAATCATGAAATTTGGCAAGAAGCAAGATGATGTAGTACAAGTACAGGAATAAATCTGAAAAATGTAAATTTGTAGTTACTTCTTCTTCTTTAATCAACCAATATAATGTGACCCTACTCTTGGTACATTTTACATTGGTACATGGCTCTTTTTATACCGGTTTTGAATTAAAATGTATTTTATCTATTACTAGCTTTTCCTCGCGGCTTCGCTCGCGTTAATTTTATGACATAGATCTCGTTTGACAACAAAACAACCCATAGCGCGACTTGTGGCGCCATTTGTTGGCCGATAGCATCCCATACAGCGCCCTCTATAGTAGAAAAAATATTTTCCCTTTGGATTGACATACTTTCACGGGTAAAAAGGTAGCCTATGTTGGGCTCTGTACCCCTGACAATATATATACAAATTTTCATAATGATCAACTGATTAGCCAAGCCGTGAAGAAATAAAAACAAACAAACAAACTCACTTTCTCATCTATACTAATATTATAAAGAGGTAAAGTTTGTGTATTTGTTAAATTGTAAGGGGTAATCTCGGGATCTACTGAACTGATTTTAAAAATTCTTTCACCAATAGAAAGCCACATTATTGCTGAGTGTCATAGGTTATATACTTATACTAATATTATAAAGAGGTAAAGTTTGTGTATTTGTTAAATTGTAAGGGGTAATCTCGGGATCTACTGAACTGATTTTAAAAATTCTTTCACCAATAGAAAGCCACATTATTGCTAAGTGTCATAGGTTATATAAAAAACCAAAAAATAAAAAGGCTTTTAACATTATGCCCAACGAAGTGGGCACGGGTCAGCTAGTTTATAATATTAGTATGATAGTATGACTAGTATGAGGAGCTCGATGGCGTCGATGTGTGTCACACTCTAATATGAACACACAAGTTAAGCGACGGCGACCCAAGCCAGCGTTTGGATGGGTTTCGTTATCTCGAGCTTCTTCGTGCTTCGGAGGGCACGTTAAGCCGTCGGTCCCGGCTGTTGTCGATAGATGACAGTCGTTAAGCCAAGTCGGTGGCCTTAGGGCGGTTTGAAAACACCGACCTCTGCCAATCCGCATTGGAGCAGCGTGGCAGAGTACGCTCTAATCACCTTCGATTGAAGAGAGACCTGAGACCAGCAGTGGGATGATTATGGGTTGATATGATGATGATGATGATGACTAGTATGATTATGGGAAGGAACCCTCACGCGCGAGTTCTACTTGCCGGTATTTTGGTCAGTATTTTATTTTTGATGGGTACATAAACCCGTTTAGTTTGTCGCAGGGTGACTGTAGTAAAATCAGGAAATTATATAGGTATTCAAATTGCTAGTTATAACAAATAAATTCATTAGACAAGTACCGCCTCTCGACAATAGATGGCACTGCGAAACCTGTCCAGTGATAACTAAAAAGTAAAAAATAAATTAAAAGTAAAAAAATATATTTAAAAACAAGCTTCTAATTAATTGCGCTAAAAAGAATAAAATAATCTTTTCTTTCAAAATTTTAACTATCAACTTATAACGTCATTACACAATTGATATGACATAAAAGCTTATCGCGAGATTTACCTGTTTAGGAAAACATAATTATCGAACTAACATTTATTCGTACTACGAGTAAATGTTAGTAATTAAATCTCGCGACAAGCTTTTATGTCATATAAATTGTGTAATGACGTTATAAGTTGATAGTTAAAATTTTGAAAGAAAAGTTTATTTTATTCTTTTTAGCGCAATTAAATAAAAGCTTGTTTTTAAATATATTTTTTTACTTTTATTTTTTATAATTAATAAATATAATATAAATTAATAAATATATAGTAACAAATCACATAGATTGAGCTAGCCCGTAAGTTCGAAACTTGTGTCATGGGATACTAACTTAACGATACTATATTTTATAACAAATACATAATTGTAGATAAACATCCAAGACCCGAGGCCAATAAGAAAAAGTTCGTTTTTCATCATGACCCCACCGGGATTCGAGCCCAGGACCTCTTGGGTGGCGGCGGTCCGGCGTGGTAACCATTACGCCACGGAGGTCGTCAATAATGTAATTCATTAAATCTAAGTTATCTGAGATGTGTCATAAATTAGTATTAATTATTATTTAGAATGTTTTTGGGCAAGTCGATGTATATTTTCACAATAAATTACAAAGAGAATTTTCTGATCATTGGCGTTACAATTCTGTAAGTTTGAGTGAGATGTAGCAATCCTAAAAAAAATATAATATAAGCAATGTTAGACCTTTGATTAACTTTGATGAGTAAGAAGAGATTTGAAAACAGCTGAAAGGTAAATTGTATTCTCCGAAGTTAATTCATAAGTTTTAGCCGTAGAGAAAACAAAAGATGTTTACCTTACTGGTCAAAATAAAATTTCCTCTCAAAAACCTTAGGAAGCTACTGGAAATTAATTCAAGCGGAAAATGAGAATCAGTTACCTTCTGGGTGCCGTATTTCATTTTGAGTTCGTCTGCCTTCACCTTTGTTAAATGAACCAAATAAAATTCTTACTGAGGGATTTTTCTCTTGTTTACCTTTTCAAGCTCTTTTGGGTTATTCTTTTGCGATTGTTTTAATGGCAACAGGTGTTTGTTTGAACTGTATAATACAGGATATATTATGACTTCTTTTGGAAGCAAAGATTTTTTTTGTTTACCGTAAGTAAACATTAAGCCAGATTCAGACATGTTTTAAAATTACATGTAACGTAAAAATAAAATTACTGGGGGACTCGTTTTTTGAAATCCATAAACAGCTCAGACACATTTTTTTTCTTATACTGTCATCGTTTAATTAAGAATCAATCATAGGTGTATATGTCACTTTTAGCCGCAGCATTTGGCAACTTAGCAGATTTTAGAAGCAGCGACCGAATTACTAAAATCCGCGGCTAAACAGTAGCGTGTGTGCTCAGACCCTGAGGAATAAATAAAACAGAGATAACTAGAAACTTAATATGGAATTCAACTAAGGAAGGATTATGAGACATGTGTAACGTGTAACAAAGTTATCATGACAGGCAAGCGCAAGAAAAGTTTTCCATTTGCAACGCGTTTATGAGTTTGAAATTATGTAGCGTAACATAAAAAAGAATACAAAGTGTAATGTATGAAACTTGATTATTGACTGCAGAAGTTTGAGTGCTAGTTAGAAAGTTCTAAAATCAGTAATCAATGTGTCAGTGCAATCGCAACACCAGAGCTAACATAGTACCGGTCATACACATTATTCGGGTTAAATTATATCTATAGATTAAACAAGTCTGGGCCTGGCTTCAAAAACATTATGTTGTATAGTTGAGAACGATAATAAAATTGTAATAATATTATCACAATGGGCCGAATCTTACCTACATACTAAACTACAAAAATTTATTCCATTTTTATTAGAAATTGGATTTAGGAATTTCTTTTATCTCTGACTAGATACTTTAATAGAACCAGCCCAAATAGATGCTAAACCAGGCCGTTCTAAATTAACTATACACGTCTTTTGTAAAAATACTTGGACGTGCTAGTTTCTGTATTATTTCCATAATATTATCTTGGCATCGAATCACTGCGATTTTTCGTCGCGTAGTTTATGCATTTTACATCTTGGATTTCAAGTATTTGACAAAATGATTGGAAGACGAGTGTGCTTTGGAGACACTACACAGGTATTGAGCAACGAATCGAGTACAGTGCACACATCAGTGATTGAATCGATCATTATCGAGAGCTGAGCAAATCTGGATTATAACATGATTGGATAACGCTTTTAGATATTATTAATTGAATTTTGTTTGGAAACCGCGACATGTACTAGTCTCTTTTTACATATATTTTATAGGTACTAATTTTTTAATAATAAAATCGATTAGCTTTTTAGAATGATAGCAATATTATTATGAAAACAAAACCTTGAAAAATAGGCCAAAATTTAATTTGCTAAGGATATTCATTTCAAAATAGATAATGGTGGTTCCCCTTCAACCAAATTTTTTGATACAAAATGGTTACGTTTGAAATGTTTTTTCATTAAAAAATGTTTTAATAATATTTTTTCTTTCCCCTTACCCATTAACAATAGGCAGAAACATTATTTCTAATTTGAATAATTTACATACAATTAAGTATCAAGTGATTCGTTAAGGTTTTCTTTATTTTGAAATAACAAGAAAAAGTTTTTTAAGAACAAATTTTAATGTAGCGTCCAAATTATATAATATTGACCTTTTGCACGGGACAGGATAAGTCCGTCGATTTTCAATCGAACAGATCAACATCTCTCTGGCACCTGATGATCCTCGTGTAGAGGAGAAACAAAACAGCTGAGGACAAATACAAGATCACTGATTTCTGCGACTATAGTTGATGCAGAAGCAATGACATGGATAATTGATCATGCATCACCCTTAAGTGGCGTGCATAAAGGGTCTATCAGTACAGTTTGGGCGCTTGACTGAAATGGTTTGCTTAAAATTACTAGACACACAGTGTAGTATTTATTTATAATAAAAGGTCTGATCTAAATCATTACTTCCTTACTTAATAATATTATAAATGAGAAAGTGAGTTTGTTTGTTTGTTATTCCTTCACGGCTTGACTAAGCAGCCGATCATTATGAAAATTTGCATACATATTGTTAGGGGTACAGAGCCCAACATAGGCTACTTTTTATCCCGTGAAAGTATGTCGTTCCAATGGGAAAATAGGTTTTCTACTATAGAGGGCGCTGTATGGCATGATATCGGCCAACAGATGGCGCCACAAGTCGCGTTATGGGTTGTTTTGTTGGCAAACGAGATCTTTGTCATAAAATTAACGCGAGCGAAGCCGCGGGGAAAAGCTAGTTATTTTATATATTTAATGCATAAATTACATTTATTCGTCGAAATGTACTTTGATAATAGCGGTTGCAGACCAAAAACCAAGCCAAGTCAGTTTAGCATAGTCTGCATAGCTGACGTGATTTGTCATACGTGAATGCAAACCGCAACGTGTAATGTATGATAAACTAATATAGTTTAGCTCTTGGTCAGAAACCAGCCAAATATGAAAATGAAAAATTTTCAGAGCATACTAACATAGAAATATGAGAATCTTACGCTGCTGCTTCCTGTCCATTCTTCTAAATCCTTCGACCTATCCACCGTCCAGGCTATCAGGCTATGGAACAGTTTAGGTACCGTTAAATATTAGATCTGCTCAGTTCATCCATATCTCTAAAAAACTTGTTAAAGATCGTTTCCTTGCTCTCTTTTAGTGTAACGACATTATATCCTATGTATGTTTATATTGTAATAAGTATATATTGACAATTATATATGTAAATATAATATGTATGTATTAGTAAGTATATAATAGTATATCTATTTGTGTATAAATACTGGGTATATAAGTTATATTTATAAATTATATCCTGCTGATTATTGTGTCTTGCTGGTCCTGCCTACTCCATGCTGAAATTCCTTACCCTAAGGTTGCCTTGAAAAGACTGCTATCAGCAATAAGGCCGCCTTGTTGCATAAACACTGTCTGTACCTTTTTACCGTTTACTGTACCACTTGTTTGTGTTTTGCAAATAAAGCATATTCTATCTATCTGAATATGATAATGTTGAGTTAATAAGAATTGGTATTAGAGTAAAGAAAGGAGTATTTACTAACATGCACGGTTTCCCCCTGTATTTCACCCGTGGACATGGCTTAATTTTCTTTTGTATGGCGTAATCCCAAGGAAAATGTCGGTTTTCCGGACGAAAATTACTTACCTCGCGTGTTACATTTAGGTGAAACATTCGTCCCTTTGTAGCTCTGAGATTTACTTTCTGTAAATAAAATAAGTGTGTGTATTTTGTTACTAAGAACGCGTGAATATGAGAGGTCACTAAAGTTATAGCCCAACGGCATTTTTTTTTGTTGATTTTTTTCTTTCTGGCGTTATTCTGTTTCTTTTCAATTTGTGAATAAATTAATCAATTTAAATTGTATTTAAATGTTGGATTTTACATCACGTTAAGATCTTTTTTGGCACCATATAATCTTAAACAGTAATTTAAAATTATAATTTAAGATTAAAATAAAAGACAAATATCACTAGATAAAATAAAAAAAATACATGTAAGTATAGGGTTACCACAAAGTTTATGATGTTATGGTCCATAACATCAGTAGACAGACACCTAGTACCTATAAGTACCTACTGAATTTTATAAGTGAGAGTTTATCAGTATGTTCAATGAAAAAAAATTTTTGTCATTGTAATTTTTCATGAAACTAACTCTATACCTACTCGACTTCAGAAATACTAGAAAGTTATTCTGTGTCGCAAAAAAAAAATCATATACCTACATATTTTGTTTAAAAATTCTTGGTCTTCGTTATGTTACCTTATTGATGGTTAAATGAACTTACCTGAAGTGAAGTTTGACCATAATTATACAAGACGTAACATCCGAGTAGATTTAAAGATTAATTCGTAGTAGTACACTCTTCTATGTACTAGGCATCGATCACAATTTTTAGATATTCAAATACAAAATAAATAAAGTAAAAAAATACACTCCATTTTCCACTGCATGCAGCGCCATCTATCGCCGATTACGGGCGGACGCCATTACTTTAGAGAAATTGCATATCTGCAAACTATGGGCCAAGTAGTATTACTACTCTCAGGGATTGGGTGGGACTTTACACTACACTCGGATGTTACGTCTTGTATAATTATGGTCAAACTTCACTTCAGGTAAGTTCATTTAACCATCAATTATACCGACGACGTAACATCCTCCTAGATTTAAAGATTAATTCGTAGATGTTCAGCGCTTTTGCAGATTTAGCTTTAAATAAGGAGATGGAATCATACATTAGTCAAAAGACTGGTAGTTTTGTACGAATTTATTTGTCCAATCTACATAATGCTGTTTGAGTGCATAGCACGAAGAAAATAAAGGTTTACATAATTCTACTTAATTGGTATACATACATACGTATATAAAGTAAATGAAAATTATTCATCATAAACCGCCTCTGCGAAAGAATTATTATCATCATGGATTGGTAACGGCCTATTATAAAATTTTGAAAAAACTAAGGAGTTTCCGCTCCAGCCAGCAGTTCTCTTAATCACGTCGACAGACAATCCCCTGCGGTTGGCCGCTGAGGTAGCGGCATGACGTGTACTGTGAGCCGAAAACACCGTAGTGTCTATGCCGCTATCTTTTAGAGTTACCTTAATCCAGCGACTGATGGTAGAAGCACTGGCGTTATGCTTAGGATTCGTTGTGGTGAGGATAAGCCTATCGGTGTTCCGATTTACTCTAAACTTGTTTGTTACATCGATATAATCAATGACGGTCCTTGCAGGACATATTTCAATCTTGTTAGAGAAGAAAGGTATAGTAAGAACTGGCATATTACGTCCAGGTGCGGACGTTTTAATCAAATCGTCAATGACAATAGTTAAGTTGATCCTAATATTAGACAAGGTGATCAACGATAACGTCTGTACTCGTTGTGCGGTTGACAATGCGAGCAGAGTTACCATCTTTCTTGTGAGAATGTCAAGAGCCAAATGTTTATTTGGATATTGCTTGCATAACGAATCTAAAACCAAGTTGGGGTCCCACGTAGTTTGATACTTAGGAAAGCAGGGTTTCGTTCTGAAAACACCTTTAAAGAACCGAGTTAGGTGCCCACTTTCATTTACTCTCTTGCCCAATATTAGGACCAATGCGGACCTATACGTATTTAATGTTGAATAATTAGCTCCTTGTTCAAATTGAACAGTTAAAAAATTCAGAACTGATGTGATATCAGCTTTGAATAGATGCACTTTGTGCTCGTTACAAAAAAACCACCACTTCTTAAGTGCGCAGTTGTATTGTTTGATCGAACTGTTAGATAGTGATGAGACCATAATATCGATTGTTTGAGGGGCTAGTGACTGCTTGGAGAACGCTTCCCGGATAATAGCGATGCCACCAGGGTAAGTTTTCTCCAAAGCGGATGGTGTCTCCTGAAAGGTGACAGTAAAAGTTCTCTATTAGGTTCTAATATAATTTTGTTGCGCGTCAATGAGAATAATAGCGGAAACCAAGGCTGGCTTGGCCAATATGGAACAACCAGAATACCGGTGGCCCTGTCATCCATTATTTTTCGCAAACACCTTAGAATAAGGGAGAAAGGTGGAAACGCGTAAAAAAAATGAGTACTCCAATCAATTGTAAACGCATCAATGTTGAAGGCCTCCGGATCCCGTTTCCACGATATATATTTCGAACACTTAGCGTTCAAATGCGTCGCAAAGAGATCTATTTCCGGAAGCCCTAAACAATCGGTAAGTCGATTGTAGGCAAGCTGAGACAACTCCCATTCTGTGTCTATGTTCGTGAACCTCGATTCTTCGTCGGCTTCGGTGTTTTCTTTCGATTTGATATACGAAGCAAATACGAATAAGTTTCTTTCTTCGCACCAACGCCATATGTCACGACTAATATCACTTAGGTGAGGAAACTGGACCCCACCCATTCTGTTTATGTAAGAGATGGCAGTCATGTTATCTATTCTAAGCAGAATCTCTTTGTGACGTATATCTCGAGCGAAACATTTCAAACCTATGAACGCTGCCTTGAGTTCCAATAGGTTAATATGGCTCTCAAGCTCTTCTGCGTTCCAGAAACCATGAGCGCGTTCCTCATTACAACAGACACCCCAACCAGTAAGCGACGCATCAGAAAAAATCTCGAGCGAAAATCGTCCAATTTTTAATGAACTTTTAGAAATCATTATGTGATTAATCCACCATTCGAAGTCTGATTTCAAATTATTATTAAGTGTCATAAATGTATCATAATCATCATTGTGTTTTTTTTTAACGCTAGGTATTTTTCTCTTTCCATACGTTTGGTGTATACCCAACCGTATGGAACTGCTATACAGGCTGAAGTAAGAGTACCTAGATAGCTTGCAAATTCCCGTACTAAAAGTGTATTACGTCGAGAAATTTTCTTA
Source organism: Endotricha flammealis (assembly GCA_905163395.2). Classification (NCBI taxonomy): domain Eukaryota; kingdom Metazoa; phylum Arthropoda; class Insecta; order Lepidoptera; family Pyralidae; genus Endotricha; species Endotricha flammealis. The sequence continues at coordinate 11,783,124 of LR990860.1, forward strand.
GTCTGCTCATAAATTTTATCACGCTTCTTTTGCGGCAAGCTTAGGGTCATATCCTGTGAATTTAATTCAAAACCTAAAAAACTTCTAGTGTTGTTCGGTGTTAAGTTACTCTTAGCATAGTTAATTACTAGCCCTAAATGATTTAACAGATTTATGGTTTCTGAAACACAGTTCTTGCACTCACTATATGTTTGTCCGATACATAGGATATCGTCTAAATATATAACCAATAACAGACCTTTACTTCTTAAATCTGAGATTACTGGTTTAAGTAGTTTAGTGAACACGTATGGTGCCGAACAGAGACCAAATGGAAGACAAGTAAACTCATAGGTTTTATATTCAAATTTAAATCTCAAGAATTTCCTACTAGTTGGATGCACGGGAATCAAAAAGTATGCATCCTTCATATCTATATTAGCCATATAACTCGATTTGGTTATTAATTTCGCGGCTGTACGAATATCCTCCATCTTAAAGTGATGGGGAGTAATGAATTCGTTCAATTTTTTGAGATTGAGGATGAACCTGGAAGACCCATCACTCTTAGGTGTAAGAAAAATTTTGGAAATAAATTGGCCAGGGACATCTGTGCACTTCACAACTGCGCCCAAATTCAATAAATCAGAAATAGCTTTAGCCATACATTTGGTTTCTGACTTCGAAAAAACCAACATTGATGGCTCTTTCTGTTGTTCCACATTACAATTAAATGGAATTTTGTAACCGGAGACGTATTCTAGCACGACTGGGTCATCAGTTATAGATGCCCATTGGCGTTTAAAAAAACGTAGCCTACCCGCATGATGTACCTCTAGTGCTGCCTCCGGGGTGGCGGCGCTCTGTTGGTGTTCTTGGTCGGCGGTGCGTATCGGTCCGTTGTCATCTGGCGAGCTGGATTTGAAGGCGCGCGGTTCCTTGGCCCACCCTGTTTGGCCCTCTGATCCTGCATTTTGGGTGGGCCGCGCCAGTTTCCCTGGCGCGGCGCCGGCGGCGCAGAATACTTCTTGGCAGCTACTTGGGGAGCCGTATATGTCCTTTTAATTTGTAATCCAGATTTTTCGGCAGTCTTAGAAGTTTTTATTTTTTCACCGAGATTTTCTCCGAACAGGTACTCGTCTCTTTTTACCTCTTGAATCATATTCGAAAATTTTTTATCCAGACTAGGTAAAATAATCTTTCTTCGACTATTGGTGTTATCACAATGTAGATCTGCAAGTAGTTGACTAATGTCGGATAGCTTCTTAATAATGTCGATTTTTTCCATATCTCCCGTAATAAGAGACGAGGTCAGACTAGACAGTCCTGCTAAGCCCAGACCTAGGACGTTCTGTCCCTTTTCTAGACGTTTATCTCGTTGTCTAGCCGAATCCGAGAGTACTGATTGTATCTCGGGGTTTAACTTAGGAGCTTTTAAGTACTTAAAGTTTTCAGGAATAAGGAACTTCTCTAACATCTCCTGTTTTTGATCCTTAACCAGCCCATCCACTAGTATTCGTCCCCAGCGTTTAGAGATCTCTTCGGGGATCTTAGGTCCGTAGACCTCCTCCTTTTCTTTTGATCCGCCAAGAGCTTCCAAAACTTGAGCAGATAGGTCAAACACAGGCGACTGTATCTCAGTACTAGGCCCTGGTTTCGGGTCGCTTGAGCCTTGATCAAGATTAGTGCTAGGAGGAACTGCCACTGAGTTCACTACAGATCGTAGCTGTTCTGTTTCCGAGTGTTCATTCTCTGAGCATTCAGAGATATTCTTAATACTGCCTTCGTTTGAAATCAATGAACGACGATCTTCATCGGACGCTGAAATGAAGCGAGTGACAAGTCAATGATTGTCAAGGAGAAAAGGCGTGAACTAACGTCCTTAGTCTGACAGCATAATATAAATATGTATGATGGTCACAATCGCGTCGTGACTCTTTACTTTAATAATGACAATTTTTTAAAAAAGAAATTGTCTGCGATCACACGCCTGGTACGTACATCAAACATTAGATAGATTGTATCAGAGAACGCTATGGACCGTAATCGCATCACGGTTCTAAATAAGCGTCTTAGATAATTATATCTAGTGTACCCAATTATCCTTTTATTAGTCATTGGTCACAATCGCATCGTAACTCGAGACACGGATATCATACTAGTTACTGACCGTAATCGCATCACGGTTCTAAATAACTGATATTAATAAAAACTTGAGGGTAGATCATGCTCGCGTCATAACTCGAGACCGCACTAGGCTTCGAGATATTATAATTATACCAAATTTACACGGCGGTATTAAGTATGTCGCCGTTATTATGCATATCTTGAGTGGCTAAAAATAGATCTAAACAAGCTATTATTAGATGCGATATTTAGTTAAGTTACCTTCAAAATCACTTGACGAGTACCGGTCTGCGAGTCGTTCCTGGAGACGACGAATTTTTCGTCTTATGTACTCGTCAGAATGTCGTTTTCTTTTCCCCATTGTTAAACAATAAACACTTTATAAACTAAACACTAATAGAAACAATTTTAAATTTAAATTTAGAAATTCGATGTTTCGATGCCCGCACACAAAAAGCGAATGGCGTCCGCCCGTAATCGGCGATAGATGGCGCTGCATGCAGTGGAAAATGGAGTGTATTTTTTGACTTTATTTATTTTGTATTTGAATATCTAAAAATTGTGATCGATGCCTAGTACATAGAAGAGTGTACTACTACGAATTAATCTTTAAATCTAGGAGGATGTTACGTCGTCGGTATAATACAATGTGATACTAGGTAATATAGCCAGAGCTAAGTGTTTGAGGATGGAAAAAGGCTTTTAGTGTTTTAAGTAAAAATTCATTTTCACTATAACTAGAATACTTAGGTTGATGGTTCTTAGCACGCGAGAATAAAGTGATGTTTACTGTTACAGTTTTATTATAATTAAAAGCGTTTTAATTAACCAAAGCTTAACTTTTAAAGAAATTATTACGTTCCACGTATTCCATCTTTCAATTGAATTTTTAGTACCTTGATATCAATTAATACTTATTAGAATATTTAAGATAAAGCGTTTTTTTTTTACTTAAACCCATGAACATTTTGATAAAAACATTTGATTGATTTTTTTGTATTAGAAATATTTTTTTGTGGTGTCCATAAAATATTCAAACTCACTGTTATTCGTACATACATGTTAGTTATTTATTTGCTCAACTGTTTTAAATAAAAATGCTTTGCTATAATTTCGTTTTTACTATAATGGAAAACTACTGTAGGTAATCATTTTACATATTTGCGATCACGCGCGCCGTCGTAGGTCGCGACTTAAATTACTTAATTCTTGACTTAAGAGTAAGAAATCAATTTTTAATTATTACTGACACTCAAACTTATTATATACCTTTATATAATACTAGTTTTTTGCCCGCGACTTCGCCTGGACCCGTTCCCATGGGAACCACATTGAATTTCGGGAAAAGCTGCCTATGTCACTCCCTGACAATGTAGTAGACAAGAATTTTTGAAATTGGTCCAGTAGTTTCGGAGCCTATTCAATGCAAACAAATAATCAAATCTTTCCTCTTTATAATATTAGTATAAAAAATGACAGGTACAATCCCCGTGATATATATAGATTTGGTTTTACGACGAAATGAAAAATAAACAGAGGAAAGAAAATTACACCAGCAACCGCTGAGATAAGGATTCTCATAAAACATAATGAAATTTTCAAAATTAATCCACGTGGAAAATGAATTTCTGTCAATATAAAGCCCCGTTATTTATCTAGAGGATAGACATAAAAAATCGCTTTAATATACCAATAAAATTTGGTAATAACTTTCTATTATTTATAACATATTTCCAGAAACAATAAGTACGTACTTACTTTTAAAGCTTATTGATTTACTTTTATTATCTTTTATAAAAAAAAACATCTGCACAATCAATATTATACAAAATATGGGACAAAAATAGTTTTTTATTTATTTTTACATTGCGTGCACGTTAATTTTAGAAAAACATGTTATATTATTCACAGAAGACGTAAACCCTGTTTCTTTTAACTTGACCAATGTAGTAAATAATCTTAGCGTGTCTTTTTATTTAAATATCCATGTGTAAAATCGATAAATCGCCAAAATATTAAGAGTGTTGTGTTAAATGCCATTTCTAACCATATTATTATTATTAGGGCGTGAACGACCTCCGCGGCGTAATGGTTACCACGCCAGACCGCCACCCAGGAGGTCCCGGGTTCGATCCCCGGTCGGGTCATGATGAAAAACGAACTTTTTCTGATTGGCCTCGGGTCTTGGATGTTTATCTAAATATGTATTTGTTATAAAAATATAATATCGTTGAGTTAGTATCCCATAACACAAGTTTCGAACTTACTTTGGGGCTAGCTCAATCTGTATGAATTGTCCCTATTTATTTATTTATTATTTTATTTATAATGATAATTTTAATTGCCTATTTTCGTTAAAAAGACATGCTAAGATTGTTTACTACGTTGGTCAAGTTAAAAGAAACAGGGTTTAAGTATAAAGTGGAGCACCTAATTTTTCTTACACTGAAAGAATTGTTCGATTCGGAATAGTCAATAAAATGCTTCAAATAGTTCTAAATCGACACACCGTTGCGCCAAAAGCGTTCTCTTGTTTGCTAGAATTTGCGGTCAAAATCGTTGAAGCGTTTTGTCCTAACTTAACCGCTTATGTGTCATCCCAGCCACCCACATCGGGGAGTGTAAACAATCCAGAAAGTGAATCCTCGTGCCTTTCACACGCTTCGATGGCAGCCGTCGGTAATTTATTGTTTAGTACTGAATTTATGGTCACCCGAAATACCGGGTTGTTTCAAATAAGTACGTCGATTAGCAATGAACTTTGCTAGTGTTAATTGCAGTACACTCGTTTTTTTATCAGTATTATACCATTGAGAAGCTGATTGTGTCGGTGTGTCGCACTCGCAACGAACACGCAAATTAAGCAACGTTTACCGTAGCTAGTGTTCGGATGGGTCTTGTAATCTCGAGCTTCTCCGTGCTGTGCGTTGTGCGTAACACCGTTTCGGCCCGTCTTGGAGGGCGTTAATACAAATATATTTAATAACAGTAGGCTATTTTGTATAACAAAATTGTGGGTCAGTTATCGAAATACCTAAACTTGAAACCGCTCTTGCTTACATAACTGCAAAACTTAGTTACAGTACAAATTTACATTTCTATTCAACAATGTTCATTTCTATTTGAAATGGGCAGGAGCAAAAGGGCTTGGCAGCGCAGGTTACTCATTTAGGTGCTTGAAAATTACCATAGATTAACTATAAATAGATCATGCCTATACTACATAATTTTGTATAAAATTTAATTACTTCATGAGTTGCTGATAAGTGACAGTTACATTAATTGTTAGATTAATTTGAGAAAATTGTAAATTTTTGCAAGCTAAGGTAGGCAGCAACATTTTTGTTTTTTATTTTGATACAATGTCAGTAAAAACCTGAGGTAAAAACAGTGACATGTAACTTTTGTAAAGTGATCATTTCAGCATCATGTATTTGAAACTTAATTGATTATTTCAGAATTTACGCCTTCACAAGCATCATTCATCGTCATTTACAACTTGTATACATATATAAAAGAAACTAAACTACGTTAAAAACTACCACCATTTCGGAAACAAGCAATAATTTGCGTATAAGTACTCGTAAAAATACGAAAATCGTTCTAAATATCCTGTACAAAATCTTTTACTTTACTGCGTAATCCGATAGCAGAAAAAAGAAAAGAAAAACATAAAACCACAGTGAAACTAACTTCTGTTTACTTCTTACACAACCCCGACACGCGATGTATATGTATGTAGTACATATACTTAGTTGCTCTTTGGGAATTACACTTGGCACAGCCGACAAATGTCGGACTATTCAACTTTATGACCGTCCAATACGCGAACTTCTATTCAATGCCTTAAATTACACGATCAGTAGAGGATTTTCAGTGTGAGATTAATTTCGGTGGTATAAAATGGTGTCAGCTCCATAAATTCTTAAGGGGTAGTGCAGAGGTGAATGAGAAAAATAGCTTGAAAATACCTAACTTTACTGGTATCAAGTAATTCCAACGTATCTCCGGATAGTAAACCCGAAGATATCTGTCAGATTAAAAAAAGATATAGCTTGAGACTTAATGTGGAATTAAAGCATTTCAGAAAACTGGATGTTAGTGACGGACGATATAAATCAAACTCAAAATGAAATTACAAGAGAATTTATGAAAAGTTACAGAACTTATAGTTCTCTTAGTTTCGGTCTTTCAAAATGCAGTATACACTTGCTAGTGTTACTCCACTAAGCCAATGATAATTAAAGTTACAATGAGAGAGAGAAGACGATGATCACTAAATTATCACTTGATTTAAATATTGTAGTGTTAAAGCCTGCATGCGAAATTCAATTAGCGTCCAGTCGGTTCATAAGCAGTTTTATTATTCACTAGGCCCTCATAATGTACCAATAGAATATCAGAATAAACTATAATCTTAGGTCTATAAGAACCCCTTATTCCTCAATGCAAATATTACCCAGTAAATATTCAGTGTGAATTCGTTGCGACATCCGAAAACTCCAACTTTGAAATTCTATCTCGATCTCTACGTGATTTGGATACCGGATCCTTTGTGAGTATTACTTGTGGAAATTCTCGTTTATTTCTCGATTAAGAACTATGAGATATAAAAGATAAGTAAAATAAATGTTCACTGCACACTTTATGTTGATTTCGAGTTTGTTTACAGGATAGGATAGTCATAAATTTCAATGAAATTTACTATTTTAATTTTCTTTTTGGCTATTTGCCAAATTAAGAAACGTCAAATGCATACTAGAACTGTCAAAAACTTTTCAGTTTATAGAAAAGCTATTCGAAGAATGTACCGGAGTATGCCCTAAAATTTCAGTCAATGACAGTCCGATAACTCAACAACATTTAGATTTAAGGTTTTGTAATATAGGTGTTGATTTGATGATGAACCTTTGTCAAATAGTAGAAGATTTTGTGTTAACACAACTATATTATATAATCAGACATAACTAAAACCTACTTTGGGATCAAAGAACGGAGGGATCTATCAAGAATTTTATCTAAAACATATCTCATAGGCTCCTATCAAAATACCAGTTCAATTTCCGAACAAATGTGTCAAAAGCGCGCCATTTTGCTCCGCCATCTTTTATTTGCAAGATCAAAGGAGTCACATATTGGAATTCGCACGTTTAAAATGTATGCAGTTCAACAAAGAGCAAAAATTTGTGGAGCGGTTTGCAAATTTTTAGGAATTCTACTAGGAATAAAAAGAATGGTAAGCGATATTCACGTTACACAGGTACATTTTTTTGCAAAAAAAAAAGATGATGTTTCTCTTTAAGAAAAAGAATTTATAGATCTGAATTTGACATGCAGCGACACAGCTGCTACTTTAGACTTAACAATTAATTGGCACAACGTAGCCCTGATAAATTTACTTCGTCCGTGTCGTTTCCCTCATTTACATTTGGCAGATTTTCCTTCGTTACTCTACTTACAGACATTTCAGCAGTCACTACCTACTTTGATGTATCCTTTTACCTCCTCCCATATATCGTCCTTCAAATATGAATGTGCACCTGGATTAATTAAAAACACTTATCAGAAACTAGATTATTTGGTATTTATAAGTAAGACCCCTTCACTACTTTTCAACTATTTTGCAGTCATATATCTTAAAGGAAATATTATTGTTCGTTCATTCTATGTGCAGTATCGACATACAGAGATGAGTCATTATATGTGATATGTCCCTGAGTATAACACTTCTTGTCAGTTTTTGTGTTCTATGGCAGAATAAATGCGGCCCCAAATGAGAGCTTATTTGACAGTCCGCTGGTTCAGTTGGTAGTGACCTCTGTTGACGAAGGACGCGGGTTCTTACAGGATAAACATCTATGTGATGGACATTTCGATTTGGCTTGACTTTCGATGTTTTCTATATAAATCACACGTATTTAAGAAGTCGAAGTATTTGAAATTTCTCAACTTGAGTATGTTTTACAGTTTTTCTACTTTAGGATGACTCATATAAAATATACCATCAGTGGAATTAGTACGGGTTGATAAAGTTGATTGGTTATTCTGTTTAACTTTAAACTATTTTGACCAGCGGGATTGTTTTTTTATATACACTGGGCGTCAAAAATAAGTAGTACCTACAGTTTTAAAATTGCAATATCATAACATAACAGACGCTCGACCTTTGAAATAAAATAAAAAAGTTATAAGACAATTTCATTTCATTTAATAAAAATTTCATGCATAATATCGTCTTTTAAAGATTGATTTTTATTTCAAAACTCTAACTTCTATAGTTTTAAGAGTAATTGCAATTTTAAAACTGTACTACTTATTTTTGACGTCCAGTGTAGTATATCAACAGAAAATCCAAACATTTAAATATGATAAAATGAGTATTCCAAATAATACAAGTAACATTATATCAACAGTGATAATTTATTTTCAGAATTTTGTTAACATTCTGTCTACCGGCATATTAATAATATGACATCACAAAGACACACAAACATCAACCACGTTGACAGTTGCGTACCTGAAACAAAAAAAATAATACTAATGAGTAGTTTCATAACATAAAGGCGCTGTCCCACTGCTGCGCACGTAGAGGCTACGCACGTGTGTTAAGCTTTGCTTTGCAAGAGGATGTACGTGATTGTGTCCACTGCAACCCACGGACACGTTAACCATCAAGTGACGTCATTGATACACGCGTGGCTTGCTCAACATAGCTCAACGCTGTCAACGCCATGCACGCAGTGAATGCGGTACACAGCTTGTTCCACAAAGCGTGCACATCGCTGCGCACGCTGTGCACGAACATGTGGGCCACGTGGCACATTACAAACCAAATACTATGACAATCAATGCGTAGCGTCTCCGTGCGCCGTGGTGGGCCACGCTACAGCTGGACGTAGTCGTGGTTTTATATTCGTGTATAGCTTGTACTGCAGTGGAAACGTAGACCCACGTAGTCATCCACGCAGCTGTAATGTGCCACGTGGCCCACGTGTTCGTGCGCAGCGTGCGCAGCAGTGGGACCGCGCCATAATGGTGCTAATTCTGTTGTACATTAAACTAGGCTAAACTAATTTTGACAGGACTAGAAGTGTTGCTATCCTTGTCACTAATTGTAAACTAAGGAAGGACAACAACACCTTTAGTCCTGTCAAAATAAGTTTTGTCTAGTTAAATGTATGTGTATATTACTATCCGTGTCTACACTTAATATACCGACATTCTGTTAATTTTAAACAAACTTCTTAAATCTTCTATCATTATAGTTATAATATGGTTCCAAACACAAGCATTGTTTAGCTTAAATGGAACCACCAGCTCCTGTAATACTCTGTTACATTTTTGCTGAATAAAGTTATTATTAGTTATAATATCAATATCCTACTTCATTATGAGCTAAGCTAAGTATTTTTCGAAGATGTAGCGCTGCCGCACACCAAGCCACTAGGGGCGGCCACAAACCGCAAATAGATAAACTGTACTTTGTAAAAAATCCGTCTTTTTTTTATTGTTTTTTTTTTGGGTCACAAACTATCGCTGGCAATCTCATAACGCTTACTAAAGTTTCGTCACAATTTGATGAATGGGTTAGGAATGCATAGAAGGCAAAAATAAAACATTAATTTCCATAAATATAGATTTAAAAAGTCCAAAGAATATTTTATAATATTATTCTAAAGCAAAATAAATGGTTATTTGATGCAAATGTTAATTTGAAAGTGCCTGCGACGGCACTAATCTCAAAATAATATATCTTTTTGAATACGAGTTTATAAAATACTCACATTAAAACGGTAGAGGCCCGTTCATTATTCATCGCAAAAGTTTGTGAAACTCATTTTTATTTTTGCGAAAATGATGATTTCTAATTACTGTGACTTCAGAAGATTATACCGAACATGAAACAAGTCCAACTTCAGTCATTAGCGGGACCAGCATAAAAAAATAATAATAATTATGCATAGATTTGTTTTAGACAGGTTTGGTTTGAATTCTAAAGACTATTGCTACTGGTATGAATTATTTTATTGTAACTTTTGATAACTAAATTCTAATTTAAAATACTCTATTTAACACTAACGACTTTTTAGACAATGAATTCGAAATAGTATTAAGAGGTTGCAAAGTGGTCCAAAAATTTAAAATTATTGTTTTGTGCACATTCTTCTACTTCTGTTTCGTCTACAACTAAGTAAGGTGGTCTACACGAAAAAATGTTGAAATTAATCAAATAAAGTATGTTTTAAGAATGATTTAGGAATGGCTTTGGAATGAATTAAAAATTGATTTAGTAATTTGTACTTACCACTATCGGTATCTGGCATGGTGATACTATGCATTTCCGAGTCCCTTAAAAAAAGGTAGTCTGCTCTGAAACCCGTGCCGTCGAGCCGGTCATTTGATTTAAAGGTTATTCTTAAGAAGTTCTTGTCTGAAGTTACTTGTAGCTCTTTATACTGCCCACAGTATCTTTGACTATGTGTGTCTATCATTTGGCTAGAAAATCTTACATAATCACTCGCTGAAACTGCTTCGCAGCTGAAAAAGGTATCAATAGTTGTACACATATGTTTTGGAATAGGTACATCAACTAGATTGAGGATCTCTGCAAAAAAGGTTAGGTCTAAACTATCCGTAAGGGTGGCGTCATCTGATGTTGGATCCCAATACTTTATGTCGTTGCAATGTGATTGATGATAGCCCAGTTGTCCCAGGATCATGGCAAGTGGACTTTACTGTTACTTCAGTGGAAAATATGCATAATCTTTTACAACACATGCATTTTGTTATTTGAATTACAATAACATATTTGATTGTTGAAAAACTATTAATTAATAAAGAATCTTTCTTTGAATGCGCTTCTCAGAATTTATCACTTCTAGCATTCTTCAAATATTATTTAAATATTTGAAGAATGCTTTTTTGTTCTGGATTTTTAAAGTTTCAAAGGCTATGTAACGAACTCCTAGAAACCGGTTAGTGATTTATGATTTCATATTGTCGATCTCTTCGTTCATTTACAGTTGTAATGAAATATATTTTACACGTTTGTTCTTCTTCTTCTTTTCGCAATGACTACACACAGCTCAAATCAGATTTGCCCAATACCTGGCAATGGCAACACCTTTATCGGTTGCCATGAGAAGATCCTCCCGAGTACACTCAGCTGGGCACATTGGGCAAGCTATTAAATGTGCCGTTTGTTCTAAAGTGCATATAATAGCAATAACGTCATAATATTCAATGTTAATATTGCACATAACTGTATCTATAGAAACTATGATCGAAGTGTCGTATTAATGCTCAATACATTGGGGAGAACGTCTAATCTTGTCAAGGCGGGATAGATACGAATCGAATCCGCACTACCAAGTCCTTCGGGAATTATAGAGTAAGTTAAGATATTATATAAGTAAGTTTGCTAGGAAGTAATAGTTAAACTTCTACTAAGACTCGAGTGAAATAGAAATATTATAAGAATTAAAGTAGGACAATGTCGTTATGACTTTCATTAGGGATCAAGAATTTCATGTATATTTAAAACGATGCACTTAAAAGTCGGCAATTAAAAAGTTGAAATGAACAGCTACATAGTTAAATAATATACTTAAACAAGTAAGTACTTGTAACTAAGTAGTTATCCAATAAGTAAGTTGAGTAAGTATTAAAAATATAATCATGATCAAAAAATCTTGACATCATTATTAGCAATATTGTCATGTAATGTAGTTTTGAATTGTCAGTAATGACCATGGCTTTATACACTTTTAACTTGCTTGGATTTTGCAAATTTTTAGGTATAACCTTTAATTAACAAAATAGTGTATTAACTGTCAACATTACTTTCAACAGACAGTCCCAGAGATGCTATTCAAACAAACTATTCAGCTTTATTATATAGGTTGTAGATGTAACCATTTAACGTTTATTGGAAAACGGCGCATACATCTAAAAAGATTACCCCAAGTTTACATGTAAATAACACAACGACAAGGGAATACATCCCCATTGACAGTGACAAATGTCCAAGATGTTGCGGGATATAACGCGAAATAAAAAAAATGTGTTACATAAACCAATAGCGAACATCCAAGGTTGTTTGCGATGTTACAATGTTTTCTAGGTTTTGAGGATGTTGTCTAGTGATTTAATGTTGACTGGGTGATTTTGGAACATCGTATTTTTGTTTGTTTTTATTTCAATTATTTTGTATGGCTCCCACAGTAAGTCCTGATTCTATCAAATCTATATAGTTAGTATTCCTGTTCTAAATAGATCAACTCAACAATTACTAATGTTACTTTAGAAACATTTTTAAACCCTTTCTACTATCACTTATTAACGTTATAATTTCTAAACAATTTACAGCACTTGCAGGTTTGGCATCTCAATTAGCTCGACAAATTGTGATTATACGTAGGTACGTGTTACCGTTAGCTTTAACTTCAACACCTTTGAAGAGATTACAAAACATAAATTAACAAATGGAACAACTCACGGTGAAACTCCTTCCACGTCAAAATAAGTAAAGTGTAAATGTATTCTCTCATTTTCATTCCCATAAAAGAAATAGTTACATTCTGTGTCTCTAGGATACAGCCCTGGGAAGTTTGGTGACGTCACAACACCCCTCGCCCTCTCACTGCTATTAAATACAAAGGCACATGGAAATTCTAAAAGTTGGCTCCCTGATGTGATCCCATAATCTGAAAAGAGATAAAATTAATAAAATTTGCCTTATAATGGGGCTATTAGAATCAGCAAAATCCATTAAACATTAAGTGCAAAAGTTTGTTAAAAATGCTGTTGCATTATGACTAATCAAAGTCGTTGCATAATCGTAAAAAGCCGTTGAGAACTTTTTCAATTAATACAACAAAAGTTTATCGCTTTTTACACAAATAAATTGAAAATAATGAATGTATAACGTTTATGTACGATAGCTAAAGAGCTAAAACTAGAAGCTTTTAACTTAAAATAATAGAATTTTTCTATAAAAAGAATACTACTTTTCAATCTAGCACGAGTCCAACGCATTACTCATTAGTTGTAATTAAATATTTTATTAAAGAACATCTAATTGTATTAGGTGAAAAGAATTCACCTAAAGTTGTTAATCTCAATTCTAATTCTGTCGAGGATTATCTTTCAGAAGAATTTGAAAGGATTTTAAGAGATAGATATTTTGTATAACTAACAAAGAAAATTGGGAAGGTAAATCCAAGATTCCGTGAGAAAAGGTATGTTTTAATAAAACAGGTAGGCGGGCAAGTAAATCCTATTTACATTTCCGCTTAAGTAAATTGAACGGAAAGATTGATCTATGAATTGAATGTAGCAGATTCCTCATTGAAATGAGATGGTATTTCTGTTTTATTTAGCAATGGAATGGTTATTATATTCAACAACAACAGTTCTATACAATACATGTGACAAATACAATTATTATATCAATTATTGAATAGAGTGGCTATAAACGACGGCCGTGGCGGCGTGATTTACTGAAAATGACGATGATTTGTGTATATGTTGCAGTCAAAACTCTTAACCAGTCAAAAGTACTATTGACTAGCAAAATCAGGCAAAAGTACTTTTGACTGAACAGGTTGGTCAAAAGTGGTTTTGACTGAAAATTATTGGTTATTAGTACTTTTGACTGCAAATTTGCGGTTAAAAGTACTTTTGACTGACGCTCTTCGTCAAAAGTAGTTTTAACTGCAATAAAGCATCAGTCAAAAGCACTATTAACTTGTTAGATGTAAATAAAAAAGATATTTATTAAATGTGAAATCGTTTTTTACGAAAAATTTGGCATTACAATCCATACAAAGAAAAAAACTATCGCTAAAATTCTTTGCAAAAAGCGTTCTTACTTTTCGTAGTCACTCATTTTTGTTCTAAAGCAGGGTCCCCAGCAAACGTTTTTTGAAAACATTAAAAAAAAATACATACAGAAAACTTTGTTTTTGAAACATGTTTCTCTACACACGCTGTCCATAGCGGCTCGCGGTCGCGTAGCTTGTGTATTGTCTAGCAAGGCGAGAGAGTTGTCAAAATCACGACAAAATGGCGGATGATATGACAGTACCGTGCCCCTCGACACGCGCGGGGGTATTTTGTATACGTGTTTTCCATCGCGCATGGAAAACAAAAACATTATTGATGCAAACAAAAATGTGTTTGAAACAAAGTAAAGAATTGACGACCTCCGTGGCGTAATGGTTACCACGCCAGACCGCCACCCAGGTGGTCCCGGGTTCGATCCCCGGTCGGGTCATGATGAAAAACGAACTTTTTCTGATTGGTCTCGGGTCTTGGATGTTTAACTATAATATGTATTTGTTATAAAATATAATATCGTTGAGTTAGTATCCCATAACACAAGTTTCGAACTTACTTTGGGGCTAGCTCAATCTGTATGAATTGTTCCTATATATTTATTTTATTAGTATTGTTCATTGTGTAGGGACTGTAGGGCAAAACACGCGCTGTGGATCCGGCTTAATATCAGCACGTTCTCCACTAATAACGAGTACCTAATATAAAAGTTTATGTGCGTTTGTCGTTATTTTTATCGACCACCTTAACTTTTTAAGAGTTTTGACTGATACAACCAGTCAAAACCACTTTTGACGGAATCACTTAGTCAAAAGTACTTTAAACCAGCTCCATTGGGCAAAAGTACTTTTAACTGTTATTTTAGTCAAAAGTATTATTGACTAAAGCATACGGTCAAAAGTACTTTTGCCTGATTTTGCTAGTCAATAGTACTTTTGACTGGTTAAGAGTTTTGACTGCAACATATATAATAAAATACCCAATAATTAATATTTTTTTATTTTGTAATTATAAAAATATATTAATACTAGCTTTTCTACGCGGCTTCGCTCGCGGTTAATTTAAAACAACCCATGGCGCGACTTATGGCGCCATCTGTTGGCCGATACAGCGCCCTGTATAGTAGAAAAAATATTTTCCCATTGGAATGACATACTTTCACAGGATAAAAAGTAGCCTATGTTGGGCTCTGTACCCCTAAAAATATGAATGCAAATTTTCATAATGATCGGCTGCTTAGTCAAGCCGTGAAGGAATAACAAACAAACAAATAAACGAACTCGCTTTCTCTTTTATAATATTAGTTAGGATTTTTATAATTACAAAATAAAAAAATATTATTTCATCTTCCATAATTTATTGTTCAAGAAGTTACAATAAAAAACATCCCCAATTGCAAAAAAGTGTAAAGAAATTTTAAAAAAATCCGACCAAATAAAAATATATAAAGTGCATTTTGTACATTTAAATGTAAATAATCTCACGTACTGCGAGTAATACTCACCTTCAACAAAAGAATACGATATCTTAAATCCTCTACTATGTCTCGACGAGTATATTCCACGAAACTCAATCGACAGCTTTGGTCCGTTCGACATTATTGGTTTCGATACATCGTTCCCACAAAAGGAAGCCATCTTTTCTAGTCGCCCGTCTACATACAAAAATACGTCAAGAGAGTCCATGCTTTCACAACTGCAACAAAATATATTCAAAAGAATTAGATAAACAGAATGATCATCAATGAAGGAAAGTAGTCCAACCACATAGCAATATCGAGGGAGTCTGCAAGTCGTCCTTTACCAGGGATCTTAATATGTCCTTTCGATGGATTGATATTTAACAAATTAATTCACGAACTGTGTTTAAAAAAAATAAAGGTGCCTATTGATAGAAACAATGGTGAAGTATTCATATGAAGTGTAAGAAACTGGGGAACCAGCACATAGTTAATGGAAGTAAAGCCGATTTTCACTATGAGATATCATATAATTGCATCTTGAGATGTAATATTTTATCGCTCGTTATACATTATGTACGAGATCATTCACACTGTGCTATAATATATATTAGCTCCCTCTGCCTCGCCTCAGTTTGCATTCATAGCTCAAGATGTAACATATATTATATCCCATAGTGAAAAAGCGTCTTTACGCGTCTCAAGACGTATGATATTATGCATGTAACAACGGCCATAAAGACCACTGTATAATATCATTTGAAAATACTGATAAATTTGAATTTATGTGGCTTTATTGTTAAATGGAGGAAACAAGAGATCACTTTACAGTACCGAAAGCAAAGCGAAATAATATAATATTATATATGCGTTTCATATTATTTTTGTTTACTCAATACATAAAAGACAAGGCTCACATTTTAATTAATAACACAAACACCAACTGTATTTCATTGTTGACAAGTCCTTTTCATTCGCGAATTCAAATTAAATTTTCAGTGATAGAAACTCAGATAGAAACATAATTTGTAAGATAGCTACAATTGCGTGACTGTGTATTTACAATGAACATAGAGCAAATATCTTTATGTTCTGTTACTAATGAGAGTCTATATAATATTGACATCCAAAATATCCAGTGACACATAACTATCAGGCTTAATCGAGAAACTTACTCAATTATATTCTCTGTCACTTTCGGCAAACTGAAGTCTTCAAATACAAGTTTGACCCTCTCTCTCCCACGCGCCATAAAATCATAGTGACACTGCGTTTTTTGCGGGTAAGGCGCTGGGTACAGGGGTGAGGTCAATTTGCCGCTCTTGCCCTTATCGCTACTGAATACTTGATGACAAGAGGACGCTGTAACATGGTGACACTTTAGCTGTACATATATTTCGACGGGCACAGACAAACTTGTTGAATAAGTAAAAGTATATCACGCCTTTCTAAAAGAATCCCTGGATAAAATGATTGCAAGATACATATTTTATGATCACAAATGCAGCAGGTATAACAACAAAATAAGGGAAGACGCAAAATTTATAACCCCGATATTAAATTTTGAACGTCTATAAATGTAATGTCGACAATAAAATAAAAATTATTAGACAGCTCTACGTCTCTTTTCTAGGGCAAAGTGAATAAGTTATGGTTGATGTTAAAATTAAATATTGCTATCAACAAAGAGCACCGTTCTATAAGAGTCACAACGTGTGCCAACTCGGCTCATAATAAATTTTACGCTTATTGCACTTAGCTGAATCCTAAAATCTGCAGGGCTGTGTTTTTAAATGCGGGCATTATCCTAAGTAAAATTTAAGGGCATATAAAATAGCTATAACTTACTTGCAGCACTCACTGCGGGACCCAATCCGGATATTGACTCCGTGGTACTTGATTTTTTAATATCTAACTCTGCGGAGAAGAAAATCAATTTAGACTGGAGTTCCTTTGAAATTTATAACCGCTTAAAAGATTATCATTTTCTACATAAAAAAGCTAATTTATTAAGAGAAATTTAAAATAAGCTGTCTATCTATACTGATACAATTAATAATTGGTAGTGGTAGAGCAATTATTACGAAATGGGCTAGCTCGACCGGGGAAGTACCACCCTCTCACAAAATATCGACGTGAAGCAGCAATGCGTTTCGTTCGGTGAGTGAGAGTTCCGGAAGCCCAACTCCTTCCTTATCCCCTCTTTCCCCCTCCTTCTTTCCCTTCTGTTCCTCTTTCCTTTCCCCTGGTGTTACTGATGTCCATAGGCGGCGGTGACCGCTTTCCAGCAGGTGGCCCGCTTGCTTGTTTGTCTACTGTATGACATAAAAAAAAAAAAAAAGAATTTAACTCAGTGTTAATACAACATTTTCTTTAGTATTACGTCCATTGGATATAATAATTGAGGAACCTGTTGTACAATATCCATAGTATTTTCTGACAATATTAATAGATTCTAATGATTGGATGAATTCGTTTAAATTTCCTTGTCAGTTTTAATAATTTAGCTGTTATTGATGATCCGAATTGAAATTGGTTCCAGTCTTATCGAGAATTCTAAGAAATTCTGGCTCCAATTCGCAGGAATGATTATATACACAAAGTGTTCTGAGGATCCATTTGATTTATTAAACAGCATCAGCACTTTTGGCGCCTTGAATAAGTTTTAAAGAATATCTGTTGATTCATGATTGAAGAATAGTTTTTTGATTAAGTTTGTTTGATGATTAGCATGATTTTCAAAATTATTAACAGTAAGTAGGTACTCAATTATTAAATATTTGGATTTTGGAATATTGAATTTTAATAATTTTATCAAACTACGGATTATATAAAACTATCTTTAGCCCGCGGCGTTAAATTCGGGGTAACATGGTTCCCCTTGTTTCCTACTTTGAAAACTGAAAGTGCCATATAAAATTTATTTATTTCTTTTAAGGGGGCAGAAAAAAAAATGATGCTCAATTTTTTTGTTAGTCACAAATAGTCCGCATACCAATTTTTAGCTTTCTACCTTGAAAATTGCGGAATGCTCCATACAAACTTCCACCCCCTATTTTAGGGAAGTGGGGGGTTAGAAAGAGACAAAAAGTAGCCTATGTCACTCTCCATCCCTTCAACTATTTCCACTTACAAAATCACTTCAATTCGTCGCTCCGTTTTGCCGTGAAAGACGGACAAACAAACAGACACACACACTTTCCTATTTATAATATTAGTATGGATTCATTCTGCAAAATTTAAAATGTAGGTTTAAAAATATGATTTCATTTCTCGACTTCTAAAAATGCTTACTAAACCTGAACTAGAATTATCGTCCATATGAAACTGGTAGCTGGCTTTGAATCCTTGTCCCGGAGTGTTTGAGTTAGCTGTAAATTGCACTAACATATCTGACCCAGTTGATAAAATTTCATAGCCTAAAAGAAAAATAATCTTTAAATATCTATAAGTCGAACATTTAAAAGATATAAATTATTCGGTAGTACTATTTGAATCTTACCCACAATTTCATTGCATAACATCGCAAGTACTGGAGATGTAGCTGATGTTCCATCAAAAACTTTAATTATATCAGCTCGATTGAGACAACTGAAAACAAAAACTAAATATAGATCGATACTAAATATAAAATTTTACGTCAACATGTTCAAGAAAATTACCTTTCATCGCCCTTTTGGAGAAACGACTCTTCAAATACTAATTTAATTCTCTCGTGTTGGCTGAAACAATATGCTTATCATCATATTGGTAAGAATGGTTTCTGAGAAGCCAATTTAGATTTCCAGTTTGTTTAGCAATTTTCTTATGTTGAATATTTTTCATCATTCATCATGATCAATTTCTTTTACCTGACATTATTAAATTACTATCGAAATTGAAATCGCTCCATGATAAATTGAATGTTTTCTTATATTAATATCGTGACTGACATAAAACTGACTGGTTCAATTATTAATAAAATTGAATCAAATAAGTATACATATTATACCGATATCACTTTCAGACCAAGATCATTAACATACACATTAGTGTTTGAAACATAGATCAGTGAGGGATAAACTAAAACCAGCATGCCTTAAATTCATTAACTAAAATTTTCAAAGTCTAGTTTCGATCTCAAACTCTATCTCGCTCTTTTGCTTATTGCTAATGTGTGCCGTTTACTAATAAGGGCAATTTTTTCCCCCCTAGGTTTTCTTTACTATTCTATGAATCTCACCTTGCATGGAAGTGATAATTACATCTTATATTACTAGGATAACTCGATGGATACCGTGGACTATAGAGTCTTCCATGGGCTGGTCTGTTAGCTTGAGAATGAAATTGATAATCGCATCCAGTATTAGCTAACTGTATACCGTCTGTTTCGAAATTTTCTGGAAAGAAAAATAATGGATTTCAGTGATTGACATTAAAGTTAATGAAGTGTCGATTACTTATACATTCATTTACATCGTCCTTATTTTAATTTTTTATTTTAAACAAGTTTGAATATAATAATTTCTATATTTTTGTTAAAATAATATGGTGTCAATTACGTATGAAATTGTGACCAAACAATAAAAAATGTGCTTGTGAGACACACTTTACTTAACTTCTTCTAGAATCTCCGCGATTTTACCCACAAATATTTTTTTCAAAATTTGTTAAGGGTCATAAAAGCTATACGTATTGCTTTCAAAACAGTTCAATTGAGGAAGAATATCGATCGACGGCAGTCGTTAATTCATCGGTGTCTTGAAAACATTTACGAATAGATAATATTAAATATCCTTAAACTTACTTCTATCTATAAATCTATATGATCCAACAAATCCTGTAGCATTAGATGCTTTGGCTCCAGTGTGGAGTTCTAAGACTAGCAGTGGACCATGGGAGTATAGAGCTGGCGGTGCATCAAGCCTGCTTCCACAGAGAGCTCTTGACCATGCCGAATACTGGTTGATACCAGGAGGTCCTGGACCATGAGTTCCACCTTCAGAGTATACTTTGAGGTAATCTCCGTGGGTACATCTGCAAAAGGAAAAATCAAAACCATAATAGGCACACTTAAAAAATTCACTTGGTAGATAACAAAACAACTCTTGTTTTCATATTATTACATAGAGAAAGCACGATTAAAAAAAAGTCTAAAATAATCCTGTTGTAACAGTTGGTTATAGATACTAGCAGAACGAGTACAAACTATCCTCTTATTGAATCTAAAAGAACAAGAGAAGTTATTTTTAAGTAGTTAGAAATGGCTTTAGACAACATTGTTAGGAAAATCCGTCTCCAAGACAAAGTTCAAGGAAAAATGCGAAGTCAAAGTTGCAAAGTCAACTTCATTAGAGCATCTTTGAAAATAGTTTCAAAAAATGAAAAGAAATGAATGAAGTTCGTCTGCAGTTTTCTCAGTTCTTTTAACCCTTAATTTGGCAAACTTTTTTTTTCATTTAATTAATAAAATCGCTACAGGTTTCGGTTTTTAGCTTGTAAGAGACCTTAAAAAAATTACCTGAAAAAATCTAATTATTTCAGTTTTCTGAAAAACCTACGTCCAGTATACTGGACATTGCCAAAGAAAAGGAATAAAAGAAATTAGTTTTTCTGTGGGAAAATACGTATTATATTTACAAAAATAGTCTCACAGCTACATAGGCTTGCACAAAAAACAATAATTAGAACTCCAGCAACTACAGGTTTGATGGTTCAGTCTATTTAATATTCCCTTTTGCCTCAATTGTACTGCTAACCTGTGTGTAATAATTTTCAGGCTTATGGTTCTTAGGCTTTTCGTACTGCATTTTCTTTTAAAGAATAGCATAATCATTGTTAACCGCTTTTATCTAACATTTGACCAAAAATGTTCATGGTACATGAACATTTTTGGCGACGAAAGAGAGAAATTGGTTCTGTAGAGAGGGATCAATATGCCGAATTGAACTAAGAAAGTATGGATACTAAACTAGAAACCCCCATATTCTGGCACAAAAGCCAATGTTTATCCACTGGGCTGTATGTACAACATATGGACGACGTTGTAAGTTCTGCAAAAACATATATGGTTCCAAATGCAAGAAAAGGTTGTTCTTATTGACAAAAAGACATTGCTTGTATAGCTTCCACAATAAGTAAGCAGGCAAAAACCTTACAGATTCATCGAAATTTCATATTTCGCTTTCGTATACTTTCGAACTATCATTTATCGTACCCGCATACCTTCGAAATAACGTACCTCCTACTCACATTCTTCCGAACTTACGTACTTCGTAGGTACTCCCATACTTCCCAACTAACGAAATTTTTATACTTCAAAGTTCATTAGACGGTCCGAAAAGAATATACCTAAGATGTAAACCATTTTATGTGCGGATCCCTAAAATTATTATAATGAAAAACAACAAAAGTTATTTTTCTAATAATTAGGCAACGAGAAGAATACTGGACATAGTATTTAACAGTTACTTTACTAGTAATATGGCGATGGGAAGCATACTGGACATACAAGTTGTGGGTATCGTAAAAACGAAACAAAATTCAATATGATAATCATAACATTATGACAAGCTTTCCTGGAATGTTAACTCTTGTTTTGAATAAAACTATAAGCAAATGTGCTGTAAAACAATTCATAAAACGTAATTTTTCGAAGCCTTGCGCAACGATTCCTTCCTCCTCGCCATCTCACCAGCTACTACTTCCATCCCGTGGATATGTGGGCGTTGCCGATTTTTGACAACTTAGCTAGATAGTTCAAGATGAAATTACAGTACAAAATTTTTACATATATAGTATATTTTTTGAAGTAGATTTTTTTTCCTTCGACGGGAAGTATACTGACCAATGTCAAATTAAGGGTTAAACTAGTTTAAATAAGTTGTTTTAAACGTAATGCATACATATCATTTAAAATAATGTTTGTATTATCAGCTATTAAAAAAGACATAATTTTTACTGATACGATAGGTACAATAAGAACTTTGTTTAATATCGTACCTCTTGTCTCATTTATTTCTGCTTCGTTTATAATATTTTTTTAAATTTTATAGGTAGGTACATTTTTTTTGAGTGTGTTCGACTGGGGAAGTAGGTATCATCCTCTCCCAAATATAATCGGAGTTAAACAGTGCAGTGAGTTTCAATCTAGAGGCACAACTCTTTGTTGTGCTTCCCTATCTATCCTTTTATTTTTATTTCCTCAAATTTCTTTCTGGGACTCCCCTATGGTGTCCCTGTACTCCATGGTGAACACTTACCACCAGCAGGCCTGCATGTTCGTTCAACAATAGTTCCAAAATTCAAATTCCTTCTTTCATGAATAAAAAATAAAACATCTACAGTTAACACTATACGATAGATATACGCTATTGTTCAAATTAGAACAAATAGTGCTTGTAGTCCTGATTCACTTATTTCTCCTTATCTAGATAGAAACTAAACGCCTGATTGTATTAACCAGAAAGGATTTGTTGATTGGATTCTTCGAAAAACACAAAAATAGATTGGTAACTCTGTGTATTTAGTTATACATGTACAACTAAGAAAGTAAGCAGAGTTCGAAAAACCTAAAAGTTTGGTATTCCTGCAATAAAATATAGATGCTGATGGAACATTAAGATAGTTTTGGTAATAGTGACGCAGGTTAGCTCATCACCTAAGTAATCAGACTTGTAGGCGGCGCTGACTAGCTGACCTCTCTAAACGTTTTTATAGCTGAATCCAAAAATACGTATGAAGAATTACACGAAGGTGTTTTTTTTCTAACTTAACATATTTAATCTCCACGATTTTCTGTCCTGTCTCCACAATTGTTTCCCCAGTGACATCATATATTTCATAACTCTAAGTCCGTCTTGAGAAGGACCTTCACCTTACAGAAGATCGTAGTCAAATAGCATTGGTGTTGGTCATGTGTTGTTGTTCCTATGGTGAGAAAGGTCTCCAGAGCTCACTTGGGGGGGTTAGGAGTGGCAACGCGTGAGTGATACCCTCGGTATTGCAAGCGTCTATAAGCTACGGTGAAGCTTACCATCAAAAAATATAATTGTGTTAAGAGTTCTCTAATATAATATATACGTTGTCATGGTATTACTTTTAGAGCATTGGTAAATTCCCATGGGAATGGGACTAAATAGATAGTTGCGGGTAAAACTGTGACCATTAGTATCCAATATGCTTTAACAGCATATAAATAAGTAATATTGTCTTTTTTGTTACAGGCTCGTAACCAACATTGTTGCAATAAGCTATAACCGGGGAAATGTTTCCTAGCAGCCTTCCCTGGGGCATAAATAACATTGGATATTATAATACTATCGCTCGTTAATCTGCAACCGTTTAGAATGTTTGTTGTAGTTTTAATGAGTTTAAAATTTATGCACCGCACCCAAATGTTGGTTACAGCTGTAAATAGGAAATTTAATAACTGTTTTCATGTTGGCGAAATAGTTGTAATCAAAATTTTGCATAACTGATTCCTGTTCTGTTGAAATTAAATAGGATTTTAAATCAAAATGCCAGATGAGTCCAGCTTATATTTTATTTATTACTAGCTGCTGCCCGCGGTGTTACCCGCATTTTATTAATCCTATACAGATATTTTTATTTTTTTATTTTATGCACAGCACCATCTATTTGATAAAGCGTCATTGACTATAAGACTTTTGACCAAATCCTTTTCGGGATAAAAAGTATGTGTTAATCCAAGGCATCAGCTACCTACATACCAAATATGATAAAAATTGGCCACTCAAATGAGTGTGAAGTAACAAACTCACAAATCTTCGCTTTTATAATATTAGTGGGATGATAGAAACGAATCATTATGACTTAAAAATTTTCATTTGTCTGATTATGTGAGTACAGTCAAGAGCACATCGACTTTTACATATTGGACTTAGTACCATACGTAAGTTCTATGTCATACGAGCCAAAACTGCAAGTGTAAAGCTCGACGGGCACCTGACTGTACTACTTTTCACAAAGTCACTTGCATTCCTCCCAAATATAAAATAAAAATTCGAACTAAATAGGTACCTTATTTTCACATCATTTTCATTATTTCAATAATCATACTAACTATACCTACAAGAAGAAGTAACCAAACTTGTCTTTTTGTACAAGAATAGCAGACAAGCGTACACACGGGTTAGACAAAAGTTTGGGAACAACACCAAATTAAGTACGATAGGTGGCTAAGACAATGTGGGTTCATGTAAGTTAATTAGAAAACAACAAACTGACGTCATAGTGAAACCACTGGAACTTGTGTTTGGACTTAAGAACGGTCTGATTATGATTTTAATCTTAAGAATAATCAAGTCAGATATTTGTTAAGTTGCCAGTTTTCATGGACTAGCTATTAAGTATCATTAAGGTACTATCTTAAGGTATTCCCTAAAACGTTTATTATACAATTGTCGGTGACAGATAAACGTTGGTAAATACAATATTCTTGCTTAGGGTAAAAATTGTTATGGGACCCCAAAATTTTTGAGATTGTTGATAAAACTAGGAATCACGGAATTTTGGCGAACATTATTTTAATTTAATTTTACTCGATTCCTAGATTTCGCAAAGAAGTTAAGGAATTACTGACCTAAATTGTTGACGTACAACTTGACTTGCTTCATAAAACTTGCAATATTTTGGCTAAATATCCGATTGTTTTAGATTTTGTTATTATTTTCAAATAAAACTCGATTTCGCGGAGTATTTTCTTTTGCTGACGTTTTCATACATTTAAGTCAAAATCGAGGACAAAAAATAATAACGACATAAATTATAAAAAATATAAAAAATCTCTGTGCAACGGGTAATAATCATTTTTTCTTTGTTTACAACAAAACTTTAGTAATGTAGAAACTAAAACAAGAATGTAACTTATGCGGACGGAAGGTTAAAGTTAATTAGACACATACATATCTACGTACGTGACCGTAAAACAACAGAAAGTCCTACAGCAAAGGATATAGGGACGTTTAATCTCATAACGTGTTACCCAACGCAAATTAGTTTCTTTTTGTCAAATATTACAATTGGAAATTCAATTAGTGCGTACCGATGTTTTGTGGAAGGCCATTTGGTTAGGGTTGGTGTTGAAGGCTCTCGGTTATTTTTTTTAGGGAACAAGTTAACAAAAAGGAGTGTCGGATAATGAATTAGTAACTGAGTAGTCTCTTGGGTTTGGTGTAATTAAAAAATAAAGATTCATTCGCAACTTCGCGCCTTTATAACTTACCATGAGTTTATGGGGCTGAAAATATGTCAAAATTTTACTTTAATTTAAAAAAAGCCGCATATAATACGTCAATGACGACCTCCGTGGCCTAATGGTTACCACGCCAAACCGCCACCCAGAAGGTCCCGGGTTCGATCCCCGGTCTCGTCATGATGAAAAACGAACTTTTTCTGATTGGCCTCGGGTCTTGGATGTTTATCTATATGTCGGATGGACCGTATTTTTCGAGTTATTCGACATCACAAATAGTATCGAGGGTAGGTATACGTGGAATGAGAAAATACAACACGGTATTTAACAATCACTATACACTTTATTGTCAAATGAAATAAGTACTTGCACTTTACAGTTAATCAAGGATCACATTTAAACAAACTAATCACAATTAACGAATAACGAAACGGAGGAACAGTCCCGAGATGTCGAGTCGTCACTACGACCGCGCGCTAACTACCCCGCCGATCGCGTGTCTTCCCGCCATCTCGATTCTGTCAAGGCGCCAAACCGCAGTGGCGCCTGCGTTTCGTCTTGGATCCGTACTCATGACCTGTCATCGCCGGATGCGACACGGCCATCCTGCGTGACACGTGTCCACACGTGTTATTCTGAAACAAAATAAACCACGAACAGTCTTTGTTCGGCTAATCCTGACCTATCATAATCTAGGTCTATTTTGAAAATAGAACTTTAGTTCTATAATCATTTACTGGGTAAACTACTACTATTACAAACTACTGAGTTCAAGTACCATTGAGAATTTTTAAAGAATCAAACTAAGTATCACAGCAATCATCAAAAACCAGGTATCTTATTCACGGCCAACAGTTATTCTCATAACTCTAAGCGAACTCATTCGCCGTTCATTCACATGCACTTTCCCACGGAAAGGCCAGAATCAACTCATGATTCTATGGTCTCTGCTACAAGGCAAGACCCGACTGTACCACCCAGAGCATGTGCCTACCGCGTACCCACGGACTACTCCAAGAGCAGACACCGATTTCTCTCAGGCTACGGCTACAACATCTCTGGTACAGTCTCCGACCCAATGAATCAAGAACCTGTATGAACTCAAATTAAACTGATACATTCTCAGTATCCTCATCATCTAACTCATTGTCACTTACTATCTCAATGGGTACTTGGCCCTCAGGCATTTTTATAACTCGATCATGAGCATACTTGTAAGTACGCTTGTTCACTAAAGATCGTAGCACATAACGATCACCATCTAAAATTTCAACAATTTGAAACGGGCCTCTATATTTAGCGTCTAGTTTTGTCTGATTACGCTCCTCATTCTCAATAAGAACAAATTCACCAACAGAAAATCTACTCACACTTGCCTTCGTACTATCAAAACGCTGTTTATCGTATTTTGCACATTTCTCAATATTCTCAGAAGCTATTTGTCTGACTTTATCAAGCTCTACGGGACTGTCATCGTCATTTGTCATTAAATCTAGAGGACGCGCTACCTTTCCTATAAGAAGCTCTAATGGACTAGCTTTCGTGACGCGATTTATCGTACAGTTTAGCGCAAGTTGGACCTGTCCTAAAGAATCCTGCCACGACCTATCCTTATCGGACTCTACCGCAGTTAACATGGATTTCAGTACGCTCATTATACGCTCTACCTGACCATTTGCGCGACATGATCCGGTAGCAATAAGATGAAGATTGATATTATTACCTTCACAAAACGTACGAAAGTCTTTGCTTGCAAAACAACGACCCTGGTCCGCGATTATCCGCGCGGGAGCACCGAAAAGTGCTACACTGTCAGTCACTGCCTTGATGCTGCTTTTAGAGTCAATGTTTTTGGAGTGATACAACAATACGTACTTGGTAAAAGCATCTATCATGACAAAGACGTACTCCTTGTTGTCGTTTTTCCCGCTCAATTTACCAGTAGCATCAATGTGTATTGTATGCCATGGAATAGCTGTCTTCGGTATGGGATGAAGTTCGGCTTGTACTTTACCTGAATGCGACTTTGAAACTTTGCAGGTTACACAGTTAGCTACAAACTTCTTCACATACCGACTCATACCGTCAAACCAGTAGTGGTTATACAGCTTCTCCAATGTCTTCTCCCATCCGAGATGAACAATAGACTGGTGTACATTATTAATAACAGACCATCGCATAGCACGAGGGACAATGGGTAAACATCGTGTCCGCCCATTCCGTTGTACTTTGCGATGTAGTATGCCTAACCTTACCTCATAGGTTTTCGCTACATCTTCGGAGAGTTGGCCTTGATCAATCTGAAATCAGCTTTTTAATCTCTTCATCACGCTGCTGCTCTGCGAGAAGCCAATTGTCTGCTAATTCCGTTATATTTACCTGCTTTTGCTCGACTCTAGAGATCAGTTGTTGTTCTGCCAGAGGAGGTAATAGGTTACGCGAAAAGAAATCAGCGTGTGCCATCTGCTTACCGACTCTATATTTCACGTCAAAGTCGAATGACTGAAGAAAGGCCCACCATCTGTGTACCCTCGGCGTCAAATCAACCTTGTTACGTGAGGATTTCAGCGAGTTGCAGTCTGTCACCACTAAGAACTTTCGCCCATGCAAGTATTGCCTAAAATGCCTTACCGCGTTGACAACAGCGAGTGTCTCCAACTCGTACGAGTGGTAACGTGATTCCGCTGGTGTTGTGCGTTTACTATAGTAAGCAACAGGTTTTAGCTTACCATCAACCACCAGAAACAAAATTGCACCATACCCGTCGGCACTGGCGTCTGTATGGAGCTCTGCTGGATATTGCGGGTCATAGATCATAAACACAGGAGCATTAGTTAAAACATCAATTACCTTTTGTCGTACTTCTTCACACTCAGAAGTCCAAGTAAATGAAATTTTACTCGAAGTCAACCTATAGAGCGGAGCCATTACACGTGAAAAATTTGGTACAAACTGTCGAAAATAAGACGCTAAACCAATAAATTGTCTGACTTGTGTAATTGACTGTGGTTCAGGTAACGATGAAAGCGCCTCTATCTTTCGCTTATTAGGTTTAATCTCTCCCGCCTCAACCTCGTATCCTAAGAATTCTACACGAGTCTTAAGAAAGGAACATTTCTTTAAATTTAAAGAAAAACCGGTTTTCGTTAATAGCTCTAAGACTTCGCGTAATCTAGTCAAACCTTGGTCAATAGAGTCTGACACAATCAAAATATCGTCCACGTAGACGACTACATACTTGTAGGAAAGACTACCTAGAGCATTGATGATAGCGCGTTGAAAAACAGAGATAGCATTTCGTAACCCGAAGGGCATAGTCAAAAATTCAAATTGCCCATCTGGCGTAATGAATGCTGTGCGCTCAATAGACTCTGCTTGAACTGGTATTAAATGGAATCCGCTAGCGCAGTCTAACTTAGTAAAGAAATTAGCACCATGAAGACGCGAGATTTGATCCGAAATTAATGGCAAAGGATAACGGTCAGCTACTGTATTCGAATTCAGCTCTCTATAGTCAATACACATACGATCTGATCCGTCATGCTTCTTAACTAAAAGAGCTGGGCTGGCGAAAGGTGAATTACTCGCTCTAATTATGTTAGCTTGTAATAATTCGTCAACTCTATCTCGCATGATCTGACGTTCGTCGGCTGATAACCTGTAAGGTCGCCTTTGTACAGTACGACTTGGGTCTACCAGTCTAATTTGTAACTCACCAGTATTAACACGAGTAGTTGGAAAACCATTAATGAAATAATCAGAGAAGTCAAGTAAAATATCAACTAGCTCATGTTTTTTATCAAAAGGAATATCCGTGTCAATCATGTCAAAATTATTCTTAGGTACTATCTTGTCAGAAATAAGCGTATTTACAGTTTTATTCCTTGTCAAGGTAAAATCAGTTGCAGTCATGCTTATACAAAAACCATTACTTAAAATCTCACGACCTATTAAAATGTCGCTACGTAAAAATGTATTCGGCAAAATGTGAAATAGAATCTCTGTTGAGAAGTTGTCAATATCCACTTGACACAACAATTGCATAGTACTGTTAACTCTACTATTGCCAATGCCTACTAAAGATATCACACTATTAATTCGTTTGCCTCTAAATTTATTCGAAATACTTTCTTTCATCAAAGAACATTCGGCACCCGAATCATAATCAAACTTAAAACACTCACCGCAATGTCTCAATGTCCCTGAAGGTGGCTCCACCTCACACAGGTCTACTCGCCTCTCTGACGGCGCTGCGGTGCTGGACTCGCTCGTAGTACAGCGGCTCGCGATGTGACCCGGCTTTCCGCACTTGTAGCACACCACCGAGCTGCCGGTAGATTGTTGACGTTGTCCACCACCACTCATCGTCACCACGGGTGACGGAAGCTTATTCGGTTCATGCTTCCTCGTACGAAAACAATTCGCTTGCTTATGCCCCACTTTTCCACAGCCATGGCACTTAATCTGTGAGAACTGTGTAAACTTGGGCCGTTTATCGGTACCAACTCCTACTTCCATAGGGGCCTTCCTTTTCAGGTAAGAGAACGCTTGAAGTTCTTTCTGTAACTTGTGACGACTCGCTACCTCCGTCGTAAATGCAAGCCGTTGCAAACGCGTATCGATTTGAGCTAAATGAGCAATTACAGTTGACACTGCTATTTCTTCAACACTCAAATCCTTCCAACGGTTCATCAAGGACGTGATAAGGCGGCTAGCATAGGCGGCATAGTTCTCGTTTTCTTTCGGTTTATCCGCTTGCATATTAATTAAAGTAGCTGCGGGTGTCTCAGTACTAACAAACCTGGCTGCAAATAATTGTTTGAACTGGGCCCATGTCATACCTGGATAGGTTACTTGTGACAGCCACGTCGAGGCGGAACCCTTCAACGCCTTACTCAGTATCATAACAAGCTGGCCTCCTTCTACGAATTTTCCGTCAAAACACAGATCTGCAGTTGAACACCATGATTGTGCATCCAACTCACATGAATCTGGGTTGAATTCGGGCAGAATTATGTTACTATCCTGCAAACGAGGCGTACTCAGTGCGTGTATCAACGCTTGCATCTGCCGATTCTGGTTTTCAAATAACAACCGCCACTGTGAGTCATTATTATCCGCACTGCCACTATCAGTCATTGTTGCATTCTCATTGCCACGCTCATATCCCACTTCTGATGTCGGATGGACCGTATTTTTCAAGTTATTCGACATCACAAATAGTATCGAGGGTAGGTATACGTGGAATGAGAAAATACAACACGGTATTTAACAATCACTATACACTTTATTGTCAAATGAAATAAGTACTTGCACTTTACAGTTAATCAAGGATCACATTTAAACAAACTAATCACAATTAACGAATAACGAAACGGAGGAACAGTCCCGAGATGTCGTGTCGTCACTACGACCGCGCGCTAACTACCCCGCCGATCGCGTGTCTTCCCGCCATCTCGATTCTGTCAAGGCGCCAAACCGCAGTGGCGCCTGCGTTTCGTCTTGGATCCGTACTCATGACCTGTCATCGCCGGATGCGACATATATATGTATTTGTTATAAAATATAATATCGTTGAGTTAGTATCCCATAACACAAGTTTCGAACTTACTTTGGGGCTAGCTCAATCTGTATGAATTGTCCCTTAAAAAAAAAAAAAAATGCTTTAATATCTGTATCTTTGCTATAAAAATAATTTATACCTACTCAAATATTTTTTGTTCTAATTTAAATCTGGTTAAATTTGGTTAAATCCGCCATTTGATTGAATGACGGCATTTAATTGAATGACTAGGCCAAATATTGATTGAACAAACGTCACTCAGCGTCCAACTAGTTAGCTGATTGTAACATAGCCCATTCAACAGGGTGGACGTAAATCAGTCAGGTGATTCAAATTTAGTTCGGTTGGTAGGTGTTTAGACAGACATTGGTCGGTTAGGTTAGGGTTATCTTGCGACCATACCAAACGAATTTTTTGTATTTTATAGGTTATTCAAGTCGGCTATGAAGTCGGAAATGACGTTCAGTCAAGACGTTGAACGTTATATTCAACGACTTGACGAGTTGTCCTTTAGTCATTCCTTTAAATGCCGGATGGGCTTAGTCATTCAATCAAATGGCGGATTAAACCAGATGCCTGCGACATATACACCAATACTTAGCCAATACTAATTTAGTTTCTGGCTAATCAGGGTTACCTGCTCATCTTTTTTATAATGCGGGATAGTAAAATCTAGAAAACAAATAAACTTGAGCAAGTTGTAGACCAGCGTTAGATAAAACCTCACATCTAGAGCACCCGGTCACAGCATAAAATACAGTAAGAGATCTTTATACAAATACTGCATAATACATGCTTCATAGCTGACCCATTAAAAAATACCCTGTATCCTGTATTCGTATAAGTTGAGTTTATTGCAACGTAACTTTCATCATCATCATAATCTCAGCCACTAGAAATCACTGCTGAACATAGGTCTTCCCCAAACGTTTCCAGCACGACTGGTTGGCAGCGGTCTGCATCCAACGGCTTTCATACTTTCCTTAGGTCATCTGATCACCACATGTCCTACGCTGAGTAACTTTATTGCAACGTGACGTCATAATAAAGCGATCCCTGTCAGCAGTAGAGTGTGTGACCAATGTTGTTGATGATGATTACAGGAGCAGTTCCACTCCTCTGGGCTTTGGCATTATCATTATCATCATCATATCAATTAAAGTGTACTCCGCTACAATGCAGATTGGCAGAGGCACTTCTTATAAATAGATATACCAGTATTGTAAATTAGTTCTGATGAGTTCATAAGATTCTCATGGCAAAGTTGGAAATCGTAGCGCAAAACTTCGTAATCCCAAGTCCAACCACGTTCATCGATCAATGAAAATGCAGTGGATCTTTTCAGATGGGAATAAAAATGCTTTTAACTTTATAACCTTTAGTATTCGGAGTGTATTTGTAGGAATATCGAAGTGTTACACCATTTTATTCATGTTTACGGCACTTCGTTACATTTGTACTCAGTTACGTTGCATTTGTCAATCACCTTCTATTCTGATGTTTGCACTTTGTTACAATGTTTTGAGTAACAGTTTAAATATTATGTAGTTTATTATGCCAGGAGAGGAATTTGCTCATTACAACTTATTAATAAAGAACATAACATTAAAAATATGAGATTGAATCCATTATAGGTACGAAAATATGTAGCTACGAAAATTTATTGAAATACGAATTTTCGGTTCATTTATAATTCAGATTCCAGTGGATCATATTGCGAAATTCTGCGTATCAAATAATTACAGGAATCATGACTCCAATAAGGAAATAAAATAAATACATTAAAACTGGTAAATCTGAAATGTTTATTTTTCAGTCGGCATTGTAAAAAGTAAACTCTTTTAAGAGAAGTTCAAAACATTTTGCTCGAATTTCTTGAAAACTTTAAGTATAATATTGCGCTGTATGTATTATGTTACGGATAGGTAATCTTAAGTTGTAAACTTTTCTAATAAAGACTAGGTATACTATCGATTTTCTTTAACGTTTGGTAGGCTATACCAAAACACGTTTAGCGGTAAACACGGTCATAATATAGATACAGTAAGAACACTTTCATACAATCATTTCAGCATTTCAATTTTAACTTTCGCCATTTATTTTACCAGCCGTAATTTTGCTTTTCTTTTCGAAATGATAGTTTACAGAATAGAATACTTACACAATGAATTTATTACTGTTTTTACTCTTTGACTGGCTGGCTTTTGGCTGGACTAATTTTTATGATATGTATGCAAGCATCTAATACTTTGGCTTAACATATAGTTTTTTTTTAACTTATTTTAACCCGAAAAGTACGCTATTCCCGTAGGATTTGGTCAAAGTTTGATAGTCAATGGCACTATATAAAGCAGATGACGCCGCTGTGCATAAAAACAAGCAAAGGAAGTTGTACGGATTTCGCTAGTTGTAAATACAGGGAACGTTATGGACATCGTGTTTAAGTACGGCGGATATGAAGCATGCAGTATTTGTATGAAAATCTCCTACTGTATTTTATAGTGTGACCGGGTGCTTTAGATGAGAAGTTTTATCTAACACTGGTCTATAACATGCTCAAGTTTATTTGTTTTCTAGATTTTATTATCCTGCACTATAAAAAAGTGCAGGTAACACTGATTAGCCAGAAACCTAAATTAGAACAAAAATAATTACGAAAACCGAATTATAAAGTGTCTTGTCTATTTGTATATGGCGACTAATTCATAATCTTTTAAAGGCAGCAGTATAAAATTTAAAGATAAGTGAATATCAAAACCATTATAATAAGCTCGAACTCAAACCTAATGAATGGAACAATCTCTTAAATTACTTACTGAGCTACAAAACCGCTTGCGTTTAAAATTGTTTCCCATAAATAACGGGATTAGGAGTTAAATTAGGGACAGAGATAAAGGAAGAACATTTAAAACAATACAAAACACAGATATAGTGCAGGCAGACAATAAAAACATTGAAATCCCGGAATCCGTGAACAGCATCTGACTATAATTTGTCGGAATGGTCTTACAGCGACGTATTCCCCGGTACAAAATTCCGGTTAAATAACACTACTAAACTGCTGCATTTTTAAAAGATTTTACAA
This sequence comes from Endotricha flammealis, assembly GCA_905163395.2. NCBI lineage: Eukaryota > Metazoa > Arthropoda > Insecta > Lepidoptera > Pyralidae > Endotricha > Endotricha flammealis. The sequence continues at coordinate 11,817,370 of LR990860.1, forward strand.
ATGTCGTTGACCGTGTTTTTTCGTTATAATGGATTGAGTTACATGCAATTAATCAATTTTGCAATTATCATGCAATCAATTTATTAGACTTTTGCCAGGCGACTTTACTCATGGTAAGTTTTCAGTTTGAGTTAATTTGTATTGACTTTAGAAAATATATCAGAATTGTCAAAAAAAATGATTTTTGAAAAAGACTAATTTGATAACAATAAATGGAAACATAATATTGTAATAGAAAAAAAACTCAAAAGAAAAATGTCGTGTTTTAGTTTATGTTGAAAAACTAATTAAAGCAAGGAGAAAGGACTAATTTCATTTAGACAAGATGAACCTAGTCGTTGATGGTACTGCTTAAAAATAAATTTAAGTTATAAAAATTAGATCACAGGCTTTTGTTGGCAACTTCGTTTAGCTAATGGACGAAAAGTTTATAAAAATTCGTAGTCAACATCTCATCTCAGCGTTAATAAATGTATGTCCCATTTAACTTTAAATTAGAAATATTTCATTTAAAAGGGTAAAAAGGGAGTTAAGGCATGCAAAAATGCAACTTACAGCTATTAATACACCACCAAGGCTGACTCGTACTGACGATTAACAAAGTTCGAAACTGACACATAAAAATTATGTGGTTTGCTTGCTCACATTTGGAAGTGAACCCGGCTAATTTGGATATGTAACACGCGTCTTATAAATTCACAACATTCGAGAGTTCTTCTCTATTTGGTCGGTTTGCTTACATCGACATGTTCGACCGTTGCCAAAAAATTCATACTAAGCACTCAGAGTGGGTTGCTAAGGTTCATATTTTTTTTATTTCAAAATACAAAAATACATTCAAGTTGAACATTTCTTTCCGGTTTCAGTTGAATTACTACTGGCTTAAAAATTAAAACCCAAATTTTTTAAATTTCATTCCTTGAATTAAGAATTCGATAAACGTGTTGAATTTTGAATTTGGTTTGGAGTGGCGTACAATTGAGCTAAGATTTAAATGAGAAAATTCTCGGTTTTAAATTCTCCGCATTTTAATTGAAGATTTCTTTAGAATTGGAGTAGGTACTAATAATTTATCCTCACTTTTTAAACCCGTTCATTACTATAGAAGATCTACTTGAAACATCTAAAAAATAAATATCAAGGTAAGCTAATCTAAACATCTTTTAAATGAAATTTTAAAAATATAATTTGTAAGAAAATCCTTGATATTTTTTTTAAAACACGGTTACGTAACGAGCTATGGGTTATTATTATATTTTTTATTCGATTGTATTCCAAGAAGAGCTTAAGGTCTGGAAGGATTTACAGAAATGGCAAAACAATTTACTAGGTTTCCTGACAATAAACGCTATCATCCTTCGCTAACCCACTGCAGAAGCCTTGCACAATCCTTGTCTATTCCGACCTAACCCGATCACTTCCAGCAATTTGTCTGGAAACACTGACAATGTCAAGCCACAAGAAGTTCGCTGCTGGATAAAGACTTAAATATTTTCATTACGATTGGTTGGAATCATTTCAGTATAAGACACCGTATTTGCCATGTCTACTGTATTTGATATAGCGATGACGCTAGGAAAAAGACAAAATTTATCAATCATAAAAAACTCATTAATCAACTAACCAAATAATAAAAGGGTTATATGTTAATAAAAGTATTCTTGTTAAGTATTTTCTGATAGTCCTGTCCGAAGATATTAGTTCTGGATTTTTGTGTGAAAAAAACTTGCTTGGTTGTACCGGATACATCAATCATATCGCACAAGCCGTCGACAAGGGAATGAAAGCGTTAGTTTTTACGCGTACTCCAGAACGAAATGTAGGGAAATGTTTTTGTTAACAAAAGGAACCAAGAGGTTACTTTTGGACGCGGAAAGCAACCTTGTATTTAAGAGTTGTGATATTATGAATTTGGAACCAACTTGTCACATTATCATCTAAGATCTTGTCCAGAAAGGGCGAATTCGTTTTCCATCGTGTGGAGTTGCTATCATTTTAATCGTGAGGTTTAACATACAAAAAGCTCAATGAAGTACGAAACGCGACGCCAATGCACCTACATCGGTCTAAGATCGGTGGCGTTACGCATTCATCTCTGGATTAGAGATTAACTATTTATAATCTGTAGTGCAGATGTACAAGGATGTTTAAGAATGTGATTGGCGTTTGTAGGATGGCGTTACTGTGGCATAGTTTCATACGTCATTTTGTCAAGGGAGAACTGTCAAAAAGTGACATACAATATGGAAGGGAGTTGTAGTTTCAATTTCTGCCACGTTCATAAAGACCATTGTAGCACTATATGTCATTACCAAGATTCCAACAACGACAACAGCCGTCTAGTGTCTGTATTGGCGACAGTTGAATTTGAAATGGTACTATGTTAATTAAAATATTATGTAAAATTATGTTGTTATATCAATATGCCTAACGGTTATAAATAGAGTTGTTGAGCATAAGATATCATAGTGTTCTAATAAAATAAGTTAACTCAAGTTAGAAACAATAAACAATTATGTCGTGGTGTACCGCAGAACTACTCTCAGAGATATTATTGTCGTTGACTGGGACTGAAAGGTTTGTAAACTTCGTATTAACTTTGTTGTCCCAGTGCCCTACATAGCTATGTAGATGTAACATGAAAAAAATCGTTGATCTTGAATAACAATAACAAGCCATGTCATATTGCACAAGTAGGTACCTAAAAGAGTGCGTGTATTTACGGTCAGGCCACGTGTTTCGGCTTAGCGGCAAGCGGCGGCGCGGCGAGGTATCACATTGGGTCTCGTGTACATTTGTTTCCTCTCCGCGCCCGCGTGCTTCTCGTAAAACGTTCGCACTGCAGCTAAGTACGATGTCTCATAAAATTATTCAACATTTTAGTACATTTGTTATTATCGCGCGCTGCTTTAAACTGCCGCTCACAGCGGCGAGTTCGCGGCCTGGTCGTTAAACTATAACAACTTCGCAAATTTCACCTGAACCCATATTTAACAGTTAAATTCTGAAACGACAAACCGCTTAGATTACAGGTGTGATTCTACTGACACCTTTATAGCCCCAAATTGCTGTGTAAATGGCGTTCCAATGTGTTATATAGTAACGTAAAATACTGCTATCACATGGTCGTTTATTTGTTCCATGCGATTAGTTCTCTCTGACGTAGCCTGGTTCAGTCAGTGATGAACTTGTAGGTTCACACATAAATTATTTGCTGACTCATGTGATTTAACTGGGTATAAAATTTACTGTAATATTTTACTTGTTCTAATTTTTTTAACGCAGTTTAGAATGTATAGCATTTTGATAGTAAACGAATTTTTAAAATCGATTCAGTAGGCGTGGAATTTATTCGTTACGTACATTCAATTTTTTAATCTATTTTTTGGTTGACAAACGAGCTTGCGGGTCACCTGATGGTCGGGTCTTGTAAAGGGTGCCCATATAATAATCAGATAAGGGTAGTATTTGAGTCCAGTATGAAACACCATCATTCAAAACGTTTACGTAGAATAAGCAGATAATAGGTATAACCACTAAAACTTCTAAACAGAATGTAAGTTACCGAAGACTCCGCCCTAATTCCCTATTTGTGTTGAATGTTGCGATTATATCGAATATAAATCTTATACTATTGTCCCAATTCTTTCGATGTCCCACTATGTAAGATATTAATGTTTATGATCGAATGTGAGCTAACAGCTTTATTGCGTTCTCTGTTATTTATTTGGCACTATATCATTGGAATATCAGTGATGTATACGACTGATCCGGATGAAGGATACAATGTGACTGTAAATGTAACGCTTATTTTCATTGATATTATTTTTGTTTATTTTTTTAACCCTACGGCAGAGAGTTTAAAATTTTTTGATTGTTTTGAATTTTTGCAGCATAAGATTTAAATGAATGTGGTCGTTTATAGAGCCCTTTCTGAGTATATTGGTGTGAAATGTATACCTAAGTATAGTTACAGGTCTGAATGCCCAAATTCTGTCCTTTTGAGTAGAGCTGCCCTTGGTATGGCTGATGGTCATAGGCGACAGTGACCACTTCCCAGTGTCCTGTTAGTCTGCCGCATAATATAAAAAAAATATTTCAGTTCACACAACACCTCATTGTGATGACATTGAAAAACGCGAGCATCCAAAGAGAAATATTTCGCGAGCAGCAATAAGCCGTAGATTTTGTACACCCCGTGAAAACACATATTTATGGTCAATAGTGGCGCTGGGACAGAGACAAACGGGGACCAAACAAAAGCTTATTTGTAAGTGCCCTGTGCTCCCTTACCATAAGATCTCACATCGGTTTCGATAAGGTTTATTCTGTATTTGTCCTACTTTTCGCACATTTTGATGGGACACTTTGAAATGTGGGACGAAGCCCTACTTGCTAGTGCGAAGTGAACTTCCGATAAATGAATATATTATTATCATTTTGATATGATTATGATTTATGGGCCAATAATATTTCACTTAATTACCAAACCTAAGCATAGTTAATTAAGAAATAGTTCTGCATACTAGCTGCAAGATTTAACACTAAAATATCACTTCTAAACTACCTTTAAAATGAAACACAATCTTATCACACATCTTAAAGTAAATAAAGCAATACTCATCAATAATGTATTCATTTTAATAAACATTACAAAGCAGTAATAAAGTTATCAAATCAATTTAGAGCTTCCATTGTTCGATAAAGTACCAACCGTAAGAATATCGAATCGAGGCAAATAACAATGAATAAAACAGTACTAGAGTTTGGAAGTAGCTTACTCGGGGATTCTGAAGGAACATTATTGCGTTCGCCATCGCCCTTTTAAACATCTACATCAACTGTTTATTGCTACAAATGTGACGAAAATGTAAATAACATTTACGCATCTTACGCCCATTTGCTTTAAAGTACCAATAATATTTTACTTTTGTATCCCTTTATCTTAAATTGAAAATAATGTTGACTTGACCTTACTAATATTGTTGTGATAATCAAAATATTGTATTATATCTACTAATATTAGGCTCGGTCAGAATAAGCACGTATAGGGTTAAGAACAATAAATGGTGTTATAAACAATCATGTAGACATACGTAAGTATATTACGACGAGCTTTTGCGTGTTAAGGATGACAGTTATGAAAAAGTCATTTAGTTATATTTTGAGTTGGTTGTTTGCAATAAGTTGGTTTTTATGCGGGTTGTTCCTATGGTGTTATGTTTTATATTTTGTTTGACTCTGACAATCAGTTTGTATGATTATATTTTTTCCAAATTTTAACTACAAAATAAGTTACAATCTCTCTGTAGTACTATGCAAGGATTTAATAAATTTAAATATGTTGAAGTACGTCGTCCTATTTGTTAGGTAGTTTTCAGAATTAAAATTAAAAAATCGAATAATATCACAATTAGACTCACTCTAGATGCTCCTTGTAAATGTCGAAGTCGGTGAAGACGAGTTCGACTATCTGGTGCGGTGCGGCTAGGAAGGTGTACAGAAGACAGTCGAGATGCGGTGGGTAGGGCCGCGGGTAGTCCGGGCTACTGAACGTGCCACGCTCCTTGCCGTACGTGGACGTGAAGCGGAGGCATGGGCAACCTGTAGTGCACAGAACAAATTATATACTTTATTACATACAAGAGAAGTTCTTTTAGTACTTCCTATTTTATATTTCGGATTAAATTCGTTGTGAGTTCCAAGACAGCTGTAGTTTTTCCACCGGTACATCATAAGCCTCATTGCTTGTTGTCAATCTAAGGTCGCTGTTGTTGATCCTGGCTTGTCCCGTTTATTACAAACAAAAGTGAGGAGTTTGTGAGTTTAAATCAGTGTAGGGGTAATCTTTGGAGTCCCTATTTTTGAAAGGTGTATTATCAGATGGACATAGGCTATATTATTTTTATGTGTGAAAATCTATGATTCCTCCGGCGTTGCGGGTGTTTATAGATAGCGGTGATTGCTTTTGACCCACCTGCTCGTTTGACCAAAAAATCTAGTTACGACAACATTCATCAACTATGACAGAAAAATCGTGCACTTCTATGGCACGGCGCTGCGTGCTCTGTTTAGAGTAGGAAAAAAATACAATGTACGGCTTCTTATTATGGTTGTTGAATTATTGTCCGACAAGTGGAACATAGTGGTCGTTAATAGTGATATGGATTTCATAAATTAAACTAGTGAAATCCATGTCCTTGTGATAAATTATGGCTTGCAGTATTTTGGTATCCGTAACATTATACCAATTAGTCATAGTACTACGTACATTTAAAATTTTTAGTAATAAAGAATATTGTGTGACATACTCTGCAATTGAAGCCTTTTCATCAAAATTTTATTAGTTCAACCAGAGCGTGCAATAGTGCGCCGATTTCCAGATAGGGTATTACACAAAAACGTTACTGAATATTTCGCCGAACCAAATGACTTAATTTGATTTTGGGGGCACAAAGTTAAGCGCTGACCATTTTTATAAAAGAAAAAGAATGCCAAAAGACACCTTTTTTTTTAAAATGAGAAAGGTACGTTATCTAAAGTTAGAGATATATAAATATTTGACGAACGTGAGAGGGGAAACCTGGAGACTTGATGACCCGGACGTTGCTGTGGTCCACAACCATAATTACCATCAGTTAGCCCGCATCCACATTTGCCTACCTCTTTCATTAATCTTAACTACAATCTTTATTGTATATCCTACCTCGAAATTGATCTCCTATACTTTTCCTGAAGATTGTTTTAGGACGAAAATGTGATGTCTATATCCTAAACAGGAATTTGCTCTTTAACCTGATAGCTGTTACTGAGAATATTGGCCATTTTTGCCGTAGCATCGAGTTTAATAGAACACTTATGAGGGCAATTTCGTAAAATCTTAGACTCGAAGTAGATAGATAGATTTTCAGATATTTGGGCTTTATAGGACATTTACGTTATGGATCATTTATAGAATTACAGGGCTTCACGATAATTTCACATGCGACTGATATCAAATGACAATGTGCGAGATTGCATAAATTCGTACCTATTCTATTTGTAAATGGATGGGAAATTTTAAGTTGCCGCAGCAGCGAATTCTGCGTCAAAAACTTTTATCCATACTGTGATAACTTACATCAACAGCACAAAATTCGAACCCAATTCTGCATCTTCAGTTTTATAGGAGAATCATTACTATGTATAATGGGATAGCCTTTCATCCAATTCAAGATAAAGATGACATTAAATATTCCATTATTGTGCATTATAAAAATAAATGAGAAACTTAATCCAATTTTCAAATAAATGTTATCCTTACTGTTTTCTTTTCATTCAAAAACCACGAAATAGAATAGGGGAAAGAACCTAAAACAAACTGCGCATTTACTTTCAATGTGCCAGGAATAACTTTCGTTTCTCATCTGACACCGTGGAGATTACCCCGACAAAGACGCCACTAGATTTTTACATAAAATATTCATCAGCAACAAAGCTGAGCTCTTGTAATATCGTCCTTTCATTCGCTCGGTTTCATTATGTGCTATCGTTAGCTTAAGTCGCGCGATAAATCGGGTCAATGGACTATAATTCGTGTGTATTACATGGACGGTATGGGTAAAACTTGGATTATGTTAACGTTAGTTGGAATAGGACGGGACATTGCGTGATGAAACAAAAAATATATCATAATATTGCGGCGCACAGGGTTGATGTGTGTGTTCTAATAATCGAATTCTTTCAAGAGGATTCTAAAGTTGGTGAATAAACATCAAATTTTAATATAGTTGAAATGTAACGAAAAAATATTTTTAAGTTTATGTTACATGTTGCTACTCTAAAACTAATATTAATTTTACCGGTTTTCTGCATATGCAGGGTCTGGTATGTACCCGACCCCCCGGGGCTTAATTTATTAATCCCTGACAACTTTATCTAAGCGCTTTGAAACTGCACCAGCTTACTCGTTTACAAATAAAAACACACTGGAAAACGGAGATCTTGGCACACAACTGTTAGTTTCCTAATTGTTCGTACATTGGCCGTTTTTCAACTTACCGACATGATCAATGACGACGGCGACGTTACAAAGACTGGTTTACACTCAGCCCAATCAGCCCAATTGGGCAGGGAAGTCAGGAGGGATGTGGCCAGCGCGACAGTGTAAACACGATACTGCCGCTGCTCTTACGCTGCCCGGCACTCCCTCGATTGTCAGCAGTTACTTTTTGTGGGGCAACATAATGCAACACGATAACATTAGGTAACATTCTTCAACTTTTGCGACTTTTCAAATAACTTTTTGTCATCGGACGTTGTTTGCACTTGGAAACGTTGCTACACAAAAAGTAACTGCGGTCTGGATGCACCTTCAAAGGACGGGCAGCGCAAGTGGCAGTGGTGTTTACATTCAGCCCTCTCGTTCACTTCGCCGGCAGTAATATTTGCAGCGGTAGGAGCAGTGGAAGAGGCTGATTGTAAACCAGGTAAGTATAAAGGAACAAAAATGTATGATAAAATTGGCATATTTTTCTACTCGTCGGTTGTGTTTGTAGAAAAAACGATAAAAGGAACTTTCGTCACACTTTTTCTTGTTACTACTGCGTTAGAGAAACTGGCAGCATTTATATAGTCTCTGTACTTCTGGTTGTCATAACTGATGTTGTTCAGAGGTAAATTTAATGGAGATCACAAATGGAATGGATATTTATTATTATTACTTGTTTTATAGGTAGGTATTCATTTCACAATTTGATATTGCAAAAAGTAGGTACCTGGATCGATCTACGCAGAAGCAATTTTGAAGATATTTCTCAGTTCTAGACAACACATCTATCACTACTGGAATTTCTACAAAATAAAATATTAATTTGGTATTCTGTTTAAAGCCCCCGAGTGGATATTATTTTAAAAATCTTACGGAACAAAATGAAATACTTAAAAATAAAGCCACCAATCATCTCAAGGCAGATAAGATCCGGCTCTAAGTAATTTGTTAAGCTGCCTATCTCGAAGGCTCGATCCTCAAAATAATTTCCACCCGCTTATCTCCTCCTTTCATTGTCCATAATAAATTGTAAACGTTTTGGTGTGATCGGTCTTTAGTGCTATTTTTATGAGGAAAAGCCTGTACATTTTTCCACGAGGCTTCTATTTCATGCTTAGGCAGTTTGATGTCAGTTTTGACGACCGATTTCAAAACCTAACGTATATGAAACCCGATAGATTGATAAACTTCACTGTATCGATTTATGATTGTTTTTGTCCAATGGTATAGTTATTTTTACAGAACCTGAAGAATTATTTGGTATTTAACACTTTGTGGTCGCCGTTGTTATTCTTGCTTTACAGATGACACAGCAGGTGGACTTGTCCCGTATGTAATATGCAGGACATGCAGGTACTTAAGTAAGGTCTAGTTTTAATTGGTCTATAGAGCGTCTATGCAAAAAGGCGTCTCTATACATGAAACTCTACCGAAGAAGACAAGAACAATACATCAGTTAACTTGGAATATGATGCAGAGGCTAAGGCAAATTTCTTAAAAATATAGCTTGAATTAAAACAAAGTAGACTTACTGGGATTTATGGCGTACCCCTCATCAACTGTATGAAGAGATAAGTGCAGAAGCAGGATCAATATAGTAGACATCTGAAAAAGGGGAAAAATATTTGAAAAACTATGTCCTAGTTATCATGTTCGTAAATTATTATGTAAATTTTAAAGTTAACCGTGTCACTATTTTCAAGCCATAGCGTCAAATAGAAACGACAAGGTAAAGTAGAGTACGTTAAGTTGTCGTTTCTATCCGAAGTACGGAGGAACTGGAGATTTATAAACCCATTCAAATATTAGTAGAGGTAATTTTTGCATAACTTATACAATAAATTGCAAAAAAAAAAATACAAATTAGCCATCAGGCTCACAGTAAAAACTCCTTTTTGATAAATAATTACCTATTTCTTTATGTTTTTGTACATTTCAGCTAAAATATTGTCTTTGTTGCTTTTTATTCCTTGGTATTTGCTATCGATCACTTGTATCGCTTCTTTATTTATTATTTTATTTTATTTTACACTGAGCCCTAGTTTTTCTTGTACTCCTTTCCCTCCTTTACAAATACACTTTGAAATAAAGAAAATAGTTTATTTGACAAAGACATCACAAGTTTACTTATAGACTTTATACATATAACACGCCGTAAGTTTTATCCGCTCACAAATAGTACAAGTTTCAATGGTATTTGGTCCTAAGTCCTAACTTAGTATTCTCAAACTCAGCGCTTTGCGTATTCACGACTCAGCAGGTCTCAGCTTAGGCTTAATTCATGAGCTCCTGATTCAACACAAGGTAATTTGCAGCGTGTAATATAGTGAAGTGTATACAAGTGAGACCGACGACCCGACGTCCGACTTCAGCGTTCGTTTTAATATGAAATATTCGTCTAATGGAGATCGCATTACCATAGCCAATAATTTTAGAAAATTTCTAACTATATACAATAGAATATATATTACAATATTCTATTATTAATAAAACATAGCGTATGACGCACATGTGACATCGCGGTGTGATGTTGTAGGCAGCCGATGGTGTTCATAGTACACCACGGTCTTACAATAATAAATCTGTCTTGAAACTCACAACGAATTTAATCAGAAAGACATTAGACAGAGTATGAAGGTTTAAAAGGACCTTGTTAGCAACGTGAAATACAATTTGAAACATAAAGCATAATAGCCTAGAGAGAACAAAGGAACACGGTAATATGACATATCTAATAACTTATAGGTAAAGTTTTGATAGAGTACGTGGAAATTTGAGTGCAAATTCTAGTCAAGTCACGGTTAAACTAGCAAATCCGTATTACTGTCGCTCAAACTAGTCCATTTGCCTTGCGCTATTATACATATGTACACAAACACGAATGCTGCCAGTTAAGTCATATTAAAATCTTTTTATTTTTCTAAAAATACCTACTTAAATTCTATTTAAAATACTTGTAACCAAACTAACGCTTTCCCATGGGAGTTCCAGAAAATCCTGGTGTGTATTACACATATAAACCTTTCTCTTTTTATACTACAATGTTGGCAAACAAGCTTACGGTCTGCCTGATGGTAAGCATCACCGTAGCCCATAGACGCTTGCAATACCGGAGGTATCACTTACGCGTTGCCAACCCTCCCAAGTGGAGATCTGGAGACCTTACTCACCGTAGGAACACAACATGGCCGAGACCAGTGCTATTTGGCTACGATCTTCTGTAAGGTGGAGATCCCTTCTTAGTGCACCTTCCAACTGGATTACTCTAGAAAATTTTATCTTCAGTTGGTTCTGGCTATACGTTAAATAAGTCCATCAGAATGTTTCTTTTTTATTATGTAAACACCATGTAGATAAATCAATAATTTTAGTTATTGTAAGCTAGATATGGCCATCCCTTTTTTAAAACTTTTCGTTACATTAGACTAACAAAATTGAACCATTTATATTATCAAAAAAATAAGTGTTAATAAAAATATTTTTAGTACCTACTGAGCGGAGTGTTTATAATGCCAGACAAGCTCATATAGGACTAACTGGTAAAAGCTTTATAAAACCTAAAAAATCAGAAAATATCATGAATAAAAATATTTAAATAACTTTTACCAATATATTTTTTGATAGAGGTATGTGAATGTAAATAACATTCGGTATATCATTTTTATCTTTAATTTCATAACTTCAAAAAGCACTCGGTTGAATTTAAAAAAAAGTGTAATTTGTGATCTTTAGAGATACAAAGTCAAAAATATTTTATTCCGCAGTCACATAGACACGTCATTAGCAATGTTTTATATTCTATATTTTTTAAATCTACCAGCATTTCGGAATCACCATTGACGAGACGAAAGATGCCGAAAGAAACTATGTCACAAGACGAAGAATTAAGGAAAGATGGATGTATTCACAGAAAGAGTGGCAAAAGACGGATAAAAGAACATGTAATTCGATTACTTCAAATGATAGAACTAGGGCAATATACGGTCTCTGGCCTACAAGTCAATAACTACAGAAAGTGTTTTATCAAAGTATTTTAAAATGAGGCCATGATAACACTAAGACGTTTTACAGGCGCATTGTATTGGCTTCACACGGCATTATAACCCTTCTATACCACAATGTATGTTATAAATGCATTTAATATGTATAGTCGACCAATGAAAGAGGCGAACGGGGTAGAGAACTATGAACAAAGCTTTTTATGTTAATATTTGTTTTAAGAGAGGTTGGGCATAGCGGATAATCCGCTCAAACCGGAGCATCCCGTCTGAGATCGTAGCCAAATAGCATTCGTCTCGGCCATGTTGTGTTCCTACGGTGAGTCTGGTCTCCAGAGCTCTACTTTGAGGGTTGGGAGGGTTGGCAACGACTAAGTGATACCCCTGTATAGCGTCTATAGGCTACGGTGATGCTTACCATCAGGCGGGCCGTATGCTTGTTTGCCACCTTTGTGGCAAAAAAAAAATATAAACATCGTTATAGCGGCATAAATATATGTGCAAAATATAATTCTGTAATTTCAGTCCTCAATACGTAAATTTTACAAGCTGAGATACCGTTATGACAGTAAATATCCCTCCCGAATACAAACAGTTCCTTAACCACAGTAATCAAACCGAAATTCATACAAATCTACATTCCGTCTTGGCTTTATGGTTCTCGTTGTTAGAGTATCAAGAATATGAGGTGCCTTATATGACTACCAAACATTTCGTTTATAAATAAATAATTTAAAAATAAATTACATAACAGATATAAAAATTTTATAGCTTTATAAAAGGTAATGTATTTTTATATTGAAGTTACTATGGTAGTCTAAACCGCGTAACTTTGTTTCTCTTCGTTTGTGTAAAATCAAATACAAAAAATGTCTCGTCAACATCATAATGTGAGCCGCTGTGCCAAATTATAAAGGGTTTGTTTTGGGCGTTGACCAGTCTGTCAGGTCAGGACTAATAATAATATTTTTGTATTAAGATCTTTAAAACATAATTTTATATAATAATGCAATGGAAATGATATTCAAATTACTTTTAATAGTATAAAAATAAATAGTTTCCACTGTCTGTTCGTTTACTTTTAAACTCAACGGATTTTAATGTAGTCCGGCAATAGATTAGAGTAATTCAGGTATGTAAAATATGAAAAATATTTATATGTATAGGATTTTTGAAAATTTCCACGGGAAAACTAGATACATGAAAACAAAAGTTCCTGTGTTTTGTTTACATTTTCACACATTACCAACATTACACTAAAAACATCTATCAACAATATAGTGTATTGTATATACCTTTCATATAACAAATAGTAACCCCTAACCCAACTCTGATCAATAGGCTTATGATACAAGATTTTGCGTCTCTTTTACGTTGTTTACTCTAAGACTTCCCACATCTTGTTTATTTTCATTTACGGCCTAATAAAACGACGCATATTATTCCGTACGGGTGTTATGTGTATTATACAAATTTTACGCAATCTGTTATCTCAGCGGTACATCCTTGTTTTGAGTAAAATTTATTTTACAGTTTTAAACATACTTAAATCAGTTCTCTTAAGTATAGTTTATTCTTCTTCTTTTGGTCTTATTGACGTAATTTTATGTCAACTCTGAGACAGCTGGTGTGGTTTGGCTTTCTGATGGTCTGACGTGGTCTAGTCAATGGACAAAAGACGGGACCGACGGTTTATTGTACCCTCCAAAGCCCAAGGTTATCGTGTCCTAAACTCCCAAGAGTTCATTTAGTTTTGAAATACTCAAAAACATCAAGAAACTATAATATGTTTTCCAACCCCACGAAAAGTGGGGTTATAATAAATAGGTAAGAGTATACGTGTTTACAGTATTTAATTAGTTTCTCTTTGATTGCATTAATGCAGTAAAAAACAAGTAATAGTAAGTTACTTTGAAGGTATAAAATTAGCTTCTTCAACACAGACTTGTGTAAAGTAAAAACACTAATTAGTGCTAACTTAATTAAGGTTTAACCAAAGTGAAAAAAAAAACGCGACTTTTAACTGAAAATTAGTGAGGAGAGGAATAATGTAAAACCACTACCTGTTTTAAAATTTGAGGGCAAAATTAATGAAATATTCTCTATGTAGCTACTGGCTTTTTCGCCTATTGGACTTACAAATTACTTATTTTTATCCACCCAAAAACTTAACTGAGATATTTTTGTTAATTATGGAGTACAAAACTATTCCCATTCAAGTAAAATCTTAATATGCGTTTTGTCAAAACTAGTTGAAAGTCACAGCGTTTTATAACCTTTTCCTATGTCAGATTGAAAAGGTCACACATGCATTGTATTTTAACCTATGGAAGTAAACTACGAATCAATACTTCCGTCAATCACGAACAATCATCGATAGAGAATTGAGATCGTTGGTTTTGGCCGTAAGAGACAAGATCCGAAACGAATAAAGACTTTAAAATACTTGTATATTCAAATAGCTTTGAAATTCAAATAGATCAGTCAAAATTTGTTATTGAATCAATATTGTCTGTGAACAACACGGAACAATTATTCAATACATTCATAATTATAAGGTATTATGCTGAGACACGTTGCCGGCTTTGTCAAAATGTAAGGATTTACGTTAAATATATTATATAATAAGGATTATGTCTGTCTTTATATAATCCTATAATGAAACTGAATCCTTACATACTGTAAATTGGTTCAAGAGTTTCTTGAGATGTTCGTTAATTTAATTTATGCGTGAACGAACATGTTTTATTACTTAATGGTAAATGGATATGAAAAAGTAAAGTATGCCTGTAAGTATGTCATGTAAATTAACTAAATTGAATAAAAATGTAAAAAGTGTAAAGTTTGTTATTGTTTATAATGTATAAAGTTTGGACATTTAGAACATCAATAAATCATTGGCTTTTCTTTTCTTTTTCTTTTTAGAAATTATTATTATGATGTTTCAATACAGGGCAACGGCCTCCCCCTGTTTCATAAATTTCTCGAGAAAGCCAACTCAGTTGTCAGTGTTCAGAAATTATTTTTTTTCTTTTCAAATAAAAAATGTAGCCACACGATCAACCCACATCAAAATCCGTGATTGTGATTATTAAAAAGTTACTGGTTCTGGCTTTCTTTCCTAGAGAAGTTTGATAATTATGCATGATTTTTCGTTTATTTGTCTCGCAAATAAGTTAACTGGAGCTCATTACGAACCAGTCAAACCAGCCCTTAGTAAATATAGAAGTCTTTAAATACGTTTCTCTCGTTCCCAAAAGACACTGCCCGCTTTATTTACCTCTACCAATATATATGTGCATGAATAAACTGTTATTACACATTGGTATTCATAAAATCATATGCTTACGGAAATAAAACAAAATCTCTAAGGAGCTAAGTCATATATTTTCGAGCGAGTATACCATATTTTCATTTTCAGAGCGGTGACAGCTCGGTGAATAAAGATACAGCTTATTTAACGAATTGGTCGCTGTTCGGAATTGGTCGCTGTTCGACTACGTAGGTACTGTCGACGCAAGAACAGCGACCAATTCTTTTTAACTGAGTGATGTTTGGTTTAAATACTGGTGTGTACATCAAATCAATATGTCCATACCAGTGCACTATCAATTTCGCACGGCACTCATGTTCGTATTGCATTTTAAATTTAAATTTGATTTCAATCATCACATTGTGTCACTGCGGACACACAATTTTTTCATCAGCATGCTACGGAGTCTCCTGACGTTGTTTCATCAATGTTGTTTTTTGTTGTATTTGTATATTTTTGTATTCTTTTTTTATGTAATGTGTGCTAATATTGATGCAAATAAATAATCTATCCAATCTTTCTTATTTTATCTTGTGCCGCTGTGCCGTAAGAACTAGTTTTAGAGCTATATGGCAGTGCACCCTTTTGGCGATTTAAAATCGGCATATAGCTCCATACTGAATCCCGGAACGATCAAACTATCGGCCGATTAAAAAATCACAAGTGGGTGCATGTATTTATATTTGCTATATTTCATTCTGATTCACATGAGTTTATATGAATTGAAACAAAACAAAGTGCAATGCTTATTTATTATGCTTCTCAAAGTATATAGTTTCCATTCCCTATAGAGTCTTGCGGTAAAAGGTATTAAGCTCGATGGGCGGATGCTAACAAGAATATTGAAGTGGTATGGGTACTAAAAGCCTTGGTATACATGTGTACACTAAGATATTGTATAACAATCTTGTTAGAATCTATGAAATATTACGCAGAGAATACAACATAGGACAGAGTTATGATTTTCTTTTTATAATTTTTACGGTTCATCTAACCACTCTATTTCGAAAATATTATTATGGAAAAATAAATAAAAAGTACCTGCCTGCCTAGCTTAGTTGGATATAGTAGCAGGTAGTGCCACACTGAGATGTCCACGCTGATATATAAAAAAAAAAACTCCAATACAAACCTTCGTGGTAACTCAGTTGGAAGAACACTCATGGGGATTTGCGGGGCGTTGACCTTTTTCATTATTCAATATTTTCGAAGTAACACAGAGTTTTTAAGTCATTATAGTTCTGTTCTAAATGATGGCCCATGGCAATGAATCACTATAATGAGCCATCACACTTCTCATCGCTGTCAACGTGTCATCGCCAAGCCATCATACGCAGCTACGCACTCGTTCATGTAATAATGAGCGACAGAAACATGCGCTTTTTGCACCAGTCGCATTATAATTCTTCTTCTTCTCTTCATGTGTTTTTCGAAAGCTGGTGTTAGTATTTACAAACCACCTAACGGTCACTAACTTGGCTTTATGATAACAATACCAGAATTGGCGGAAAGTAAAGCCATTCACTGATCTATTAATAAGTAAAGTAGCCGTAGTTTTGGATTCGGTAAAAATATTTATGCCAATATTAGTTGCTATTTTTAACATACGGTAGTTCATATAAGGCTTCCGAATCCCAGCCTACACGTGTAAGTATCACCCTTAACAGCCAACATAATTCGATATAGGTTTGAGTCCGGTCACGCGATATCATAGGGATCACGTTCTTTATTTACTTTTGCTGACTGACTATCGAAATACTGTAACTCATGACGACGGAATATCAATGTGATTGTATCACCTGAGTAACGTTTTGTTGTTCCCTCAAACTCATGTTAGACAATGTTCTATACTTTGATTTTCGTACCAATGTTATTTTCATGAGAAAAATGATATCGGGTTTTTCAAACGGAGCATTAAAAAGTTTCTCAGGCCGACAAGGTGAGACTGCTCGGTGAATGCGTTTCTTGTCCGTAGTGCTGATGGGTTTCACTTCTGGGGCCCAATTCTGCTAAATACAAATGCACCAATAGAATGTCCATAGTGTGTTACTTGAATAGTTTTTGACATTTGGTACTTTATTTGATATTTGTTTAATAGAAGGAAACATTACGAATGTTTGACTTTTTATTTTTATTTCTTTGGTTTTGTTTATTAGTTTAATTTATTGTTTATCAAAATTAAAATTAAAACCCTCTAAGTAGTGTTAATATAAACGTACTTGGTTATGTACTTGCCATCTAACAATAAGTACTACTATTTATGTATTATCCTTTTCGAGGAGGGGGTCCTGTTGCCCTGAGATACAGGCCTCGGCTTTGTTCAGGCTCCAGTCTCTCCCTGTCTAATAACTGTTTTATATGTCTTGTTAAATTACCACCTAAGCATAGGCTTATTATTTTCTCTCCACAATCATAGGATTGTGGAGAGAAAATAAACGTTTTATTATTATTATTATTATATTTGTTTAAGTCCGAGGCCATTTCATCGACACACTATCGAACGACTATTGATCTTTTCGGTTACTATTTTATTGATCTAATCGCTTTTAAGTGAGAGATACTTCTCTCACTTAAAAGCGATTTAACTGAAATAGGTAGTTCATGGTAGATTTTAACTGTCGACCATTATGTTAATATTCCACTGACACTTTATAGTCAATACATTGAGATACTAGTTAACTTTTAGCAGAATACCAAATTTGGCATTGAGGAAATATAATGACATTATTAGATGGTCATGGTATGGAGTCAACATGTTTTAGCCAAATAAAAAAATGTTAATCCAAGAACATTAAAATAAAACTTTAATACGTCCATATACTGTGTGTATCAAAATATAAATTATAATTTCGTGAAATGAGACATTGCATTTAATTCAACGCCTTGGTAATAAGTGACTGTTAGCGAGTTCCGTCTTGTGAGAACTCGCTTAAGGTGTCACACTTCACATAAAAGTTGGTACAAAAATCGAAGTTCGTACGACGCTCTGTAGTTATTTTGTGATACTGCACGATATAAAGAAAACTTTATTAAATTGCTATTCGAATCACACCCCTATTCGTTTACTGCTTCCGCGATAGGAATTTATTTCATATTTTTAACTGGATGCCTCTGCGTAATAATTCTTTATAAATAAAAGCTCTTTTATTATATTTTACCTTATCGTCTAAAATTATACAATACAATCATTTATCGAAATGAAATGAACCTTCACATGTACATACTCGTAAATATATCTCGACTGAGTGCGTATGTAAGAGTATTTTTACATTCAAATACGAGCGCGTTAGAATTTAGGATGGAAAAGTTAAAACGCCACATAGTAGTCACTTAATCAATAGGCGCTAAGCTTTAAAAATTGATACCAAACTCAAAGCCTAAGCATTTATTCAGAGACCAGACCCTAACCTACCTTTTTTAGTCGAAGTGTACAAATAATATTTGGATAAGTAGATCTACTCTATAAGCACCACCAATTCGTAAATAAAACAAAAATGTTGAAAGGACAATGTCCTATATCTTCTATATCACATCAGGTACATTGCTCTATTGCAAATTTTGTACAATGTCAAATTAACATTACATAATAGATGTTCATAAATAATACATTAATGGCAAATGTATGCGTCTCCATACCTCATATCCGAGCGTCAGACAGAATCATATTATATGCCTAAAGTCCGTCACACACGATGGACGTAACATAACACAATATTTTTGGAGTGCCAGTGCATTTATCAGTTAGTAGTAGCAGTAGTGATTTAGACGACCTGCGTGGCGTAATGGGTAATGGTTACCACGCTAGACCGCCACCCAGGAGGTCCCGGGTTTGAATCCCAGTCTGGTCATGATGGAAAAAGAACTTTTTCTGATTGGCTTCGGGTCTTGGATGTTTATCTATATACGTATTTGTTATAAAAATATGGTATTGTTGAGTTAGTATCCCATAACACAAGTTTCGAACTTACTTTGGGGCTAGCTCAATCTGTGTGAATTGTCTCTGTATATTTATTTATTTATTATAATTAGTTGTGTATTAACTTTAGGGAGAATTTCAAGTCCAACGTGGATGCCACATCCACGGGTCTTCTTAGATGGTCTACTGCTCATCCACTACCAAGCATTGGACAAGAGTAGTGGATTTTTACGTCTTAATGACTTCTTCTGGGATATAAGGAACATGGAAGGGGTTAGGGAGGCCTTTCCCAAGCAGTGGGACAGTTTAGCCTGGCAATGAAAATAATTATGTAAGTGATAGATGAACAATACTATTTTCATATAGATATTTCCAGCTGTAGCAGTGTGTATTGTATAACGGATCATT
The DNA here is from genome assembly GCA_905163395.2 of Endotricha flammealis. Taxonomy (NCBI): domain Eukaryota; kingdom Metazoa; phylum Arthropoda; class Insecta; order Lepidoptera; family Pyralidae; genus Endotricha; species Endotricha flammealis. The sequence continues at coordinate 11,837,034 of LR990860.1, forward strand.
ATTTCTCTTAGGTTATTAAAACATCGAATAATTTTATTATTGTGGCGATCACGTGATATTTGGTATTATAGCATTATCACTATGTACTTTACAAACAACATTTTAGTTGTCGCATTTGTATTTGATTTCCATTTCTAACTACGTCACAAATTATTAACATGTTGAATTTTAACCAAAATTTACATTCATTTGTAATTAAAGCTTCACAATTCCAATGCTATTTTATTCCATAGCGGAGATCTCGAGGGTGAAGTGCGCATACCTTCCATGTATATCCTCACAAGAAACGCTAAAAGAAAAATGTGTGAACACGATTATCGCATAATCTTGAGTGGTTTATGAGGAGTTTGTAAATAAATAAACAAGAACGATAGACGGAAAACAAAACGTTTAAAGTTATTCTGGTCTCTCTCTTCGTTGACTTCATTTCTGAAGGTGTCCTTGAAAGGTGCCTATTGCCTCTCTTACGATAATTCTCCATTTCGCACGGTCTTCAGTCTCTCGGAGGGCAGCTGCAATCGTGACGGTAATTACTTGATCCGACCATCGACTAGGTGGTCTTCCTCGTGGTCTTCTCCTCTCTATCCAGCTCAGAGTGTCGACAAGCAATATATGACGACCTCCGTGGCGTAATGGTTACCACGCCAGACCGCCACCCAGGAAGGAGGTCCCGGGTTCGAATCCCGGTCGGGTCATGATGAAAAACGAACTTTTTCTGATTGACCTCGGGTCTTGGATGTTTATCTTTATATGTATTTGTTATAAAATATAATATCGTTGAGTTAGTATCCCATAACACAAGTTTCGAACTTACTTTGGGGCTAGCTCAATCTGTGTGAATTGTCCCTATATATTTATTTATTTATTTAATATGACCGAAGTAACTCTGATAGTAGATTGTCGAGATTTTTTATCGGGATAATGTATTTGTTCGTGCGGTTTATTTTTCTGGTATTTAATAACAACCTTAATACTATACTAAAAAATATTATATCAACATCTCATACCATGTCAAAGGGCAAAAATCCCAATCATGTCGTTGGGACGCGACACGATATCCGACACCATGCTATAATCCTCTTACCATAATACGAGATAGAAGCCTTTTATATACGCGCTGCAGAGAACTCTACATCGTGCATATTATTATGAGGAAAAATTTATGACCAGAACAAAAAAAATCATTCTTAGACATTTAGACTATTTTACAAATACAAATACAAATAACTTTATTCTGCTAAAAAAGTGATGGATACAGATATTTGAAAATGTCATAAGTTTCACACATTTAACCAGACTCTGGCATGCAAAATATATCAAATTCAATAGGTAGTAGAAAATTTATAAAATAAAAAATTAATTCACATTAAATTATGAAATATTAATGACAAGTATACAGAATTAATATGATTTAAAATAATTAAAATATTCATCAATGGAGTAGAAACAATTGTGTATTAGCCAGTTTTTCAGCTTCGCTATAAAGGCATTCAAAGACAGAGACTTTATATCCTCGCCCAGTCTGTTATATATCCTAACAGCCATTTGATAGCTATTGTTGCTAAAAACCGATGTGGTCATTGGGAGCATGTTGAGTCTGTTTGGATTCCTAAAACTGTACCCCACGTTTTCCTGCCGCTTTGTAAACAATGTATGATGGTTCTTAACGAATACACAAGTTTCAAAAATGTATACGCAAGGAACTGTCAAAATTTTTAACTCCACAAACAAAGGTCTGCATGATGTTTGTTGATCAACATTACATATGGCCCTGATGCATTGTTTCTGCGCTTTGAGAGCGCGATCTATATGACAGGAGTTTCCCCATAGAAGTACGCCATATCGAAGTGTAGAACCTATATACCCATGATACGCTTGAATGGCGACTTTTTTACTACTGATATTAGTTAATCGCCAAAGTGCATATGAGAACGCATTAATTTTCTTACAGATAGTATCAATTTGAGCATCCCATGTTATTTTATGTGTTATGTTATTACACATGTTATTACTTATTGTCCAATATTATTCCCAAAAACTTAGTTCGCTCAGATTCTTGAATTTTTTCATTCTCATACATTACATTCAAATTAAATTTTTTGCCATTTTTATTCATAAATTGTACGTATGTTGTCTTTGATATTGTTAACTTTTAGGTTATTTTCATTTAGCCAGTTTATTATATCAACTATAGTTTTATTTATTTCCGTGTTATAATTTGAAATGTCAATGCATGGTACGACTACAGACACATCGTCGGCAAAAAGTGTGCAATCATAATTAGTGGCATCTGGCAAATCATTGATATACAGCAGAAACAACAATGGGCCCAAAATGCTTCCTTGAGTAACTCCTATTTTGTTTAGTTCCAACGATGATCTGAATGGAACGAGTTCATATTATTTAATTGGGCGATTTCTACATACTGTGTCCTATTACACAAGTAGCCCTTAATCCACTTATGGGCTACACCTCTTATGCCATACATATCACATTTGCAAAGTAGTATATTCTGATCGACCAAATCAAAAGCTGTACTCATATCGAAAAATAAGTTTTTTTGTTGTTGTTTTAGACACGATGATTTTAGTATTTCAATTTAGACTTTTCTCCACGTCCTGCGCGGTGCCATGGCGGTGCGATAGTCGTCCGTTTAGTTCGGGATTTGTGCGAAGACAACGTTGTCGTACCTACATGTGTGGTGCCGACTTGCGACCGCCTAGCCTATGCCTATAGAGAGTACCGATAGTATGGCAATTGAAAAAAGACCTATTTTAACTGAGTTTCTTTCGGAACTTCTCTTTCTCAATGGTCATTCTAAAATGCTGATATATCAATTTTTTATTTATTATATATATTTTTGATTCGAAGCGTACATATTCGACTCGCTTCGTTGTTATCTTCAGTGTGTTGTACGCTTTAGGTTTACCTTAAAAATATCATAGTGCAAATTCAGAGCTTGACCACGTAACCGCATTTTATCTGATAGGTACTTTGGATACTCATTATAACGTTCAGACACGTATTTTTTATGCTTATGCAAATGTCTGAAAATGATGGATTACCGGATTTTTTTTGATAATCTTTATGAATAGAGGTACGCTCATTTGTAAAAATAATTTGTAGAAGAGCTCGAAATTGTTTGTATTAAGTATGGAAATTAATCTCTAGAGTGCTTAGTATGAGTTATTCACCTCAGATTTGATTACGAGCGCGTTAGAATTTTGTATAAGAAACCAGAGCATTTTTGGTGAATGATATTATAGTTAAAATTATCAATTTTATTTTATTAAAACTTCTTTTATTGAATGAGATTCACGAGTATTAGAATGCGTGAGAATTTCGAAAAACCCGACTCCAAGACCTGAGGGCGGAGGGCTAACTAGAAAAAACACACTACAGCCTCATTTGCACATACACAGTACATAGTGTACTTCAAATTATTAATTTAACTCGTTATTAAGGTCACTAAGACTCTTGTGAACGTCTTTTAAATTGAGATATCGCATCGATTCCGGAACCCTAAAAATACGGAACAGAATCTACTCAGGAAGAGGCGAATTCATAAAGTTTTGAAGAAATTACCCCTCACATTTCTCTTCGCGAAAATACCGATACAGTTGTAAACAGAAATGCCTTTTTAATAAAAACCGAAATATTCCCCTCAATCCCGGAATGAATCACATCAAATTGAAATAGGTAGGATACGGGCCAATATATAAACATAAAATAGATAGGGGAAACGATCTCAATTTTTTAACTCGTAATGGTTATTTCGGATGATCAAAGTGGCTGTAAACCCTTGAAATGTAGGCAATTTGTTATCACTCAATACTTGATTCTTAGATTTGATAAAATAAACGTCAAATATATATTTTTTTGCGTTAAACTCGACAACAATTATTCTCCCAAGTTCTCCCATATTTACTCGTCATCTTTATTCAATGAGTGTAACGTGAATAATAATTTGAACACAGACAGTAGGTAATGTTATTAATTTTTAAACAAAGTTAGCTGTAATAAATTCCCAACGATTTATTTTACAATGAAATAGTCCATTAATAGCCCACAGAGCCCCCGCTTCTTTTGCCATCTCTCTGAATTAAATACCAGGTATCAATTTGCTGTCCTTCACGTTTTCTAAAGAGGTAAGTAAATACCGTTCCTAAATTTTATATCTTTTATAAGGCCTCCGAATATAAAACACTTTGTACAATTTCTAGTAAAGTTACTCTAACAATCAACTCGCTAAACAGTTAATAATTTTCTGCAAATTCCTACAAATTCGAGCCTCAAGTTGCCAAGGACTTTGCAAAACGGCATTGTGATACGGTGAGCAAGCCCTTCACAACACTAAGTTCCACAACTTCGGCACTAAAACTCACAACTTTAAACCTACTTTATTCCAGGAACTATTCGGTTTGTGTAACAATGGTTGTTCTGAGTTCTGACTGGAGAAAGTTCGAATAAATGGGCATCCGTAGGTATTAAATGATGGGGAAACGCGAGCGAATTCTGTTCTCTTGTTATGCTAATACCGGCCCCCGGAGATGACAAATTGTGATGCATCTAAAAATCCCGGGCAGGCCTTGACGAATGTGACTGTGAAATAAAGTTGTATTTACATTTATGCGGCCTCCCGAGGGATGCGGTCTTTTTATATTATTGTCGGAATGGCCGCTCTGAAAGTTTAGCTGGGAATGTTTATAGATTTAGGTCTTATTTGTTATTGAACTCATAAACTTTTTTGTGTATAACCTTGTACAATTTTTAAAACCATTACACATCTGAAATAGCATGAACATCGCCCTAAGTGTCTCGTGGAGGCAAAACGCACATGGTGCTCATAATGTACATGTCAAAACCTCAAAGAGGTATTACTTTACACATTTTGATATTAAGGTCTGCAATACAAGGTTTAAATCGGTTTGGAAACGAGATTTAAAACAGTATAGACAAGTGGATTCATGTCAATTACGCTTGGCCTTAAAACGTCCTTGGTAGCAGTGCATGCGTTTCACTTATCAGCTACACTCTATAAGCCTGTGGCTTTTCTTTCAAACTGGGTTTAAAACCTCAAAGAAAAAAAAACATTTTCTTTTATTCAAATAGGCTTATCACAAGCTATTTTGTCTTTTCTTAAGCTAAAAATAAACAAGAAAAAAATTATGACAAGACCAGCGACTTTTTCATGATTAACAATCTCTAGATGTTCGGGTTATGGGGACCCAAATATTTTGAAATCGAGTCACGTGTTTAGTTAATTTTGTGAAAAGTCAAAGTAAAGACTTGGCCCAGCAAACGCGGCTCATTTACACGGCCCAAACAAACTTGTTTTGTTGTTTTACCTTCACACAATGATGAGGCTCTTAGAGGCATTTGTCGCTCGGAAGTTTTGTTTTGCATACAACAAATAATAATATATCTTTTTAATGTTTCAAGTAATTATTCTCTGGTACGGTGCGATAATGTCTACATTTTTCTTTATTATCTCAGTTCACAATATCATTATAAGTCACGAAGTTTTAATAACTGTTCTTTGCACCCTTTCAGGTATTATCGTCACAGCGGACATTCAAATGAAATTGTGTTTTTGTCACGATTCACAATTCATTGCGGATTTTCCATCATTCTACGTTTAGATCTTACCTACTAAACGTTCGATTTAACGCAAAATGCAGTGCCAAGAGGAACAATGTGCACAAAGTCTATGGAAATGAATGATCCACAGTTGTCATTGCGAGATAATGGTCAAAATTATTACAGCTTAATACCAGCGCAATTTCATTCACCTGTATCGCAGCTTACAGTGGGAATCTAGAAATAGAACAATCGACAGTAAAAAATCAGTTACGATGGGCGTGACACACGGTGAGTAGCAAAACATTTTGAAGTTAATGGCATATCATAAAGTTAATGATAGCTTTTGACTTAATGTGGAATTATGATTGACCCGTCGCGCGCGTACGAAGCCAGTTACGAACAAATTTTAATGTGTTCTACGGTTAGATCACTTCGCGCGCAAAGGATTGAAATAGATTTCCGTAATCGGTTGATAGTTATTTTTATGACTAAAGTATCTAAATTAAATAAAGAGAAAAAGCTTTCTATGTCAAAGGATGATGAAAATGGTGATAAACAGTAATCATGTCTTTAATTTAGAGTAAAGAAATACAGAAATTTTTAAAGTGTAAATGGATAGCCAATTTCTAAGCTCTAAAGAGCAACCAAAAGGAGTCTCGAGGCTGTCTAGTGTTTAGGACTTACTGTGGTAATAAGTAATACAATAGAAAATACTTTATTGTACCAAAACAATAATATATTAATATTATACAATAAACTTAGGTAATACACGATACAATAGGCGGTCATATAGGTACCTACTAAGCGATTTCTTCCAGACAACCTAAAAGATATGGACAAGAGTAATATACTATCATTCGATAGACAATCACAAGCGTACTTCACAAAATATTAAGGTAGCCCGCATATTTACTTTGTAACAAACGATAATGGCAGAAAAGTAATGCTGTAATATAGATGTTGATCAAAGTTCTCTCCTTCACAGGCTTTGACTTCAAAAACAGAGGGGAACATTCCCACATGATTTACAACAGGGTCGAGAATCCCATAATTAAGTGTTGATTATACAGCTTTGTTCTCATTCATTAGCGGTAACAACGGCACGTGAAATTAGCGTTTAATGCCTTTACGGTGTAGTTGGTAATAGGATATTTTTGTCGAAATGACAATTTAATTAATTCAAAGGTATACATAAAATAGGCGAATTAGAATATTTATTTCTTTGCTACGTTTTCGTGACCGCAATTACGAGGGTTAGCCTTAAGATTATCTTGAACATTTCAGGTTTAGTCGGCAACAAAAATAGATTATTTTTACAGACCCATACAATCAACATGGTTTTTATGCTAAAATCGTTAAGAAATTTAGAAATATGAAAACTATATAAAACTTGATTCATACCTATGACCTCTTTCATTTGTTAATTGTAATTGAAGTCATTTATAAGGTAGATTCTTTTCATGTGCTTCCCTCAATCGGCGTCAACTGGTTTAACAGCAACACTCACGACCACCAGCGCTAACCTATCTTATTTTCTGAAGAATGAAATAATTTTTTAAGCCCATCAAAACACCCGCTTGCATGTTCGTTGTTTAACTTTTGATGATTACATTACACTATGAACCAATAATTCCCATGGGCACGTGTAAGACAGGCTGTGCGAATAAAAGCGCGTGTATAGGTATAATTTAAAATGGCCGCGGGAGAAAAACTTGCCGCCATATATTTCCGTCAGTGGCAGACGTTCACAAAAATGAGTCAATCTTAACTTATATAATGCTGAAAGGTTGATTTGACACTTCCAAAACTTATATTCGCCGAGTAATAAAATACTTTACGAGCTCACTGGCAACTCTGAATAACTAGATTTCCAATAAAAGTAACGGTGAAATATTATTCGAGGAAAAAAATAAAATTTTACCCAATGTCATTAAGTTGGTAATAATAAAAATGTTATCGTAACTTAGCATAAGGAAACTTACCTTCATATTTTCAGAACCCATTGGCTTTGTTTATTAAATCTGAAACAATAAAGCCATTTTATAAAAAAATAAACTAGCAATATTATTTTATTAAGATCGTAGCCAAATAGCATTGGCCTCGGCCATGTTGTGTTCCTACGGGGAGTAAGGTCTCCAGAAGTCCAGAGCTCCACTTGGGGGGGTTGGGAGGGTTGGCAAGGCGTGAGTGATACCCCCGGTATTGCAAGCGTCTATAGGCTACGGTGACGGCTTACCATCACGATACTATCACATAAAAATCGCATGACGGCACACGACGTGTTAATCAAATATTTTAAACTTGATTTGAAAAACCATGTGGTTTTCTCCGTTTGAGTTTTTCAAGTTTTAGTTATTATTGCATCCAGTAAATTTTTATATTTTATTGTCACAAAAGCTTTTACTCACTTTTTTTTACATGTATGTGAATGTATTACAAACTTTTCTTACATGTATGTGAATGTATTAAGTGCTAACATTTTTTTTGTTGAAACAGATTAAACAATTTGTGCCTACTTACAGTTAATTTGCTCTCTTTGATCGGATATTACTGAACACTTTAACCTTAAAGCAGTAATGGTTCAGTATTAAAATCTACGCAGGATATTGAGGGAGAAAATTGAAAAAAAAAACGCTGATAAAAATAAAAAAGACGTCAATTTCTAAATTTTAGGGTAGGTTATTAAATTCGGAGGCATAACGGGGCAATATTGGAAACTCATTAATAACGTTACAGGCTGCCTCTAATTTCATCGTGACTTGGGCATATTTTCTAAATGGATCAATTTGGAGGATATTATCGCTGAAAAAAAAAAATATTTTCATTATATATTTTTTATGACGTATCACGCCAATTGTGGGTTTGCGCAATTATGTGGATTATGTACGGATTTTGATAAGGGTGTGCATTAAATTTATTTTTGTAAGCGTCGGACGACACGGCGGGCGTACCCACTGGTAGATAACAACCAATGATAGAGGTGAGCAGGGTAGAAATCTAAAAACAAAGATTTTTCTACTAATAATGTAAGCATCGTTAGGAAACTTTGTAATTACATAGTACATTATGATTACTATTGATAAATAAAAATTAGAGTAAAGTAACCTTAACGCAATATTTTTAAAACTTTTCATTAGCTAACTCAAATCTTTTTTTTTTTAATAGGCATATTACAAGCAATAATATTCATACTTATTAGAACTTGTTTTATCGATTTATGCACAACCGTGTATATAATATTTATTGTTTCTAATTACACCTTTTCTAGCTTGACCAAGAATCTGTCACATAATGTCACGGACTGAAGCAGCATTATGTAAAACATACACGAAAATGTTTTACTGTAAGTTTTTAAATATACTTCAACAGAAGAGGTTAAAAACGAAGCTTCAATTACGGTGGAGTATCAAGCTGTCTCCAATTACTTTCTATAAACTCTTTTATTAACTCTAGAATATACTATTCCGGTATATTTGCCTTTTGACTTGTTTGGGAAATAAATAATTCAATAGTAAAGTCACGTAAGAATTCAGCAAAAGTTCTATGATCTAATTTATAAATTCACATCACGTTTCCTATCGATCTTTTGCAATTGTCTTGAGGAATGATAAATACGAAGTAATACTAACTTATACGTTAAGTATTAGTAATAAAAGGCATCTGAATTTGTTTAAGAACATTGAATCACATTTCTAATCTAAATTTATTATTAGACAAAGTAAGCCCAATGTTTCCTACACATTAGTTTTACATTGGTTCATAATCATACCTGAGAGTAAATTCTCACAATAAAAGCAATTTCAATAATGTTTCAACCTTAAATGCTATCTTATTTTGTATGAGCGAGATAGCGTGTAACATCAAAACTTGATTTTGTAAATTTTAGTTAAGAGAATTCCTGTAGTTTGAAATAAAAAAATGGGAATTACAAAAAAAGAAACATACAAATTCGGAAATATTTCGTTCACATAAAAACAATATGAATCAGTTACTATAGCATTTTCGTAAATAATAAAAAGATGTAAATATTAAAAGATGAATATTGCAATATGGTATTTCAAGTATAAAAATATTAAATTAAAACGAAATAAAAATAAGATAACAACGTACGAATTCAAAAGGGTTATCTGTTTTAAATCTCTTAATTACAAACGAACGTGCCAGTAACAGAAACGTGAATTCTGACGTTTACGTAATGTACCTGACTTGTTTTGTAAGGAAAAAAATATTTACATTTAAATTAAAACATAGGTAGATTACCTAGATTACCTAATCTTTTGTCGTGTATCCTTTTTCGTTCGACTGTAGATCAACTTCTAACCCGAGATGACACAGCGCACCAAAGCCGGCGACCCGCCGACACAACCCGGCGGCCTATGTCGAAACAAGCATGTCGGCAACCTCGCCCGCGCATATTGCCAGCCGACAAGTCGGCGGCTTGCCGGCGGGTTGTATACGCAAGCGCTCAGTTGCCCGGCGACATATGAGCTATAGTGACGGGTAGTATTTTTGTTTTTGCGACAGTTGCTGATGTCGAACTGCCGACATAGTTTTCCGACTTGCAATAAGTGAAGCCGCCAACCTAGCCGACAAAAAGTTGCCGACATATGTCGGCGGGTCGGCGGCTTTGGTGTGTAGTGCGCTTTACATTGGTTTGATATAGACATTTAAAACAGTGCAGGCAGTGACAACACATTTATGCCGCTGATTGTAAATAAATAAATAAATATTCTTGCATATACAGACGAGCGGCATAATTTAACGGCAGATACAACGGTTGCCATGCCACCTATGATATCGGCGTGAGCCATTAATGCTTCAACAGTAATATTCGTCATTGTTTATCTATGTGAGAACTTACTAATATAGCATACTAGTTGCTGCCCGCGGTGTTACCCGTAATTTTATGTACAGCAGCGCCATCTATGTCAGATTTTTAATCAAATCCTATGGGTATCGCGTACTTTTCGGGATAAAAAGTACCTCAAATATATCAGCTACCTACATACCAAATATCATAAAAATTGGCGCAGCCATTTGAGCGTGAAGAGGTAACAAACAAACACACAAACTTTCGCCTTCTTAATATTAGTAGGATCATTAGGTGAACTGTCGGATAGTTTGTCCTTCTCAATATACATCCGAGGCATACTGACTTACTACGACTCATGCACGGATGAAACTGTGACACACAATACGCAGTATAAATATAGCACAAAAAATGTTGTCTAGTTTTTAAAAGTTTAATCAGTCTGAAGCAACATTTTGCTGTTTGATAAAAATCGAATAATAAGAAAAACATTGTTATTTCCCCTTTGTCACACGGGTGAAGTTGTGGGTAACAGCTAGTAAAAATAACAGCTAGTAAAAATAATAATTGTCTGTCGAAACGTCGGGTGTAAAAACAAGTAAGTTTAAGTTCAAGCACCGTTATATGGTGTTCAAAATGATAATTCGATAGTTTTAAATAGAGAATTACTATATTTACGAGAAGAATAGATGTCGTTGAGAATCGTGCGTTATATACAAAGAAAGTCAATATATATCTAAATCACACATGGACTTTTCACGATCGCTGAGCACGTAAGCAATAAAAATTGTCATAGCGGTTTCTCAGTCGCAATACACGAACCCGCAAAAAGTATCACATCCCCTCCCTAAGGATATAAAGGGATTAGAAGATTGACCCTCGTTACTTATATCGAACCTTACCTTTATATTTGTCGGGTTATAAAACGCGTACTGTGCAGACAGTCTGTTTATAAGTGCGAAAGTCTTTTTTTATATTTTTATTATTGTCATAATACATATATATTAATTATATATATATATATAGGGACAATTCACACAGATTGAGCCAGCCCCAAAGTAAGTTCGAAACTTGTGTCATGGGATACTAACTCAACGATACTGTATTTTACAAATACATAATAGATAAACATCCAAGACCCCCAATCAGAAAAGTTCGTTTTTCATCATGACCCGACCGGGATTCGAACCCGGGACCTCCTGGGTGGCGGCTGGCGATAAAAATACGTCATAAAAATATTAATATGAATACATAATATCATAATAATTCTATAAAAAAATTAAAATACAATGAGAAAATATTAAGATAAGAAAAATTGTGTCTACCAAAACAGGATTTTGAGATAAAAAGCCAACTGACTTTTTTTGGACCAAACTGAAACCGAACCTTCGTCTCTAGAATATTATGCAATGATATTGGCATTTATGCGGTGTATAGTCGTCGAAAATTGGATTCCTACGGTAGGTACGTCCCTTATTTGTTCGATAACAAAATGAAGACTACTGTTGAAAGCAGTCTTGGAAGCTAACTTCACAAATTTCAAAGCAACATTAGCCCGGGTAAAATAGGCTATCCTACTAATATTATAAAGGCGAAAGTTATGTGTTACTTCTTCGCTCAAATGGCTGGGCTAATATTTATGATATTTGGTAAATAGGTAGCCGATACCTGGGTACTTTTTTTTTTACCGAAATGTACGCGATTTCCGTCAAAAGATTTTTATCAAAAGTCTTATATAGATGGCGCTGCCGTGCATAAATAAATACACGCAAACGAATTTGCTCGAGTTACACTAGTTTTATATATATTTTTTAAATTAGGGATCCTTCTTAAAATCTATATAAAGCCGTGACGAACCGCTAGTATTAATAAATTCCCTATTTTGCGGTAAGAGACTGTTTTTTTTTTAAATCTCATGTTTTTCTTTATTTGGAATTTGAAGAAGTTATACAAAAGCAACATCAATTTACGCTAACTTAGTGTATAAACTTAGAAGCATTGTTGAGTCTTGTGAATCCTCAGGGAGATGATATATTAGTGACAAATGGACCGAGATTAAAGCAAGACGGCATACAAAATGAAGATACAATGGCCCTAGTGTTATATTGCTGTTGGTTTATGGCATCTAAATATACATTATGTTTATGATAATAGTCATTCTTCCACTATATAAAGATTCCACTGATAGATGAATAAAGTTTGTGAAAAGTCTTAGTTATATTTTTTTTAGGTATTTATTTTCGAAAGTAAAGAGCGTAATGGTTACCACGCCAGACCGCCACCCAGGAGGTCCCGGGTTCGATCCCCGGTCGGGTCATGATGAAAAACGAACTTTTTCTGATTGGCCTCGGGTCTTGGATGTTTATCTATATATGTATTTGTTATAAAAAATATAGTATCGTTGAGTTAGTATCCCATAACACAAGTTTCGAACTTACTTTGGGGCTAGCTCAATCTGTATGAATTGTCCCTATATATTTATTTATTTATTTATTTATTAAAGACACGAAAGTATTAAAATTTAAAGAGAAAATAATATTTTAATAACAAAGCAAATTAAAGTTTTGACGACCTCCGTGGCGTAATGGTTACCACGCCAGACCGCCATCCAGGAGGTCCCGGGTTCGATCCCCGGTCGAGTCATGATGAAAAACGAACTTTTTCTGATTGGCCTCGGGTCTTGGATGTTTATCTATATATGTATTTGTTATAAAATATAATATTATTGAGTTAGTATCCCATAACACAAGTTTCGAACTTACTTTGGGGCTAGCTCAATCTGTATGAATTGTCCCTATATATAAAGTATAAAAAAACATTAACATAGCATGTCTATATTATAAAATGGTACCTCCTTGATATAGGGACAAATCAATCAAATTCAGCTAGCCCCAAAGTAAGTTCCAAACTTGTGTTATGGGATACTAACTCAACGATACTATATTTTATAACAAATACATATTAAGATAAACATCCCAGACCCGAGGCCAATCAGAAAAAGTTTGTTTTTCGTCATGACCCGACCGGGATTGGAACCCGGGACGTCCTGGGTGGCGGTCCGACGTAGTAACCATTACGCCACGGAGGTCGTCGAAATAATAGTTGTTATTCTGTCAAGAATAAATTACAAACAAATATTATTTACAAAAATTACTCAAATGAAATTCGTTTAATTATGTTCTGAGGATATGCATAATGAACGTGATGTTCATGTAATTAAAACGTTCATAATTTATGCACAATCTATGAAAACACTGTATTTGCCTTTGTTGGTGGCTTTTTTAACTTTGGGATTTTTATTAAATAAAATAGAAGACTAGATTAAAGAGGAGCGCGATGGCTTCGTTGTGATTAACACGCAAGCCAACGTCGACCCCGCCAGTGTTTTTATGGGATAGTTTAAGGTCTGGAGCAAAATTGATAAATTTTTACAGACGCATCAAAGCCATAGGAATTCTCCAATTTCAGATAGGCCGAAACATTATCAAGCGTAATACATGCCCCGTCCACAAATGAGATGTTATTAGGTTCGAGAGTTGCCAACGAAGTGAAAATACCCGTTGAAATTCCTGAACATTACTGGATTTCCGTCCGGCCACCCATTTAGCGATTTGATTGAACATTACGTACTATAGTTCCGGTATAGATATGTTACGTAGGTGACAATTTAGGATTTAACTACTTTGTGATTCAAATCGAAATTTTCGTTGAAAGAGGCGGTAGGTAATAGTAAAGTTTTCTCATGTAATTCTCAATGTATTAAAACAAAAAGTAATAAAAAATTACATTTTCATTACGTCTAGTATTCGATGAAATTTAGTTAAAATCTGAATAGAGCTACCATCTACACTATCTACACTAATATTATAAAAAGGAAAGATTTGTATTTTGGTGTGTATGTTTGTAATGAATAAACTCAAAAACTACTGGACCAATTTCAAAAATTCTTTCACCGTTGGGAAGGTGCATTACCACCGGGTAACATAATCTTTTTTTTTTTTTTTAAATTAGGGATCCTTGGTGAAACCCGTGCGAAGCTGCGACGGGGCGCTAGTGTAATTTATGTAAATGAATATAATGTTTGGGACGAATCAAAATACGCCTGACCAAAACTTATCGGCAAATTTGAATGTGCACTCTCAGTGCTTCTCGAATGTTCCATGTCATATTTTTTATATTCTTACTTTTTTATTGGTCATTCATCCTACTTTGCTAACGTCGACAGACACGAAATGTACTGTTCTAATTTTAAAATAATTAAACCAAGTTTATTGTAATATTTGAGTTTATTCTTTAAAAAATTCCATCGTGTCCACTACGAGACATATAATATAATATTTCTTTCTGCTGTTGTATGTGTATTATGTGTATTGTAAATAAAGTATATTCTATCAATCTATTTACCTAAAAAAACCCTAATTCTTACTTCGTTTGGGGGTAAGGTCTCTCTGCAGTTGTCTGTACCATATTTAAAATAAGGATTTTTAAATAACCATTATATAATTACTGATCTAATGAGATGAAAGTTTCTTACGCAAGAATTTCTTATGTTTGTGTTAAGATAAAATTGATTATGTAAACTAAAATTGTACTTACACCAATATTGCGATCGATACAAACGAGCTCGAAGACACAGCTAATCTACATTACACTCTAATAGTTAATACTAAGAACAAAATGTAACATTAGTCTACCACAAGACCGCACTTTCAGAAAGTATTAACGCAAAATAAATCTTACGAAGGCATAACAAAGTTTAATTTAGCAAATACATGCAATTTCTTTAGGACATAATTAAAATTATTTACGGTTATTCTAGAATGCTAAAACGTGTTAAATTAATTCTCGCTCGCTCCACAAGTTACGTTTAGTTAATTTATGAGTATTTACATACAATGTACATGGTATTTTGTGGGTGATAGACTGCATGCGCGACACAGAGGGTAATGAGAATGAATATGGATGGGGGAGTAAGCCGAAGAAGAGAATGTACAATTAACCTAGGTACTACTAAGTGCGCTTCTCGCAATTGATACTAAATATGAATTATTTAATTTGACGGTCTTGGCTAATGTCTGTAATGTTGTGAACGACAGCTTAACGTCTTCTGCGAAGTACGGAACGGCTCGAGATCTTTAAACACATCCAAATACTTAATGGATCCATTGTTGGTTAAATTGAGAGAATAAATTACTTTGTGACTCAAATCGAACTAGTTGAAAGATCAGTATTTAAACTAGTTGGTTGCAGTTGGGACCCATCATTGGTTAACTCAAGTTAACCATTCTGTTCGTTTAATTTGGAGACGTGCAATGTCGTTGAATTCCTTTGCTAATTCGCCTTAACAAAGAATGTGGGGTTTTAACAGTCGATAGACAGGTAATCTTGGATGCGTTGCCCACCTATGAAGGAATAAAGAAGGAAAGGAAAAAGAACGTGTATTATCGTATGAAACACAGCGGCATACTATCGCTTTTTCACCGCTATTTCACGACGCTATAGAGGGTGATACTGCTCTGGTCGAACAATCCTATTTACGAGCCGCTACCAGCTAGGTTACTCTGCATAGCAATCGCGATTTTAATTTCAATTCAGTATAAATTCAAATGCAAAATTAACGCCAAATCCTAATTCGTACCCTTGAAGTTTTATACTTTACTAACTATTTGGTTAACATACAATCCGATATCATTTAGTTTAGTATTTAGTTAGCCCTAGTATGGCTGTAAAGAGTACCTAAAATTAATAATCCAATGGCGATCGGGCTGAATTGTCTTCAAGAGGGGGCTGTTCATAGTGGCTAGGTTCTACTACTCGCAATAACTACAGTACTAGTAAAATTCTTAATCTTACTATAGGTATTAGTTATAAGAGCTGACAAATGAGAAACCCTTCAAATGCCTAAATCGCCCTTACAAGTTGGAAAGACAGTACTGATAGAAAGATTAATTAATCTAAATCCATTTGCACGATTGTTGATCTCGTTGGTAACTCGTCTAGAATACCATAGATTACTGAAGCCTTATTGTGTGGATTTGATAAATATTTTGTATAACATGAATCTATAATAATATTATAAAGAGGAAAGATTTGATTGTTTGTTTGTTTGTTTGAATTGAATAGGCTCCGAAACTACTGGACTAATTTAAAAAATTCTTTCACCAGTAGAAAGCTGTAGCTTTTCCCGAAATTCAATGTGATTCCCACGGGAACGGGTACGGAACTTCACGTGGACGAAGTCACGGGCAAAAAAGCTAGTACATTATAAATATTTATAGCGAGTTATATTTGATATATTGATGTTATTATTTTGAAATCTTTGTAAATATTATAAAATTTAAGAGTACGATTAGTTGAACGCGTTTTAATTAAAAAAAATTAGTACTGTATTATTTATTAAGAAAGGCACATGTCACATATCACGGGATAGAGAAAAAAGGATTTTTGCGATAATCCTAGGATGATTACAAATGAGCAGATAACAGGAATCTAGATATTTTCAGGATTATCCCAAAGATATGACAAAAATACCAAAATATTTTGAGTGGTTACTAACTCCTATAATCTATATTTTTATCTACACTTAAACTTATAAGTTACCTTATAAAAAAAAGTGTTCATCTCAAGGATACATTTAGCGGGATTCTTTACAAGCTTCAAGTATTTATAGCCACTACTACAAGAAATTACGATCGTACGAGTACTCTTTATCCCCTCTTAACTCTCGACCGATATAGTTTAAGATAAGAGCGAAATTCAGAGACTGTTCAGTGGTTTGGAAGTTTGATAACAGTTAAATATCAAGTTGGAGCCTTTTATTTGGTGATTTATGGATATTTGAGGCGATTTAAAATAAAGATTTGAATATCGAGGCTAGCCTAGATATATTGGAAGGGCAAGAGTCACTTCGAATCTATAACTTTTAACGCTATCATATGAAAATATACTTTTAAGTTATAAATGAAAACAAAATTCATTTATTTCAGATAATATTGTACTATTTCAGATAATATACATTTTAAACAATATTCAATCATAGTAATCCCATTAATATTTTATAGGTGAAAATTTGTGTGCATGTTTTTTACTTCACACTCAAAAGGCCATTTTTCAAAATTTTGCATCCATTTAGAGTGAGCTACCTACATGGGTAGCTGATACCTTGGATTAACACATTGGGTACTTTTTATTCCGAAAGTACGCGATTCCCGTAGGATTTGATCAAAAGTCTGATAGGAATGGCGAGTTACAAAATAAGTGTCGCTACTCTGCATTAACATAAACGCGGGTAATACCGCGGGCAGAAGCTAGTAAAATAATATAAATGTAATTCAAATAAAATAAAATAATATTACTTATCGAAATTTTACATTTTTTTTTTAAATAGGTTTGTAGGTAGAAAAAAAGTAACAATTCGAAAAACTCATGAAGGTCTACTTGGATAAAAAATTCTGTGTAAATATGAAAACTATTACATATACTTTTTTACACACAACGCCATCTAGTCCCAAACTAAACAACTAAGCTTGTACTATGGGTATGGTTGTTGTATGGGATTGCTGATAAATACATATAAATACTTCTTTTTTGTAAATAAATACACATTATACATAGAAAACACCCAGACCAAGACAAACATACATGTTCATGCACACAAATGTTTGCCTTGCGCAGGATTCGAACCCGCGGCCCTCAGGACAAAGTGACCGTTGCTATAGCCACTCGACCACCAGGCCCGTCAAATATATCCTTAATTGTTTTTATGTATTACATTAATTTATTCACGGATCATTTACTTACTTAGTGATTCTCGCGCCATTTTACCAAGAAGGACTTTCTCTAAAGTCGTCTGCACGTGACCTCTTAAATTTTTTTGGCCTTTTAAAGGCTGAGTCGTAATTACAGGATGCTGTGACAAAAGATCTTACATTTATATATAGGTATTTTTGGGGCTTAAACGTGAATTTAAATGAACCATAATATAATAGACATAAATTATATGAGATGGTTTATTTGAAATGAAAAAAAAACCTTTTTTCAGAGTCAGGACTCATTTACAATTAAGAGCTCATTACGATAGGGCACAGCGGATAATCCGCTCAAAACAGAGCAGCCCATCTGGGGTCTGGGGAAGGACCTTACAGAAGATCGTAGTCAAATAGTACCTATTGGTCTCGGCCATGTCGTGTTCCTACGGTGAGTAAGGTCCCCAGAGATCCACTTTGGTTGGGAGGGTTGGCAACGCGTGAGTAATACCCCTGGTGTTGCAAGCGTCAGGTTACGGTGATGCCTACCATCAGGCGGGCCGTATGCTTGTTTGCCAACTTTGTGGCATAAAAAAAACAATACTGTCTTGTGTTAGAGTCAAAAAGCATTCATAATTTTATGCTGTTATTTATAAAGTTTTTGTCAGCTACAAATTGTATTTTATCAGCAAAAAAAATAATTGAGCAACCTTAAGTAGACATCAAAAATGACGAAATCTATCAGCAAATATTGTGATCAGCAGCAGTGTTTCCTTTTTAAAAAAAAATACTTAAAGCCTTACTTCTTAAAGTAATACCTATGGATAAGCAACCATGCTTGATTTCGACTATAGAAGGACTCATGTATAAGCTACCAAGATCTGAATTATAAAAATAAAATAATGTGACTTTCTATAATAATATTTAAGTTTATCACGTTTCATGTTAAAATTATAATTATAACAAAATACTATATTCTCACCGCTGTCATTATTTTACGCTAAAGTAAATTGTGTCAGATGAAATTTGATATTTTCGCTGGTTCTTAAAAGCATACCTAAGAGCGTGTCATTCTTAAGAGTACTGACGAAGGCATCCATGGCGGATTTGTTATCATCTAAATGTATAAAATTAAAAGTCCTGACTGACTTAACTATATATCAACGCACAGCCCAAACCGCTGGGTCTAGAGATTCCAAATTTGGACTGTAGGTTCCTTACGACGTCTAGGGGTGTACTAAGAAAGGATTATTCAAAATTCCCACGGGAAAGCGAGACATACGCAAACGAAGTTGAGTGTATTTTACTAGTCTGTACTTCTGTACTATAATAATAATAAGGATAGATAAATAGAATATGCTTTATTTGCAATACACAACAGTAAGATACATATATGGATTGCTTACAGACTATACTATATGACGACCTCCGTGGCGTAATGGTTACCACGTTAGACCGCTACCAAGGAGGTCCCGGGTTCGATCCCCGGTCGGGTCATGATGAAAAACGAACTTTTTCTGATTGGCTTCGGGTCTTGGATGTTTATCTATATATGTATTTGTTATAAAATATAATAGTAGTTAGTATCAATCTGTATGAATTGTCCCTATATATTTATTTATTTATTTTATTTATACTCAACGCCAATGCTCCTGACTCACAGTTTATAAAACAATTGAAAATCGTCGCTATACACTGAGTAATAAATATGTTTCGAACTTAATTTTATGACTGCACACGCCAGTAGAATTGGCGTTCAGTATTATTGTAATCGCAAAAAGGCGGATAATGGTGAATAGTTTATTTTTATGACACAGGACAAAAGAGCTAGCGAATCACCTGGGGCCCGATTCTACTAACACAAATGCACCAATGGACTCTCAATGGTGTCTCAATCGTGTCTCAAAAGAATGCCGATAGTGTATCAGTGGAATAGTTTCTGACATTTGTTATGGACTTAAACAATAAGTTAAACATTGTGTTATTGTTTAAGTCCATAAGAAAAGTGAAAAACTATTCCACTGATACACTATCGGCATTCTTTTGAGAAACGATTGAGACACCATTGAGAGTCCATTGGTGCTTTTTGTGTTAGTAGAATCGGGCCCCTGATAGTAAGCAGTCACCACTATCCATAGACATCAACGACTATAAGAATATTAACACGTATTATTAAGGATGGAGAGGTTAGAAAATGAAAGGGATGAAGAAAACTTATAATTATGGGAAAAAAGGCGAGATGAAAATGTGAAAAGTGTAGCGAATGACAGTAGTCATTCACTACACTTTTCACCTTTAATAGAAGTATTATAGACGTAGAAAAAGAAACATAAAGAAAAAGGAAACATAACTATTTACGAAGAGATCGGTTTGTAAACACCTATGAAGACATGAAATGGTAAGGTTAAGGAAACTGTTTGGTGGAATGAGCTAATCTCAGAAAGTATTATCTACAGAATAAAATATTTAAGTGTTGGATAGTCTGTTTATCGGAGTAGGCTTTGGGCTATATAACATGTGTATGGAAGTTGCGTGGGCTAGCTAGAAATAAATAATGTTACCAGAATAGAAACAGGAACTAATTATAGCACATTTATAAATAAAACATGTGTTATGTAATTAGCGATATCTTAACGCTACTTTGTTCGCGTGATATTTTTTATAATGAAAGGATTTTTCCTTTATCTACATCGTAAAGGGAACATCTGTGCAAAAGTTCTGTAGGTCCAAGGGTTAGGACTGGGCGTTGACAAGTCAAGGCTTTTTTATAATTGTATATTGTAACTGTTATAAAATGACAAAAATAAATTGTTTGGTAATTTCCCCTAACAACCTAGTATGCTTTAGTAACATAACTGACTAGTAAAATGTGTCCGCGAGACACGCATGGGTTGATAAGGGTTAAAAATTTATTCAGTGTTTCAATTAAACGGTTTTGTGATTTAAAACTAGATATCCTGCATACAGTCAGACCATTAGGCAATGGTATAATAAATATTGTTGTGGTTTATATGCAAAATAATAATATTCGCAATAATTAAAATGAATTAAAATGTAAATAGTAAGTGATAAAGTTCTTTAAACCTAATAAAAATTCGTAACTACTACAAATATAATATCAGAGTAATGGTAACTCATTCTACAAACTTTGAAGTATTTTACATAAATATTTAAATATTACTTACATGACTTAAAAGTATATGTACATGTATTAAGAACAAACAATAACCAATTTATACGAAGTCCAAAAGTCTTTGCACAACACGATACTCGTAGCAACGTCTACGATGCTACGCCGTAGCTCCGTAGCCGTCCGTACACAATCGCGCGCGTGGTATGACTGAGCGACGATTGCTCGATTTCTACTCGCAATCGGTGCGAGAGAATGAGTTGTGAAGTGGTAACACGCGACGTCATTAAGGTGTCACTGCTGTCGCTACCATTCTATGCATTTAGATGTGACTACGTCATTGTGTAGTAGTCGTAAGTAATGTAAAATCTCTGTGTGTACTGTTAACAAAAAAAAAGATAGAGAACTAAGGACAAAGATTTTTATGCTAATAAGTACATTTTGTAAACCATTGAGGTTTGTAACAAAATTACTATTTGTATTACAACTATCAATAAAAATAAATTCCTTTTCATATACCTGAAATGAACGACTATTTTTTTGTGCAATAATTGATAAGTTCAGTTCGGGTGTACTAACACCCTTTTCTGAGAAACACCCTTTTCTGAGTAACACCCTTTTCTGAGGAACGACTATTATTTTTATAAAAGATATTTATTTTGACGACCTCCGTGGCGTAACGGTTACCACGCCAGACCGCCACCCAGGAGGTCACGGGCTCGATCCCCGGTCGGGTCATGATAAAAAACGAACTTTTTCTGATTGGCCTCGGGTCTTGGATGTTTATCTATGGTATTTGTTATAAAATATAATATCGTTGAGTTAGTATCCCATAACACAAGTTTCGAACTTACTTTGGGGCTAGCTCAATCTGTATGAATTGTCCCGATATATTTATTTATATTTATTTTAGTAAGTAGATACCTAATTTTCTATAATGATTACTATGAACTGTGCAAGTAAGTTACGATTAGTTTAGTATGACCCTATTAGCATTAGCACATTTAGTATATTTAAGGTATTTTCTTTTGTACCACAAAGTTGGCAAACAAGCATACAGCCCGCCTGATGGTAAGCATCACCGTAGCCTATAGACGCTTGCAATACCGGGGGTATCACACACGCGTTGCCAACCCATCCAACCCCTAAGTGGAGCTCTGGAGACCTTACTCACCGTAGGAACACAAAATGGCCGAGACCAATGCTATTTGGCTTTTGGCTTTTCAAATAATGCAAGAAAATTATGAGAGAGCACAAGACTCTGATATCATACGATAGGTAAATGATAACATACAGCTCTATTGGGAACTACTCGGATTCCATCCTTTATCAATTGATTCCTTCTACTCTCCAGGGATCGGTATATTTTTATCAACGTATATAAGTAATTCGTTGGAAGTAAAGTTACTTGGAAAACACAGCGTGGATAGATAACATTTTTATCGACTTTTTTTTTATTTTCATCTACTCTCATTTAATGTTTCATTTACAACGAGCTGTTACCCGCGTCTTCGTCCGCGTGAAATGTTCAAATAAGGATAACTCCTTTTCCTGTCATGCGATTTAAATGAAACAAAGCCTATATTCTGCTCCAAGCCGAGCTCTATCTCCCTGTGAAAGCAGGATTAAAATCCGTTCAGTAACTTAGAAGATGTGCGCGTTCAAACAGACAGACAGACAATAAATAAAACAAAAAAAAAAAATCGCTTTTATTACCTTTCTCTAACTTCCTCTCCATTTTTTCCAAATATGTCCAATGTACAGATATATCGGGGTCTACTGTTTTATTATATGTATAGATTTACCAGGATGGATGAAATTTCGCCACTCTGTGCGATTCCAGCGCTACTTCCTTCTTTGCACAGTAAAAATTTGGAACCAACTCTTTTTTTATACCACTAAGGTGGCAAACAACCCTACGGCCCGCCTGATGATAAGTGGTCACCGTAGCCTATGGACGCTTGCACCACCGGGAGTATCACTCGCGCGTTGCCGATCCTTCGATGCCAACATAGGCCATTGAATTGTATGTATATGCATAAGAAAGTAATTAACTATTTCAAATTCAAATCTTTGTTTGAAGGTGTTTATTACCACTTTGTATATTCACAGTACACAAGGTGATCAGACAACCTAAGAAAAGTTGCAGGAAGCCGCTGCAGGCCGTTGCCAACCGAGTTCTGGAGGTAGGTGGAGCGTCTGTTGGAAGTCTATGTCCAGCAGTGGACTTCTTGTGGCAGAAATGAATGAATGACATAATTATAAAAATTTCATATATACTTTTGTATTAAAAGATTTAGTATGAATGTTGCAAATAATAAGTTTGCTCACGTGTAAAGCTATTTAGAATGACAACATTCGTAGTCGGGACACGTAAGCGACGATGACACCCTACCGTAGACGGATTCGTGCATTTTGATACCTTGTCGGTTTACGCTAGATTTACATAAGTAAGTGTCCGATAACATATATATTTTTTTTATTTGTAAAATGTAATCCTCTCTGACGAATCCGTCTATTGTGAATCTGCACGATTTTGAATATGCGAGCGAAGGTGACTGTATTGCACGGCGCGAAGTTGGCATTAGTATAGATGTAAGTAGGCTTGGGTCCGTTCTATTTGAATTGTTTGGTGTTAAATATATAAGGTACAATGAATAAACAAAAATTCTAATTTAGATTGTTATGATTTATCACCTTGTATAGTCGGCTGCAATGTATATTATACATGTTTGTTATTAAATCTTAGTTAGATCGAAATTCGAACACGTGTATACATTGCACGTGACTGTACATGTTATTGCTCTTGAAGAATAAATAGTTTATTTATTCATATAAAACGCAAAAGTGCGTAATAAATCTGATTGTACCACAGATACTGAATAATAAACAACATTCATAAATCACGTATGAAAACCCTATAAATCTAAAATGTATAGTGGTAGTGCTCATCGCAGATGGACGGGGGTTACCGATACGGTTTAATGTTATTTCATTATTAGTGGAAAACTAAACCACGCTATTTAATTTTGATGTGGTTCATGCGGTGGTATATTGCGTTTCAAATTTATCAAGGTTTTGGGTTATTCAATTGATGCAAATATTATCTCAATTGTTAGATTTATTGTAATATATTATTAATTTGTTACAAAAGTAGTTGAACTGACTATTGACATGAATTTAGCGGTCATCCATTTTTAGGGTTCCGTAGTAAATTACAAGTAACCCTTATAGTTTCGCTATGTCCGTCTGTCTGTCCGTCTGTCCGCGGTCTAGCGCCTAGTTATTGATTAAATGAGGTCGTAAAAACTTATAATTAATTGTTAAGAAAACTTATATAATTTAATAATAATTACAACTTAATTTGTGAACTTAATATCCGGTCAAATATAATATTAACCATAGTACGCGCTAGTCCGCTTCGATTTCGAATCTCTTCAATAAAATAAAAGACCGTTACCAGCCTAACCGTTACCAATCTAAACGTCAATAATATTGATAGAAAATACAAAATATTAATAAAACATTTTTTAAAAATGCTCAAAAAATATTCATTTGTTATTCTCTCTCTATCCAGCTTAATACTCTAATAATTATGCATTTTCTTGATTACTCAAAGAGATAAATTTACATTTTGCCTTCAGTATTTTCAAGAAAATAATATAACTACGTATTGATAAACTTATTATATTCATATTATATAATTCACTAGCAAATACCTAAAATTTGGGAATCTAACAGCAAAATTTGTTAATAAATACCTTTTTCCCTTTATAGTCAGAAAAATGCATTACCTAACTGCACTGACTGACTCTCACTTCCTAAGGCCAATAAAATTGAATGGTAAACCGACTAAAAAACCGACTCAATGCCACCTTGACCACCTAAGCGTGGCGGAGCTGCGGGAACTGTGATAAATAAAATAGGGACAATTCACACAGATTGAGCTAGCCCCAAAGTTCGAGACTTGTATAGATAAACATCCAAGACCCAGGCCAATCAGACCTCCTGGCTGGCGATCTGGCATGGTAACCATTACGCCACGGAGGTCGTGATACTTTCGCTAGCTATTATGTTAAGGCTCCTTAAAATTTTATTTGTCGCACGACAGCAGATAGTAAGTCATATAAAACAAATCGGTCTCGCAACTAATGCGAAGGAACTCTGCAACATGTTCTAATGTCAAAACACTTTTTCGCCTCACAAACTCGGAAAGAATCTGTTTGTCATTCGAAATCTGAGCGCAAAAGTGGATTTTGTGCCCTAGCGTGAAAGAATTTTTAAAATTCTTATCTTTCTATTCTATAATTTTTATACCGCCAGTCCTCTGAAAATGCATTAATACTTATTTCATGCCAGTGCGCCAACCTTATTTTTAGAATAACCAAACAGGCCAGCACGACACCGCATGAAAAAAAATAAACACTTACATAATATATTATTTGCGTTTTTCTTGCACCTAGCATTTTCCTCGCTGTAGTGAGGTGAAAAGTTGTGTGTTTCGCTGGGCAGCAAAGTTATTCTGCGTCTCGTACCTTTGAAACCCTCGGTACGGTCAGGGTTCAATCCTAGAATCCTTCGCTAGCTCAGGATTCAATTTAAGTACTCGCGCCAAAAAACAACTTTGCAGCCTTGCATAACAAATAACTATTTCCGCTCTTCAAAAAGAATTAACATAGTTCAAAATTTACTGAATGCATAATTTTCGAACTAATAAATTATGATACCGTAGTTTTGCATGAAAATGCACGCCTATCATTTCACATCGGATTTGTATTTCATGTACAACTTGCAAACGTTCCGCAAACAAAGATGGATCGTAGTTGTTAAACTTTTAAATGATGGATCTTGTTTGTCTGTGATCTATTTATTATACACTAGTTGTTGCCCGCGGTGTTACCCGCGTTTAATTTTATGCACAGCAGCGCCATCTATATCAGACTTTTGATTAAATCCTACGGGAATCGCATACTTTTCGGGATAAAAAGTACCCTATGTGTTAATCCAAGGTATCAGCTACCTACATACAAAATATCATAAAAATAACACACACACAACTTTCGCCTTTATAATATTAAGTAGGATTATTATAATATCAATATGTTTAATACTAAATTTGTATTCATGGTTTAGATTAAAAGTGGTTACGGGATCTCTCACCGAACACAATGAATTAACTGCTCTACGCCGATATTATGTGAGAAGGTGGTAGTTTCCCAGTCGAGCTAGACTATTTCAATAAAGCTCTCATCATCTCCGGCACAAAAAGTCCACTGTCACACAGGCCTCGCGCAAACGCTTCCAGTGGGCGGCGGCGGGTGGGCAGCGGCCTGCATACATCAATAAAATAAATAAAATAATGTGGGATACTATTCCCTACCAAAATAGGGTTGTTTCCAGGGTCAAAATATTGGATGATTATAAAAAAATATTGGACACGTATTTTTTATTTTTTCGATTAAACAAAAAATAACAAAGATACAAGACATAAAAATTATGGAGTGGGGGCCTTTGACGTCACCCCGTGCAAAAAAAAATGCCACACGGAACTTTAATGGGCTACATCTTTGTCATTTATGGTCTAATTTACAAATGAAAAAATGAGTTGCCCTTATTTTTGAATAATCTAAAAGATGGACTAATTACATTTTTTACGGCAACTAGCCTAGTATTTTAAAAAAGTGCGGTCATTCCATATCTCAAATAATATAATAATAATATCATTGCAGTATGTTTCAATTTTGCTATATTGTAATAATTGAACAAATTATTATAATTTCTAAATCAAAATTGTAATGTATCGTTTTTTTTTGTAACTTCTTCTTTTTCTACTTATAAATATTGTGTCCACCTATAATTGTGTTGCATATTAGCACTTAAGAAAAAATGTATTGAGTTTAAATGAAATCTATGTAACCTGTTGGTAAACCTGAAATAATAAATAAAATAAAATACTGAAGCAACAGCAGTTAGAGCCCCACAATATCTCAAAAACTGTTAGAGTGGAAAGTGTACCTATCTTAAGTCCCACAACTCTCATACACTATAATAAATAATAATTATACATGTAACTTTCCCAAAAAGCTTTTATGGTCCTAAACCAACATTTCAGGTCTAGTTTCAAAATGTTGTCTGAAAACATTACATAAAACTTATCATTAATAATAATGTACACCTTATTTCGCTCAATGCCCAAATGTAAACCTCGGGTTGAATAAACATTAGTAAGATTCACAAAATGATTAATGGTTTTCTAAATTCTAAAACTTTTCTGAGCAGGTTTTATACCATATATATTCTGAAGGACGTAGAGCATTTACGAAATGGGTTAGCTATAGCAAAGTACCACCTTCTCACAGAATACAGGTGTACATTACACATACAGCAGCATTAGTTTCGTTCGGTGAGTGAGATATCCATAAGCGACTCTCACGCACAGACACAGATGCGACAGAGACTCCATTCGCTTCTCCTGTTGTTTACTATTGGTTCATGTAATCATTGCTGTCGGTTGCATTGCGTTTTCGGGCGTTGCTATTGGTACAATGACCTATCTCACTGTGTCAATATCAGAAATGTAAGAGGGACTTTTAGTACTTGTTTGTTGAAAATATTAGACTACAAAGCGACCATTGGCTACTTTAAAAATATAAAATGTTTATTTTTTTGTCAGACATGTCCACCGGGTTATCTCCAAATACTGTCATGTTGAATGACGGGTGGATTTAAGTGTCAGTTATAATATTGTTGATGTAAATCCATTTAGGTGTGACTGTGAACGGAAATTGGTAGGTTACGTTTTACACATAAATTGTAAATCGAGCTAAAATTATTTTAAAATTTTGTTCTCTTTTCATATTTGAATAAATAAGAGGATAAGACAACATGTATTTGTCTAGGGTGATGGGCAGAGATGATTGCATCAGAGGGAGAAAGAAGCAGACTTGATGATGATCACGAATTCGTTCGAAATTATGAAAAGTCAAATGATAACATTTTATGTTTTCCGTATCATTATCTTTTGTATTTTGTCCAGATTTTCTGAAGTGATAAAAACTTTACAAAGATTTTGTGTTTTCATTAGTAGATTATAGAAATGGGAACAAGTCAAAAAAAATTCTAATGAAAATATGTAATCATTGCCGTGCTCCTAAAAGAACAAGGTAAAATGTACAAAATCACGAATTCTCATTGAAGAAGCTAGTATAATGAAATTTATGAGTAAAACTTCATACCTTTGATGTTCGATAGAATCGGAAAGTTGTTTTCAACGAGCTGTTATGAGCCTCTGGATCATCAATTAGTTTAAGTGAAAAGTATACTTTTCGTACAGTTTTCCAAAGTTGTCCGTCCTAAGTACTTTATTAAAATTAGCGCTTGCCGCCTTGTTTTTTTGCTCTTCTCTCCATTAATTGAATTATCGGGTCCCAATACTTATTCGTGAATTATTTAATCTCTTTGTTGGATTATAAAAAAAAATTTGCTGGTTTAGGTACTAATTCCGCTAGTAAAGTTGTTTGCCACCTTTGTATAAAATAATTTGTGGTATAAAAAAAACTAAACTAGTTACTGTCTACAAAACATTCCACCCGCAATATAAAGGTAATAGTTATTCTAAACAAAAAACCAAAACCTAAATGTGATTACAAATGAGGACAGAAAGTGAGGTAAAGTTTCCAAAACTAGAGCCAAAAATATTTTTGTACGAGATTTCATTGCTTTTTTTATAAAACGAGAAAAAACTTCCAGTTTCATAGCGAATGTGTATGGCAGTTGGAAAACAAAATAAACATTGTTTTCTCAGACGTGAAAAGCAAACAATTCATACGGATTCTTGGAAAATCCTATTGTTAGTTCGGTTTTTGGTTCAATTAAAAATATTTTTATTCAAATAAGTCTATTTATTAGAAATCTGTTAAATCATCTTTTCTTATTCTACCACCGAAAGTTAATACCTACCTAGATGCTCTTTTAAAATGGCAATCATTTAAAAAAAAACTAAGTTTGCTTAAAACATTAGAATATTTATTTTATTTCTAAGTTCTGCCCACATTTTCACACCACAATTTATATTATGTCTAATTCTTATTTAAGTTTACTTAGTTTTAGATGGAACTTTGTCACGAAATAGACGTAGAAGTGCTCCTAATTATATCCCTACTTAAGACCTTTGTGTCTACTTTTAAAACAATTCTCAAGACATAATAAATTAGCAGCACTAATTGCGCCTAAAACTTAGTAATTGGGTGTAAATTATCTGTGGCAAAGTCAGACATTAATCAAACTTTCTATAATAACAATCTAAGTGGCCAGTTTTTATCCAGACTGTTTTTAATGATACCTATAACATCATCAAAAAAGAAAGCAAAAAAAGGACGGGTTGCAATCCGGGAGTGCCGGCAGAAGTGAAAACTTAAACATCAACGTTGTGCATTTTTGAATATTTTGGAATGGTTAGGGTATCTTACGCTTTTTCGATCATGCTACGGATCTGACGCGAGTTTAACATTTTTTACCCATCTAAAAAAAGTGCCAAGCGCCGCTAAAGAAGTTTTCACTTCAAAAAAACAAAGAAAAAACAGCGTAAGTGATACATATCCGAACTGTTCGAGTAGTTACTTTACCCGTATTTATCTCAAATTAAACTTGTGTGTAAACATTTGCGTAAATAACAATTAATTTACGCTCAATTTAAAATTACACACTGTAATATTTAGTTAGTGGTAGTTTCCACGCAACTAACTTTTCTCTCATGTGGACGCCAAATCAACGAACGACCGCGGCAGCCCGGCTAAAGCGGGCGACACACTAATGAATTTAATTAGCTGTGGTGTACAGTTACTGATGATACTGAATAAGTGTTATGCGACCTTTATTTACGCACTGAATAAAATTATACAAGTTTTATTTAATATAAATGTTGTTTAAATATAGTTTTGAGTATCAACTCAGACAAAAGTACTTCTCATAGAATCAATTTCGTTGTGGTTTAAGTTGATTTTATTAAACTTACCCCGATTTAACTTATTAAACTAGACTAAATATTAAGGTGCTGTGATAGTTTAAAATGAATTTGTGCAACTTAAATCTCAAATATGTTTCTTTTTTTTAAATTCTAAATATTTTTGTATAAAAAATGAAGATTAGACAAACCGAAAGAATAATATAAAGAAATAAAAGACTTCAAACCATTATGCTGATCGTTATCGACTGATTACGTCACTACCAATCTTTTAAATGTAACTGCAATTTAGTTTAATGTAGTTGCATTTCCTGTGAGTCAGCAGCTTTACAAATGCTGAAACCCCTTAGGAAATGTACTGAACTTTGGCTTGAAAATGCATCTTATTTGGCCATAATTTATGCTGTATGTCATCAAAACTTTACCCGTTGTTGTTTTACTAGTGAAAATCTAAAGTTGATAAATATTGATGTTCTCGATATGACGTTAAACTGTCGCACATTTTTTGGTATGCTTTGATGGTCAGGGCTGAGGCTTGAATTGGACAGTTGGTGCAAGGGTAGTGTTTGGCTCCGGCAGTTCGGCTTCCGCCGCGGCCGGTCTACGATGGACGCGGTCACGAGGCTCCGAACGTTGGCGGACGAGGCCACCTCCCAGGGTGAGGTCGTGCTGGCGGTATCGTTAGATATCGCCAACGCGTTTAACACGCTCCCCTGGGAGGTGATTCGTTCGGCGCTTGCGCATCATGGGGTGCCACGCTACTTAGAGGGGTTCCTAGCGCACTATCTCAGCGCAAGGGAGGTCGTCTTTCCGGTCCCTGGCGGATGGGGCCGTAGAGCGGTGTCTTGCGGTGTTCCACAGGGGTCGGTTCTGGGTCCACTCCTGTGGAACATCGGATATGACTGGGTGCTGCGGGGCGAGAACTTGAGGGGCGTCGGCTTGATTTGTTATGCCGACGACACCCTAGTAACGGCCCGCGGCAAATCCTACCGCGCTGCGGCCGTGCTCGCTACGGTCGAAGTAGCACACGTGGTGGCGTGGATTCGGCGGTTGGGCCTGGAGGTGGCCTTGCACAAGACCGAGGCCCTGTGCTTTCATGGGCCCCGGAAAAAGTCACCTCCAGGAGCGTATATAGTCGTCGGGGGTGTGTCCATCGCCGTCGAGCCGAGTATTAAATACCTTGGTCTTATACTTGATGGTCGGTGGACATTCGCCGAACACTTCCGGCGACTTGTGCCGCGCTTGAAGGGGGCAGCCGCCGCGCTAGGCAGCCTGCTCCCCAACGTCGGCGGACCGAGTGTCGCCTGCCGCCGCCTCTATCTAGGGGTGGTGCGGTCTATGGCCCTCTACGGAGCCCCCATATGGGCCGACGCTCTGACCCCACGCTACATTTATTTTATTTATTTATTTATTTATTTTCATCTCACACACAGTCGTATTACAAAAAAGTAATTTCTACGCTAAATAGGAAAATAAAATAAAATTAGAATTTGGTGTGTGTGAGAAGCTGGAGCCTGAAATAGGTTTCTAAAGAAGCCTGTAGTACAGGTCTCCAGGCTCCCAACCCACGGATGAAGCCAAACAAAAATATGTAGATGCAGTGTAACAAAAGAAACTTAAATATAAGATAACAGGCACATGATGCAACTGCTGCAAGCCAGTTTCCTATTGAATTAAGTAAGACTAAACTATAACTAAACTATAAACAAAACAAGAGGAATAAAGATATTGCAAAGATAGTGGGACTCAGCGATTAAACATGTGTTTAGTGTGTGTGTGTGTAAGAGTGCCTGCATGCATGTGCGTGCGTGCATCTGGATGTGTGCGGTATGAGTGACATATGCCATATTACCTGGACAGAAGTAATTCGGTTTGTTCATAATTTAAAGAATATAACCATGTTTTAACCATTCGCTTACAGTTGAATCTACATGGCCCTGCTGCGACAACCACAGCGGGCCATGGCGGTCAGAGCGGTGAGGGGATACCGCACCATCTCGGGCGAGGCAGCGTGCGTGTTGGCGGCGAGTCCGCCTTGGGAGCTAGACGCTGTGGTGCTGGCGGCAGCCTACAAGCTAACCGCCGAATCCCGTGCCGGCGGGAACCCACTCCCGGATGGGGTCCTGCGTTGGAGGGAGATTGCCCGGGAGTCCCTCATCCAGGAATGGGCGCTGAGATGTGAGGAAGGGCTGGCGAGGGCCGGCAGATCGAGGCGGCGCACCGTTGGCGCCATCTGTCCGGTCCTGGAAAATTGGATAGGGAGGCGCCACGGTGCGCTTAGTTACCACGTTGTGCAGGTGCTGTCTGGCCACGGGTGTTTCGGCTGGTACCTGCACAACGTGGCTCGGAGAGAGGAAACTCCGGAGTGCCACGAGTGCGGTTGCGTGGAGGACACGGCGCAGCAAAAGACCGGGCGGCAGGCGTTTGGCCCATGCCCGGCGACTGCCACCCTAACGGGGGCTTCCGGGCGGCGGGTTGGGGAAACCGCTGCCCATTAGAACGGAAGTCCCCGAGTGTTGCGGCGCGGCGCGCCTAGTCGTGCGCGCGCCGCCAATCGTGCCGTAGCCCAACAAGGGGGTCTTCGGACGACCGCAGGCGGGGCAGCGGTTGTATCATTGTTCCCGCAGCCCCGCCCATCTAGGCGGATGAGGTGGCAGTCAGTCAGGTTTTTAGTCGGTATACCCCAAGTGGTTAGAGGGGGAGCCCGACATAACCCCGCCGCTCCCCAAGTGGCGGGGCATGCAGCAATGCATTTTCCTGACATAAAACAAAAAAAAAAAAAAAAAAAGGGTAGTGTTTGGCGGGGGAAGAGTGCTTCCAATACCAAAGGTCCACGGACCTACATGACCTTTTTCTTCTATTTTATGAAGTCAGGAAAATGCATTACTGCATGCTCCGGGGTATGTCAGGCGTCAGGCTCCCCCCTCTTATACCGGAACTATAATACATTCGCTGCCCCGCCGGCGGCGGTCGTCCGAAGACCCCCTTGTTGGGCTACGGTACGGGCTGGCGGCGCGCTCACGACCACTACTAGGTGCGCCGCAACATTCGGGGACTTCCGTTCCAGGGCTTAGATGGCCTACTGCTCATCCACCAACCCCCCATTAGACAAGCGTAGTGGTACGGTTATATTCATAAGCGGTTCTATTCTCGTAATAAAACCAGTTAAAATCTAGTCTCAATTTCAAGATAGCGCTTGGCCTATGTCCAGTAGTAGATTTCTTGTGGCTGAGATGATGTTGATGAAGATGGCGCTTGAGATTCATATTAGATTTTAACTGTTTGTATTACGAGAATAGGCCACATCTGCCGTGCTAGCGATGGTAGATGGGAGAGGAAGGTCTTGGAGTGGAGGGTCTTGGGAAGCGAAGTGTAGGGCGCCCTCCCCCCAGATGGACAGACGACCTCAAGAAAGTGGCTGGAGGCGGATGGATGCGGAAAGCGGAGGATCGCATTTGGTGGAAGGCATTGTGAAAGGCCTATAACCAGTAGTGGGTAAATACAGGCTGATGATGATGATGAGGCCCCAAGTTCGTCGTCTCAAAACTATTCCATAAAATAAACATTTATCATCCAATTTCACTAGTGAGGAATTAAAAAAGGAAAGTTTCAATTGAACTCGTGAGACTGTTTAAAAAAAAGAAAAATCAATTGAACTAGTGGCAACGAAAGATTGCTAGGTTGGTTTGCTCTTATACCACCAGGCAGACTTTTCAATGAGCAATATAAACTTTGCAATTAATGTTCATTCCATGTGCTTTATAAATACGGCAATGGATGATCAAATTTATTGACATAATTTTTACCACTTTTCCGTTTGAAAAACCTATTGTCGTTTTTTTTTAAATCTTCCACGGTGACCATTGGTCAAAACGTCTTGTGAGTAAAGTTCACTCCAATTACATAATGTGAATTTATGATAAAAATTTCGTATTTTCGAAGTCACCTTTCTTTGATGCAAACTAATGGTGAAGCGACGCGATAAATTTTAACGAACGGTATATTACAAGTACGTGTAATTTATTCCAGGGTCTGCCCTTATGCCCCCTACTTTCCAGTATTTTATCTAAGTCATTATTAAAATGAGAGTGAAATCTTAAAAAGGCCTTTGTTATACAAGCCGTAATGTAATAGGAAATCATGTAATCTACTGAATTAAGTTTGAGAGCACTTTTGTTAAAAAATGTACCACAATTAATTTTATTGAATTTTTAGCGCTGTGTTGTCTAAGATTTATAACAAAGTCCTCTTTTACAAATATAAAATAAAATGGTGAAAAGTATCTACTTTTAAAAAGATATTCTATTTGATTTTAATATCTAATCTTCAAGTTCTTTCATATAGCCAGTCCGCAATAAAATTATGTTGCGATAGCCATTTCGAAAATGACAGAATGTATTTTCATCAGAATTGAAATGCAAAACTCAGCTCACATTATGCCAAAAAGTTGTTCTAATTCAACTTGCAAGATTTGACCTACAATCAAATACAGTCTACACGCTTTCCACACAACTACATTAAAATTTTACTCTATATTAAATAGCATTTGAATCCGTCCGTCGTTTTGTAATATTTTATTTTGAAATCATATTTTACAAGTTCCCTTTGCGTTAAAATATCCCTAGAATTTTCCACTTCCATAAATTCTTTATAGTGAGAAAATTGTAAAAAGGAATCTTGATGGTGTCATTCCCAGAGGACTAATAAATGCGTCTATTGTCTGGTAATGATCACAACTGAAAAATTTGCATTTTATTTACAAAATGTCGCATTATCACGGTTCAACACATTTTTTGCATGTAAATCTGTCGCGCAATCTTATTATTTTGTATGTGATTTACATATATTATTACAAACTTTGTATCACGATTTCCATTTTTGCAACACACTGGAAGATGCCCGTGGTATTCCTCAAACAGTTCTATTGTTTTGCCATGAGTTTGTGGATTTATCTGTACTTTTGAAAGAAAGAAAATTCGTTTAGTTGAGCACTTATCATTAAACAATACAAATATTTTCATCATCATCTCAGCCATAAGAAGTCCACTGCACCGACATAGGCCTTCCTCAAACATTTGAATCGATAAAAATTTAAACACTAATATGAACTCTTACAAACCTTTATGAGCAAAAAAGAAGTGTTAGCCACCCGTTAAAGAGATAGTGATAGTTTAGAATAGTATTTATAAATATCCTCTAAAATCTGGAATACAAAATCGGTGGAATATGAAACAATGAACGCGTTGAATATTTGCAGAGCAAATGAGAAACACCCCATAAAAATTCATAACTCGTTAAACTTAAAACTAATCATGATTTTATAATTTTATTTGAATAGTTATTCAAAAACGACACTTCTGTGCTGATGCATTTTATCTACTCAATTTGCATTTTAGTCACGAAATATATTTCCTACATTATATGTTGGAGTGTTTTCATAAAGTAAATCATTCTGATACGTTTTAGTGGCAAAAGTACCGGTGTTTTTGAGTTTAATTTTATTTGAATATGTTTATTACGTCATATATATAATTGCGATGGACTATTTTATGATAAACTGCATGTACCTACTGCATTTACTTTTCCTAGCTTATGTATTTACAATACAATTCAACACAATACTTTCATTCCTAGTCTTAATTAAAACGGATAGTACAATATTATCTGAACCTAAGATTAAATTATACTCAAAGGTGTCTACAATATGTCTGTCGACAATGACTACTACGAATGGATTTACGGAAACCCCCATGGGAAAGAAAATCAAATCAAGGGACTGCATCAGCAATAGCGCTAGCACTAGCCTTCCGTAGTAATACATCTGTTATAATTAGTAAAAAAAAACTGCATTCGTTGATCATAAGAGTGAATAAAACAACTCTTCAGGGAAATTGATGTAGATTGAATACGGCAACATAATATTTTACACCTGCAAAGTGCACCGAACCAACAGACACTGCATTATGCATATTATAATCCTGACAAATGCGGGCAATCTTGTGCAGCGTCTATTAACGCTAAGCTTTCTACGACTGTAACTAATGTAAGGTAAGAAATCTTGTGACAGAGCCTTTGGAATCTCTACTTTGCACCCTTTACATTTGCTCGACTTTCTACAGGGTAATGTTTTGTATTTTAAATCTGTTAATATAAATTATCTAGCTGTGCTCACGAGTCCCTGCCGCTTTGAATTTCTGTAAGGGCAAAATAAGTATCCCTCTCTCTACTATCGCGTCTATCGTCCTTACTACTCCTTCCGAGTCCTTTCCCATGACTCCTTCTCCCTCAACCCGTCCTTATCTCTTCCCTTCTCTTTTCTAATACACCTAATATGCCTCCCCATTCCCCCTCCTACACTCTTCTCTCTGCCCGTTCCAGAACATTTCAACCATGTTTCAAATAAATCCCGGTTCGGATTATCAAACGTTTTGATTGTTCTGCAATCTGTTCTTGAAATCATAGTAATACGTAACAGCTCAAAGCTTTAGTTCCCATGAATAATGTAACAATAAGCCATGATGTTCAACTGTGATAATAATCTGTTGTATAGTTTCAGTTGATTTGTCATCTTTGATGTTATTATACCTAAACCTCTCCTTTATCTTTCGTCTATTTGTTAAACCAGCGCCAGAAATAGCTTTGTTTGTTTTATTGCTATAGATTGATCATTGCAAAGTTTACAAAGAAGTGTATGTGAGCAGTGTCTGAGACTCCCAGAAATTGTACTTATTTTTATAACTTGCTCGTCGTGTCATTACTTGCAAAATGCCATTTTTCTACTATCCATGGAAATTTTAGAAAATATCACCTTATTCAATTTTACAGCTAGGTATGGGTGTTCTGGAGGCTTTAAATAATCTGCATTCAATAAAATAAACCTTTGAACTCCGAACCATTTGCCATGTAATGTAAAGGACAAACTTTTTTAATAAAACCCATTTTTTTACCCTGGTCCTTGCTGAGCATAAATTTGGATAGGTAATGCCCTAAAAAAGTTAGAGTTTCAAAATAATTTATCTGTTTGCTGAGGAGAAAAGAGTTTCGTTTAATTAAAGGGTTCCGTACAGAAGGTTTAAGGTTATTATTTAAGAATATAATTATGCTGAAAAGAAAAGTATAATAATTTACTTAATCCAAAGTAATACTGCAACTGTCAGACAAGATTATTATATTTAATACGTCTTGTTAAAGAAATTTTGTAAAAATGAAGTCAGGGTTTGAGATGTTTGCATCTTGGACGGTGTTAACTACTTCGGAGATAAAACGAGAGAGAGATAGATCTATTTTATATGAGAAAAAAATATTTTCTTATACAAGTAGTTTCTAAGATTTATATATGATGTTCATTTCAGTATATCGTCAATATGATTGCCTTGCATTTCTGTAATGTGAATTTTTCGTTTTTTTTTAGCAGACTTAAATGCAAAATCTCGTTTCACCATCATCATATCAACCCATGATCATCCCACTGCTGGGAAATGAGTCTTAAAACTCGTTTATTCAATTTTAATTCAGATTAGGTGTTCACAACACAATGTTGTGATTTTATGCCAAAAATTTGACATTATCGAAATGTTATTGTAAATTTTTTGGCAATTTAAATTCAATATTATATAATTCTTATCTCTGATGAATTTGGAGAATACCCGGTCCGAAGTTACTTGTTATATGAGCTAACTAGCATTAACAATTTCTATTCTGGCTTCTATTGTGTTTCGTTAAATTCTCCGAATCCAAGTTTCATTCAATTGAATGGAATTGCTAAGACAGTTTCTATTGAGCACAAAGTTTTGGTTTCTAGCTTCACTTAAAACATATTCTATTTAAACATAGCTTAATAATAGAAGTAAGTTAATCAAACATTTAAGAATATTTGTTTACAAAATTGTAAGAAAGTAAGAGAGTTTATACGGATATCTAAAAGTTTATATATATTTTTAATAATCCACTTAAGTACTAATACTAATTACTAATTTACTAATCCTAATCCTAACTAATATAAATGATAAACTATTATAAACGATAAAATGAGTTTGTTTGTTTGTTATTCCTTCACGGCTTAACTAATCATCAGATCATTATAATAATTTGTATATATATTGTCAGGGGTACAGAGCCCAACATATGCTACTTTTTATCCCGTAAAATATTTTTTCTGCTATAGAGGGCGCTGTATTGGCCAACAGATGGCGCCATAAGTCGCGCCGTGGTTTTGTTGTCAAACGAGATCTATATCATAAAATTAAATGCGAGCGAAGCCGCGCGGAAAAGTTAGTAATA
Source organism: Endotricha flammealis (assembly GCA_905163395.2). Taxonomy (NCBI): domain Eukaryota; kingdom Metazoa; phylum Arthropoda; class Insecta; order Lepidoptera; family Pyralidae; genus Endotricha; species Endotricha flammealis. The sequence continues at coordinate 11,875,544 of LR990860.1, forward strand.
TTATAAATGTGAAAGTGTGTTTGTTTGTTTGTGTGTCCTCCCTTCACGTCGAAAGTAATGAACGGATTGATACGATTTTTTTATTGGGGATAGTTTAAAGTCTGGAGAGTGACATAGGCTTTTTTTCCTTCAGGATAAAGAGATACCCATGGGAAAATTTATCGCTGTTTTCCCTTGTCTCATATAAATCTCAATAACATTACACACAATTTTCAAACTAACAATCAAAATCATGGGAATATGTGGCGCTGTGTGAATAAATAAAAAATTGTTGTTCGAGATATAAAATTAAAATACATAATATTTAATTATAATGATGTTCTACTGTTTCATTTTAACTATGCCAAAAACCAATATTTTAGACTAGTTATCTCAAATTGAATAAGAGATTGGTCTGAATTTTGTTAAGGCAATAAAGTTTTTGACTAATTAAAACAAATGAAATGGGTTTTAAATTGTTATCTCTGGCAATGTCACGTCAACTTTAGTTCACGTCAAAATTTGTCAGTGTGACTTGACTTCATGGGTGACTTTTGTCACAATCAAGTCACTTTCGTCAGTCTGATTGCTTGTACACAAAACTGCGACGTGAATCTTTGCGATGCGAATTTGCGCGCCAAAGTGTTTATCCACGGTTGGCGTTGCCAGAGTAAAAAAAAAATTGTGAATAAATTCGCAAGTTCTTGCAATGCATAGTGTCTTGATGTAAATTTTTAACAATGCCCTCATCATTTTCAAATAGTATGTCTGTAAAATATATTGACCTACGATTATTAAATTGATCTGACACGGATGCATTCTGGATCTTTTCAGGAAACAGTGAAACGGCCTTGGAGGTTAACACATTTTTTTTTGTAATTTTAACATACAATACAATACAAAACACTTTATTGTACCAAAAAGAAAAACTATAATACAAAAAACACTTAGTAATACACGGTACAATAGCCGGTCTTATCGCTAGGCGATTTCTACCAGACAATCCAAATGAATGGACAAGAAACCTAGTTACACGGGTTGCGTGGTACAACATACAGTAATACTACTTATCTCTTAACAAATAAAATTTATAATAATATTAAATTAAAGATCATTCAAATTAATAAGCTAGAACCACAGGGGTGCATCCGCAGCACTCACTCACTACTGCACATGCAGCCCTCAACATATCTACTTATAAAACAAAAATAAATATCATTTCTCAGTTCGTACGAGTATTTGAATAATATACATTCAAAGTCCTAAACTATTTTTCATAGTAAATGAAAAAGTCCCTGTAATACGCAAACTCATTTGTACTTCCCTGTAACTCCAAAGGTCATGAATTTCAGTCAATAAATCATAGGGGTTTCGGGTCCCCAATTCCAGGAAGGTGAAAGTTTCTTTACTAGAGGTCAGTCGTGTTGTGAACTTGTTCTTGTACCTTTACGAATTCTAAATTTAGATTGCGTGGGTATAATCAACCTATAACGGTATTCATACTTATTAATTTAAAAAAAAAATTAATTTGTCTTATAATCTTCTTGTCTAACACTAGCGAAACCTGAGCAACTTCGTTTGCGTGTGTTTATGCACAGCAGCGCCATCTACTTTAAAAAACTATAAAATAAACTATAAAATAACTTTTTAATATTATAAAAATAAATTTGGACCAAATCCTACGGGAATCGCGTACTTTTCTGGATAAAAAGTAACTTATATGTTAATCCAAGGTATCAGGTACCTACATACCAAATATCATAAAAGGCTCATTTATTTTAGCGTGAAGTAGTAACAAACACTCACAAACTTTCGGATTTATAATTTTAACTAGCTTTTCCACGCGGCTTCGCTCGCGGTTAAGTTTATGACATAGATCTCGTTTGACAACAAAACAACCCATAGCGCGACTTGTGGCGCCATCTGTTGGCCGATAGCTCATTTCATACAGCGCCCTCTATAGTAGGAAAAAAAAATCTCATTGGAATGACATATTTTCACGGGATTAAAAGTAGCCTATGTTGGGCTCTGGTACCCCGGCTGATTAGTCAAGCCGTAAAGGAATAACAAACAAACAAACAAACTCACTTTCTCATTTATAATATTAGTATGATAGTATGATGGGATAATACGTGATGAATATATGTATATATATGAGGGCCACAAACGACAGGAATCGAAAAAAAAAGATTTAAGCGCTCCATACGCTGCGGATTTTCACACTATGGTCCAACACACCCCCAACGGTTGTTGAAAACAAATAAATAACATTATCACTTAAAAATCATTAACCCATTTGTGTAAGGAAACGGGGGACTAAAGTCTGTATCAGATGTGAATAGATATAAGTATTTATGGCCTTCTATTTCCGATCTACGCCAGACAAACATCAGAGAACGGTCGGGATAGAGTTAAGACATCAATTGTATAAAAATTGTATCGATAAAGAAAGTCATTTTAAATATTTATTTTTACTGACAATTTTTTATTTATTTTATCGTTTGATATTTATTTTATCGTTTGATAAAATTGTTATTTTATCAAACTAGTCAGTAAAAATAAATAGTTAGAGTATAGTTTTAACTTTTTACATGTTACTTCGTTTACTTTTATAAACTTACACCACGTACCTAGAAAAAAAAGGCGGACACCATCACTGAAACTAAAAAGTGCAGCACCCATAGTAAACCACCTCGCGTATACGAACGAACCGGCCGGCTTACTATGGTGTGAATGTGTGCGTGCCGGTCAGCCATTTCACACTCACAAATAGTTACGTCGCCGCCATTAGGGTGCTTCAATTCTTTCTTAGCAAGATTCCTTCCGCCTTTTTTTCTAGGTCCATGACTTACACATACAAAGTGATGTTATTGTTTGATATACTTTTCAAGTTTATCGAACATACATATAAAAAATAATCCTATTACTGTCTCTTCTTACCAAAAACTGCCATAATGTTACATCAATATGGCAGTATTATATCAAAATAAGAGTTATGTGTGGATAATAAAACTACTTTATAACTTTCATCCTCAGAAGTCTAAGTATCATCTATCTTCGTCCAGAAAAGGGGTTTTTAAACTTTCTTTAATTTGATACTTAGTGCCAAAGTAGATCATTTCTCGCGTTTTTTATGGATTATGAAGAATCTTTTATGATTTAGATGAAATAGCTGTCTTTGACATCTGCAAACTTTTTTATAGACTAAATATTCTAAGTTAAATTACTGTCATGCTTCAAATTATATTGTGGTTAGTGTCAAATTATATCTGAAAATGCCAATAAATACTAAGTAAATGTTGTGTGTAAACAGTTAAATAAGTATTTTCTAGGCACAATCCTTTGAACTGTTTTATTTTAAATATACTTAATTAAAGCTTAAAATGGGAATATGTTCAAATCGTTAATTTTTTACAAAATATTTTTTTATCTTTTTTTTAACGTTTATTTCTTTATAATACAATGATTAAACTAGATAAAATTAATTTTAATTTTATGATCTTTTATATTTATCGATGGTATTGAATGGTCATCACTACTATGACCCACATTATCTGTCTAAACAAACACTCGATCACTGAAGACAATAAAAGTTGCATCCACCCCACACTAGGCCACAACGTACGAGTGAAAGTTTTATGGCCGCCCTTATTGGGCAAGAAATGGCTTTATTGCGCGTCTGGTCAGAACTACGGGTTATTCAGTAATTATTTGCAATTTAGAAAAAATATTATTGAAAATAAAATTTATTTTAGTTCTATTTAATTATTGGGTAAAATTACAATGATTAAACTAATAATAACTAAGTACAGTAATATTAAAAATTAAATTTTAATGAAATTGTTTATTTAGAGAGTAGACCTTCACAGGCACGTTCGGTTCTGTAGTCACATTTTAAATAATGATTCAGTGTTTTTCAGTATGTTTTAGATATAATATAAATAAGCTACTCTATATACAACCACCATTTCGGGAATTAATTTCTATAATACAGACGAGTCTTCACTGTGGATTTTAACGAATAGCTTTTCATTACTTTATATTTTGTTGTCCGCTATTTTTAAATAATTTTATTAAAATAATTGGTTTCCTTTTTCCAAATTAGCTTTTTAATAAAATACTGTATTTTGTATTTTCAACCGAATATTGTTTGTATTTATTTTATTACTCTCTTTTTCCTTCTGAAACAAGATTTTATAAATAACTTTAGGATTTGATATATTCCTGTACTTTTCTAGTCTCTTCACTTATTATGGATATAAATAATTTTTATTTTTTTATTTTTATTGGGACACGGCATGTGACGCCAGCTCCTGCCAGATGGGCCGCAGGTCACTGGGTTCCAGGAATAGGAGCGACGAGACATCCTTTATGGTGTCTCGTCGCTTCTACTATGCCGGCCTGAAAGGTGCCTCTTCACGCTCCGCTTGAAGGACCCCATGTCGTACACGTGAGGTGCAGGGAACACATCGTCGGGCAGCTTGTTCCACCGTTCAATGGTTCGACACAAGAATGATTGACCGAATCTTTTTGTGCGAGGTGGGGGGTTTAGATAGTCCACTGTATGTGAATGTGCACGCTGCTTAGGACGGTAGTTCCTGTGCTTGAACGGGGAAGGCGGAATAAGGTCGTGTAACTCAACCGAACACTCGCCATGGTACAGCCGATAGAAGTGACTCAACGCAGCGACTTCCCTGCGGAGTTCTAAAGGCTCGAGAGTTGCACCAAGCTTCGGATCATCTATCATTCTGTTGGCGCGTCTTTGCAGTGAATCAAGAGCATCCATAAGGTACTTTGCAGAGCCTTCCCAGAGATGCAAGCAGTATTCCACACACGATCTAATTTGCGTTTTGTATAGTAGAAGTCGTTGTGTTGGTGTGAAGTATTGCCGCACCCTGTTCAGGACTCCGAGTTTTCGAGAGGCGTTTGAGATGACGCTTTGGATGTAATCTCTATGATTCAGATCTGCGCGCAAATTCAAACCGAGAATGGAAAGGTGATCATTGATGACGAGAGGAGTGTTCAGGAGAGTCGGGACTCGGGAGAATGGGACCATCTTCGCTGTGAACGCACAAGCCTGAGTTTTCTTTGGGTTAAAGCTGACGAGGTTGTGTTTGCCCCATTGGGCCACCCTCGAGAGGATGTCGTTCAGCTCCAACACCATCGTTCTGCGTAGCTCTTCGACCTCTTCGCGCTTAATTCCAGCACGACCCTCACAGCTCAGATTTGCCGTGCTGTCATCTGCATAGCAATGGATATTGTTAACAAGCAAAAGGTCGTTAATATGCAAAAGAAAAAGCGTAGGTGACAGCACGGAACCCTGGGGAACGCCAGCGTTTACCTTTTTGAGCTTTGAGGTGTAGCCATCGACTACAACTTGGAAGCTACGCTCGTGTAGGAAACTAGCTACCCAGGTACAGAACTGGTCATTAAGTCCGTAAGACGGCAGCTTGGAGAGCAGCGCTTTGTGCCAGACCCTGTCGAATGCCTTGGAGATATCCAGACTGACTGCCAAGGATTCGCCGTAACGATCTATAGCCCTCTCCCACAAGTGGGTTACGTACGCTAGGAGATCACCAGTCGATCGTTTCGGACGAAAACCGTATTGTCGATCGCTGATGATGTGGTGATCTTCTAGGTAACGGAGTAGTTGCGTGTTAAGGATCCGTTCGAGAACCTTGCATAATACAGATGTTATAGCTATAGGGCGGTAGTTATTAGGGTCTGAGTGATCTCCCTTTTTAGGGACCGGTTGCACATTAGCCGATCTCCAAGAAGCCGGCACGCGGCCAGTGGAGTAAGATAATTTGAACAGGCGTGTCACCACTGGAGTCAATTCTGCTGCGAAGATATCGGCTAATAATTCAGCCTTTTCTTGCGCCGTATTAGCGAGCGAACCGTCAGACTTCTTCAGAGGGGGCAGGGACGAGCGGCAGAAGTTAGACTCCACGGATTTGACCAGTTGGTAGTAAGAACGACTACCCGTGGGGCATGCCATTAGCTGGTCTTTTATTCGAGTCCTGCGCTTAGCCTCCGCTGCATTGAAAGTCCTCTTGCAAGCTTTGGAAGAGATGTTGTAAATAAATAAATATATAGGGACAATTCATACAGATTGAGCTAGCCCCAATGTAAGTTCGAAACTTGTGTTATGGGATACTAACTCAACGATATTATATTTTATAACAAATATGTATATGACCTCCGTGGCGTAATGGTTAGACGACCTCCGTGTCCGTGGCGTAATGGTTACCACGCCAGACCGCCACCCAGGAGGTCCCGGGTTCGATCCCCGGTCGGGTCATGATGAAAAACTAACTTTTTCTGATTGGCCTCGGGTCTTGGATGTTTATCTGTAGGTATTATTAGTATGTAGGTAGTATTACAGTTGAATAAATAAAATAAATAAATATATAGGGACAATTCATACAGATTGAGCTAGCCCCAAAGTAAGTTCGAAACTTGTGTTATGGGATACTAACTGAACGGTATTATATTTTATAACAAATACATATATAGATAAACATCCAAGACCCGAGGCCAATCAGAAAAGTTCGTTTTTCATCATGACCCGACCGGGATTCGAACCCGGGACCTCCTGGGTGGCGGTCTGGCGTGGTAACCATTACGCCACGGAGGTCGCCAATGTTAATAGAAATAGATTGAAAATTTTCAAGAGTAACCCTGCCCTTTAATTATTAAACGGGTACTTTTATCTTGTGGCTGTGTTTGTGCGGTCAAACGACTGCGTTGCCGCATTAAACTTAGATCATAGGTTCCATTCCGTGCTTAGGAAGAAATAATACTATTGCGAAAACTCTTCGAATTCGTAAGAAGTTGAAACCTAACACATTTTACATAAAGACTCCTGAAAACTTCAAGATTTTTAATTGATTAACTTTAGCAAAATATTCTTTTCGTAGAAAAAGAGATAAATATAGTCTGCCTGTGTAAATAGACCATAATTATAATTGACACTTTCTTCAGTAATGCTCCTGGTATTGTAATTTGCAAACGTTGTGGCACATCCCGGACACTCCATACAAACGTCTCGTTATAATCACCTACTACTATTACATGAACAGAAGAACGTCTGCACACACTGCGCGCATGTGTGTGCGTGCAACGCATGACCACCATGCCTTTCAAGTACCCCACTCGTTGTGGGCGAATGCTGCGGGAGGGGAGGGGTCGCCCGTTTTGGTGCGGGGCGGGGAGTGGCCATTCTGTACGTTAGTACTATTATGAATTCTGTGGTTGTGGTGTCATATTTTTTGCCACTTTAACATACGTTTCCAAAACATTTACAGAACACAATATTATATTGTTAAAACTAAAGCTAATTTGGTTGTCTAGTTTATAATTTAATACATACAAAGTATCAAAACTAACGAGCATCCTACGCAATTGCAAAGACAAATCAACTGAACCCGGTGGACACCGAGTTGAAACTAAGTTAGCACTTTGTTTAACTTTACAGTTACTCAACTATTTCACCGCTCGCGGCTAATAGTTGCACTGTTTAACTAGTTAACGGTTTTGTACGAGCTTAGTTCTCACTATTTCTGTACAATTATATAAAAGTGAAACCACAACGAGGAAGGAACAAGTGGTTATGTCACTTTCCAAAGGCACTGGCGAACCGGTTATGTCCGGTTTTATCTAGTTAGGATAATTTTCACATCTTCATTGTAATGTCATTCTATTAATTCATTTTTATTGGGAAAATGCACATGGTATCCTAGCATATTAGCTTAAGGCGGGTATGGGTTACAAATGTAGATTTACCAAATTACCAATATACAACGAAATGTCGATGATACAGCTATTCGCTCTGTAGAAATAGCTTGCTTTGCTGCTAAGGGTGGTATGGGCCGTTTTGCCGCTAAAGCAAGAATGGATTCAAAGGTTTTTTAGTATTTTATAGATTTTTGTGTTGAACTCAAACTATTGTTGTAGTGATAAACATGAGCATTAACCCTATAAAAATACACAATAAAATACTGAATAAAGAAATTCCGGTCAACCATTCATATTTGGTGACATAATAGGAAATGATAAATGGTGCCTAGTTCTAATATGGCCGTTGCCAAATCGCGTGTCAATATTGTGTGTATTAAATAAAACCTTTTGTGTTGCTATGTTAGTGCTTTATAATGGAGACAAATTACTTTGAGGGCTCGTATAATGAACTTATAATGGCATTAATATGTAGTTAATAGAATCTACCTACATGGCTCCGTGGAAACAGCAAATTATGTGCCCTAGTATGAGTTTGAATTAGGCTTTTTCATAATGCTAAAACCCACAGATTATTACATAGTACAGGTACACCAAAGAATAGATAACAAAAACCTGTTTTTTTTTTTTTTTCTTGAGGTGAATTAAATAAAGAGAGAAAGTGACGAAAAAGAGAATTGAGTTCGAGAAAACAAGTTTTAATTAAATTTGACTGATCCTTGTTTATAAGGTTTGTGTCTGCTTCACCGGGTGCTCCAGTTAGCAAAATAAAAATCATTTTTCTTGTGTGAAAAATGACAAAATAATACAAAAAACAGGGCAAGTACGTGTCGGGCCACGCACAATGTGGATCCGTATGGGCTACGCATTGCTTGCTTGCAGTTGAGTACAATGATAAATACTTCATAAGTTTGTCGGCTATTACTCGGAAACTAGTAGAGTCCACTTAACCATAATAGTTTTCAATGAAGGTTCAGCATATTATGCATATGATTTTTTTTAAATTTCTAAAGACACGACTTTCGGAGATAGAGGGGGGGGGGGAGGGTACCATGCCAAAAGTTGAATTGACACTATAAATGTAAATAATAACGGATTATTGTATCGAAAAATGACCTTCCAACACCCATAATGTTTTTAACGACCCCACATATAAGGTAGGCGTGAAAAAAAAAACATTATTACTTTACAAATGTAGAGGAGACAACACAAAAAAATTTTTTTTCAAGATTTTCTTCTACCACTTTGTTGGCTTTGTCAATATGTATATACATACTAAGTTACAACTCTCTAGTCTTAAGCGTTTAAGCGCTAGACCGCGGACGGATAGACGGACTTGGCGAAACTATAAGGGTTCCTTGTTAGTTTACTACGGAACCCTAAAAACCGTAAACCCTAATGGTTATGTAGTCGTATTTTACACAGCATTTAAAAAATGGGCTAGCGCGACCGGGAAAATAACCCACCTTCTCACAGTATATCGGCGTGAGGCAATACATTTTCAGTGAATGAAAGATCAATAAGCTTAACTTCTTCTATAACCCTTGTCTCTTTATTTCCGATCTCTACGTAGTTTCCTGGATTATTGTTATCCTCAACTGTTTTTATTACGAGAGAAAAATCCGCTGATATTAAATTCTTTTTTTCAATGTAAGGTACGACGAAGATAGACAAAATTTAAATAATTAATACCTTCAGGCGCTAAAACCAGACGACCGGATAATTATTCTTGCTGTTCTGCTAACCCCTTTTTGTTTCCAATAGAATGCTTCAAGATTTCATCGCAAAAAAATTTTTTTTTCCAAGAAACTAAATGTACTTGTATACTTTTATGACAGGCTTATCTACTGACCACAACTTATGCCGTAATTCACGCTTTGAATACTTATTCAGGTTTTAAATTATGATTTAAGTTTAATGAACATTAGATTTTTTTTAATTATTCGATTTTTAGTTATCAATAGTATTTAATGTTATTGTAAAGGTTTCCTATTGTCGTTTACATTTTTATCGGAAAAAACCTTCGTTCTTAATTATCTGCCATGCATATATTTATTTCTTGACTGTACCTCATTCGATGCCAGTACATTTTATCGCTACAGTAATCTTAACTGTCAATAAAAAGAGGGAGTCCAGTTGCGGATCTCATCAACGGACAATAAAATTAACTTATACCAAATGCTACATACCGAAAAAAAGTTTTTCCTTATTGACAAAAGCCAAGCCAGATCTTTTAATTATAAAACATGAAACAATTTCACTAATTGGATTCATGCAATAAAATGTACAACCTTTCGGAGCAATTTCTGTGTAATTAAAACTATTATTTTAGACGTAGGATGGTTTAATTGGATACGGGTTAAAATATTCTCTTTATTAAAACGTCTAAGTGTTAATCGTGTCAAATAAGTTCTCGTTAACATAGGTGGCTGAAATTATCAAAAATTTAGAATAGATGTCTGCGACAGTTTCAGTTCTTAAAGTTTTATCTCTAAGTAGATTAATGTTTTATCTATTTTTAGGTACATACATTTGTTGATGACACATGATGCAAAAACATGATGCTACTATTAGAGAATCTCGATAAGCAACGATGATCCAGCCATTGCTTGAATAGGTTTTAAAATCTAGCCCTTTTTCGGGCTTTGGATTACCGGATTTACTATTAGTTTGTTTGAAAACATTAATGATACCAGCGTTTGGGGGAGGCCATGTCCAGCAGTGGACATATCCAGCAGTGGACCTGTTGTGGCTGAGATGATGATGATGATGATGATGATGAATGATACCAGCTGAGTAGTACACCAAGAGCAGAAAACACACAAAAATAATGTATGGTATCAAAGTAGAGACCGTGTTCATGATGAATCCATTTATGACGTTCTTATGTCGAAGATATCATCCAAGTCACGGACTTCATTCTCCTATACCATAAAAACATCTTTAGGCAGAAATAAAATGGAAAATCCACAGAAATAATGACACAAGTATTGACTTTAGGTCAATTTATTACGGTCTGCATATTGGGTCTCCACCAAAATTGGTTCATCATGCACCTCGCAAAATTTACCCTTCTATTGTGGGAATTTTATGATAAGGTGCGATCTTATTGGTTTTTTATATTTATGGTGGGTTCATGACGAGACGAGTTTTTGTACTTTAATTTGGTATATCTGCTTAATACATAAAATAAGAAAAGATAGGGGATTGATTGGGGCTTCAAACTTCTCTAGTCCCAAACTAAGATAAACTCCTAGTCATGTTTATCACACAACTGTTTGCCTTGTGCGGGATTTGAATATTACATGGAATTTAGTGAAAGATTGCTAGTCGCTCGGCCAAAAGTTATTATATTGTCATGTCATCATACACAATAATATCATGTCACTAGAAAAGAAAATGGCGAGATCTAGTTGGTGGATTTCTTCTCGCTCAGCGCCAAGCTTCATCGCACATTCATCCTTAAAAATCAACCTAAAACAAATCTATTTTCACCTATGCCATCAATGTCACAAAATACTTCCTATTTAATATCTTTATTATCATCATGACAAGAGTTAGAGTCATTGAATTAACATTCGAAATAACATTAACATTAAACCTCTTCCCGTCTCATCTACCTTTATCTACTTCATTTCACCACCCTATCTAGCCATTTCTTTATACATAAGGTCTTAAGCTATTGAATTCAGAAACTTGAGAAAACCTGTTAGTATGTATTTTCTAAGGTTCCAAATATAGGTGGAATCTTTAATGGGAAAGGTTCTCATGCTACAATAGTATTCCAAAAACCATTCTAAATTAAAAGCAAACCTTTTATCATATCAAATAAAGTATCTAAATGTGACAAATCAAATACAATTAGGCAGGATGTGTTTCTAAAGTATTGAGTTGTAAGGAGAAAGCAAACAAGAGCGCTGAAGTAAGCAAATAAACAAATAGGAAAAGAATCTGCGGTGGAAATACACTAAAGTAATACTTACTATTTGAGTAAGAACCGCACAGTCAGAGTCAGCTTTTATTTCCGACACAATGTAGTCTGGCTGATCAAAGCTGTAAACTTTTGTACTTATGTTTCCGAAAATAAACTACATTTTGATGGAGTTGTATAAATGTAGTGGAAATGTAATTATTTCATCAATACAGAAATGAAACAGAATAAACACATATCGTTTCAAAAATATCATTTACAAACCTGTATACAAGTATATATGGAAAAAAGTGACGTATCTTTAAAGTATTAAAGTATGGTTTACGGAGTTATTACATGTTATGCTTAAACATCTTTGTGCCCACATTTTTCGATTTCGCTCTACTGTGCAAGTTGAGGGGGGTAAGCTGTTATACGCACACATGCAAAGGACATATATGTCGCGTCCTGGGTGGCCGGGCACGACATCATGGGATGGTTGGAGTCAAGCATTTCGGCTCTTTTCATACTGTGGGCTCTGATGGGTATCCCTCGGGCAACGAAAACACAGTTCATAAATAACAATGATTTATTAGCACTCAATGACTCACAAAAATCACACAGTTAATAACTAGGAAATCAATTTAATTCCGACAAGTATTGCCCGGTCACAGACAAGTCCTATGGCTTTCAGTCAACCAACGCAATATTAATCTCAATCCGAATCCCGCGAGTACTGGACTGCCGACCCTTTTATAGCCAAAGGCCTTGTCCAGGCCTCCCACTCCATTGGTAAGCCTGCGTTTCCGGTACAATACAAACCGAAGTAAAAACTCAATTACAATCGTTAATATTATCTAAACAATTCCTAAATTAATTATTCTGAATTAATCATTAATGATTTTCAATTATCTAAATCTGATCTAACATAATTTAAGAATAAAAATCACTTTAACAATTTTTCATAAAAAATTGTCGGTAGCAAACAGCGCCATCTATTAGAAATGTTGAGTAAACAACAGCGCCATCTCGTAGTTTCCGGCGAAGTTATTCCGATAAAGGTGCCTCATTTACGACATATATTTTTTAGATTTTGGATTCTTGGCTAATTCAGGTGCTATAATTATGAAACAAACTATGGCACTGATTTTACACTCGGTCACTGTACAAATATTTGCTGACCGTAATATTCGTATTGATGCGGACATAGATCTTGTCGCCAATTAGTCTAATAATTAGCAACCCGATGATTATTGTCTTAGTGACCGTTTTAGAGCAATGAATTGGAAAAAATATAACTTAAATATCAAGCACATTGCTCAACCGTGAGGAACAATACATACAATACGTAATCGATGCTATTTGCTACAAGGCTAAGGAAAAAATATTAACTACTATTTATATTCTTATTAAAATAATATAAGGTTGGATGAAGAATGATATAATTTTATGTGGTATTTGATTACATGAAGTACTTTATACACAAATTTAAAAGTAAATTTATTTAATTTAAAATCTCTCGTATACCTTACTTACCTTTATCTCGTAAACATTTCGCATCTAGCCCGAAGGTGTCTGAAATATCTTTTGTGTTGAAACCACTGTGTAGAAACCCCGTTGTAGTTGACAGACCATAAATTCTCGAAGCTCTTTCTTAGTCGACTGTGCAAATAACTCAGCCTCGAGACAAACTTAGGTGTCTTCATGTATGTAACTGTTAATATTTATGGGGTATTAGTGGAAGTGAGGTATAGCTTTGCGAAGTTCATGTTAAAGAAACAATAGTTAAATAACATTCAAATAATATTGAACTCTTTATCACTGTCTGTGTGACTGTTTTCATATCATAGCTACCAAATCCTAAGTTTTATAATGGTGTGTCGGAAAATTTAATAATTTTCGTTATAAATGAAAGGTTACAGCCTGACCCGATCATGAAATCCTAAAAGCAACAAGGAGTTAGTTTCTGAGATTCAAATGAGCCAACTGAACTTATTTGACAAATTTTTGCAGTTGCCATTCTTAGTTCAGTATGCAGACACTCTTAGTAGTCTCATTTATTTTTACAGTCCTTAAATGGTGTTCCTAAATTTAACTCCGAAGCTCAACGTCAGTTTACGAACATAAGGCATGAGTATTGTTCCTTAACTCGCCTTTGCGTATGCAAATGAGTTTAGCTGAGGTCTCTACTAGCACAACAATAGGCCCGCGTACGTATTCTGACAACACAATTAAATTTATATAGAAACTAGTTTTATCATACTTCTTAAACAAATATTGTTTATTGAAGTGTATATGGCTACAGGTTGCTTGATGTATAATGTAGAGCTTTAAGTTCCTTATTTTGTTGAAAAGAAAGAACATATCATACAAAGAAGGAGGTAGAGAATAGATGGCCTTCTTAATCTATGCAAATTAAGAAAGTTACGAAAACGTAAAATTTCTTTAACTGTCCGGAATGCTGGTAGTTTATAAGAATGCTTATTTAATAATTATAATAATATGTAAAATTTGACAAGAGAACGTGCTTTTGAAAGCCTACTCTCAGAATAAAAATTTTCATTTCATTTCAGAAGAAAGAGGATTGCTGTTTCACGCCGATATTCTGTGAGAGTGTAGTACATTTCTAGTTGAGCTATCAAATTGAATAAATTTGAAAAAGTTTCGATAAAATTTTATGATTTTTGTATTTCTGATGCAAGTCTTGCTTGCGTTGCCAAACTTTCAGAAAATTGGTAGGAAGCAAGGAATAGGTGAAGTGGCATAAGGTATAATGAGCTAAAATTATGTATAAACTTAGGCCATTTGAACTATAACAAGGCATCCAAAAATAGCATTGTACAAAAGAAAATTATACGTTACGAAGTAAAGCGTTTTACAGAATAAACATGGCTTTGTGCAAACTTCTCTATTCATGAAGCAATTTAAATATCTCGGCTACGACTCGCTGTTTATAAATTTCACAAATTATAACAGTTTCAACGCATGGCGTTGTTAAAAATTCTGTTATCACAACTTTTTTGAACTGACAAAATATTCTATTTAATTTCGGCAGCACTCGTGCACTACCTTGTTAATCTTACTGCGGTTGCTGTTACTGGGTTCTCTTCTTATTTTAATGCTTGCCACACTTAGTGTCAATTTCGGGTTAACTGTAAGAGCCACAGCACACGGCGTATTTTATACGCGCAGAGGACGCGCGTTTCGTGCTACATTGAGCTCTTTGTATGTTAGACGTCACGAAGGAATGATCGCAACACAGCCTTGGATAACGATACGCGCGTCATCTGCGCGTTTAAAATACGCCGTGTGCTGTGGCTCTTAGTGATTTCAGACCAACTAACCGCTCATTGTCTTGGCTTAATAATGACTTTTTATTGATAACAGTCATTGATAACAGTCATATTCATCATCATTTATGGCTAACAGTAGATTCGGATTGATGCACACGGGCGGGAATTCATTCTGTGATCTGCTATTACTTGTGGTTGTGCTGTTACATATAAATCGTTATAGATTACCAAATCAATTCCCTTCCGGCATTATAGTTCGATCTTTTTATCTGGAGTAGTTGTTAATAGTTTGTTGTTGTTAGTTTTCACAAAAATAAATTGGATAAACTATTCAACATGCTGGGACAAAGCTGTTTCGGAATATGTGGTAAAATGGCAATCAACTGTATGATCAACATCGGAACTCACAAAAGGCCACCTGAACAAAACCAAACATGAAACGGGCAATTTAGAAAAAAAAACATGGAACCGTCCGTAAAGTTTTATTAACGAATGGATCCAAGCAGACATGATTCTAAGTAGATACTGTTCTGCCCTTTATAAAACAAACTAGTGAAACCGTGTGTTTATTTATGCACAGCAGCTCCATCTATATCAGATTTTTGACCAAATCCTACGGGAATTGCATACTTTCGGGATTAAAAGTACCCCATGTGTTAATCTAAGATATCAGATATCTATATACCAAAATCTTAAATACTGGCGCAGCCATTTGAGCGTGAAGAGGTAACAAACATACACATAACTTTCGCCTTTATAATATTACTAGTGAAACCCGCGCAACTTCGTTTGCGTAAATTTATTTATCCTATATCACTCGCCAGACCTTAAACCATCTCTGTTAAAAAAAATCATGTCAGTACTTAAGGTTCCTTTCGAACTGAAAGAAGAACAAAAAATTATAATAATATACTTTATTTTTCCCTTGGGAAAAAATAAAGTACATAATTTTATAGACGTTATTCCGGGATAAAAAGTAGCCTAAGTCACTCTCCAGACCTTAAAACCCCCATTAAAAAAAATCATATCAATCCGTTCATTACGTGAAGGGAGGACAAACAAACATACTTTCACATTTATAATATTAGAGTATGGATAGTATGGAAGTATGGATCTACTTGGTTTTACGTCTAGAAAACCCATTTTTTTCCGGCACTCGTGTTTGGAAAATCAACTATAGGTCAAACGGTAGGACTGTATGTAGCAAAGACTATGACGTAGTACATTGAATAATGAAGCTATTTCTTTGACATAGATAACTTTTTTATTTGAAGGGTTTTGTAAAGAGTTTTACATAGTTTATTACAAAACTAACAATGCTTCTTTAACTTCTTTATCCACATCGAGGAACTCTGAAAAATCAATAATCTAGATTAAACAAATATTATTTTATAACGAATGTTTTTATTTATATCAAAAATTTTGAAACGAAAGATATGATGGATCGGTCAGAAACTGATTTGAATTTACTTATATAAGAAAGGTACGCTATAAGCATAATATTATATCTCTACAATAATCATCATCTCAGCCAATACAAAAATAATTGTAGTAAAATCTCAACTATTCGTTACAAGCAACTTCATTCGCGTGGTCATAAAAATGAATCGCTAAATGAGTTGCTAAGCTAAGCGCAAATCACGAGAACAGCTGAACCGATTCCGCTATAGTACATTTCATTACAAGTGCGGAAAGTCTGTCATTGCAAAGAATTCCGACAAATGTCGACCCGAGCCGAGGCGCAGCCGAAGGTGAGGGTTGACAGTCGGAACAAGTTGCAATGACGGTTCCGCACGTGTACTGAACGACTATTTTTAATACAGTTGCGAAAAAATTAAGCAATTTAATTACTCATTTTGTGCAACAAACAACTAAACTCGCAAAGAAAATTTTTGAAAATGGCGCCAACCGTAGAGGAATATAAGCAGTAAGCAGAGATTTTTTATTGGTTTTCTTCACCCATTCTGGTTAGGCAAAGGGAACTATGCCCATACAGCCAAGTCTTCAGTAGAATTTTTTTATTGATATGAAATGAAAATGAAATTTAATGAAATGAAATTAAACAACCTTACTCATTGAATCAAATTACATCTGATATTGAAACAAATTAGTAGCTTCTTTTTATAAATATTTGCATGAGTCATAAAATCTTCTATGATTTTTTTTTTAAATAAAAACTTCGTGGTTGAGTTTTTCTTTTTAATAGACATTAATTTTGACAGTTGGGAAAGAGAACGCACGAGTGCGGAAAAGGTAAAGAAAAAGCACGCGTGTGTAATAGCCCACTTTCCGAACGCTAAACGTCCCTGCAATACGTCACTTTTTGAGCAACTGTATTAAAAATTCTTTTTTTAGAATATTCTTTGAAGAAGAGGATGGTTCTTACGGATGGTTCTTAAGAAAAAATAAAAATTCCCACGGGAATACGGGATACGCGCAAACGAAGTTACGCGGGTATGGCTAGTAATTCGATAAAAAAAAATACACTTACAACAATTTCCAACAGGCACACACGTACCACTGCTATCCCTCAGGAATCCTGACACACACAGACAACCTGGATCGTAGCAACCAGGTGTGGGAACTGTGCAAAGGGGTGCACTTTTAAAGTGCTGACATTCTTGATAACACACTTCTTGCTTGCATCTATAGAACTTCTCCAAAGGTGATGGACACTCTATAGAATTAGAAAGAATAGAATATTATTTAACAGTCGGGTTGTTGCACATTCGTTACAAAGTAACCTTGCCATTTTTGTACACTCCATAAATTGAAAGTATATTCGTCACAAATAAACATAAACTTCATTCCGTGACGAATTTTACTTTGTGATGAATGTACAGCAACCTTGCCTGTTTAAAGGGTTGCTGTGTGGTTAATTCGTCCATTCGTCGTAACTCTTGCCATTTATAATACAGTGATAGTAGTGTGTTTCATAAGACCATCAGATCTCTAAAACTACTCAATTTGAGTCTATTAAATCTCGAAAAAAATTATAAAAAAAAACAAAATTCCTTCTTTCGTTTACATTAAAATAACATTCTCGTTATTCACATATTAGCAAAACTGTATAAATTTGACGATTTGTATTAAAATTCTGAATGTGAACTTAATAAGTATTAATAAATAAAAATACAAATAAATAGTGAGCACTACATTAGTACCTATCTACCTAAAAAAAATACTTACGCGTCATTGGTTCTTCAGCGGCCATATTTAACAAAACCACAGCGAAAATAAAAAATAACGAGATAAAATAACTGACCATTGTCTATGAAAATATGCGATCAAATGTACCTACAACGTAGGTATAATTTTATTTTTATTTTTCAAAGTTAATTGTTATAACAATGCATTGCGTGTATGTAACTTTGTTATAACATAGCTCAATTATATTTGTCACATAATTACACACTGTTTATCTATTAGGGCGAGTCTACATGAACGGGTACCTCCGTAACTATGTATTTGTAGAAAATAAGTGATTCACTCCAGGCCGCTGTGGTCTTCCACTCCCGCGATTATATGTATAATACCGCAAAGCTATTACCACTTGCTATGTTTGTGAACTACAATAGGCGTCAAAAATAAGAAGTACAGTTTTAAAATTGCAATATCTCCTAAACTACAGAAGCTACCCCGCGCTGGCCCTCACAGCGTAGGGGAGCGTCCCCAAGGTGGCGGATAGGGGAATGGTCGGTAGTACAGCCTAGCTACACTAACCGGCTAAGTCCGATGGACTCGCTGACCAACGACGGGTGTGGTCCTGCAGCATTTCGGGGGTTGTGCGGCGGGTTGACACCTCGCCCACGTAAAACCAATGTTGCTGGTGAAGCGTATCCCGTTAGCGCTTCACTAGCTTGCACAACATCGTCAAGAAAAAAAAAAAAAACTACAGAAGCTAGACCTTTGAAATAAAAAAAAGTTAAAAGACAATTTCATTTCATTTAATAAAAACTTCATGCATAATATCGTCTTTTAAAGATTGATTTTTATTTCAAAACTCCAACTTCTATAGTTTAAGAGTAATTGCAATTTTAAAACTGTACTATTTATTTTTGACGCCCAATGTATAAAAGAGGAGATTCAAAAGAAACCCAGGCTCTGTCGCAAAAAATGTGTATTCCGGATTTTAGAGGATATTTTATAAATACTATTCTAAACATCACTATCTCTCTATCGGGTCCAGTGGCTAACACTTTTTTTTTGCTCATAAAGGTTTGTAGGCGTTCATATTAAAATCGGGGCTACTATGAAAGTGTCCATCCGAAACAACGAAACACGTAATCCTGTCAAAAAAGACATTACTAGTTAGAAGTTCAAAACGTCAGTCCGTATGTTCAAGATTTCCTTTCATAGTTGCCCCGCTTATTGTGGGTTTTTTAAAATAAGGGAATTGTATCACCTCCTTTATTTAGAGCTGGATGGAATATTGTACAGTCAAGAGCAGGTCGACCTTTACATATTGGACTTTGTACCAATCATACATAACCATATGAGCCAGTATTGTACTGCAAGTGTAAAGCTCGACGTGCACTTGACTGTACGCGCGTCATCGCGGGGTCATGTTCACACTTACAGAGTTTTATGAGTTTGTTTATTATCTGTATTGGAATCTAAAAGGGACGAGTGACTTGAATAATATGTTAACTGTGTATCTTTAACTAGGAAAAATAAAAAATAAACTAATTTTATAATCTTTTATTAAAGTTCTCTTATCTCATAGATAAAATAAAGAGCTTCATTTTAATTCACAACAATCTGTGGCGTAATACCTGAAAAAAAAAGTTTATAATATTATCAATGGCATTTTTAAAATATTGGTTTTCAAATTTCCCTGAAAATATCTCAAAGAGAATAATGGACCATATTATAATTTTTATTATACATATTTAAAAAAACTTAGAGCGTCCATTTAATAAACACAAATAGGCATTCTACCAGTTATAGGTTACGAAGGTCTTAACCCTTGACCAAAAATCGGGCCAATTTGTTAACCAATTTGACATACGCGCAAACCTTGTGTGCGTGCACGTTGGTTGTTGATACCTAGTACCTGGATAACATGCATATGAATACATGCATCAAGGATTCATGCACAGTAAGGTCTTAGTTGTAAGTGATATATATTGAGGTTTTGACATAAACATGAAATTTGTTCGCAACGTTCGACTTCAGTGTATCGTCTTCTGTATGAAGTTCTCACGGTGCGGTGATGTCAGCGTCTAATGAACCACAATATAATTGTGATACAGCATGTTGCTTGACGCCATATACGGCCAATGATGATAGGAGACTAAGTAATTAAGTTGGTATTTTAGACTTACCACAGTCATCGATAGGTATACATTTCCCATTGTCATTTCTCAGAAATCCTTCTTTACAGACACAATCTGGGATAAAGCAATCAGATGACAATGCGGGGCATGGAGGTGGTGACTTTATGTGTTGGCACGTTTTGTAACACACTTCAGCACTGCACTTGTAATATTTCTCATTTTCTGGGCAATCTGGAATTTTAATATTTCGTAGGTATTTAATATAAAGAAGCTTATCTTTTCGTTGCTTGCGCCAAAATTCTTTGCTAGAATTTTCATATGCAAAATTCAAGTATCCACTATAACGTTTGTCATTTCAATAATAAGTATAATTAATACTTTATTGTGGATTATAATTGCCTAACTCCGCTTCTCAGAGGATACTAACAAAAACATGGTATTCCGCTCGTATTTCGACAAAAATATGGTGTTTGAGAAATAGTTGCCGCGGCATTCATCATAGGCGCGGTGCTGGACGTATTAGACCTCTCTATCATTAATATGTCCAAGTCTGTCCCTGTGGACCCTTCTTTCCCCTAAACATTTATAAACAGTTTTCACCCATAATACATTGTAGCATATTGTAGTCAGGAACTTAACAGAAATTAAAATGATTCAAGTACTTACCATACGGTTCTTTTGGAGCCGATAGTGCGCAAACAAACGCGTTTAGAACAAGGAAACAAAACAACAGATATGAGTAAGCCATACTTGATATGACTCGAATCATTACACGAATGATCAAATCAGTTTTATTTATTCGCTTTTATATAACATTATTGATTGAGGTAGGTATATAGTATTGAAACTATATTTTAATGCTATAAAACTCAATAAGGTCAACTAAGAATCACATAGTGATTTTCTAACATGTAACGCTAATATCGTGAATTCCGTGCAATTGTATATTTTTGATCCGTGTGATGTATTTAGCATAGCAAGTATTCCAAATCTAAGAAGCGTATTCCAATGTGGTGCGTATAAACGTGCAGTAAAAACTTTTAGAGTATTTGCATCCTCAATGCACACTCGAAATTCTCGTTTCTATGGAAATATTGGTGACCAATTTTTGCCGAAACTGTGCTGTGCATGTTTCGCTGTGCACCATTAAGCAGCAAGCAATGTCGTTATCTGGGTCTTCGACTTTTTTGTTTGGACATTTGTATTGAGTCCGGCTGCAGATTATTACTACTGACATTACATCCTAGTCTATCCTAGAAAGTAACTTAATAGTACCACTATCAAAATCATCCTCGACACCTTTTTGAGTAGTTCGATATGTTTAATAGTTTAGAATTTTTGGTCATCAACGGACACTTGAGAAATTGACTCTTAATTCATAGGTCCTGAAATAAAAACAGGGCTTAATGTGTCTAAATATTGGTACCTTCATTAAATACAGACTTTGTATTAGGCAGGTCTATTATCACAAACAAACAAGCCTTATTGATATGTGTCTATTAGAAACACAGTACCGACTTGATTGAGCCCATGACGTAGACATAGTCACGACCTCATGCCAGAGTGATTAGCGGTACGGAGCGGTCACAGATGTAAAACTAGAGAGATATCGTTAGTTTACATACATATTGTGTTGGCCATCGTGATCACGATCAAGTTCATAAAGTAAGGAAGAATCATATTTTAATGTCGTTCGCTCAGGTTGGTGACTGCAGTATATTATTGTACCATGGCTGACTGATTCTGAACGGTGATCTTACTTCGATAGAGCAGATAGATTTTGAGAAAAATTGGAATATAAAAAGTTATCTTCAAGAAACGAGCATACATGCACTTAAAAGGCCGGCAGCGGCTCAGGGACTCCCCCGGTGTCCCTGTGTTCCATGGGTGGCGGTGATCACTTAACATCAGGTGACCCGCATGCTCGTCTGCCAACCTCTTACATAAAAAAAAAAAAAAAAAAGTTATGCTACAACCAAATATACAGAAAAAGGTAATAGAGATGCAAACTTTTTGTCTAAATTAGGAGGACACATTTTTAACTTGACTTTGAACTTGTTTTTTTTTACATCGACACTAAACTGAATGTTGATTCTAGAAATAAAGATAATGTTGAATCTATAGACTAGTATCCCCATATGTATTAAAAAATGTTTCGATTGATGTATCGGAAAGAGAGAAATGTGTGGTAATGCCGCCCAGTGCCGTAAACCTAAATAGGTATCTATTTAGATTTACGGCATTGGGAGAAGAACATACTATTAGTGTGTAGTTAATTATGGTGATTCGCCAGATATCTAATTATGGTACTGTTATCAAGTGCTAGCTAATTAAGGTGTCTGTATGTGCCTATTGTATTATTTTAATCTGGTAAGCTTACAAGGTATATTTTTTTTACTTGAGAAGGGCTAATGAGCAATGAATTACACCATGATTTAGAGTCAAATGCGTTGTCTGCGTTTAAAAAAGGAGAGAATGGTATTTATTTGCTTAATAGAGCAATAACAACAAAAATAAGAGAGCCAATTACAGGTTCTCGCGAATAGAAGGAATGTGTATCATAATTATTCACTCTTGATAATATAAGTGGAGCCCATAAGTAATTTATAAATGTGAACTTTCGCCACAACCCAAATGAAAACATTAAAATTCTACATCACGTACGCAATCTCTCGGTTAGGTTTACGAGAATTCCAAATCAAATTAATAATTAAGATCCAAGGAGCCGTATCCGCTCTGATTGTTTTAAGAGGGGAAGAAATCACGCCTTCGTGTCAGTTTATTTAGGGTGAATTGGTAAAGTGCCTATTTTTAAGCCTGTTATTCTTTTTTCTTCTAGAGCAGGACATAAATTGTCGATTACGGGGTGTATTTGGCGAATGAGCAATTTCCTCTATCTTTGTATAACCACTGAGAGGATGCGTTAACCGTATGTAGAATAGGGACAAACAAAGGTACAAGAAAATTACTTTTGTATATCTGACTCACCGAATCGTCGATGCTTTTGACACCAAAACTTAGACTTTAAAGTAATGATATACATAGAAAACTTGCAAAAATATAAAGTTTCTCTATAAAATATTTGTAACGTGTAGGAATAGAATCATCTTTAGTGCAGGACAATAAGTAGGAGGAGGTAGAAGAAGCCACGCTGGTTAAAATATGTTCTAATAATAGTATCGATTGCAAATTATGGTTCATTAAAACCAAATCTATTAGTTCATTACTTAGAAACTTCGGTATACCACAAGCTACCAAATATCGTAAATTCAATAATCATAATCACGTTACACATGAGACGTAAAGCCAAGGTTTCAATTTATTACGGTATGAGTTAGTGATAAAGTTGAGTTACGTCAGAAGTTTCCCGTCGCGATTAAACTTTAAGCCTATTAAATTGGAATAACAAAATTTTATGATGTTTTGAATGTTATAATTTATTCATTCAGTTTGTGCTTCTTCAGGAGCATTTTGTGATCAACATTATATTTTGAACTAACTGTTCCATTAACTTCATCCGTGTGGATCATTGTTATGGGTAAAATCGTAACTTTTTTTATCAGCACCTATTAGTACAGGCCGAAAATGAGAAAGAATCTAAGAAATTAAAGATTTTGTTGAAAACTTTTATTCTGCAGTGGCTTACCATGGAGACGTTAATATTATTCTGATATAAGCCTGAAGTAGCCTTCTCTTCTAAATAGT
The DNA here is from genome assembly GCA_905163395.2 of Endotricha flammealis. Classification (NCBI taxonomy): domain Eukaryota; kingdom Metazoa; phylum Arthropoda; class Insecta; order Lepidoptera; family Pyralidae; genus Endotricha; species Endotricha flammealis. The sequence goes on from LR990860.1 coordinate 11,899,447, forward strand.
GAAGCCAGCGGTATTATCAATAAATACTTTTCTGTTCCTATATTCTTGTTAATAGAAAATTGACAATAGCAAACGTGTCCCTACTTGTCAAATTTCATAATCAGAGATCAAGCAGTTCTTTAGATTTCATGTTGTAATGACTGGGGAACATATAGATATATCTTGTTATAATAGTTGGAAGTGTTGCTGCAATCTTGAATGAAAATAGTGTCCAGATAGATATTCGTTTGGCCATTTCTCCGTGGAACCATTAGTGTTATGACAATGTACACGATATAAAAAATACTGGAAGATACAAATTATTTGAAGAATCGCATTTTATATTGTCCAGATAAGATGTTTTTGTTTCCATTACTGATCTCCTTTGCCTGACAGATGTCAAAGTCAAGTAATAGTTACTTTACTTGTTTTCTATTTACGTAACGAACAAAAAAACATTTTTTTAAGTAAACAGTTTTATTAGCAAACGCTTTGCTTAATTTGGGAATAGTTGTTGTTATGTATTATAGTATATTTATTTATTATTTGAAATACAATTTCAACTATATAAAAATCATAGGATTTAGCATTGTTTTAGGGCTCCCAAGGTAATGTCGAATAGTTGAATGGTGACGATGACTGTAGGCTCTAATAATAAAAAATGTTATGCCCAATCTAGTACATTTATGTTCAAGATCCATATGCTACAATTTGTCGCCCCTGTGGACACATTAAAAGGAATATCATTTCACTAATGCACTGCGTTATGTGTCCGCAAAAAACTTGAAACAGGGCCCAGGCGGCCTTTTGTCCCGGAACACCCGAGGTGTTGACATGTACGAGATATATTATTCTAGAATAAAATTGTTACTGCAACCTTTGGGTATACTGTTACATAGTTTTGTGATTTACTAGATGCCCGCATTGATGGAAATGAGAATGATAATACATAATGAGAACGATATATTTATAATCTTTAATATTCTCAGGATCAGGTTAAGAATTTAGAAGAATATTAAATTTCTTAAATCATTACATACATATTTTATACATTGTCTTTATTGGCGAAAGCCGTATGCAAATCAATTCTGTCATTTAGTTTATAAATTTGTAAATCAAAGCCACAGTTTATCTTATTTCATTGTTATAACACATTAATCTCATCATCATTATCTCAGACTCAAGAAGTCTACTGTTGGACATAGGTCTCCCCCAAACGTTTCCAGCGCAACCGGTTGGCAGCGGCCTGCATCCAGCGGCTTCCAGCGACTTTCCTTAGGTCCTCTGATCACCTTGTCCGTCGACCTACGCTGCGCTTTCCGGTACGCGGTCGCCATACAACCTTCTTGCCTCACCGATCATCAGCTCTGTAACACATTAATATGGTCCGACACTAAGTTTTATTATGTACCAGTGCAGAAATCAGGCTTTGGTATGGTACGATCTTAAGATAACAAACCACTCGACCACCGAAGTTTTCCAGTCTATTTTATTAAGAAATGAATTCGTCTCAAAAGAAATAAAAATTAAATAAACAAAACGAAACTGTCAAAGTATGACCGCTATATGGAGATGTCATAAAATATTTATATCGGTAAACTCAAAGCTTTGTAGAGGTTTGGTACAAGTACGAAAACCACAAATAATTTAAGAGATAAAATTGCACGAAGAAATATCAACTTTAAGTTATAAAACAAAAGGTTGAATTTATAAGTAATTGTATTAAAGGAAATCAGCACCATTTTGCGACTTGACAAAACATTCGTCTCCACAAACAATGGAAGAAGAAATTCGACAAAACGCAAGATAAACATGAAATATAATTTTGACGATGGAGTCAAATTTATTTCAAGTGAATTTGCTACTCCGGTTAACACTTTGTGAGGTGTCGATCACGTGTTTTATGATGGATTTCTTATCAATATTGCAAAGAGTCTTTTTTGGGGTACATTTTAAAACTATTTTATTTATTGTTGCGTTGTAGTACATATTTAATTTTAAAGATCAAATAAATCAATCAAATAGATCAAAAGTGCCGATAGAAATCGATAGGCAAACGAGTATGCAAGTCAATGGATGGTAAGTAATCACTGTTTCTAATGTTGACAGAGAGATAGAAAGAAATAAAGAGAAAGTTGATCTCTGAGATATTTTACTCATCGAATGAAACGCACTGTTGTTTCACGCTTACTATTCTATGAGAGAGTGGTAGGTACATCTCCAGGCGAATAAGCTCTATCTAACACTTAATATCCGTGAAGCCACGATGGCAGTCTGTAGTAATGACAATAGGAATATCAAGAATATTTTTACCTTATTTATTTTTCCAGCAAAAATATTATTACGAAAGTTTATTACGAGCATAAAGTAATACTAGACAATAATTTTAATTTTCCTATTATTTTTATAGACACCATCTGAGTTGACAGAAGTTACAAGATGGTCCTAAAACAACATCGTTACCTGGCCTTTTCCAAGTGAGATTGAGCACGGAGAGTTTAATGTTATACGCTTTTAATTGCTTTTATATTCATCAGTGGTAATGTAACGCTCATTTCCCGCAAATTGAGGTTCGTATCTATTTATTATGAAAGTTATTTAGATTTGTTAGCACAATTCATTATTTTTAACAACGAATTGTCTTTATTTTCTACAAAATCCTCGCTTATTTTGAGGCTTCGTACCTCATACTCATATTTTCCTTGCAGAATCTGAACCCGCGGGGACAAAGTGGCCATTGCTAGCCATTCGACAACTGAGTCCGTCTATATAATTAAGAAATCTATACATAGTATAAAATGAATCGCTTCCCACTGTCTGTCTGTTCCTATGTATATGTAAGGAATGCCAGGATATATGGCGGCCGGCGACAGAGCGCGGCAAATTGGTGACCCACAAATAGTCCCTTGATGCAACTTGCCTCATGTTCTCCGCAGTTCGATGGCTGTGCAAAACAGTTAACCCAAATTATGATCATTAATTTTGAGCATTTTCTTTGTTTTTCAGTATCGTAGTTATCTTCTTCTTTGCTTTTCCTTTGTCTTTTAACTCTGTGTTCTTCACTTCACTTCGGTCAACTAGTGTAGCGACTGCATTATGCTATTATGCTCTGTAAAAAGTCTGTAGAACGTAGTAATAAGGCTTTCAGAAAGAAACGTTTAATATTTAAAACAAGGAAACAAAAGACTAACATTTAACTTTTCCCGAACGTTTCCTGGAGGGAAAGTCGAAAAAAACAATTGAAAATAAATTACCGCAAGACAATAAATCATTAAATTTTTATTACTGTACAAGATAAAGGCTCGTTTCAGATTTCCTTAGAGTAATAAAGGTGAAAGAAAAGAAAAAGTGTGTAATATGAAGAAAAATTGTTCCCCAACTTACGACAATTCGTCCGCTCGGAGCGAGGGACTAGTTTTCTACAAAAGTTTTTAATAAATTTTTATAAGACAAAAAGACTTAGTTTGCATTGGATGGCACTTCAGTTAGGATGTTTTCATTAACCTTTTTTCATGGTCTCTATTTTCTGATATAATGCTTGCAATATAAAATAAAAAACATAATGTAATTAGCTGATGCCAGCGATTTAACACACGATATTTCTGTTCTCGGACTGATAACCAGGATAGACCTATGTTTTAATCTAGGTTATAAAATTTGTTATTACGTGAAATTGTTAAAAACACTCACAAACTGACGTTAGTAGAATAAACATGGGAGATTTTGGGTTTAAAGCATTTCGGTTTGAGTTATATGATCAAGACAAGTGATCCACAAGAAGTCCACAGTGGACAATAGTGGACTTTTCTATCGTCCTTTAAATACTTCCTACTATATTCATTCTGATTAAATTCGTTGTGAGTTCCAAGACATCTGTAGTTTTCTTCCCCGGGACGTCAATAAGCTTCATTGCTTATTGTCTATCTGAGGTCGCCGTTGTTGATCCTGGCTACACAGGAGACACAGTGGTGGGAATGTGTGGTGGGCTTGTCCCGATAGGCTTTTCTATTACAAACCTCGGTTGTTTACTAAATGCATTATTATAAGTTTAAGGTTAAAATATTTTTGTGTAAATAAATATTTAGTTAGGTATATAAAAGGACATAATTGAAGTTGCATGTGTTAGATACTTCCCTAGTATGTCAGGTTATTAAGATCATTAAAAGGAAATAAGTATCAAGAAAGTAAATTAAACAAAGTAGGTAATTAGTAAAATATATATTTTCAATTAAAACCAAAACTTGGGCAGATAATCAAAATGTTTATTAAATCAAAACTACTTTATAAACTACCACCATTTCGGAAATAAACCAAAATGACCACCGGTAAAAGAAAGAAATGGCGAAAGAAAACCGGTTATGGCCTTTTTTATCGATCAGGTATTTTAACACATCTTTTTCATACAATTACAAAATTACAATAATAATAAAAACAATTGGAACTTATCTTTAATGTCCGGCGGCCTCACAATAACTGCCGCCTAACGTTCTACCATGTCCTTATATAACCTCGCTCCCCCGCCAATCGCTACCTCCCCGCCAATCGTTACAACAAGTCAAAATAGCAATTCATTTTACTTCTAATTTTAAACTTGTAAATTAAATAAATTTATAATAAACGTAAAACAATTTTAACATAAATTTAACAAGGATTTAAAACATAAATAAATCGTAAACCAAGTTATTTTCAGAACGGAAGTACGACTTGTAACATTTAACAAGTCGAACCGGAAGTGCCGAGTATCATTTAATAATTTTATTACATCTTTAGCAATAACAATATGATTCAAGATGTAATAAAATTAATTACTTAATAACTATAAAACTATCATTTGTTCTAATTTATCTGTAAATCGAAAGTGTCAAGTGACATCTAGTCAATCAGTCAGTACCATTTGAAAGATTACCTAATACGGCCATACTGACAGTACAGCGTTCTCGATGTACATAAAAAAAAAACAAATGAAATTAAAAAAAGTGAAAAACTATGTGCAATTATCTACATTAATACACATTTATATTTCGGCATTGTTACAGTTTCGCTTTTCACATTAAGTTAAAACTTACAAGTAATTACAATCATATTTATTTACAGTTTGGCATTGTTACAGGCTCCGCTTGTCACAGTTTAAGCTAACAAGTAACAACGGTCATTTGCTTTACATAAACTCTAGCCCCACACCTGCTGCGCATGAGATAGGCTAGAAAAGCAAATAACTTCAGCAGTTCATAATTCATATTTACAGTTTTGGCATTGTTACAGGCTCCGCTTGTCACAGTTTAAGCTAACAAGTAACAACGGTCATTTACTTTATAAACTCTAGCCCCACACCTGCTGCGCATGAGATAGGCTAGAAAAGCAAATAACTTCAGCAGTTCATAATTCATATTTACAGTTTTGGCATTGTTACAGGCTCCGCTTGTCACAGTTTAAGCTAACAAGTAACAACGGTCATTTACTTTATAAACTCTAGCCCCACACCTGCTGCGCATGAGATAGGCTAGAAAAGCAAATAACTTCAGCAGTTCATCAGTCAAGTCAAATCATTCAGTCTTTAACAGGTTTACAATCATTCATAATTATTACATCTGATTAGAACTTAAAATAACACAAAATAACGCCTTTTACTTCTCTCTTATACAAAAACTGTGCGTTGTCGGGTCAATTCAATTATTTACCTCAGTAAACGATATTAAATAGAGATATTTTGGCACATACAATCAATAAATTTTAAAATTAAACATCTATAAATTCTATAAACTACAAAATAAAAAATAAAAAGAACATATTCCAGATTAAGGGAGAAAAAAAAAACGTCTAAGCTGTAGTAGCACCGCTTAACAGAAATTCCTTCAAGATATGTATATAAATTAATAACGGCAAGTTTATAATAATGTGATTAGCTATAAAATACTTAAGACAATATTATTACTAGTTTTTATAAACAATATTTTAATAATGTTTTTCATTAAATGACATCTTTCACACCAGTCCGCTCAATCCCCTCTCCGAGCCGATATATATTTTTTTTGTGGTGTAATCAGTAACGATCACGCTAGCAAATTAGGCTATTTTGTAGTAACCGAGTATAAGATTTTAAATTCACATATTAACAAGATATTAGGTTGATGTAACTAGCCGTGATTTATATATTAAGTAAAGTGTAATTTAATTTAGTTAATTATAATTAATGTAATTATTAAATACAAATAATAATTTTAGTTTTAATAGAAACTTAGGAAAAAGAAGCAAGTATCGCCTTTGAATCACCAAATGTGATATGAAGCTGAAGGAGTTGTAAAGACGGATTTTAGAGGGATAAAATATGATTTTTTGTAATATCTGCGTTACTACAGGTTATCCCATTAAGTTATGGAATTTGAATGAATATTTATGGATTTTCGATCGCGACGTGATGACGCTTGGATGTATTTTTTATTTTTCATTATTAAATATTTTAATATATTGTAATATATTGTGAATTACTACAAGTGTGACGTTGCATCCCAACGCACACATACGCGCGGCTCGCGAGGCAGGCGGACCGGACAACAATGCGCACTGCCCCTCGCCGCGCTTCACCGCGCCCTCACCGCCACCGCTCCCACCAGGCCACTATAAAAGCCCTGCGCACAAGCGTCTCCTCGGGCCATTCGGATATGAGCCCACGCGCGCGTACATCTCTCTAGTAAGCTCCTCTCTTCCGACCCCGTTACGCTGCCCGAATCCAGTCCCATAGTCGGACTCTTGTTGGACGTCGTTACGCTGCCCGAATACCGTCCGATAGTCGGACCCCTGCCGGGCATTGTTCCATTGCCCTTTGATTAATTTGTAATGTGAGAACCCCGGCCACGTGCCTCGTGGTTATTAGTTTGTTATCTCCTAGTAAATTCTAATTTGTGGTCGGACCTTTAGAAGGTACCTCTTGTATAAATTCCCGTGGCTTCTACTTCGACCTGCGTGGTATCCCAACTATCCTTCCCGACTCCCGTTCTGACTCGTGTAGGCACCATAAGTAAATTGGCACGACGGGACCCTTCTGGGGCGCGGACTGGATTTGACTCTGAACCCGCCCCGTCCTGCCCAGGATAGCTACCGCGATTAGCCTAGGTTCGATAGGTAAATCCGTGAGACGGGACCCTTCGGGGGCGCGGACCGGATTCGACTCTGAACCCGCCCCGCACTCACATAGTTCTGATAGTTCATTTAGGTGGGATAGGGCTCCCTTGAAACAACCCTCTGAATAGTGTAAGCGTCATAGGTAAATAGACACACAGGACCCTTCTGGGGCGCGGACTGGATTTGACTCTGAACCCGCCCTGTGATTGTCACAGTATAGTTATCTCCGGTAGGCTCGACCCCGTACTCGCGGACTCGTCATCCCGACCCTAATCCCGTCTTAGAATCCCGTAACGTTTATCCACGCAGCCTCGAGATCGAAGCACAGTCCTGATTCGATAACCCCGTTTGATGAATGATAGTAGCCGCGCGCCGCCTGCCTCCGTATCGAACAAGCCCCCACCGGTAGATAGATAACACAGCCACCGTCCGACCGTCATATCCAGTTTGTAAGGGACAGCGGGTCCCCCCGGGAGTAGATTATAAGTATATGCATGTCTAAGTCCTAGCATAAGCAAATAAACTTTGTATTACTCTGTTGGTATCACGGATTTCATTTACAACCCTCTCAATCACCCCAGTCTCACATAGGTACTCACACACCCCTCCTGTCGCCTCACTGGAGACTTCAGGGGGTCTAAGGAGGTGAAAGGTATCCTCGGCCAGGAGATTCGATCCCTCCGCCCAAGATTGACCTCCCTCACCTCCATTGTTAACCAGCGGGTCGTCCCGGGTTCGATTCCCGAGACGCACCCACGTTACACAAGTAATTAAACTAATGGTTTATAATTGTAATTATGAAGGATGGAGAGGCAACGAAAAGAGGAAGCGATGAAGAAAACTTTTTAAAATGAGAAAACGTACAGACGTGAGCAAAATATGTGAAGGTGAAGTTGAAAAACAGACAAACCTATGAATTCTATAAATATAAGGTTTATCAAAAGAGTTGTAAATTAAATCGAAATATCCTGCCGTTCGGTCAACCTGATAGATAGTAAATTCATTATGATGACAAATTATGGTACCTGTTCAGTACCACGAGGAATTACTTTGATTCTAACTAATAGATGGATATGGGTATAAGACATTATTTTACATAAAAACATCGTAAATTCATTATACTAACTAATTCTATTTTATTTTATTATCTTTTTATTTTTTAAGGTTTATCATTGTTCTTAATTTATTATACAATTTTTAATTCAAATATTATCACCTATTCATTTATTGTCTCTTTTTTTTATCAAGTTATCATTATTGGGATTAAATTTATTTACGCCTTTTATTATTTAAATACATTATTGTAAAAAAAAAAAAAAAAACATATCATGTTTACCTGTAGTTTGCTTATACGAGATACCTACGTTAAAATGTTAGTTGCTTTGCCATTAATTATTACGTCATGAAAATTACTTTGGTATAAAACAATATTTAGTTACCAGTACTTGCAATTTGGTTATTATCGCAATTTATTTATTTTCGCTACCAGCGAACATGTAGAAAAAATAATAATTAGCTCGGAAGTGGTACTAACACTGCTATGTTAAAAGATGCCATTTTTCATTCTTACATTTGATCACGAATACTACCATATTGTCATAGTAACTCAACTAGACGGTAATGCAGAACCCTTGGAGGGTTTACCTGCTTTTGCAAGCTGGGATAAGCTGCACCAGCAAGTTTCTCGATGCCGTCGCAGCAGACCGCAGCTTCGTCACAGGCAGACGTCGTGCTGCCGCTGTCTCGTGCGGTTTTTCTGTCACTGCATTTGAATCGCGGCGAGCAGACTCCCAAGCATAGCCAGATCCATATAGTTCTATGTCTGAAATATTTTTTTTTTTCAAAATATTAATACCATGTTAACACGCAGATCTATCCCACTTCTGATGTTAGATACTTCCCTAGTATGTCAGGTTATTAAGATCATTAAAAGGAAATAAGTATCAAGAAAGTAAATTAAACAAAGTAGGTAATTAGTAAAATATATATTTTCAATTAAAACCAAAACTTGGGCAGATAATCAAAATGTTTATTAAATCAAAACTACTTTATAAACTACCACCATTTCGGAAATAAACCAAAATGACCACCGGTAAAAGAAATGGCGAAAGAAAACCGGTTATGGCCTTTTTTATCGATCAGGTATTTTAACACATCTTTTTCATACAATTACAAAATTACAATAATAATAAAAACAATTGGAACTTATCTTTAATGTCCGGCGGCCTCACAATAACTGCCGCCTAACGTTCTACCATGTCCTTATATAACCTCGCTCCCCCGCCAATCGCTACCTCCCCGCCAATCGTTACAACAAGTCAAAATAGCAATTCATTTTACTTCTAATTTTAAACTTGTAAATTAAATAAATTTATAATAAACGTAAAACAATTTTAACATAAATTTAACAAGGATTTAAAACATAAATAAATCGTAAACCAAGTTATTTTCAGAACGGAAGTACGACTTGTAACATTTAACAAGTCGAACCGGAAGTGCCGAGTATCATTTAATAATTTTATTACATCTTTAGCAATAACAATATGATTCAAGATGTAATAAAATTAATTACTTAATAACTATAAAACTATCATTTGTTCTAATTTATCTGTAAATCGAAAGTGTCAAGTGACATCTAGTCAATCAGTCAGTACCATTTGAAAGATTACCTAATACATGAATTCTGCTAGTCGACAAAAAGAAATACAAAAAATAATAATATTTTACCATTTTAGTGAACTCGAAATTATCTAGATCTGGGTAGCCATATATTTTCATTATCTACAATCAGATCAAACCACAATGTACCCGGTTATTCAGTGTTACCACTTAATCAAAACAAGACAATGACATTGCTAGATTGAAATTTACAAAGCATTTTATACCTATTTTCCTATACAGTAGACTCAGAATTGAATGGTAATGAATTTAAGGAAAAAATATTGTGTTAAGAAAATAAAATTGTTTTTTGTAATGGGAAAATTTGTTTGCCTATGAGCTAAACAATGATGTTATGTGTAGATTGGTCGCCTTATAATTTTCGAATTTAACTATGTATAGCTGACACGTGGATATAGGACAAAATTTAATTAAAATAGACAATGATGTCGCTGGATGCATGTCGCTGCCAGCTGGTCACTCTGGAGACGTTTGGGAGAGGCCTATGTCCAGCAGTGGATTTCTTGTGGCCGAGATGATGATGATGAGACAATGATGGTTTGTTTATCAAGAGCAAACAGAGAAGTTATATAATATAACTAATCTGTTTTTTTTATATACTTATGTCGTTGGAGCTAAGACAAGCTAAGGTTGCATTTTTATGTGATATTTTATATTCGCTTGTATTTCAAACATCATTTTTATAAACTCGATATCAAAAATTTTATCGATTGAGTTGATACACGTGTTGTAATTTTAGCAACAAAATATATTATTCAAAGTTACCTATCTATCTATATATATAAAATACAAAGTCCTGACTGACTGACTTAACTATATATCGACGCACAGCCCAAACCGGTGGGTCTAGAGACTCCAAATTTGGACTGTAGGTTCCTTACGACGTCTAGGGGTGTACTAAGAAAGGGTTTTTCAAAATTCCTACGGGAAACCGAGATAAACGCAAACGAAGTTGCGAGGGTGTATCAACGCACAGCCAAAACCGCTGCGTCTAGAGATTCCAAATTTGGCATGTAGGTTCGTTACGACGTCTAGGGATGTACTAAGAAAGGACTTTTCAAAATTCCCACTGGAAATCGAGATATACGCATACGAAATTGCGAGGGGACGCACAGCCCAAACCGCTGGGTCTAGAGATGCCAAATTTGACATGTAGGGTCCTAATAAGCTCCAGACCGACCGGACCGGACCGGACCGAAACGGACCGGACCGGACCGGAACGTATCATACCTGATCGGTCTGGAAGGAACCGCACCGTACCGGGCCGTGCCGGACCGGATCGAACCGGACCGGACCGTTTTTTTTTTCATCTATATATATAAAATTCAAAGTCCTGACTGACTGACTGAGTTAACTATATATCAACGCACAGCCCAAACCGTTGGGTCTAGAGACTCCAAATTTGGACTGTAGGTTCCTTACGACGTCTAGGGGTGTACAAAGAAAGGATTTTTCAAAATACCTACGGGAAATCGAGATATACGCAAACGAAGTTGAGAGGAGACGCACAGCCTAAACCGTTGGGTCTAGAGATGCCAAATTTGTCATGTAGGGTCCTTACGACGTCTAGGGATGTACTAAGAAAGGATTTTTCAAAATTCTCACGCGAAAGCGAGATATACGCAAACGAAGTTAAGAGGGGACGCACAGCCTAAACCGCTGGGTCTAGAGATGCCAAATTTGTCATGTAGGGTCCTTATAAGGACCGGACCGATCGGACCGGACCGGACCGGACTGGATCGACCGGACCTGATCGGACCGGATGAAACCGTACCGTACCAGGCCGTGCCGGACCGGAATTTGTTTCTGAAGAAAGATATGCTAATTGTTACTAGGCCACGCGGGCGAAGCCGCGGGCGGAAGCTAGTATATATATAAAGTGTAACAAAATCAACTGTAAAGATTTTAGGGTGTGATTCTACTCTTCAATACAAACATTATTTACTATGGGACCAACTTCGAAATCACGAAAAAAAATCTGCTGTTCCATAGAAAATATCTATACTACTCGATACAAATATATGGAACAGTTGTTTTTTTTTTAAATATTATATGGGATTAACAACGGGAGCTATAGAAACCGAAACATCCGCGAATGCATACATTACATTATAAAGAATTAAATTTTATTGACGTAGGTATAAGAAACAAATTGACAATTTAAATTTTAAATTTTACAGTATATTACGTCGTCCATTATCTCTGTTAATTTATTTGCATACATAATAATGTTGAAAGCTATTAACTACATTATTTTCTGGATTTAAATAACTCATAATTACTGTAAAAATACTTACTTGTAATGCCTTTTTTGTTAAGCCAAAACAAGTTGACTTCATCCAAATACTATAGAAGACTAATACGCACAGCTCTTGACGTTTCTCATACAATGACTTGGCTACCTACGTTCACCTCATGCCGCTAGGGGCGCTATAACATTTTGCATACAAAACGCACAGTTCACCTCATGCCGCTAGGGGCGCTATAACATTTTGCATACAAAAGTTTTGAAATCGTTCACCTCATGCCGCCCTCATGCCTTAGGGGCGCTAGTGTCGCGTCTTGCCCGAATTCTTCCGAAGCTGTGCGCATTAGTCTTCTATAGTATTTGCTTCATTCCACCTGGATGTTGAGCAGTAGTGGAGTATAGGAATGAGACCCATCGGACATGAGACTCACCGCAGGCTGGAAGCTAGCGCAGTCACCGATCAGTCTCACCTTGTCGGCCTGATAAACTTATGTTGACAGCGTTTGCCTTGTGCAAAAAGTTTTGTAGCTCTTACGTTGTCTTCAAATGATTCATTTAATAATAATCATCCTAATATTATAAATGAGAAAGTGAGTTTGTTTGTTTGTTATTCCTTCACGGCTTGACTAAGCAGCCGATCATTATGAAAATTTGCATACATATTGTTAGGGGTACAGAGCCCAACATAGGCTACATTTTATCCCGTGAAATTATGTCATTCCGATGGGAAAATAATTTTTCAACTAAAGAGGGCGCTGTATCGGCCAACAGATGGCGCCACAAGTCGCGCAATGGGTTGTTTTGTTGTGAAACGAGATCTTTGTCATAAAATTAACGCGAGCGAAGCCGCGGGGAAAAGCTAGTAATAAAATAAAACATAAATTTTTAAATTCATTAAAGTTTATACTGATTTCTCAATATGAAAACTGGATCAGACACAGGCGAGTTAAAGTTTGTCAGGTAAAACTGTAGGAAATTCTTTGAAAATTAGGAATACTGTAGGAAATTCAAATTTTAATTAATTAGAAAAATTATAATTAATTAGACATTATGAAATACGCCATTGTATTTATAAAATCCCATTAAATTGGTTCTATTATCTGACTAGTGTGTACTTTCACATAATTTGGTTGTCGGTTGATCGTTCTGATATTACTCTAGCAGTTTATTCGGCAGTTAATCTAACTCTTACTTTAAGAACGTAATAATCCTTCATGTGACTAATTTACTTTTATTCCGTCATGTAATATACATGAATACATTGTAATAAAGGTTCATGTATGCCAAAGTTGTCGCTTTTTAACATTTCTGACTAACTACAAGTTTATTAGTACTATTTAAATTTGTTTTTTAATTGGTCCTTTTACAGTTTAATACGATTAAAACGAATTTTATTAATTAACAGAATCTCATTTCAAATTCAATTATCTTTATTCAAATTGGTCGAATCCGGCTCTCGTTTTTCCAAATCGGCCAGAATGCACTGCGCACACAAAGAAAAAAAAAATGCTGTTCTGTTGTGCCTCCAGATGAGAAGCAAAACTATTTAGTAATCTGTGTCACCGTTCACTCGTTTTCTTGAGAAAATACTGTTAAACTATTTATGAGGGTTCCGTACTTACATCAAAAAGAAAAATCTAGTCCATTAAACTCTGTCAAACTCTTGTATACACATCACTTTGAAAATTATGTATTCAGGATTTACTCGCAAAATAAATGTTTTTTTTTCTTCACTTCATAGTGAAGTATGGTGATAAGCTTCTGCTTAGTACGTACCTGCAGTCCAAGGTTTCTTAGGTAACCTTTTACGTACCTCTAAAAAGAGATAGAGAATTCCAAACATACAGCAGTCGTCGTACGGTTATGTTTTAAAGCACTAACAATGCTTGAAATTGCATTAACCCTAGCAATGAGCACGAAATGGGTGGCTCATAATAATTCGTGCACTCCATAGAGCTCCAGAGCACTGGAATTATTCCCATAATTGCACCATTAACATCTAACTAAGATGCAAATGGTACGTGCCACTATTTTAGTATGCAATTACCTATTAATTTATTGTAAAGTGTAACTGCTGGAATTTTCAATACTTCAGTGTTAGAGCTCGATGTAATTTTTTTTTCAATTGTAACGAAACCCCGTGAAAATGATTTTCTTCTTTTCCTGTCCTAGGCTGCCAGTCCATGACTATGGATAGCTCATAATATATCTACCGAGTGGATAAAAAAGGCGTGTAAATTAAGTATTATTCTTATTATAGAGAAGGTTAGCAAACAAGCATGCGGATCGCCTGATAGTAAGTAATCACTGCCACTCATCCCGATCTTAAAAAGGATGAAAATAAAACTCACCGAACGAAACGTATCGCTGTGTCACTTCGATATTCTATAAAGAGTGGTACTTCGCCCCCCCCCCCCCCCCCCCCCGGTCGAGTTAGTCGTTAAATACCTACTCTGCCACTGGATAAAGTAATACCAATAGTTTAACTACAAATTGTAGCAAAAAAGAACATAAATCTAGACATTTTTGCAACTTAAATATAGGTACTAACTTCGGGCACTAATAACGAAGCGACGACTAACTTTGATCTCAGGTTCAAACCCTGTTAAAAGTTATACCAGTGTCAATAAAAATGTGGTTAACCTCGGAGGGTAATTAAAGCGGTAAATGTGATTGCAGGCAAAAATGAAATATAATAATTTGTCTAAAATATCATGTGAAAAATGTTTAGAAGCTCTCACCGCATCGCAGAAATACGTTTTGTACGGTGAGTGAAAGATCTGAAAGCATATCTCTTCCCCTATCTCTTTACTCCTTTTCTCCTTTCTTCCTTTCAAAGGTCGGCATCGCCTCAGGGACTATGGTGTTTATGTGGTCTAGGGGCGGCGTTGATCACCTTCAGGTCGCTTGCAGGTTTGCCAACCTCTTTCATAAAAAAAACAAACTGATATAACCTTCAGTTTTATAATATTACTTTATTAAATAAGTGGTCATAATGAATTATGACAATGCAGATAGTGTGTCAGAATCTCCTCGTCAACGATTTGCAGACTCAGCTCTTGCCGTCAGGGATTATTAAAAGTTTGATTCGTAATAAAGTTTCATATTGAGGACAGTGCTGACTGCTGAGTCGATTTTTACCCACATTTTTTCCAACGGCAGCCATCTTTAATTGCATTGAGCGATGCAGTTTCGTAACACAATTTTAAATAGAGTGGCAACATCAAACTCGTTTTGTTTGTATAATAAACTTTATTACAGAATTTTTATACGCCGAGTTTTGAGTTTTCGGTCATATAAAATTAATTTCGTTTCCATTATTTCCGTTCGTCTTGCAATTCTCAGAAATCCCTAAACAGTAAAGTTTGTAATGTATAATATTCTAGTCAAAGATTATATTTTTTTTATTTAAAAAGAGAGGCTCTGCAGTGGTCAGAAACGGGAGGAGATGATGATTATGATGACGAGAGGGGACCAAGAATTGTCGGTCATCTTAGGTATCTCTATTCCCACCTTTCATGTAAAGGACAACTTCATCGGCAGTACCCCTATTGTTTCTAATGTTCATAGGTGGCGGTGAACACTTTCCATAGGTGCCTACTTGTTTGTCTGCTATACGTCATAAAAAATATATTAGGAACGTGTTTTCAGAGAGAGACGTGGCAGAATACGCTCTCATCCCCTTCAATTGTAGGCAACCCTGCAGTATCATGATTTTAGGGGTTGATAATATGATGTGTTTACAAAAAAGTACATTTATCATCATAGGATCTTATTTGAATTGTAATCTGAATAGGGTAGGCTATTGGGTGACTAACTTTTTAAATAAAATACATAAATACTAATTGAAAACTCTAATCCATTATGTAAATCCTAACAACTTTATTTAAATAATAACGTTGTATATATTTAAATTTTAATTAAAAGGAAATTTCGTCGGGTCTAAATTGCATAGTGAAAACCCAAGTGGCTTTTCTTTTTCGCTCGTTTGTCTTTCTGTATGTTTAACGACTAATACCTCCCAAACGAGGTTTTAATTGTATAGTTTAAGAATAGTTTTTAGCGAATTTCATCATCGTTTTAGAGTGGTATAGGCTAATCGGAGAACCACCACTTCCTCTCACCATTCCATGAGTGAGAGCTCCGGAAGTCCAACTCTTTTCTAATCCTTTTTCTCCACAACGCAGTAGTAGCATGATTATTCGCTGTGCCCTTCCTGTCCTGAAAACAGGAAGGGCACAGCGGATAATCAAGAGAGGAAGGGCACAGCGGATAACCCGCTCAGGCCCGTCTGGGGAAGGACCTCCACCTTACAGAAGATCGTAGCCAAATAGCATTGGTCTCGGTCATATTGTATTCGGAGTGAGTAATCGGATTTTGCATAGAGCAGACGTGCCGAACGATCGCTTTTGTGCCCGTGTTATAGTGCAAGCGCAGCACGGTCCGTCGCCGTCGCGCAGCTAGCGCGTGCAGTGTGTGTGCGTCACGATGACCTACTTAGGCCGTTGACCTTAGTAATATAGTCTAAGCGTAACATATTATTGTTTATAAAATAATAAATGTTCGTATTAAACCTAAATGAAACCGTTTTAAAAAAAAAATGGCTAGCAATTCTCCATCTACAATAAAAATTAAAACTGAGAATGAGATTATTCTCTATAATTATTATAAGAGCGAGAAGGAAGCTAGAGCAAAGTTAGAATGTCAGGTGCAAATGCTGCAGGACCAATTGAAAAATTTGCAGCAAGATCTAGAAAAGCTGCAGATTAGCAAAGAACCGAAGGAACCACATGCTTCTGATGAAGGCATTAATAAAAAAAAGGATTCTTCAGAACGTGATGAATATTGCACGGATGAAGAAGAACTGGCCAAAGAAACTGGATGGGTGCGCGCAAAGAACAGAAAAAAGAGGAAACTCATAAACTCACCATCACCCACAGCTACTCCAGATGTTAGGAAGGAACCAGAACCGTCAAAAATCAAAAAGATACCATCACCGCCACCGATAATTGTTGACGGAATACAAAACTACCAAAAATTCTACGACTTCTTGGTAGAAGGTCTTCTAGGTGACCATTCACAATAAAAACACTGAGTGGAGACAGTGTAAAAATCAATACTGACAACGAGGAAGCATTTAGGCTGATCACGAAACGGCTTACTTCCAATAATTGTACGTGGCACTCTTATGAAAACAAGCGGGATCGCCCTATAAGAGTGATTGCAAAAAAGCTACACCACACGTGCATTCCAGAGAGAATAGTTGAAGAACTATTGTTTAAAGGATACAAGATAGAAAGTGCCGTAAACAAGCTTAGATGGAAAGATAAAGAGCCTCTAAATATGTTTATGCTCACTTTTACAAACGATGAAGATATAAATAAAGTCTTCGGTATTAAAAACATTCTGGGATGCAGAGTAGAAATACACCCTCTTAAGACCCCGAAATTAGTTCCGCAATGCAAAAGATGCCAAGCCTATGGCCATACACAAAGGTACTGCTCCAAAGACCCACGTTGTGTGAAATGTACTGGCAAACATCACACTAAAGATTGCACAAAGTCACCACAAGACAAACCAAGATGTGTACACTGCGGTGAACAGCATCCTGCAAATTACAGGGGGTGCGTAGTAGCCAAAGAGCTACAAAGCTACAAAAACAAAACCCTAAAGAAAAAAGAACAGCCCAAACAGTCACTATCGCAGCAATCACGCTTACCAACAAATATTAAAATGCCTGAAACCACTGCATTGGAATCACACCGAAAAGTCATAACTAATACTGGCGAACAAAGCTACGCACAAATAACATCTAAACATGTCTCTAAACATGATAAAAGCAAAATTAAAAATTTTGAAAAAACCCACGACGGTTTAAACGTAATTGGAAAAGGATAAAATAATTTTGAAACCCCCGACTTAAAGAATATATGCTATGAATTTAATGAAAAAAAAACCCCAAAAAATCCTTTGGGGGCTGCCATTAAATGAACTAGTTTGGTAGTTTTTAGTAACTTGGATACTTATTTATATTTATGTTGAAATTTAAAATAGAGATGGCAGCCCCCGACGGATTTTTTGGGGTTTTTTTTTCATTAAATTCATAGCATATATTCTTTAAGTCGGGGGTTTCAAAATTATTTTATCCTTTTCCAATTACGTTTAAACCGTCGTGGGTTTTTTCAAAATTTTTAATTTTGCTTTTATTTTAAACTTTTTAGAGAGCAAGCATTGGTATTATGTAAATTATACCTACTCCATATCGATATAGTTTAGATAATAATATTTTCACTTCTCATGCTCAGAAAATGCTTATTTGCGCAGGATATAGGCTGCACAAAATCGAATTTTGTGCACAAGGGCGAAAACGTATTTATTTATAAATGTATCTATATTAAGGCAAAGGAAATGAGCCATACAGCCAAATACAATAAAAAGTTCAGAGATAGAATTTGTTATTTTATAATATTTACTTTAATTTATTTGCCTTATATGTTTTTTAAGTCATAAAAGATATTAAAATTTAAATTAAAGTACGGTAGGTTATTTAATTAATTTAAGAAAAATTATTTTATTACAAAATTAATTTAATAGTAGGCTGTATAGGTCTGCAGTCCAAGCCTAATAGCAATGTCGTAAGATGTAAAAAAAAGCGGCGGGAAACAGGTCTTGTTTTTTCGTGCCTTTATTAATTTATTTCCTCGCAATCGAAGTGAAAAGCAGAGTTTATAACTCGTCCACAAAACCATTTTTATCCTCGACATTACTATCAGCCCTCGCCTTATAGAAATGATTCGTTTTGTGCACTTGTTGTAAAATCGACTATTAATGTACTTAATACAGTATGTAAAGTAACGAAGAGCAACTTTTGAACCAGGCAATGTGTAAGATGGGTAGAAAGAAACCATTGGTACATGTTTCAATCGATTCAAAGGCTTTAATTTCAGACAGTTTTTTTTGTTTTTTTTGTTTTTTTTTTGAATTGTCTAATCAGTTTGGGTGTACTGACACCCTTTACTGAGACACCGGACTGTTGCGGGGCTCTCACCGCCAAAAATTTACAGTGTCTGCCTAGGGGCGCCCAAGAGGGGGGCTCGAACCTCGGCCTATGGCGACACTGGGGGAAGGCGAACGGATTAGAGAGAAGCGGCCGGGCACGTGCCGGTACCGCGAAAACCGAGTCCCTACAGGAGGGTGGCGCGACGCGCGGCCCCGCCGGCGGGGCCGATATGACGGACGTGTGTGTCTGCTTTGTGTCGCGGATTCTAATTGTTTGTACGCCTCGATGGCGACTGTAATGGCGTCGTCCGGGTCGTTGAGGACGTGCCGCGGACGACGTTTGGACCTAATGGTGTCAGCCGGAGCGGGATAATCCCCTGCGGCTCTCACCAATGGATTGGGGTGATGGTCGAGAGAGTCGAAAAATCTGACTGAGCATTGCTTTAGGTGGTGCGAGATGGTCGGCACACCTAAGTCAATGTGGAGGTTTTTGTTCCGAATGAACCAAAGCCCACCGATGGCTTTGCGCAAAAACCTATTCTGGATGGTTTGCAGCCTGTGGATATGAGAGGGCGCGGCGTGAGCGAAAACTGGACTCGCGTAAGTCATTATCGGCCTAATGCACGTTGTGTAAATCCTCACCTTATTTCTAAGAGAGAGTTTACTGCGCCCATTGAGCAGATAATATAGTCGGCCTAGCGCGAAAGCGGCGCGGTTGCGGACAATCTTAATATGATCGCGGAAGGTGAGTCCCCTATCGAGTGTGACGCCTAGGTAGCGGACTTTCCTTTCCCAAGGGATCGGTTGTCCGAACATTTTGACTCTGGAGGAGGGATTTGGGGTGCTACCTCTAGCGAAGAGGATAGCGGCGCTTTTTTGAGGATTGACTTCGATGCGCCATTTCCTAAACCAGTCGCCAAGAGTATTGGCGGCAGTTTGCAGTGTGTCTATAATTGGGGGAATACTACGGGCTGAACAGTAGATGGCAGTATCATCTGCGAAGAGAGCGGTATGGGTCACTAGTGGACTGGGTCTGAATTCGGGAAAATCGCTTGTGTAAAGCATGAATAGAAGAGGCGAGAGCACGGACCCTTGTGGTACTCCGGCTCTAATGGTGTGAGGGGGGGATAGTGCCCCATCCACCCTATAGCGGAAAGAGCGGTTCGACAAGTAGTCTTGTATGATGAGCACAAGACGATTTGGCGTATTGAGTTTGTAGAGCTTATAAATAAGCCCGTTGTGCCAAACTTTGTCGAACGCCTTTGCCACGTCAAAGAAGAGAGCGCCCGTTTTATGCGGGCGGGATCTGTTCGCTCTCCGGTCCAACACGTGTTCGACTATGCGATGCACTTGTTGGACACAAGAGTGTTTGGCTCTAAAACCAAACTGCGCGTTAGGCAAGAGATTGTTGGCAAGGGAAAAATCTTTGAGACGTGCGAGAACTATGCGCTCATAGATTTTACCTATTGAACTGAGAAGACTAATAGGGCGATAGCTCGAGGGCTGATCCTTGGGCTTGCCGGGTTTTGGGATGCCGATGACGGTGGCTTCCTTCCAAGTTTGGGGGAAAATGCTATTTTTGAGGGCTGCGTTAAAGATAGCAGTCAGGAGTAGTATAAGGTGGGCAGGGAAGAGCTTGATTACTCTGTTGGAAATCCCGTCAGGCCCCGGGGCTTTCCTATTATGTAGGTCTTTGATAAGGGACTCTACCTCATCAGGGGTTACCGGCTCTAACGGGGGGTCGGCATCTGTAAGTGGGCTCGCGAGTTTGTTAGCTACCACAGTATCGACCTCGAGTAGGTGATCTGGATCAACGGGGAGTGTGCTAGGTGCACATTGTGCCTCAAGACTGGATGCTAGGCATTCAGCTTTTTCCTCGTCCTCGAAGGCGAGGGGGAGGGAGGGATCTGACTGTACTAACGGGGGGGTGGCAGCCACTGTATCTGCCTTAAGGGCTCTGGCAAGTTTCCAGAAGGCTTGGTGAGATGGGACCATGTTGGAGAGGGTCTCGTCCTACTGGTCGTTTCTAAGCTGTCTGATACGACGCTTAACCGCTGATTGAGCAGCGCGCATGCGGACGCGGTTAGGCTCAGTGGGAGCGGAGAAGTAGGCCCTTTGGGCTCGGTTTTTCTCTGTTAACAGAGCACGCGCATCCGACGGAAGTGTCCAGCGACGATGAGCGTTCACTGGGACACGTCGCGAGCAGTCGCTAACGACTTTCTGCACGTGCGCTGTTAACGAGTCAATAGCACCTATTGCATCGGGAATTGAGACAATTTCGTCTGGAATTGGATCTAACAAGGGGGACGAAATGGATTTGAGCCAACCTGACCCAGTCGGTCTTGATCATATTGGGATCTGTGGCTGCCACATTGGGAATACTCACTCTGGGCGAGAGAGCAATGATGACAGGCCTATGGTCTGAGGTGAGTTCGGAGTGCACCTCTATTGAACTCAATCTAAGATTGATGTTCTTTAGGAGGGCTACGTCTAGGACGTCCGGACGATGATCAACATTGTCCGGGTAATGAGTAGGGGACATGGGTGCTACAATGTCAAAATTGAGACTCTCTGAGAGTCGCTCGAGCTGTCTACCACGTTGGTTTGTGGTTAGGCTACACCAGGCAGGGTGCTTGGCGTTTAGATCACCCGCTATGATAACAGACGGGCCAAGATCTAGAAGATTTTGTATGTCACAATCGAGTAGTGATCTGGGTTTGAGGAGTTGGAGTTAGTGGGAGCTAGATAAGCTGACACTAAAAATATGGATTGGTGACCTGTCATTCCTAATCTACAGACAGAGGCCTCAATGTGCACGAGATTTGGCGTATCCACAGGCGTGCAGTGTAATGTCGCTTTGTAGTAGATGAGAGTGCCACCGAAGGCAGAGACTGTGCGATCATTACGAATGATTTTGTAATTCGCGATTTTAGGATCGCGAATTGAAGGTTTAAGGAACGTCTCCTGGATGAGGAGGACGTCCAATTGATGGGTGTAGAGGAAGTCGGCTCCCTCAGACCTCTGGGTACGAAGCCCATTTGCGTTGAAGTAGCCGATTTTTAGGGAGGTCGGTTTGACTCTGCTCGTATGGGGTAAATCCATAATTAATTCCTAAATTTATCGAGGGCAACGAACACATCCGCGTATTGGCAGATGGCCATTATGAGGGAGTTGGTATCACCCGTGTGATTATTTACTATGGCGGCCATAGCAAGGAACCTATCTATTTTGAGCACACCGGCGAGCTTGAAGAGACCCTTCGGTCCCGTTGCTCGGTAGAGATTGTGGCAGCGGTGCCTTTAATGCCTTTACGGGGGGTGGAGGTGTTGCTACTACTTCCACCGCCGCGGGTACAGGCGTGCCTGAGAGGCTGGCCTGTGGGGGTGGGATCTTGTTGGTCCTGTAGCGCCACGAGGGTGACAGATTGACTGGTGGCACCGGTGCCTTTACTGTAGCCGGGGCGGCCTCGGCAGTTTGGGACTGAGGGGGAGAAGCGCGGACTTGGGTCCTAGATGAGGAGGGAGTAGGCCTCCGACTCTTTACTTTGGGCGCTTTTGAGCACCCTCTGTAGTTCGCCGGGTGCCCCACCTCCCCGCAATTTACGCAGCTCGGAGGTTCCGAGCATAGCGCGCGGTCTTTGGGTCGCTGACATTCCGGTGTCGCGTGGGACTCTAAGCATTTGACACAACGAGGTGTGTTGTGACAGTTGCGGGAAGAATGCCCGTATAGTTGGCATCTGTGGCATTGACCCACAGTGCCTTTTTGGTGTGGGGGCTCTACTACGACCCCAGACAGTCCGCAGACTTTTTTGATATTAAAGATGGCTTTCGCCTCTTTAAGGTTAGTCCTGTCTAAAATGACAAGGACCATGTTGAAAGGGGCTGCATGCCCACGGTGCATGCGGTGCACCTCTAAAACTGGAAATTTTTGGGCCTTTAGGTCCTCGAGCACGTCTTCGCACCCGATTTCCTTGGGGACCCCTCGAATGACTACGCGGAGGCGCCGGTCCTCCTCCAAGCTCCACGTATGGAAAGTTATCGACATAGCGTCGAGAAGGCGGGTGAGGTTACGGTAGTCCGTGATGGCCTCCGTTTTTAGGCGGATACCCTCAGTTCGGGTCTCCGCAATAAAGAAGATGCCATTGGCATCGCAGCGTGCTTGTGGCGGTTAGTGATAACCACCGCAGGCGGTCGCTGTGAACGTCTGGGAGGGGTGGGAAGTGAGGCTTCCTCGGTACCCTGTTCAGCTGCGGGTGGCGAAGCGGGCGAGTCGGAGAGAGGGGCGGCCGGATTTGATTCGGCGGCTAATTTGGCGGCCTTGTTGGCAGCGCCCTTGTTGCGCCTTGTGCGCTTGCGGCCTGAGGCCACAATGAAGTCGTCCGAGTCGGACGAGGGGGCGGAACTCGAATCCGAAGATTCGGAGATGATTTCCATCTCGTCATCGGACAGGGAGGAGGAGGTACTTGGCAGTACCGAGGGTGCGGTGGCGGAGAGCGCGGCGGTGGAAGTCGCTACGGCGGGTTGCGCGGCGACGGCGGCGGAGGGTTCGGTGGCCTGAGGGGCCGGGCGGGAGGCGGCCAGGGAGGCCGAGGGGGCTGCGGCCTGAGGGGGAAGGGGTGGGCGGGAGGGGGCGATAGCTAGCGTCGGTCAGGGGAGCCCCGTAGGCCGGTGGTTCTAGCCCCGTCCGGGTAACTGCTTTCACCCTGAAGGGGATCGGCGAGTGCCCGGGTCGCACTCCTGGCTGTGCAAAGTTGGCACCGTGAGGTATCACACAGCCAGACCACGAAACTGTGGTTTTATTTGGCAAAAACGCGCGAAAAGACGAGAAACTCTAATAAAATTTATGTTTTTGATAAAATTTGATTTGAATATTGTATTAGTTTAAGTATTATTTAATGTTTATTTTCATTTTAGGTTATAGCTAATTGGAATATCCACATTGCATCATTAAATTTAGCTTAATTTACGAGAATTTATTTTTGATTATGTTTTTTAGTTTATTCTTTTCGTACATACATACTTTGTCTTGAATTTATTACGTTAATTATAATAAGTATTAAGTAGTCTAAGTTGTAATATTGGATTATCTCTCCATATTTATTTTCTTACTTTTAGGCCGTAAGTACCTATTATTTTTTCAAGTACTTTATTGTTTTTGTTTATTTGTTATTGCTATAAATTTGTTAAATTGCATATGTATAATTTGTTAAGTTGCACAAAGTATCAACAAAAATGGGTCTAGGTCGGAAAACTAAAAAAGCTAGCGCCATATTTAAAAACCGTAATAATCAAAGTTCAACCAGTAATGGTGATCGTATTCAGAAACGGGTTCATGTTGATAATAACACCTATCTAAGAACATGCTCCAATCAAACCCGAACCTATCACTGAAAACCGCATCAAAATCTGACTAGTAGTTATGGAGATAAATGTCTACTGCAGCGCCCCCTGGTGAGTTGTCACCGTAACACCTATCTAAGAACATGCTCCAATCAAACCCGAACCTATCACTGAAAACCGCATCAAAATCGGGCTAGTAGTTTTAGAGATAAATGGCAACATTGATTTGCACAAACATTCTCTCACCCCAAACGCATATACCGTCTCCGTTACGTCGCAGCGTGCTTGTGGCGGTTAGTGATAACCACCGCAGGCGGTCGCTGTGAACGTCTGGGAGGGGTGGGAAGTGAGGCTTCCTCGGTACCCTGTTCAGCTGCGGGTGGCGAAGCGGGCGAGTCGGAGAGAGGGGCGGCCGGATTTGATTCGG
The DNA here is from genome assembly GCA_905163395.2 of Endotricha flammealis. Classification (NCBI taxonomy): domain Eukaryota; kingdom Metazoa; phylum Arthropoda; class Insecta; order Lepidoptera; family Pyralidae; genus Endotricha; species Endotricha flammealis. Next base: position 11,924,237 of record LR990860.1, read on the forward strand.
CGGCTAATTTGGCGGCCTTGTTGGCAGCGCCCTTGTTGCGCCTTGTGCGCTTGCGGCCTGAGGCCACAATGAAGTCGTCCGAGTCGGACGAGGGGGCGGAACTCGAATCCGAAGATTCGGAGATGATTTCCATCTCGTCATCGGACAGGGAGGAGGAGGTACTTGGCAGTACCGAGGGTGCGGTGGCGGAGAGCGCGGCGGTGGAAGTCGCTACGGCGGGTTGCGCGGCGACGGCGGCGGAGGGTTCGGTGGCCTGAGGGGCCGGGCGGGAGGCGGCCAGGGAGGCCGAGGGGGCTGCGGCCTGAGGGGGAAGGGGTGGGCGGGAGGGGGCGATAGCTAGCGTCGGTCAGGGGAGCCCCGTAGGCCGGTGGTTCTAGCCCCGTCCGGGTAACTGCTTTCACCCTGAAGGGGATCGGCGAGTGCCCGGGTCGCACTCCTGGCTGTGCAAAGTTGGCACCGTGAGGTATCACACAGCCAGACCACGAAACTGTGGTTTTATTTGGCAAAAACGCGCGAAAAGACGAGAAACTCTAATAAAATTTATGTTTTTGATAAAATTTGATTTGAATATTGTATTAGTTTAAGTATTATTTAATGTTTATTTTCATTTTAGGTTATAGCTAATTGGAATATCCACATTGCATCATTAAATTTAGCTTAATTTACGAGAATTTATTTTTGATTATGTTTTTTAGTTTATTCTTTTCGTACATACATACTTTGTCTTGAATTTATTACGTTAATTATAATAAGTATTAAGTAGTCTAAGTTGTAATATTGGATTATCTCTCCATATTTATTTTCTTACTTTTAGGCCGTAAGTACCTATTATTTTTTCAAGTACTTTATTGTTTTTGTTTATTTGTTATTGCTATAAATTTGTTAAATTGCATATGTATAATTTGTTAAGTTGCACAAAGTATCAACAAAAATGGGTCTAGGTCGGAAAACTAAAAAAGCTAGCGCCATATTTAAAAACCGTAATAATCAAAGTTCAACCAGTAATGGTGATCGTATTCAGAAACGGGTTCATGTTGATAATAACACCTATCTAAGAACATGCTCCAATCAAACCCGAACCTATCACTGAAAACCGCATCAAAATCTGACTAGTAGTTATGGAGATAAATGTCTACTGCAGCGCCCCCTGGTGAGTTGTCACCGTAACACCTATCTAAGAACATGCTCCAATCAAACCCGAACCTATCACTGAAAACCGCATCAAAATCGGGCTAGTAGTTTTAGAGATAAATGGCAACATTGATTTGCACAAACATTCTCTCACCCCAAACGCATATACCGTCTCCGTTCCGTCGTGGGTAAAAAAATCCTTTGGGGGCTGCCATTAAATGAACTAGTTTGGTAGTTTTTAGTAACTTGGATACTTATTTATATTTATGTTGAAATTTAAAATAGAGATGGCAGCCCCCGACGGATTTTTTGGGGTTTTTTTTTCATTAAATTCATAGCATATATTCTTTAAGTCGGGGGTTTCAAAATTATTTTATCCTTTTCCAATTACGTTTAAACCGTCGTGGGTTTTTTCAAAATTTTTAATTTTGCTTTTATTTTAAACTTTTTAGAGAGCAAGCATTGGTATTATGTAAATTATACCTACTCCATATCGATATAGTTTAGATAATAATATTTTCACTTCTCATGCTCAGAAAATGCTTATTTGCGCAGGATATAGGCTGCACAAAATCGAATTTTGTGCACAAGGGCGAAAACGTATTTATTTATAAATGTATCTATATTAAGGCAAAGGAAATGAGCCATACAGCCAAATACAATAAAAAGTTCAGAGATAGAATTTGTTATTTTATAATATTTACTTTAATTTATTTGCCTTATATGTTTTTTAAGTCATAAAAGATATTAAAATTTAAATTAAAGTACGGTAGGTTATTTAATTAATTTAAGAAAAATTATTTTATTACAAAATTAATTTAATAGTAGGCTGTATAGGTCTGCAGTCCAAGCCTAATAGCAATGTCGTAAGATGTAAAAAAAAGCGGCGGGAAACAGGTCTTGTTTTTTCGTGCCTTTATTAATTTATTTCCTCGCAATCGAAGTGAAAAGCAGAGTTTATAACTCGTCCACAAAACCATTTTTATCCTCGACATTACTATCAGCCCTCGCCTTATAGAAATGATTCGTTTTGTGCACTTGTTGTAAAATCGACTATTAATGTACTTAATACAGTATGTAAAGTAACGAAGAGCAACTTTTGAACCAGGCAATGTGTAAGATGGGTAGAAAGAAACCATTGGTACATGTTTCAATCGATTCAAAGGCTTTAATTTCAGACAGTTTTTTTTGTTTTTTTTGTTTTTTTTTTGAATTGTCTAATCAGTTTGGGTGTACTGACACCCTTTACTGAGACACCGGACTGTTGCGGGGCTCTCACCGCCAAAAATTTACAGTGTCTGCCTAGGGGCGCCCAAGAGGGGGGCTCGAACCTCGGCCTATGGCGACACTGGGGGAAGGCGAACGGATTAGAGAGAAGCGGCCGGGCACGTGCCGGTACCGCGAAAACCGAGTCCCTACAGGAGGGTGGCGCGACGCGCGGCCCCGCCGGCGGGGCCGATATGACGGACGTGTGTGTCTGCTTTGTGTCGCGGATTCTAATTGTTTGTACGCCTCGATGGCGACTGTAATGGCGTCGTCCGGGTCGTTGAGGACGTGCCGCGGACGACGTTTGGACCTAATGGTGTCAGCCGGAGCGGGATAATCCCCTGCGGCTCTCACCAATGGATTGGGGTGATGGTCGAGAGAGTCGAAAAATCTGACTGAGCATTGCTTTAGGTGGTGCGAGATGGTCGGCACACCTAAGTCAATGTGGAGGTTTTTGTTCCGAATGAACCAAAGCCCACCGATGGCTTTGCGCAAAAACCTATTCTGGATGGTTTGCAGCCTGTGGATATGAGAGGGCGCGGCGTGAGCGAAAACTGGACTCGCGTAAGTCATTATCGGCCTAATGCACGTTGTGTAAATCCTCACCTTATTTCTAAGAGAGAGTTTACTGCGCCCATTGAGCAGATAATATAGTCGGCCTAGCGCGAAAGCGGCGCGGTTGCGGACAATCTTAATATGATCGCGGAAGGTGAGTCCCCTATCGAGTGTGACGCCTAGGTAGCGGACTTTCCTTTCCCAAGGGATCGGTTGTCCGAACATTTTGACTCTGGAGGAGGGATTTGGGGTGCTACCTCTAGCGAAGAGGATAGCGGCGCTTTTTTGAGGATTGACTTCGATGCGCCATTTCCTAAACCAGTCGCCAAGAGTATTGGCGGCAGTTTGCAGTGTGTCTATAATTGGGGGAATACTACGGGCTGAACAGTAGATGGCAGTATCATCTGCGAAGAGAGCGGTATGGGTCACTAGTGGACTGGGTCTGAATTCGGGAAAATCGCTTGTGTAAAGCATGAATAGAAGAGGCGAGAGCACGGACCCTTGTGGTACTCCGGCTCTAATGGTGTGAGGGGGGGATAGTGCCCCATCCACCCTATAGCGGAAAGAGCGGTTCGACAAGTAGTCTTGTATGATGAGCACAAGACGATTTGGCGTATTGAGTTTGTAGAGCTTATAAATAAGCCCGTTGTGCCAAACTTTGTCGAACGCCTTTGCCACGTCAAAGAAGAGAGCGCCCGTTTTATGCGGGCGGGATCTGTTCGCTCTCCGGTCCAACACGTGTTCGACTATGCGATGCACTTGTTGGACACAAGAGTGTTTGGCTCTAAAACCAAACTGCGCGTTAGGCAAGAGATTGTTGGCAAGGGAAAAATCTTTGAGACGTGCGAGAACTATGCGCTCATAGATTTTACCTATTGAACTGAGAAGACTAATAGGGCGATAGCTCGAGGGCTGATCCTTGGGCTTGCCGGGTTTTGGGATGCCGATGACGGTGGCTTCCTTCCAAGTTTGGGGGAAAATGCTATTTTTGAGGGCTGCGTTAAAGATAGCAGTCAGGAGTAGTATAAGGTGGGCAGGGAAGAGCTTGATTACTCTGTTGGAAATCCCGTCAGGCCCCGGGGCTTTCCTATTATGTAGGTCTTTGATAAGGGACTCTACCTCATCAGGGGTTACCGGCTCTAACGGGGGGTCGGCATCTGTAAGTGGGCTCGCGAGTTTGTTAGCTACCACAGTATCGACCTCGAGTAGGTGATCTGGATCAACGGGGAGTGTGCTAGGTGCACATTGTGCCTCAAGACTGGATGCTAGGCATTCAGCTTTTTCCTCGTCCTCGAAGGCGAGGGGGAGGGAGGGATCTGACTGTACTAACGGGGGGGTGGCAGCCACTGTATCTGCCTTAAGGGCTCTGGCAAGTTTCCAGAAGGCTTGGTGAGATGGGACCATGTTGGAGAGGGTCTCGTCCTACTGGTCGTTTCTAAGCTGTCTGATACGACGCTTAACCGCTGATTGAGCAGCGCGCATGCGGACGCGGTTAGGCTCAGTGGGAGCGGAGAAGTAGGCCCTTTGGGCTCGGTTTTTCTCTGTTAACAGAGCACGCGCATCCGACGGAAGTGTCCAGCGACGATGAGCGTTCACTGGGACACGTCGCGAGCAGTCGCTAACGACTTTCTGCACGTGCGCTGTTAACGAGTCAATAGCACCTATTGCATCGGGAATTGAGACAATTTCGTCTGGAATTGGATCTAACAAGGGGGACGAAATGGATTTGAGCCAACCTGACCCAGTCGGTCTTGATCATATTGGGATCTGTGGCTGCCACATTGGGAATACTCACTCTGGGCGAGAGAGCAATGATGACAGGCCTATGGTCTGAGGTGAGTTCGGAGTGCACCTCTATTGAACTCAATCTAAGATTGATGTTCTTTAGGAGGGCTACGTCTAGGACGTCCGGACGATGATCAACATTGTCCGGGTAATGAGTAGGGGACATGGGTGCTACAATGTCAAAATTGAGACTCTCTGAGAGTCGCTCGAGCTGTCTACCACGTTGGTTTGTGGTTAGGCTACACCAGGCAGGGTGCTTGGCGTTTAGATCACCCGCTATGATAACAGACGGGCCAAGATCTAGAAGATTTTGTATGTCACAATCGAGTAGTGATCTGGGTTTGAGGAGTTGGAGTTAGTGGGAGCTAGATAAGCTGACACTAAAAATATGGATTGGTGACCTGTCATTCCTAATCTACAGACAGAGGCCTCAATGTGCACGAGATTTGGCGTATCCACAGGCGTGCAGTGTAATGTCGCTTTGTAGTAGATGAGAGTGCCACCGAAGGCAGAGACTGTGCGATCATTACGAATGATTTTGTAATTCGCGATTTTAGGATCGCGAATTGAAGGTTTAAGGAACGTCTCCTGGATGAGGAGGACGTCCAATTGATGGGTGTAGAGGAAGTCGGCTCCCTCAGACCTCTGGGTACGAAGCCCATTTGCGTTGAAGTAGCCGATTTTTAGGGAGGTCGGTTTGACTCTGCTCGTATGGGGTAAATCCATAATTAATTCCTAAATTTATCGAGGGCAACGAACACATCCGCGTATTGGCAGATGGCCATTATGAGGGAGTTGGTATCACCCGTGTGATTATTTACTATGGCGGCCATAGCAAGGAACCTATCTATTTTGAGCACACCGGCGAGCTTGAAGAGACCCTTCGGTCCCGTTGCTCGGTAGAGATTGTGGCAGCGGTGCCTTTAATGCCTTTACGGGGGGTGGAGGTGTTGCTACTACTTCCACCGCCGCGGGTACAGGCGTGCCTGAGAGGCTGGCCTGTGGGGGTGGGATCTTGTTGGTCCTGTAGCGCCACGAGGGTGACAGATTGACTGGTGGCACCGGTGCCTTTACTGTAGCCGGGGCGGCCTCGGCAGTTTGGGACTGAGGGGGAGAAGCGCGGACTTGGGTCCTAGATGAGGAGGGAGTAGGCCTCCGACTCTTTACTTTGGGCGCTTTTGAGCACCCTCTGTAGTTCGCCGGGTGCCCCACCTCCCCGCAATTTACGCAGCTCGGAGGTTCCGAGCATAGCGCGCGGTCTTTGGGTCGCTGACATTCCGGTGTCGCGTGGGACTCTAAGCATTTGACACAACGAGGTGTGTTGTGACAGTTGCGGGAAGAATGCCCGTATAGTTGGCATCTGTGGCATTGACCCACAGTGCCTTTTTGGTGTGGGGGCTCTACTACGACCCCAGACAGTCCGCAGACTTTTTTGATATTAAAGATGGCTTTCGCCTCTTTAAGGTTAGTCCTGTCTAAAATGACAAGGACCATGTTGAAAGGGGCTGCATGCCCACGGTGCATGCGGTGCACCTCTAAAACTGGAAATTTTTGGGCCTTTAGGTCCTCGAGCACGTCTTCGCACCCGATTTCCTTGGGGACCCCTCGAATGACTACGCGGAGGCGCCGGTCCTCCTCCAAGCTCCACGTATGGAAAGTTATCGACATAGCGTCGAGAAGGCGGGTGAGGTTACGGTAGTCCGTGATGGCCTCCGTTTTTAGGCGGATACCCTCAGTTCGGGTCTCCGCAATAAAGAAGATGCCATTGGCATCGCAGCGTGCTTGTGGCGGTTAGTGATAACCACCGCAGGCGGTCGCTGTGAACGTCTGGGAGGGGTGGGAAGTGAGGCTTCCTCGGTACCCTGTTCAGCTGCGGGTGGCGAAGCGGGCGAGTCGGAGAGAGGGGCGGCCGGATTTGATTCGGCGGCTAATTTGGCGGCCTTGTTGGCAGCGCCCTTGTTGCGCCTTGTGCGCTTGCGGCCTGAGGCCACAATGAAGTCGTCCGAGTCGGACGAGGGGGCGGAACTCGAATCCGAAGATTCGGAGATGATTTCCATCTCGTCATCGGACAGGGAGGAGGAGGTACTTGGCAGTACCGAGGGTGCGGTGGCGGAGAGCGCGGCGGTGGAAGTCGCTACGGCGGGTTGCGCGGCGACGGCGGCGGAGGGTTCGGTGGCCTGAGGGGCCGGGCGGGAGGCGGCCAGGGAGGCCGAGGGGGCTGCGGCCTGAGGGGGAAGGGGTGGGCGGGAGGGGGCGATAGCTAGCGTCGGTCAGGGGAGCCCCGTAGGCCGGTGGTTCTAGCCCCGTCCGGGTAACTGCTTTCACCCTGAAGGGGATCGGCGAGTGCCCGGGTCGCACTCCTGGCTGTGCAAAGTTGGCACCGTGAGGTATCACACAGCCAGACCACGAAACTGTGGTTTTATTTGGCAAAAACGCGCGAAAAGACGAGAAACTCTAATAAAATTTATGTTTTTGATAAAATTTGATTTGAATATTGTATTAGTTTAAGTATTATTTAATGTTTATTTTCATTTTAGGTTATAGCTAATTGGAATATCCACATTGCATCATTAAATTTAGCTTAATTTACGAGAATTTATTTTTGATTATGTTTTTTAGTTTATTCTTTTCGTACATACATACTTTGTCTTGAATTTATTACGTTAATTATAATAAGTATTAAGTAGTCTAAGTTGTAATATTGGATTATCTCTCCATATTTATTTTCTTACTTTTAGGCCGTAAGTACCTATTATTTTTTCAAGTACTTTATTGTTTTTGTTTATTTGTTATTGCTATAAATTTGTTAAATTGCATATGTATAATTTGTTAAGTTGCACAAAGTATCAACAAAAATGGGTCTAGGTCGGAAAACTAAAAAAGCTAGCGCCATATTTAAAAACCGTAATAATCAAAGTTCAACCAGTAATGGTGATCGTATTCAGAAACGGGTTCATGTTGATAATAACACCTATCTAAGAACATGCTCCAATCAAACCCGAACCTATCACTGAAAACCGCATCAAAATCTGACTAGTAGTTATGGAGATAAATGTCTACTGCAGCGCCCCCTGGTGAGTTGTCACCGTAACACCTATCTAAGAACATGCTCCAATCAAACCCGAACCTATCACTGAAAACCGCATCAAAATCGGGCTAGTAGTTTTAGAGATAAATGGCAACATTGATTTGCACAAACATTCTCTCACCCCAAACGCATATACCGTCTCCGTTACGTCGCAGCGTGCTTGTGGCGGTTAGTGATAACCACCGCAGGCGGTCGCTGTGAACGTCTGGGAGGGGTGGGAAGTGAGGCTTCCTCGGTACCCTGTTCAGCTGCGGGTGGCGAAGCGGGCGAGTCGGAGAGAGGGGCGGCCGGATTTGATTCGGCGGCTAATTTGGCGGCCTTGTTGGCAGCGCCCTTGTTGCGCCTTGTGCGCTTGCGGCCTGAGGCCACAATGAAGTCGTCCGAGTCGGACGAGGGGGCGGAACTCGAATCCGAAGATTCGGAGATGATTTCCATCTCGTCATCGGACAGGGAGGAGGAGGTACTTGGCAGTACCGAGGGTGCGGTGGCGGAGAGCGCGGCGGTGGAAGTCGCTACGGCGGGTTGCGCGGCGACGGCGGCGGAGGGTTCGGTGGCCTGAGGGGCCGGGCGGGAGGCGGCCAGGGAGGCCGAGGGGGCTGCGGCCTGAGGGGGAAGGGGTGGGCGGGAGGGGGCGATAGCTAGCGTCGGTCAGGGGAGCCCCGTAGGCCGGTGGTTCTAGCCCCGTCCGGGTAACTGCTTTCACCCTGAAGGGGATCGGCGAGTGCCCGGGTCGCACTCCTGGCTGTGCAAAGTTGGCACCGTGAGGTATCACACAGCCAGACCACGAAACTGTGGTTTTATTTGGCAAAAACGCGCGAAAAGACGAGAAACTCTAATAAAATTTATGTTTTTGATAAAATTTGATTTGAATATTGTATTAGTTTAAGTATTATTTAATGTTTATTTTCATTTTAGGTTATAGCTAATTGGAATATCCACATTGCATCATTAAATTTAGCTTAATTTACGAGAATTTATTTTTGATTATGTTTTTTAGTTTATTCTTTTCGTACATACATACTTTGTCTTGAATTTATTACGTTAATTATAATAAGTATTAAGTAGTCTAAGTTGTAATATTGGATTATCTCTCCATATTTATTTTCTTACTTTTAGGCCGTAAGTACCTATTATTTTTTCAAGTACTTTATTGTTTTTGTTTATTTGTTATTGCTATAAATTTGTTAAATTGCATATGTATAATTTGTTAAGTTGCACAAAGTATCAACAAAAATGGGTCTAGGTCGGAAAACTAAAAAAGCTAGCGCCATATTTAAAAACCGTAATAATCAAAGTTCAACCAGTAATGGTGATCGTATTCAGAAACGGGTTCATGTTGATAATAACACCTATCTAAGAACATGCTCCAATCAAACCCGAACCTATCACTGAAAACCGCATCAAAATCTGACTAGTAGTTATGGAGATAAATGTCTACTGCAGCGCCCCCTGGTGAGTTGTCACCGTAACACCTATCTAAGAACATGCTCCAATCAAACCCGAACCTATCACTGAAAACCGCATCAAAATCGGGCTAGTAGTTTTAGAGATAAATGGCAACATTGATTTGCACAAACATTCTCTCACCCCAAACGCATATACCGTCTCCGTTCCGTCGTGGGTAAAAAAATCCTTTGGGGGCTGCCATTAAATGAACTAGTTTGGTAGTTTTTAGTAACTTGGATACTTATTTATATTTATGTTGAAATTTAAAATAGAGATGGCAGCCCCCGACGGATTTTTTGGGGTTTTTTTTTCATTAAATTCATAGCATATATTCTTTAAGTCGGGGGTTTCAAAATTATTTTATCCTTTTCCAATTACGTTTAAACCGTCGTGGGTTTTTTCAAAATTTTTAATTTTGCTTTTATTTTAAACTTTTTAGAGAGCAAGCATTGGTATTATGTAAATTATACCTACTCCATATCGATATAGTTTAGATAATAATATTTTCACTTCTCATGCTCAGAAAATGCTTATTTGCGCAGGATATAGGCTGCACAAAATCGAATTTTGTGCACAAGGGCGAAAACGTATTTATTTATAAATGTATCTATATTAAGGCAAAGGAAATGAGCCATACAGCCAAATACAATAAAAAGTTCAGAGATAGAATTTGTTATTTTATAATATTTACTTTAATTTATTTGCCTTATATGTTTTTTAAGTCATAAAAGATATTAAAATTTAAATTAAAGTACGGTAGGTTATTTAATTAATTTAAGAAAAATTATTTTATTACAAAATTAATTTAATAGTAGGCTGTATAGGTCTGCAGTCCAAGCCTAATAGCAATGTCGTAAGATGTAAAAAAAAGCGGCGGGAAACAGGTCTTGTTTTTTCGTGCCTTTATTAATTTATTTCCTCGCAATCGAAGTGAAAAGCAGAGTTTATAACTCGTCCACAAAACCATTTTTATCCTCGACATTACTATCAGCCCTCGCCTTATAGAAATGATTCGTTTTGTGCACTTGTTGTAAAATCGACTATTAATGTACTTAATACAGTATGTAAAGTAACGAAGAGCAACTTTTGAACCAGGCAATGTGTAAGATGGGTAGAAAGAAACCATTGGTACATGTTTCAATCGATTCAAAGGCTTTAATTTCAGACAGTTTTTTTTGTTTTTTTTGTTTTTTTTTTGAATTGTCTAATCAGTTTGGGTGTACTGACACCCTTTACTGAGACACCGGACTGTTGCGGGGCTCTCACCGCCAAAAATTTACAGTGTCTGCCTAGGGGCGCCCAAGAGGGGGGCTCGAACCTCGGCCTATGGCGACACTGGGGGAAGGCGAACGGATTAGAGAGAAGCGGCCGGGCACGTGCCGGTACCGCGAAAACCGAGTCCCTACAGGAGGGTGGCGCGACGCGCGGCCCCGCCGGCGGGGCCGATATGACGGACGTGTGTGTCTGCTTTGTGTCGCGGATTCTAATTGTTTGTACGCCTCGATGGCGACTGTAATGGCGTCGTCCGGGTCGTTGAGGACGTGCCGCGGACGACGTTTGGACCTAATGGTGTCAGCCGGAGCGGGATAATCCCCTGCGGCTCTCACCAATGGATTGGGGTGATGGTCGAGAGAGTCGAAAAATCTGACTGAGCATTGCTTTAGGTGGTGCGAGATGGTCGGCACACCTAAGTCAATGTGGAGGTTTTTGTTCCGAATGAACCAAAGCCCACCGATGGCTTTGCGCAAAAACCTATTCTGGATGGTTTGCAGCCTGTGGATATGAGAGGGCGCGGCGTGAGCGAAAACTGGACTCGCGTAAGTCATTATCGGCCTAATGCACGTTGTGTAAATCCTCACCTTATTTCTAAGAGAGAGTTTACTGCGCCCATTGAGCAGATAATATAGTCGGCCTAGCGCGAAAGCGGCGCGGTTGCGGACAATCTTAATATGATCGCGGAAGGTGAGTCCCCTATCGAGTGTGACGCCTAGGTAGCGGACTTTCCTTTCCCAAGGGATCGGTTGTCCGAACATTTTGACTCTGGAGGAGGGATTTGGGGTGCTACCTCTAGCGAAGAGGATAGCGGCGCTTTTTTGAGGATTGACTTCGATGCGCCATTTCCTAAACCAGTCGCCAAGAGTATTGGCGGCAGTTTGCAGTGTGTCTATAATTGGGGGAATACTACGGGCTGAACAGTAGATGGCAGTATCATCTGCGAAGAGAGCGGTATGGGTCACTAGTGGACTGGGTCTGAATTCGGGAAAATCGCTTGTGTAAAGCATGAATAGAAGAGGCGAGAGCACGGACCCTTGTGGTACTCCGGCTCTAATGGTGTGAGGGGGGGATAGTGCCCCATCCACCCTATAGCGGAAAGAGCGGTTCGACAAGTAGTCTTGTATGATGAGCACAAGACGATTTGGCGTATTGAGTTTGTAGAGCTTATAAATAAGCCCGTTGTGCCAAACTTTGTCGAACGCCTTTGCCACGTCAAAGAAGAGAGCGCCCGTTTTATGCGGGCGGGATCTGTTCGCTCTCCGGTCCAACACGTGTTCGACTATGCGATGCACTTGTTGGACACAAGAGTGTTTGGCTCTAAAACCAAACTGCGCGTTAGGCAAGAGATTGTTGGCAAGGGAAAAATCTTTGAGACGTGCGAGAACTATGCGCTCATAGATTTTACCTATTGAACTGAGAAGACTAATAGGGCGATAGCTCGAGGGCTGATCCTTGGGCTTGCCGGGTTTTGGGATGCCGATGACGGTGGCTTCCTTCCAAGTTTGGGGGAAAATGCTATTTTTGAGGGCTGCGTTAAAGATAGCAGTCAGGAGTAGTATAAGGTGGGCAGGGAAGAGCTTGATTACTCTGTTGGAAATCCCGTCAGGCCCCGGGGCTTTCCTATTATGTAGGTCTTTGATAAGGGACTCTACCTCATCAGGGGTTACCGGCTCTAACGGGGGGTCGGCATCTGTAAGTGGGCTCGCGAGTTTGTTAGCTACCACAGTATCGACCTCGAGTAGGTGATCTGGATCAACGGGGAGTGTGCTAGGTGCACATTGTGCCTCAAGACTGGATGCTAGGCATTCAGCTTTTTCCTCGTCCTCGAAGGCGAGGGGGAGGGAGGGATCTGACTGTACTAACGGGGGGGTGGCAGCCACTGTATCTGCCTTAAGGGCTCTGGCAAGTTTCCAGAAGGCTTGGTGAGATGGGACCATGTTGGAGAGGGTCTCGTCCTACTGGTCGTTTCTAAGCTGTCTGATACGACGCTTAACCGCTGATTGAGCAGCGCGCATGCGGACGCGGTTAGGCTCAGTGGGAGCGGAGAAGTAGGCCCTTTGGGCTCGGTTTTTCTCTGTTAACAGAGCACGCGCATCCGACGGAAGTGTCCAGCGACGATGAGCGTTCACTGGGACACGTCGCGAGCAGTCGCTAACGACTTTCTGCACGTGCGCTGTTAACGAGTCAATAGCACCTATTGCATCGGGAATTGAGACAATTTCGTCTGGAATTGGATCTAACAAGGGGGACGAAATGGATTTGAGCCAACCTGACCCAGTCGGTCTTGATCATATTGGGATCTGTGGCTGCCACATTGGGAATACTCACTCTGGGCGAGAGAGCAATGATGACAGGCCTATGGTCTGAGGTGAGTTCGGAGTGCACCTCTATTGAACTCAATCTAAGATTGATGTTCTTTAGGAGGGCTACGTCTAGGACGTCCGGACGATGATCAACATTGTCCGGGTAATGAGTAGGGGACATGGGTGCTACAATGTCAAAATTGAGACTCTCTGAGAGTCGCTCGAGCTGTCTACCACGTTGGTTTGTGGTTAGGCTACACCAGGCAGGGTGCTTGGCGTTTAGATCACCCGCTATGATAACAGACGGGCCAAGATCTAGAAGATTTTGTATGTCACAATCGAGTAGTGATCTGGGTTTGAGGAGTTGGAGTTAGTGGGAGCTAGATAAGCTGACACTAAAAATATGGATTGGTGACCTGTCATTCCTAATCTACAGACAGAGGCCTCAATGTGCACGAGATTTGGCGTATCCACAGGCGTGCAGTGTAATGTCGCTTTGTAGTAGATGAGAGTGCCACCGAAGGCAGAGACTGTGCGATCATTACGAATGATTTTGTAATTCGCGATTTTAGGATCGCGAATTGAAGGTTTAAGGAACGTCTCCTGGATGAGGAGGACGTCCAATTGATGGGTGTAGAGGAAGTCGGCTCCCTCAGACCTCTGGGTACGAAGCCCATTTGCGTTGAAGTAGCCGATTTTTAGGGAGGTCGGTTTGACTCTGCTCGTATGGGGTAAATCCATAATTAATTCCTAAATTTATCGAGGGCAACGAACACATCCGCGTATTGGCAGATGGCCATTATGAGGGAGTTGGTATCACCCGTGTGATTATTTACTATGGCGGCCATAGCAAGGAACCTATCTATTTTGAGCACACCGGCGAGCTTGAAGAGACCCTTCGGTCCCGTTGCTCGGTAGAGATTGTGGCAGCGGTGCCTTTAATGCCTTTACGGGGGGTGGAGGTGTTGCTACTACTTCCACCGCCGCGGGTACAGGCGTGCCTGAGAGGCTGGCCTGTGGGGGTGGGATCTTGTTGGTCCTGTAGCGCCACGAGGGTGACAGATTGACTGGTGGCACCGGTGCCTTTACTGTAGCCGGGGCGGCCTCGGCAGTTTGGGACTGAGGGGGAGAAGCGCGGACTTGGGTCCTAGATGAGGAGGGAGTAGGCCTCCGACTCTTTACTTTGGGCGCTTTTGAGCACCCTCTGTAGTTCGCCGGGTGCCCCACCTCCCCGCAATTTACGCAGCTCGGAGGTTCCGAGCATAGCGCGCGGTCTTTGGGTCGCTGACATTCCGGTGTCGCGTGGGACTCTAAGCATTTGACACAACGAGGTGTGTTGTGACAGTTGCGGGAAGAATGCCCGTATAGTTGGCATCTGTGGCATTGACCCACAGTGCCTTTTTGGTGTGGGGGCTCTACTACGACCCCAGACAGTCCGCAGACTTTTTTGATATTAAAGATGGCTTTCGCCTCTTTAAGGTTAGTCCTGTCTAAAATGACAAGGACCATGTTGAAAGGGGCTGCATGCCCACGGTGCATGCGGTGCACCTCTAAAACTGGAAATTTTTGGGCCTTTAGGTCCTCGAGCACGTCTTCGCACCCGATTTCCTTGGGGACCCCTCGAATGACTACGCGGAGGCGCCGGTCCTCCTCCAAGCTCCACGTATGGAAAGTTATCGACATAGCGTCGAGAAGGCGGGTGAGGTTACGGTAGTCCGTGATGGCCTCCGTTTTTAGGCGGATACCCTCAGTTCGGGTCTCCGCAATAAAGAAGATGCCATTGGCATCGCAGCGTGCTTGTGGCGGTTAGTGATAACCACCGCAGGCGGTCGCTGTGAACGTCTGGGAGGGGTGGGAAGTGAGGCTTCCTCGGTACCCTGTTCAGCTGCGGGTGGCGAAGCGGGCGAGTCGGAGAGAGGGGCGGCCGGATTTGATTCGGCGGCTAATTTGGCGGCCTTGTTGGCAGCGCCCTTGTTGCGCCTTGTGCGCTTGCGGCCTGAGGCCACAATGAAGTCGTCCGAGTCGGACGAGGGGGCGGAACTCGAATCCGAAGATTCGGAGATGATTTCCATCTCGTCATCGGACAGGGAGGAGGAGGTACTTGGCAGTACCGAGGGTGCGGTGGCGGAGAGCGCGGCGGTGGAAGTCGCTACGGCGGGTTGCGCGGCGACGGCGGCGGAGGGTTCGGTGGCCTGAGGGGCCGGGCGGGAGGCGGCCAGGGAGGCCGAGGGGGCTGCGGCCTGAGGGGGAAGGGGTGGGCGGGAGGGGGCGATAGCTAGCGTCGGTCAGGGGAGCCCCGTAGGCCGGTGGTTCTAGCCCCGTCCGGGTAACTGCTTTCACCCTGAAGGGGATCGGCGAGTGCCCGGGTCGCACTCCTGGCTGTGCAAAGTTGGCACCGTGAGGTATCACACAGCCAGACCACGAAACTGTGGTTTTATTTGGCAAAAACGCGCGAAAAGACGAGAAACTCTAATAAAATTTATGTTTTTGATAAAATTTGATTTGAATATTGTATTAGTTTAAGTATTATTTAATGTTTATTTTCATTTTAGGTTATAGCTAATTGGAATATCCACATTGCATCATTAAATTTAGCTTAATTTACGAGAATTTATTTTTGATTATGTTTTTTAGTTTATTCTTTTCGTACATACATACTTTGTCTTGAATTTATTACGTTAATTATAATAAGTATTAAGTAGTCTAAGTTGTAATATTGGATTATCTCTCCATATTTATTTTCTTACTTTTAGGCCGTAAGTACCTATTATTTTTTCAAGTACTTTATTGTTTTTGTTTATTTGTTATTGCTATAAATTTGTTAAATTGCATATGTATAATTTGTTAAGTTGCACAAAGTATCAACAAAAATGGGTCTAGGTCGGAAAACTAAAAAAGCTAGCGCCATATTTAAAAACCGTAATAATCAAAGTTCAACCAGTAATGGTGATCGTATTCAGAAACGGGTTCATGTTGATAATAACACCTATCTAAGAACATGCTCCAATCAAACCCGAACCTATCACTGAAAACCGCATCAAAATCTGACTAGTAGTTATGGAGATAAATGTCTACTGCAGCGCCCCCTGGTGAGTTGTCACCGTAACACCTATCTAAGAACATGCTCCAATCAAACCCGAACCTATCACTGAAAACCGCATCAAAATCGGGCTAGTAGTTTTAGAGATAAATGGCAACATTGATTTGCACAAACATTCTCTCACCCCAAACGCATATACCGTCTCCGTTACGTCGCAGCGTGCTTGTGGCGGTTAGTGATAACCACCGCAGGCGGTCGCTGTGAACGTCTGGGAGGGGTGGGAAGTGAGGCTTCCTCGGTACCCTGTTCAGCTGCGGGTGGCGAAGCGGGCGAGTCGGAGAGAGGGGCGGCCGGATTTGATTCGGCGGCTAATTTGGCGGCCTTGTTGGCAGCGCCCTTGTTGCGCCTTGTGCGCTTGCGGCCTGAGGCCACAATGAAGTCGTCCGAGTCGGACGAGGGGGCGGAACTCGAATCCGAAGATTCGGAGATGATTTCCATCTCGTCATCGGACAGGGAGGAGGAGGTACTTGGCAGTACCGAGGGTGCGGTGGCGGAGAGCGCGGCGGTGGAAGTCGCTACGGCGGGTTGCGCGGCGACGGCGGCGGAGGGTTCGGTGGCCTGAGGGGCCGGGCGGGAGGCGGCCAGGGAGGCCGAGGGGGCTGCGGCCTGAGGGGGAAGGGGTGGGCGGGAGGGGGCGATAGCTAGCGTCGGTCAGGGGAGCCCCGTAGGCCGGTGGTTCTAGCCCCGTCCGGGTAACTGCTTTCACCCTGAAGGGGATCGGCGAGTGCCCGGGTCGCACTCCTGGCTGTGCAAAGTTGGCACCGTGAGGTATCACACAGCCAGACCACGAAACTGTGGTTTTATTTGGCAAAAACGCGCGAAAAGACGAGAAACTCTAATAAAATTTATGTTTTTGATAAAATTTGATTTGAATATTGTATTAGTTTAAGTATTATTTAATGTTTATTTTCATTTTAGGTTATAGCTAATTGGAATATCCACATTGCATCATTAAATTTAGCTTAATTTACGAGAATTTATTTTTGATTATGTTTTTTAGTTTATTCTTTTCGTACATACATACTTTGTCTTGAATTTATTACGTTAATTATAATAAGTATTAAGTAGTCTAAGTTGTAATATTGGATTATCTCTCCATATTTATTTTCTTACTTTTAGGCCGTAAGTACCTATTATTTTTTCAAGTACTTTATTGTTTTTGTTTATTTGTTATTGCTATAAATTTGTTAAATTGCATATGTATAATTTGTTAAGTTGCACAAAGTATCAACAAAAATGGGTCTAGGTCGGAAAACTAAAAAAGCTAGCGCCATATTTAAAAACCGTAATAATCAAAGTTCAACCAGTAATGGTGATCGTATTCAGAAACGGGTTCATGTTGATAATAACACCTATCTAAGAACATGCTCCAATCAAACCCGAACCTATCACTGAAAACCGCATCAAAATCTGACTAGTAGTTATGGAGATAAATGTCTACTGCAGCGCCCCCTGGTGAGTTGTCACCGTAACACCTATCTAAGAACATGCTCCAATCAAACCCGAACCTATCACTGAAAACCGCATCAAAATCGGGCTAGTAGTTTTAGAGATAAATGGCAACATTGATTTGCACAAACATTCTCTCACCCCAAACGCATATACCGTCTCCGTTCCGTCGTGGGTAAAAAAATCCTTTGGGGGCTGCCATTAAATGAACTAGTTTGGTAGTTTTTAGTAACTTGGATACTTATTTATATTTATGTTGAAATTTAAAATAGAGATGGCAGCCCCCGACGGATTTTTTGGGGTTTTTTTTTCATTAAATTCATAGCATATATTCTTTAAGTCGGGGGTTTCAAAATTATTTTATCCTTTTCCAATTACGTTTAAACCGTCGTGGGTTTTTTCAAAATTTTAATTTTGCTTTTATTTTAAACTTTTTAGAGAGCAAGCATTGGTATTATGTAAATTATACCTACTCCATATCGATATAGTTTAGATAATAATATTTTCACTTCTCATGCTCAGAAAA